>CAWUFW010011378.1:0-619310 GCA_963921515.1 Calotriton arnoldi
TTCAATTAATATTTTATTCAAATTTGGAACTCCTAGGAGGTCCACATAAAATTACGTACATAGTATTATAAAAACATAATAAGACTCTTTCCACATACCATCATAAAATTTTCCACCTCGGCACGTAAACATTTCGACTTTAAATAGCATTTAAAATTTGTAACATAAAGGAAGAGATAACAAACTGTATCCTGTAAGTGCATAGGACATCTAATAGCTACCCATTTATAGATTTTATAAACCCAAAATTCTAATTCAAATAAAACAATTAAAAATTATTTATCAAGCAAGGAGGAAGCCAAGCCTCTCTTACAATGTACAAATATATAAAATGTAGTAAAATATCCACCTAATAGCAGCATGGAAGCAGAGTAACTGAAAGTAGCCAGAACTGTGCGAAAGCCAATTCAGTAGCAGCTAAGTTATGTGCAAAATGCATGCAAAGTTTCACTTCGATTAATTTTAAGGAATAACCGTAAGGTCAGGGTGGAACATATACTCAACATATCCCTAATGTGCAAAATGGCAGTAAATAGCAGCTTGGATGTGCAAAATGCAATTTGAAAAACAAAATACTAATCCTTCGTGAGAATTTCTTAAACGAGGAAGTTAACTACCCAAATAGAGAAACTATATATATAACAGATTTAAAATATATACATAAATTCTTTAAAATAGTTAAAAAGTTTTACACATACCGATTCATTTTTGGACAAAAAAGATAATCTCGGGCTGAAGCTACGTTTTTACACTGTTCTGTAGAAACATCGGCCTAAGCCAACGATAACGACTCGAGACCAATGCCGGACAGGCAAACAAAACATGATCTAAAGTCTGGATACCCAGATTACAAAAATTACAAATTTTACCTTTATTCGAATTCTGAGACCAGTTTACTGTTAAATCGTTTAGGGGTAGGAGATTCATGCAACATAAAATTAGCAGGCGCCGGATTCCGTGTTCTAGATTCCAAAATACGTATTTTTGTGGGGTTCTCAGTACGTTAGTCCTAACTATTAGTTTTAGTCTTTCCTTAGAAGTACAAAATTTTATATCTTTATTAAAACTGATTTTACCACATAAAGTTTTTAGGAGAGATTTAAATCCTAAGGGTGGGAGAGAGAACACTAAATCATCTTGTATACCAAAGATTTTCTGTGCCAATAAAAAATCCTGACAAAAGAGAAGTTACCTGCCTTCACCTTAAAAATTTCGCGACATAGAAGATCTCTTAGTGTATCCGGTTCACTGTTTTTTAGTTGATATCCCCAACGTAGAACCCGGGATAAGCCTTGAATATAAGAGCCTATCAACCCAAATTCTAATCTAATTGCTGCCGTTGGAATTACTGTACCAAAATTGCAAATTTTGCGTAATATTTGGCCTTCGGTCTTATTTAAGAAATTCCAGTCCTTAACAGGGATAGATTCAATCGCATAAAGCAAAGTTGGTGGAATTTTTGCCTTAAAAACCGTCAAAAGGTGTAAGAAATGTCTTCTGCCCATAGCCTGGTAGAAAATACGCAGGCCATTGGCATGAGACATTGCCTTACAAGTGGTATGATCAATATGAGGTTTATTCTTTGAACTGCCTGTTAAGAGTTTCCCTAAATAGAGGTAAGAATCTACCACCTCCAACTTTTCAGGACCAATTTGCCATTTAAAGTTACAAAAGTTTCGACTTTTAGAACTTTTCATAATAAAAATTTTACTTTTAGAAACATTTATTTTCAAGAAATTATCTACCGTGTATTTCTGTAGTAATGTCAGCTTTCTATTTAGCCCGATAGGGGTTAGGTCCATTATTACAACGTCGTCTGCATATAGAAGACAAGCTAAAGATCGGGAGCCTATCTTAGGTGCGTCTCCACTAATTTGAACGAGACAATCGGGTAGGTCCGCTATATATAAAGAAAATAATAGCGGTGCTAGCAGACAACCTTGTTTCAGGCCATTTTCTGTGGGGATTATGTCAGAGAGACCTTGGTTTCCTCCCATTAGTATCCGGCACCAAGTTTGGGAATGAAGAGCAATAATTAAGGATAACAGAGGAGAGGGCAGACCCATTTTTTGCAACTTTCTCCATAAAAGCGGTCGATCTACCTTATCGAAGGCTGTAGAAAAATCTATAAAAGCCATATATACATTTGATTTACGAGTAGATGTATATTTTTCCTCAATTAGTTTCAACATAAATATATTGTCTAAAGTGGAGTGACTTTTGCGAAAGCCTGCTTGTTCTAAAGGGAGGACCTTCATCTCCTTAACCCATTCAGTAAGATGAATCAGGATACTACGTGCAAATATTTTTCCTACCGCGTCCAGTCGGGCAATTTGCCGATAATTGCCTGGATGTGATCTAGGGCCCTTCTTGTACAGTGGAATTAAAACACTTCCAGACCAAGAGGGTGGGGTCTTCCCCTGAAGGTAACAGGAATTAAATAATGGAGCAAGATAGGTAGCCCACAGAAGTGGCTCTTTTTTAATAACTGTCATTGGGATTTCGTCAGGGCCCATTGCTCCTGAAGATCTCATTTTTCTTATAATTCCGGTCACTTCATTAACTGAGGGTGCGTAGTTGGATACGAAGGCATTTGATTGATCAAATGTAGCGATATACGATTTTAAGGAAATAGGGTTCGCGGAATACAACTCTAATAAATGAGATTTCCAATCCTCTTCTTTTATTGGTATCGGGAGGGATTTTATTCTAGTCCCGCAGCAATCTGCAATAATTTCCCAATACCTTTTGGAGTTATTTTTAGAGGCTGCCACCTTTAACTGCATCCACACACCGTCCTCCTTTATTTGTCTTAGCGAACGTTTCTTCCTCTGTCTTTTTCTCTTTAATAGATTTATTAGATTGTTTCTTTCGCTTGAGAATTTCAAAAACTGGGCCCTCACTAATTTATTTATTTCCCTGTTTAAAGTGAGCAATGCATTAAAATGTGGTCTCTGTTTGACGGGAGCACAAATTAATTTGCGGGATTTCGCCAAGTGACCTATATTGACGGAGAAAGAGGCAAGTAGATCACATTGTAAAGGATCACCCTCGACCGTTATTAAGCGCTGCTGCTCTCTTATTAGGGTTAATAAATGTGTTTTTAGTTTAACGGTAGCTAGAGTGTTCCAATAAATTCTACCATTTGTTACATTAAACTCTACTGTGTCAACTTTAAAATTCCAGGGATCAACCCTGGCGCAGGTGAAATCTAATTTAAAACAGATCAGCATATGATCACTAAAAACATTTCCAAGAACTTCCATACATGTGAGTTTGTGAAAAGAATTAGCAGAAACAATGAGGTAATCTATAATGGATCTTCCAGTTGGCGCCTTATGAGTATAATTAGCAGGAATATCATTATCTAGCCTTCCGTTAACAATTAATAGGTCTAGACTTCTCAAACCTTCAAGTAATGAAACTCCTCTTTTATCTGTCCTACTTTTTTCAGGAAATTGAGCAAACGGAATCTTAAGGGCCTCATTTTTTTCGGTATTAGAGAATACCCTTATACTATGGGATGAGACTTTAGAATTCAAATCTCCCATCAGTAATATCGACCTACAATCTTCGTTGTCCAAAATGGAGGAAATAAAGAGGAATAGCTCTTTTAAAAGATAAGAATATGCGACATCGGGGGGCAGGTATGCATTTAAAAGTAACATAGAATCTAAGGAAACTTGGTCCTCCTTATGAACTAATTTGATCGCCTGCATTAGTTTAGAGGGATGAGAAATTTCCTTGTATGACCAACTAAGGCTCGTACTTAGTAATATGGCTATACCTCCTTTGGCGTGACCTCTGTTCACAGGTAATGCAGGCCAGCTCAGCACTATGTAATCATCAGTAGACCAGTTCTTAGAGATCCAGGTCTCTTGTAAACAGATTACATCGGCATTTTGTTCTTTCAATAGTAACAGCTTATTATTGTTATTGCTTAAGCCGGCTGCGTTCCAAGATATTACCTTCAATTCCTTGCTAGGAGGAATTCGCACATTTTAAGCCAGAGGGCCTATTTGAATTTAGAACACCTGCCACCCAGCCCCATTTCTTATCTTCCTCCTCTAGAGGGGGCATATAAGGAATATTTTTCCCTGTGTGGATCAGCACCCTCCTACCTTCTTTACCAAGGAAGACCTGCATAGAACTGTCCTTCTCTAACAACGATTTGTCACCTGCACTGGTTTCTAAATCAAAAAAAGGGGGCTTTTTTTGAGTCGCTATTTTTAAGGATGTCGTTACTTCTGGTATTAAGACATCAATGCCACAAAGGCGTAATTTGTCGCTGTAGGCCACTATTAAATGGGAAATGGCCTTAGAAGCGAAAGTTACTCTTGCTCCCCGAGGGTTGTTATATTTTTGAACCTCAACCAGCACAATATCGTTACTTTCGATCATCCGTAAACCTGAGATCTCTGCAAAGCAACCCAACAAGAAGGACCTATTCATAAAAGGTTCATGATCAAAAATAAACGAAAAGTCCAGACTATAAGAGGCGGGCTGGGAGTTAATATCCATGCTAAGCGCCTCGGAGGTGAAATTTTCGAAATTATAAATAGTGTTGTTGCCTAAACAGGAAGCAAATAATGTAGCATTAGGATTCAGTGCACTTTGAGCAGTGGGAGGAACACATTTATCTAATGTCTCAACTGCTTTAGTAGGGTTAAAAGGACCACCTGAGTTTAAAATAAGGGAGCAAGAGCCCAAATGATTAAGTTCAGTTTGTCCATTTTCTATATTTGTAACAGTTACATCTGGCTTTGGAGACATATTAAGGATAGTGGTAGGATCAAAGCGTAACTGTTTAGACCTTTTTTGTTTATCCTTCTATGTTTTTCCTTTTTTCCCTTCCGCTTTTTCTTGCAGACGAAGTTATTTTTGGTCTTAAATTCTGTTTCCTTGATAGGAGAACTTCCAACGTTATCTCTTTCCTTTGTATGCTGTTTTGGCGGTTTTATGGCTGTTTTTAGAAGATTGGAAAAACCTTTAGTCTTGGGTTTATATTTGTATTTTCCTTCATAAGGAGTGGACAAGACGGAGGGCCAACTGCTGTAACTGAAGACTCCATATCAAAAAGTTGTTGTAAGGTAGAAGAATGTAGCTTATCGAGTATATCCTCATTTCCTTTCTTTTTAAGTTTATTATTTCTACTGAAAAGGAAAGACTTACCAGATTGTGTACCAAAGTCTCGCCCTTTGACTTGTGGAAAATAATTTATTTGGATAAAGTTAAGTTTGTTGGGGTCATTCATCGGAAGGGGACTATTTATTCCCTTCACATCCTTTGAAATACTGGGAGGAAGTGCACAGACCTTATCCAACAATAAGTTTTTATCAATTGCGATCATTTTTGTCAGTGTCAAGACAGAATCCAAAATAGAGTCGGAATTACTTACTGACTTCTCTAATAATGCTAAAATAGAGGCCAGCACTCTTTCTAAGCAGAGTAACGAATCCGACAACAACATTTTTGACTCCGGATTATTAATTAATGGGGGAAAATGTAGGGATAATTCGGGAGTTAGTGATCCCCGTGATTCTAATATACTTGCTTCGCTAGGTGTACTGCTAAACAATTGTAATTTCACAGGAGGATCCTTAGAAGATAGTGGGGTGGCAAGAGAAAGAATCCTAGACGATTCTAAATTAAGAGCATAAAACTTCTTATGTGGAAGTTCTGGGTTGATATCAGGCCGCGTAAAATCTTCCGCTATATGGTCATCCTTTTCTTCCCCTTTTTGAGATGATTGAGCAGATCCTACAGGGTCGAAGGCTCCAATTGCCGTGGAATGAGTAGTTAGATTTGCCAAAAGGGAGTCAACTACTATCCTAGAATCCATGTGATGGATATCTATCGGGCATGAGTCCCTGATTTTGAACAAAGGAGAGGGAGATACTACTAATACCACTGATTTTCCAGGAGTTGCTTTAGTCACTTCATGCTTTTTTCAGGTGATTCTGGCATCTCTACAAGTTTTAAGCTTGTTTCTTTTTTCGGAAAAAGGATGGAATGGTGTTGAAACTCTTCAGGGAATTGATTTGCAGAGACTGATTCCTTAAAGGATTAGCTCTAGTTTTTTTACAAGCTCTTGTATACACTAATCTGCCAGAGCGAAGTTTTTTGCAGTCATAGCTTTGCTCCTGAATTATATTATAGGACCTTTGCCATGCAGCCAGCATAAGCGGAGAAGAATGAATTCGAGGACCACAATACGCTAATGCGCCTGAGCACCGATGCGCCGCTTATGCTACACCGGGCTCTGAACGCAGTGCTGAATTTCCTCTCTCCAACATACAATTCTTGCAGGTCAATGACAAATAGCACAACCATACGCCATGCCTGACAAATATCAACTTACTCGTAAAGACCCAGTGATCCTAATATTCAAGAGTTATAGTATACATATACACCAATCTATTATCAACATTCTTTCCCAAGCGTATAACAATGTTCCTCTTGCTCAGAAAAAACACAGCAGAATACAAAACAAGACACCATAGACAACTCAAAAGATACACAAGTGAAACCTAACTACATCTTGAAGAACACAAATACAATGAACTGACTACAGGACTCATCAGGGACACATTAAATAAACATGGAATGCAACAATACTGCAAATATTACCTTCAATAAATCGGAATTCTTTTTTTCTCTGATTGCCTTGTCCTTCATTTCATATTTTAAAGATAGTATTCTTCAATTTCATTCCCTGCTCCTCTTTCTCTTGGACACATTGCTCTTTCTTTTCCACATTTTCAAAATCAACTTCCTCACACAATACTGATTCACTCTCATGCAAACTATTTCCGCACCTTTCTCCACCAGTGCCTTTGTTCACCAAAATTCACGTTCAATATATTCTGAATCTAACCATTCTACAGATCAAAAATGTGCCTATTTGAATTAACACATGTCTACATTTGCATATTCCATCCTTGTGTGTCCAAGTCAATCTGAACGTCACACCATCACAAACAATAATCTCTCCGTTATTCCTCCCATAAAATACATCTAACCTTTCTTTCACTGATTTCTTCATTTTTCCTAATCCAACAAACAAACATTTAACTGTCTTGTCTCACAACTTGATGATAAACTGTTTGCGAATGTTTAAATAAGTAACCTTTCCTAAGATACTACAGCTATGCAGCCAGTTCATCAATACCATGTGAATGTTGTTTTGGATTCTATTAAGATGTTTAACTATTGCATTAGACTGGGATTAACAATTTGTAGTTTAGGGATGTTTTACACCATATGTCCTCACAAATATAATCATGTGCTCTGACACAAATTGCACTTCCTTGTCATAAGTAACTTAGCAGCAACCTTTCTGTACCAATGTTTTTACTGATGAATATAATATTCTTGATGAATCAAACTCTTAAAAATAATTTCAACAAAGTTGGATTATAATCCACTAAATCAGCAGCATATCATCTCCTACTCATTAACTCATTTTTCAGACCACTTAAATCCACACCCATCTTTTCCCATATTTCATCAAAGGTGTTCATACCATGAGTACCATATGCATGATAAGTCTCACGCCACTTCACACCCACAAATCTACTCATCCACCTTTACATACAACCATTTTTTGGTCAAACGTTTTCTCCAGGTGACCCTTGTGTGCCAGCTTAAACAAGCCTCTTCTCACTCCTCTTGATGCCACAGGATGCTGAGTTCCAATCACACTATATAGGTCAATTCTTCCTTTATTTCCCAAAAAGCCTGCCAGTCTTCCATAGTATCCGTCTTTGAAGGCCATCCATTAAGCAGAAAATCATTGGTCAACATCCAATATCTCTTTTGAACCTGCAATCATCATCTCTTGGTAATGAACTTCCTCAGATTCTCCAGCATATCATAAACATTTGATAGAACTTCATCACTCTTTAGCTCAGTTTCCACTTAATAAATTGTAATATAAGTATACATGTACAGAAATGTGTGTATACATCAACTATTACATAGTGAGTACCTCGAGCAGTGAGTTATACATCTGTGAGTTACAACATGTAATAGAGATGTGTGCCTTGATGAGTAGGAAATGATGCATTTAAGGGAACACTTATTTAAAATTTATCTGTAGTGACTTAATTCTGAGGTAAATGTTGCCCCGCACACTCCATTGGGGCTGCATTGGAGTTTCAGACCAATCACAATCCTTCATTGGCTAGCTAAAGTGATCACAAAATGTATTTCTAGTCAACTAACAGCTTTTCTATATGATAACAAACTACGTGGCTGCTGTCAATGTGTTTTTGCTAATATTCATTACATCATGGACAAAGGGCGAGTTTGTTTATTAGTTCTCCTCGATCTCATTGCAGGCGTTGATAACATAGACCATTATGAAATACCCTGCTTACTTGACCTTTGCATGGACATCAAAGATACTGTACTCCAATGGTAGTCCTTATTCCTCATTAGTGTAAGTGATCTAATAAAGATGGGAAAATTCAGCTACACTACTGTCTCAATTGCCTATGGTGTCCCTCAAGGATCTATCTTAGCTTCTTCTCCATTCAACTTTATATAGAACCACTAACTATGTGGCTTAAAGGAAATAATATCTCTGTTCATAAATACGTTGATGATACATAGTTTTATTTGGGAATATCCTTGTTCCATGATATAGAAACCCTAAAAGCCTGTCATTAGAATCATCGGTCTTGGATGCCCCGGAACTTTCTGGCTTTCAATCCTGAAAAAAATGAATTTTTCTTCCACCACTGATCAATCAACATCACACATCAACTGGGTCTCCGTACTGCAATCAATTGGTTTCTCTCGCACCTCTGTAAGTGAAATGAAGTCTTTTGGCATATGATTAGATAGCCAGCTTAACATGCTGCCACATTTGACCCACACAGCTGCTGCTGCAAGAGCTACTCTATACTTCTTAAAAAGAATTGAAGCCCTTCCTTCAAACGTCAGATTGTACTTTGGCAGTCCACTCACTTGTGGTGCCTTGTATTAACTGCGGCAAATCAATTCTGATTGGTTAACCTAAAAGACAAACTTGAACGTCTAAAGGCAATTGTACTCTTAGCTGACAGAATGGTTCATGAAATTAAGAAATTTGAATATATCACAGTTATTCCCTTGGAAGCAAGAACTAAATTTAAAGTTGAATAACAGCTAAAATACCTTCACGACTCAGTGGAAATTTCCGATGGGGTGAGAAGGTTAAGAATTCAAGAACTTTCTTCATCATTGGACTGCAAACTAGTACTTCTCCCGGGCAGACTATACAATCTGGACCACATTACCTGAAGAAATTAGTGGTGCCAGGGTTCTTCTAGACTTCTGGGAAAAAACATTGGGGCATATTCTCAAGGAGACATTGCCGATTTATCGGCACTTTAGCGCCGCAAAAGTGGTGAAAGAACTATCTCCCCATTCTCAAGCTGGTGCAAACTGCCTACATCGCCAGTTTTCCAGCGATAGCTTCCGCAATTAACACCGCCACGGATGAGAGCGACAACTAGCGCTAATGACATGCAGAGTAGGCGTTCCCGCGCAAAAATACACAAAAACACCACTTTGCAATATTCACAACGAGCAGCCAGATCTGCGATGCGACCCGAAAACAGGCGATAAGGCGCGTTAGCAGCAGGGTTTTAACACCTGCCTTTTACTGGTGTTAAGCAGGACGACAACCTGCAGTATGAAAGGGAGCCCAGCCCAGAGCCACATCTGAAGACCAACACATGTCATGGAGCTAATGATCATGCAGCTCGGAGACCCAAGAGGTCCACAACACCCACCGCCAGCACCCCCAGGCCCCCCCCGGACTACCACCGAGGCAGCGCAGAACAAGACAGCTGACCTTCCGGAAACGACATGGCCCCTCAGCCACACAATTGCAGAATGTGGGGAGAGGTGGGAACCAAGTATGTGTGAAGGAGGCAAGTCACCCATGAATAAGAATGTACACAATGCCAAGTGTGGCGGTGATGTGCTGGATAGACTCCAGTATGCAGAGCACAGACATGTCCCTGTGGACATATACTGCTGGTGTGTGCAGTGTTGTGGACAGTGGACGCAACCATCTTACCTCAGGCAGTGGTGAAGACCTCGCTCATGTAGCTGTGTCGTCCCCCCCTGTATGCGGAAGCAGAGCGGGCTGGTCCGGCGTACGCCACACCAGCGTAGGAGTGTGAATAAATAGACCGGGGCTCTGGGCGTGGTTCACTTCCGGGATGGCCAACGCGTCTGCCAGGGCGGCGCCCCTCACCCAGCCACGAGTCCGTCGCCGTGACCGCCAGCCTCCTCAGCCGCTCACTGCCTTCCACGACACAGGCCCCCAGTGCACCCAGCGGCACAGCACCGCAGAGTCATGTGTGTGCTGACTACTGTCTGCGGCCTACACTGCGGTCAGCAGGGCTCACAATTCAAATTGAGTCTTGATTTATTGATGGCAGAGTCCAGTAGGCAACAGACATTGCTTCCAGGGTGGCCCGCCCGGACGACGCATCATCGTAGGCCGCGCACCCGCCGAGCGCTTCCGGTGCCACGAACTCAGTGCAGCTCAAGTCATGGACCCTTTATGATGTGATCTTTTGTGTGTGAGTCCAGTTCTGGTGCCCCTACCTCAGTGCACTGCAAGTCATGGACCCTTTATGATTGAATCTGTGTGTGTGATCCGATGATCACTGTTCTAGTTGTTGCCAGCACCAACCACTCCCTGAGGGCTGGCTTACACTCACCCCACACCCATCCAGCACAGGCGTCACTGGACATGTGACCCTGGTAATAAAAAGGGGCTGGGCGCAAGTGCCCGTAGCCAGTTCCACCATCTATCTAAGTGTGTCCGTGTGGTCATTATGTACGCGTGATGGCCCCTGGCCCTACCACATCACATCGTGCTGTGGACAGCGATCGCAAGCATGTAACCTCAGGCAGTGGGTAAGACCTTGGACATGTAGCTTTGTCGTCCCCCCCTGTAAGCGTAAGCGGAGTGGGCTGGGCCGGCGTATGTCAGTCCGGCGCAGGGGTGTGTAGAATTGGCCCGGGGCTCAGGGCGTGGTTCAGTTCTGGCCTGGACAAGGAAGTCACCAATGCGTGTGTCTCTGTTGTAGTGTCGGCGCCACCCGGCCCACAATTGACAATGTTGCAATGTAGCATGCACCCGGAGGGCGGTCTCGCACGAACGGAGAAATGAAGGAGCGCAAGACCGCTCGGGGTCTTGGCTCATACATGCCAAGGGTTGTATGTATCTGTATTGCCGCAGCATGAGCCGAATGCCTAGCCTTAATCGCAGCGTTAGTTCAGCCAGGCATGAGCTCTACATCTGTGTCCGCACTATCCTTACCATAGGCCTACACTCACGTGGCCGCCCACCTTCAACCGCCAACATCACAGTGTCGTTGTCAGTCTTGAGGACATGCGCAGACAGGCATGACAATGGTGTGCCGTTGGAGTGCAAGTGATGCAACCGCGCAGCGTACACAAGTGAATAGGCTCGGGGGGAGGGAGGAGCAGCTGTGAGGCAACGTAACACACAGTGATGCCGCTCATTTGCCACATGCAAGACATGTCAAACATGAATCCCAAAGTCGCACACATCCCACCCCACACCCAACAAGCCACATCACACTTCCAGAATGCAAGCAGATGACAAACTGACATTAGGGATGAAAGCTCCTTTGTCTGAACTATCAGGCGGAAGCACATCTGCACATCCGACCTCGGAATTGCATGTGCCCGGCACCCCCTGACAGATACGATAGCAGTTGAGGGCGACTCCCACACTACACACAGCCCGACGACAGACCAACGTATACACACCCCACACACAGAAGTCCTTGCTCGGAGTTATCTTGCATGGAATGGCCTTCACACTTACTCCCACACCATCCCAGGCGTACAACCGTTGCACACTTAAACAACTCATTGATACGTGGCATTTCATCCACAGAACTGGCGCAGGTCAGAACAGTGCCGCTTCAACCAGGGCCACTAACGCAATGGCAGAACATCCCGGACACATGCACAACCCCTGTCACGTGGAACTGTACTGTGCACGTATGCTGCATTTACTGGGGGCACTGCCATTGGTAGTGCTGCGGGTCAGTTACCGGCTAAGCTTCCGCCTTGCCAACGTCACCTGCGTTCAGCCTGTGTTGCATTGTCGATCGTGCATATTCGAGTGGTCCATGGATGTCTGCCTATCCAACAGGATGGTAGCCGAACTGGATTTCGACATGTGTGTGCGCCCCCTGTTGGCCCATGACCAGGAGTGTCACTGTGATACCCGTCTATGGATGCCTGGATACTTGGCATACATGGTGGCAGCTGGACCTGAGAGATTGCAGAACTCCTCGTGTGCAGTGACCACATTGAGCCGCTCCCCTATGGGCTGTAGTGCAAATTGGTGACAGGGGGTGGATGCAGCACATCTGTCCGGACCTGCTAATGGATAGCCTCACCGTCCTGTTCGATGAAGTCGACAACGACCTCATGTTGGAAATGATTGCCTACGAAGCTGCAATCGCTTTCATGGACGTGTAACTACGTACCTGCAGCCACAACAGTTTGGAACCCATTGCACATGTCCCAACACCTTGTTGCATCTTGGGGTTCTGGTCACATATCCCACGACAACAGTGGACATGGCTGCATTCGCCTGGACCCCGAATACGTGAGCGGACAACCACGCGGGGTAACACACACCTGTGAAGGGTGAGGCACTCCCCCGGAGTGGACAGCTGCGCTTGGCAACGTTCCTCATTCTGACATACTGCTGCATTGGTCCGCATGTTGTGGTATTTATCTTGCCCGTACTGACACGCATATGCTAATAAAGTCTACGCACATTCACTTGAATTCAACTGTGATGTGAGTTGTTTTGAATGACGATGTGTGTCTCACTGCCTATCTGGGTCAATGCCATACATGCGCATTGGTAGCATTACCCAGGGAGTACCATTTATGTGGAATCACTGTCCCTAAATTCATCAATACTTTCATGCTTAATTGATCAGGGCCATGACACATCAGTGTGAATTAGAATGTTTTATTTGCATTCAGTGGGGTGTTGAAGCTGGACCAGTACAGGGCCATGCAAACCCCACTTTACATTGTCGCCCCGTGGAGGGCCAGCCAGAGTCCTTTAGGGATTGACAGGTTCATTGGAAGAGGAAGACTTCAGTCCGCAGTGTGATTGCTGTGTCATTGGTAACCAATCCAAATATGGCAGTCCGTGTCGAGGTCCAAGGTGAGTGTCGCTGAGTGTAACGGGGGGACAGTGGAAGATGTTATTCCAGGGCATGATGCAGAGGGCAGAACCAAGCTGAAACAGGCCATATGGCGGTGATGTATGCTACCACTTCAATCTTACCACCAAGCCAGATTCATCATCATCTTCGTCCTCTGATGTCTCAGGTGCCTCACATGTGGGTGGTGGTGTTTAGTCTGCTGCACTGTGTGGCTCTGACACTTCAGGGGCGGAGATGTGGATGGAGTAGTAGCAGCAGCAATCATCCGCGCCAGGCCGTGTGGCGGCAATGCCATGATGAGGATCTGCAGGGCATGGAAGATCCCAGCTACATCTCGCTGGTGTGCAGCCGTGGCAGCCAATCGTTCCGCGTGCATCCGCTCCATGTTCTCCATGATCCTCTGCATGTGCCCCAACTCCCGGCTGACATCGCTGGAGCCACTCTGACTAGACAGTTGTTCTTGTCTCCGAGTCATGACTCCAGCGATGTCAGCCATGGATTGTTGGAGAGCATGGAGCGGACAGTGGGTGTCCGTTAGGGACTGTAAGTGGACCCTGATGGGACTTAGACACCCACATATGGCATCTAGTTTTGCTGCCATGAGGTCGAACCCCACCCGCAGCTGATCAGCCATCTTCTCCTGGCACCCTAACACATGGCGTTGGAAAGCCATGTGTTGGTCGTGGGGGTCCTGGGAGACAGCCGTGGTGGTGGGTGCTTCAAACTGTGTGGTCTGTGCAGGGGGTGGGGTCTCCTCGATGCAGCTGGGCTGCCCTGCTCCTGGAGGTGGGGTGCCGAAGCTGTCCATGAGCTGCTGGAGTGCGTCAGTGTCGATGTTGGGGAGGTCCTCTTCGTCATCAGTGCTGAGTTGTGTCTGCTATGCAGGAGGTGTTGATTCTCCCTCTGCAATGTGAAGGGGAGATGCAGATTGACACTGTGTTCACATGTATGTTCACGCATTGTACAAGTTTACTAACGGACTGCATGACAATGTACATTGTGACTGTGAAGAGATGCTTATTTGATGCGGGACAGTTGACATTTCTACACCATCAGGGATGTGAGGTTGTACTTGTCCATTGTCATCTCACAGTTTCCTGCTATGCCAAATGCGAATGGCCATTTTCTACACACAAGCAGCAGCAGTTGTGTCCTCTGTTCTGTTGTGAAAGTGTTGCAGTTTGTACCACATTGTTGTCAATGTTGAGGTGCTCTGATTCTTATGTGTGTGTGCTGCATTGTGGGTAAGTTGCCTCTTCAGCTCTGATTTGGCTGGCCCTTCTCCCTTTCAGGCGGTGTGCCTTTCACTTCTGTGCTTATACAGTGCTGAGATGTTGCAGACTTGGGTAAATTGGGCTCTTGGTCCGAGTTGTGACTCTTGGGCATGGTTTGTCCGCAGATGTGCTCTACTTAATTGTGCATGGGTGCCATTGTGCCCATCTCCCCCCGTCCCCCCAGTCCCTGGCCGTTACTCACCCTGTTGCTGTTGGCTCAGGTCATGTTGTGCAGTGTCCGGTCCCCAGATCCTGCCACCGTCTCCCCACTGATGACTGTGGTCTCCATTTCCTCCATCTCATCCAGCTCCTGGTGTGTTGCTGGACTCCCGCCTCCAGTCTGCATTGCTGCTTTCCAGTTGTTAGCGAGTTTCAGCTTGGTTTTGCGCTTGACATCATTCCAGCGCTTCTTGCAGTCGTCCACTTCCCTTCTCTTCACTCCAACTGCATTCACCTTGGCCACGATGGACTGCCAAATTGTATTTTCATTTGCCAATGACACAGTGGAGGTGATGAACAGTTGTTGGTGGTGTTCTATCACCTCCGTAATGTGGATCTGGTTTCCCTGCGTACTGAAACGCGGGTTCCTCTTCTTCTTCTCCTTGCCCTTCCCTGGCCCCGAGGTCCCAGGCTGGTCCTCCGTGGGGCTTGTGGGGTTCTGGTTGTCCTCTGTACTTGCTCCGGCTACCTCCATGGTGCTTCGCAGTTGTTTGTATTTTGTTTGTGTTTCTTGTTGCTGCTTTTCTAGTGATTTTTCCCGCCTGACTTGTGGGACTTGCAGGCCTGGCGCTGCTTATCGCTGACTTTTTTATCGCAGTTTGGCCCATCGCCACTTTTTTCACGTTCGGCTTTAGATTTTTATCGCCGTCATGGTGATTTTATCGCAGCCATTTGCCGCGTTATCAGGACACTATAGCATGTTACCGCCATGTTGAGAAGACGTCGTTGTCACAGCTTTCTTTTCCCACGATAGACGGCGATAAGGGAAATTGCGTTAACCTATTTTGGAGATGTTTATCACACGTTCTTGAGATTATCCCCCATTGAATGCATCTTTTTCAACGATACCTTAATCCTTAGTCTTACTTGATTTCTCATCAGATTTTCCTTGCCCCTTTTCTTGTCTACTCACTTTTTCTTCTACTTCATCATCACTCTTTTTGGCTATATCTGTTTTTCAGTTTTTTGTATACTTTGTCTTCCTTATGCAGTTGCCTCCCAACATTCTCTGAATTATCCCCACCATCATGCTCTACTGGCTACTTTTCTGTCCTCTACTGTCCTTTTGATACCACGTTAACAATGTTTCCTTCCCCTGTGGAACTTCAGAACTTGTTACCTTAATTTCTCTTCATGAGCACACCTTATATAAACCAAGTTCTGATTTGCACGAGTTCCCCTTTTAAAATGCTATGGGGCATATTCACAAGGACTTATCTCCGATTTATCTCCACCTTAACTCATCAAAAGTGGAGATAGATTTAACACCCCATTCACAAGCGGGTGCAAACTGCAGACATCGCCAGTATTACGCGATAACTGCCCCAAAACTTAACACCACGGTGGACACCACCAACTAACCCTAATGAGATGCAGAGTAGGCGTTCCCGTGCAAAAACACACGAAAACACCACTACACCACTTTCACAATGAACTGCCAGATCTGCCATGCGAACCAAAAACAGGCGATAAGCCGCGGTAGCACCAGGGAATTAACACCTGCCTTTTGCTGGTGTAAAGCAGGACGACTACCTGCAGCATGAAAGGGAGCCCAGCCAAGAGCCACATCTGAAGACCCACAGATGCCATGGAGACAATGATCATGCAGGTCCGATACCCATGAGGGCCACAACACCCACCACCACCCACCCCAGCCCCCCGACATACACATACCGTGCACGACACAAGAGCCACAAAAAGCGCCAGATGACGCATATTGATAAAAAATAACACACATGTGTGGCCAGAACGAGAAACAGTCACACAGCACTGAAGTAACAACCAAAAACTTTATTGAAATACAACACAAAACACCAATGCGGAAGACTCCTGTCGGGTCCGTCAGGGACAATCTCGACGTCACGGCCTGGAAAATAAAGCACAAAATCAGAACGTGTGTCATGCGCACATCAAAGGAGCGAGACACAGAGAAAGAGAGAAGGAAATAAAGGCAGAGAGAGAAAGAGAGAGAAGGAAAGGAAGGGAGAGAGAGAAAGAGAGCGGGAAGGAAAGGAAAGGAAGGGAGAGAGAGAAAGAGAGAGGGAAGGAAAGGAAAGGAAGGGAGAGAGAGAGTGAGAGAGAGAGGGAAGGAAGGAAAGGAAGGGAGAGAAAGAGTAAGAGAGAGGGAAGGAAAGGAAGGGAGAGAGAGAGTGAGAGAGAGAGGGAAGGAAAGGAAGGGAGAGAGAGAGTGAGAGAGAGAGGGAAGGAAAGGAAGGGAGAGAGAGAGAGGGAAGGAAAGGAAGGGAGAGAGAGAGTGAGAGAGAGAGGGAAGGAAGGAAGGGAGAGAGAGAGAGACACCGCCGCCCCTGCGCACCCAGGCCCCACTGTTCACCTGCTGCCACCGGTGTGTCTCCAACCACGTGCCGGGATACACTGCAAGCCACCAGGTCTGCAACCTGCAATCGAGGCCAGAGTCAATCATGGCAGAGTCCATCACACAGCACACAGCAACAACGCCTGTCCGTCCCTGCGCACGCATGCAGCCGCACCCCAGCCTCTCCCACCGGCCAGCGCTGTCCCACCACCATGGCATGGTCCACATCATGCGGAGCCGCCCCGCGGCACAGCAGGTCCCACACATGACACTGAGTCCTGAGGCATCAATGGCAGAGACCACATCAGTGCACACGTCATCATCGCAGGCTGCACACACACTCAGCTATTTCGGTGCCACTAACCCTGTGCAACCCCAGTCAGTGCCACGTGGTGGCAGGCCCGTGACGGCCGCAAGGCTTCGGGTGCGACCAACCCTGTGCAACCCCAGTCAGCGCCACGTGGTGGTAGGCCCGTGACGGCCACAAGGCTTTGGGTGCCACTAACCCTGTGCAACCCCAGTCAGCACCACGTGGTGGTAGGCCCGTGACAGCCGCAAGGCTTCGGGTGCGTCCTACCCTGGGCGCCACAACTCATGGGCCCTTTATGATTGAGAACCGTGGAGCGTCCGTCATCCAGTCACCACTGGCAGTGGGGAATGTGATGTTGCCGGCCCCTTATATTGGCGGGGTCACATGGCCTGTGATGCCTGTGCCGGATGGATGTGGTGTGTGTGCAAAGCTGCCCTCAGTGAGTGGCTGTGGCATGCTGACAACTAGACCAGTGACCTGCATACCACCAGCATGTATGCCTGCGACATGTAGCTATGTGGGCCCCCCCTCGGAGCGTAAGCAGAGTGGTCTGGCCTGGCGTACGCCGGACCAGCGCAGGGCTTGCAACAACGACTCGGGGGCTCAGGGCGTGGTTCAGTCCATGTCCGGACAAGGAAGTGACAAATGCGTGTGTCCCTGTTGTAGTGTCCACGGCAAGCGGAACACAATAGGCAATGTGGCACACTGTGACTGGCATCCCACTAGATGAGCATCATTGACGTGAGGGAAATCACTGTCCCTACATTCATCCACACATTCATACATGAATGATGAAGGACATGACACAGCAGTGCGTTCATGGATGTTTATTGCACATCCTGTGGAGTATTGCAGCTGGAGCAGTACAGGTCAATGCCAAGCACACTACACAATATGGGCCCGTGGAGGGCCGGCCAGAGTCCATCCGGGGATGACAAGTACTGCGGAAGAGGAAGGGTACAGTCCGCAGTCTGGTCGCCGTATCATTGGTCATCGAACGGGATATGGCAGTCCATGTCGCGGGCCAAGGTGAGTGCAGCGGAGTGTATCAGGGGTCAGTGGCAGGTCATGGGGCCATGTGCGGGACCAAGCAGAAACAGGCAAGGTGGCAGACATGAATGCTAGTGCCTCCTACTGAACTCAATCCCATCCACGTCCTCGTCCTTGGATGTTTTCCCTGCCCCACCTGTGGGTGGTGCAGTACCGGCTGCGGCACTGTGTGCCACTGACACATCAGGGGCCGGAGGAGGATTGTCGGCCACACTTTGTGGCAGTGACACATCAGGTGCCGGAGTGGATACGCCTGCCGCACTGGGAGGCACTGACACACCAGGGGGCGGAGATGTGGATGGTGTAGGGGCAGCAGCATTTATCATCGCCACGCCTTGTGGCAGCAATGCCATGATGAGGACACACAGGGACTGGTAGATCCCAGCTACATTTCGCTGATGTGCAGCGGTGGCTGCCATCCTTTCCGCCTCCATCCGCACCATGTCCTCCATGAGCCTCCGCATGTGTGCCAGCTCACGGCTGGAATCGCTGGAGCCACTCTGAGCGGACAGGTGTTCTTGTCTCCGAGTCAGGACTCCAGCGATGTCAGTCATGGCTCGTTGGAGACCATGGAGCGGGCCGTGGGTGTCAATTAGGGACTGGAGCTGGTCCCTGATAGGACCTAGACACCCATGGATGGCGTCCAGTTTGGTAGCCATGAGGTCGAACCCCACCCGCACCTGCTCAGCCACCTCCCTCTGGACCTCCAACACATGGCGTTGGAAGGCCATGTGTTGCTCGGGGGGTCTTGGGAGACAGCCGGGGTTGTGGGTGCCTCCTGCTGGGTGGTTTATGGAGTGGGTGGGGTCTCCTCGATGCAGCTGGGCTGCCCTGGTCCTGGAGGTGCTTGGCGGATGAGCTCAATGATGTCTTGGAGGGCTTGGGTGTCGATGCTGGTGGTGTCCTCCTCGTCATCAGTGAAGAGTGGCTGGGACTGCTCTGCAGGAGGTGTTGACGGTGCCCCTGCAATGTGAAGGGGAGATGGTGTATTACAATGTGTCCGCATGTATGTAGCCGCATGGTACAGGTTCACATTCAGGTAGCTTGGCATTGTCTTAAATCTTGTACATTGTGACAGTCTGTGGCTCAGGGCCATGATCCAGAATCATTGTGGGTGTGCACTGTGCCCTGCTTGATTGTGCATGTGTGCCATTGTGGCCATCTCCCCCGTCCCCCAGTACCTGGTGGTCACTCACCCTGTTGCGGTTGTGTTGTGTCCTGTCAAGCAGTGTCCGGTCCCCCGACTCCTGCCACGGTCTCCACACTGATGACTGTCTACACCAGCTCCTCCATGTCAGCCAGCTCCTGCTGTGGCGCAGGCCTCCCACCTCCAGTCTGCATTGCTGCCTTCTGGTTGGCTGCGAGTTTATCCTTGGTCTTGCGCTTGATGTCATTCCATCGCCTCTTGACCTCGTCCATTGACCTCCTGTACTCTCCGACGGCGTTCACCTTGTCCACGATGGTCCGCCATAATCCATTTCTGGTGCCCAATGACACATTGGAGGCGATGAACAGTTGTTGATGGTATTCTATCACCTCCGTGACCAGGATCCGATTCTCCTGCGGACTGTACTTCGTCTTCCTCTTCTTCTTGTCCTTGCCCTTCCCTGTCACCCTGGTCCCAGGCTGGTCGTCCGGGGTACTTGTGGGGTTGCGCTCGTCCTCTGCGCCTGCTCCGGCTGCCTCCATGGTGTTTGGGTGTTGGTTATTTTGTGTTTGTGTGTTTTTCCTCCTTTTGTAGTGATTTTCCCGCCTGCCGGGTGTGTATGGCAGGCCTGGCGCTGCTTATCGCTGCTTTCCTCATCGCGAATGGGCTCATCGCACGTTTTTTGGTGTTGGGGTTTGTGTTTTTATCGCCGTCGAGGTGGTTGTATCGCGGACATTGTCCGCGGTTTCAGGAGACTATCGCATGGTACCGCCGTGTTGTGAATTCCACGTTAACACAGGGTTATTTTCCCGCGATGGACTGCGATGTGGAAAGTTGCGTTAACATTTTTTGGTGATATTTAGCACACGTTCTTGTGAATATACCTCTATGTTTGTTTATTATTTTGTTTTCTCTTTATTCACAGTTAGTTGTAGAGGGCTAATTCTTTTCTTCTAATTGTTGACTAAACCCGCCCCCCTCCCACCGCTGGAGTCTTCATAACTGCTGCTTTCATTAAGTGTGTTGTAACACAAAAAAACAGAGCTATTAGAAAGAGGGGAATGGGGTAATAATTCCATATGCCCAACACTTTTTCAACGAGCTACACTCCTCCTGCACAATGCATCGCTTTTAAAGAACGCTTCCCATATTTATTTGTAGAAGCTGATATGGTTGAGACCACAAGTTGGTGCCAGGTGCTCTGTTTTTTTGTTTGTTTGTTTGTTTTTAACTTAGAAACGAGTGCTCATGATATAGAGGCCCCTTGATTGTTGTGGCATGGGCTCTGCTAAAAAACTCCTATATGCCTGACTGCAGAAAAACCATTGGTAACGCGAGACGAGGTTATACTAAACTAAGAAAGAGTGGCAAATACAGGTGTAAAAAAAAGTCAGTGCTTATCAATAGCCTTGCATGTGTATATTATTTTTAATCTTTTTCAGCCTACAGCTAGGCGTAGGTGAAATTAAAAATACGCTGGCTACATTTTTGCGTAGTTTTGGGAAATACTCGAAATTCCCGAAATTATGCCGTAGGTAACTTCACGTAATTACACGCCATTAGCAGAACATATCTACAAAGAACGCATCATTTGCTGGAAAACTTTGCCGAGAACACATGGGAACAACAGAACGCAAATTACTGGCATCTGTGGTGCTTTGTTTAAATATGTCTTTGCGTCAATATTTATATTGCAAAATGACGGATTTGCATTTTGCGGAATTATCTATAATTTCATGTAATTTTACGAAATATTGCACTCGTTCGGCAGTAAGCAATTAATTTAGGAGGCAATTGAGTCAGCCTGTCTCCGTATGTTTGCTCATTTAGTAAGGACAGTGACGAGGAATGCAGGGAAGGTGGTACAATATTTCCCACTGTTTTCTGGTCCGACTTCTTTCAGTAGCATTTTTTGTATGTTGTGTAAGCTGAACATCCTATCTGATCAATGCTAATCATAGCTGGATGAAAAGGAAGTATCTACTTTTACAGGATGAGATATCACAGTATCTTCAGTTGGAGCAGTTTTACCTAATGTGTTCAGTTCGAGCTGTTTTATTTAAGCATTGTGAATGAGTAAGCCCCAGGCTTTGAATGTTTCATTTTTATTATTGATTGTGTTCGATGCCTTTCAAATGAGGAAATATGTCTTAGACATGAATTCGCATGAACTCAATGTGATTAGTATATACATTGATGTTGCAAGAAAACTGCAGTGCCTCAAAATCAGTCCTATGCTGTAATTACCCACAAGTTTATTTTCCTGAAAGTGCTTTTGGGAAGAGGCATTTCCTTTCACAAAACATAGGGGCATATTATCAAGCCCATTATCGCCGCTTTAGCGGCAGTTTTTGCCGCTAAAGCGGTGATAATAATATCGCCCTATCAGCAAGCTGTCACTAACAGGCGTTAGCGACAGCTTTCAGGCGATAGCGGGCGGTTTTTACATCGCCTTGCATGCCAGCGATAATTATCGCTAATGACATGCAAGGTAGGCGTTCCCCACTGAAAGCGACTGTAAACAGTCGCTTAAACAACTACCCCCTATTAGCAAGGCAGGCGAAGCGATAATATAATTCGCGCTAAGCGCGTTTATCGCTAGATTTTTACACCTGCTACTGAGGGTGACTTACCTGTTTGTAGCATAGGGGGTGGATTGTCAGGCTAAATCCACCATAGCGTTAATGCGAGAATATCGCTGGTTGCCGCTATCGCTGGAAATATTATCGCTATGGAGATAAACCTTACTAATAGGGTGTTATCTCAGCGATAATTTCCAGCGATAGGCAGCGTTAAAAAAAAACGCGCTAAGCGCGGTTAGCGATAAATATCGCACTTCCTTGATAATATGCCCCATATTTTTTTGTTTAACATCGGAAAAGTCTTCCATTTAGGACTTCTGCCAGCTTAATTGTTTTGTTTCTGGGCACCCCAGACAATTCGTATGCTATCAAGGGGAAAGTACTATATGGTAACCTAGGATGTGTCTGATTCTGCAAAAAAAATGCCTGAAGCAGCATATGCACAGCTGTGCTGGGACTTCTATTTAGGTCATTAGAATATTTATTATTTAAAAGATTCATTCGAATTTCCCAGGAGGCCGTATTTATTGCAGTTTATACACTTATGCCTTTCCTTAACCCCTTCAACAATTGCTGACAAATATGGCATTCTGTTATGGTTTTTCTGACTGCCTTACAATATTATCCTATTTGTTAGCATTTCTGTGTCAAAACCTGGGACCTGAGGTATCTTCAGTCAGGTAGCAAAATAGTGGTGCAAATTGCACAGCAACTTTTTGCGACTTGCCCAGAAATATTTGATGTGACTGATATACTAATTATCATAACACACAAGTAAATTGAGATCAAATAATACTCTTTTGATACTATATTTCTTGAATATGCTAAGATCCCTCTTGGAAACACCCATATTTTGTGTCATGCTTTGTCATCGTGCTTAACTTAAACGACAATATTATGTTGGGATGAGCTTTTACCAAAATATTGTGAGCCCTTGATTTTATGTTGGGGATCTCAGTTGGTTTTTCATGGTGAAAAGGAGTGAAACTGACTAGAGAAACCTAAATCATAATTTACTAGTGGTTGCTCTGGGAAGTTTTAAAAACCTTCAAGGTGGATGATGTTGGAATACAATTTCCCTGGCATTCTTTATTCAGCCTTATTCTGTCTATTCGGCTGTACTAATTAGTCACATTATACTTTGTGGATTTAGAGAAGGTCACATACACTCTGTCTAATGAATATGTATTAGGCAGGTCTTATTATGGAACCTTATGTGAATGCCTTGAAATGCAAAAACGGTAGCCTGCAATAGACAGCACATCACCATTCTTGTCTTCACCCTCCAGAAAGAAAGCTTTCTTTCATTAAACGAGTCCTGTGTTGCTTAAAAGGAAAGGTGCCCCTTCGGATAATATTTTTCTTCTCAGGAATGACATCGGAGAAGGCACGTAGTGGACCCTATGCCTCTCTCTGCGCCCTTCCGAGGCAATAAGTGACGGTTCCTACATGACAGATTCCCTTTTGTTAAATAGACACTCAGGGCCTCATTTATAAAAAGTGTTGGCGTCCCTGTGGAAAAACAGTGATGCAACACTTTTTGTTGTGCTATCCTTGCAACACCATGGATGTGCTGTATTTACACTATGGCGCTCCATGTCGCAAGGATTTGCACAGATACGGCAGGAATCCTAACGTATCTGTTGGCGCAGTAACGATGCATTGCTGGAGTGTGTCGGTAAACTGACGCAACTACATCAATGTGTCATTACACATAGGGCGAGCTCCATGTAAAAGGCCATGCATCACTCCTTACGCCTGCTTGAAGCAGGCTTAAGGATTGTGATGCAGTTAAGTCGTAGGAGTGGCGCAGTGAAATCTCATAGAAATCTCCTACGATGCTTTTTCTATGTGGGAATGCCCATCCTGCATACAAAATACCTGCGCCGATATAATGTAGCATAGGGCTTTACAAAGTGACGCATCTGCATAGATGCGTCACTTTGTAAATAGGGTGTAGTGTGGTGCATTTTTTAAACTGCTGTAGCATCACAAAAAAGTGACACAATGGCAGCGCAAGCCCTCATAACTAAGGGGCTTAATCAACAGCGGGGCATATTCACAAGGACCTATCTCTGAGTTATCCCCACCTTAACGCATCAAAAGTGGAGATAGATTTAACACTCCATTCACAAGCGGGTGCAAACTGCAGACATCGTCAGTATTCCCGTGATAACTGCCCCAAAACTTATCCCCAGGGAGGACACCACCAACTAACCCAAATGAGATGCAGAGTAGGCGTTCCCGTGCAAAAACACACGAAAACACCACTACACCACTTTCACAACGAACTGCCAGATATGCGATGCGAGTCAAAACCACACGATAAGCCGCGGTAGCAGCAGGTATTTAACACCTGCCTTCTGCTGGTGTAAAGCCGGACGACTACCTGCAGTAGGCAACGGAGCCCCGCACACAGCCAAACCCGAAGAACAAACGACGCCATGGAGCTACTCATCATGCAGCTCGGAGCCCCAATAGGGCCACAACACCCACCTCCACCACCCCCAGGACCGCCACCACCCCCAGGACCCGGACCCGCACCACCCCGGACCACAACAGAGGCAGCGCAGAGTAAGACAGTGGACCTTCCAAAAACGCACCAGTCTCACAGACCTAACGCCCGAGGAAGTCATCGCCCACTACAGGCTCAAAAGGATAACCATCATCCACATCATGACCCACATCGCCCACAGGTTGACGGTCCCAACCTAGCAGAGAACCAACATCCCTCCGCAGACAAAGCTGCTGGCTGTGCTGCACCTGTTGGCCTCTGGTACCTTCCAACCAACAACTGCCAGAGTCGGAGGAGTCTCACAGCCAGCCCTATCAAAGTTCATCACACCTGTCCTGGATGCCATCCTCAGCTTCATACCCCAGTACCTTCACTTCCCCCACACTGCGCAGGAACAGCTGGAGACCAAGCAAGGCTTCTACGCCTTTGCTAGCTTCCCACACGTGTTGGGGGCCATTGACTGCACACATGTCCCACTTGTGCCCCCTGCGGATACTGCACACCACTACTGCAACAGAAAGCACACGCATTCCATCAATGTGCAGGCAATAGTGGACCACCGGGGAATGTTCACCAATGTCGTCGCAAACTACCCCGGCAGTGTGCACGATTCCTACATCTTCCGACAGTCCATCATCAACCAGCGCTTCCAGGATGGCATCTATGGAACTGGACTGCTCGTTGGTAAGTGCCAAATCAACACACCACACACCTCAAGGCCACCATCACACAATGCACAACTGTGGGAATGCACACGTGACCAAACCAAATACAACATGTCAATCAACATGCCCACCTACCAGACACGACAACACAACTCCATGGTGATCCTGGGCCTCCCCTGCACACAACACAGCTATATCATGGCACCACAGCCACACAACAGCTGAATGTGTGAAGATGCGGAATGCAGCCATGTGCGAAGGATGCAAGTGACCCGTGAATGGGAATATACACAACGACAAGTGAGGCGTGGATGTGCTGGACAGACATGAGTATGCAAACCACAGACATGTCCCTGCAGACATCAACTGCTGGTGACTGGAGAGTAGTGAACAGTGGACGCAACCATGTCACCCCAGGCCGTGGGTCAGATAGCAGAAATGTCGCTTGCTGCGTCCCCCCCTGTGTGCGTGAGCGTAGTGGGTTGGCCCGGAGTACGCCAGGCCTGCGCAGGGGTGTGGACAAAAACCCCGTGGTGCAGAGCGTTGTTCACTCCCGGAAAGGCCAACGTCACTGCCAGGGTGGCGCCTCGCAGTCTGCCACGAGGCCGACGCCGTGAGCAGTGGGGACTGGGAGCCTGTGTGCCTGCTGCACCCCAGGACGCTGATACCAAGACCAGGCCTGCCCGCCCCTGCGCTCCAAGGCCGCACTGCTCACCTGCCCACAGCGTCGTGTGTCAAAGAGGGCCCACCATGTGCCGGTGCTAGCTCCAAGACCCATGCCCACGACCTTGGTGGCCTCCTCAGCCCATCGCTGTCCTCCGTGACACAGGCCCCCAGGGGTCCCCATTCGTTGACATACTCCACCGCTGCAGCCGGGCTACACTGCAGTCCAGCATGTCCCACATCTTGAACTGAGTTATCATTAATCAATGGCAGGGTCCATGCCAGTGTACGCAGGGGGAGTATTGAGAGGGAGATGCGTCACAGTCCCGTGGAAACACGGATCACCATTACGGAGGATGTCAACCAGTAGCAAGGACTGACCTGGTGCCACTAACCCTGTGCGCCGTGAGTGACCGTCAGCCTCCGGTGGAACATTGTTGGTTTCTGAGCCTGTGGCCTAGGGGGTTGTCATCAGCAACGGGCAGGTACGGACTTGGTGTCTGGCATGAGTCTGTGGCATTCATATCCGCCATGTTGCCGGACACAGCTGGCATGTGCCCTCTGCATCATGCCCTGGGGGTACACCTCCCATTCTCCCCTGAGTCACTCCGCAGAAGGCACCTCTGAGACATACGAGACCCTGCTCTGCCCTCATGACCCTACCCCAGTCTCCCGCAGGTCAGCGTCCCGTGGTGGTAGGCCCGTGTCGGCCGCTGTGCATCCGGGGCCACTAACACTGTGCGACTCAAGTCATGCTCCCTTGTTGTTCTGACATTGTATTTCTGAGTGCCTGATGACTGTTGGAGTTGTTGCCAGCACCAGCTACTCCCTGAGGGCTGGCTTACACTCTCCCCACACACAGCCAGCACAGCCCTCACTGGACTAGTGGGCCTACCATCACATCATGCTGAACCAAGTATTGACTCTTTTCTCTCTGCACTGTCACAGGTGATCAAGGATATGCACTCTACCCTTGGATGATGACACCCCTCCGAGACCCAAACACACTCGCCCAGAGGCAGTACAATGCGGCCCACATATGCACCAGGGGCATCGTTGAACACACATTTGGCGTGTTGAAGTCACGTTTCAGGTGCCTGGACGGCACAGGTGGAAAGATCCTGTACAGCCCGGACATCATGTGCAAGATGATCATTGCATGTTGTGTGTTGCACAACATCTGTGTACGCACCAATGCTCCATGGATCCCAGTTCCAGAAGTACCGGACGATGATGGGGACGATGGGGCAGGTGGCCCACATCCCACTGCAGCTGCGGCAGGAATGGCCCGTAGGAACACCATCATTAACAATTTCTTCTCATGAGATCGTCACAATGTGTCCGTCCCTGGCAATCATGGGACAGTACAAAATGTCCACAAGCACAGCATGTGTGAATAAAACATATTTGCAGTTTACATGTTGTACTTGTACATTGTCATGTCACAGTTTCCTGCTGCGCCAGATGTGATTTGCCATGTTGTGCACATTTGCGGCACCAGTTGTGTTCTGTGTTCTGTTGTAGAGGTGTTGCTGTTTGTACCGGGATGTTGTCAATGTCGAGGTGCACTTATACTTATGTGCGTATGCTGCACGGTGGGTGATTCGCTCCTGCAGCTCTGATTTGTCTGCCACTGATCCCTTTCATGCGGTGTGCCTTTCAGTTCTGTGCTTCCAGGGTGCTCAGATGTTGCAAGCTGGGGTAACTTGTGCTCTTTGTCGAGTTGTGACTCTTGGGCATGGTTTGTCCGCAGATGTGTTGTTGCCGTCAGGTGTTGTTTGTGCAGGTAGTTGTGTCCGAGTGTGACCTGCTCCTTTTGGGGTGTTGTCCGCATCCAGCCACCTCAGTGTCGTGCCGTGTACATTGCCATGATGATAGGACTGCAGCCAAGCTACTGGTCATGTGGTGTCTCTTACATTGTCAGTGTGGCTGATGTATGTGCATGGTCGCATGTTCGCACGTGGGCATGTGTTGGTGTGTGACTGTTGATGTGTTGGGTGGGTGCCCCTTTGGCCACGGGCTGTTCGTGGGACTACTTGGTGTTTGTGTGTGTGCTGGAGTGTTCCCGTGGGATCAGGGACATTAAGCAGAGTCATTGTGGGTGTGCAGTGTGCCCTGCTGGATTGTGCATGTGTGCCATGGTGCCCATTTCCACCCGTCCCCCCACTCCCAGGTCGCTACGCACCATGTTGATGTGATGTTGGGTCATGTTGGGCAGTGTCCAGATCACCAACTCATGTCACCGTCTCCAGACTGGTGAATGTGGCCACCATCTTCTCCATGTCATTCAGCTCCTGGTGTTCTGCTGGCCCCCTCCTCCGGGGTGCGTTGCTGCTTTCGTGTTGGCAGCGAGTTTCTGCTTGGTTTTGCCATTCACATCAGTCCAGCGCCTCTTGTGCTCTTCCATTGTCCTCCTCTGCCATGCGGCGGCATTCACATGGTCCGAGGTGGTGTGCCAACTTTGCCTCTTTGTTGCCAATGACACGTTGGAGGTGACGTATAGTTGGTGGTGGTGTTCTGTCTCATCCGTGGTGTTCATGTGGTTTTCCTGTAGACTGAACCCCGTCTTCCTCTTCCTCTTCTCATTGCCCTTCCACGTGCCCTGTATTCCTGGGTGGTCCTCCGTGGGGATTGTGGGGTTCATGTTGTCCTCTGCAGTCGGTCAGGGTGCGTCCGTGGTACTCCGCAGTTGATTTCGTTTGTGGTGGCATTTTCCGTATGCTGTTCTTGTGCTTTTTCCCGCATTACGCGTGGGTTTTGCTGGCCTCTCGCTGCTTATCGCTGATTTCCTCATCGCACTTTGGCCCATCGCATGTTTTTTCACGTTGAGGTTTGTGTTTTTATCACGGTCGCGGTGGTTGTATCGCAGACATTGTCCGCGGTTTCAGGATACTATCGCATGGTATCGCCGTGTTGTGAATTCCACGTTAACATGGGGTTATTTTCCCGCGATGGACTGCGATGTGTAGAGTTGCGTTAACATTTTTTGGAGATGTTTAGCACACGTTCTTGTGAATATACCCCAGAGTGTCGGAAGCTGATCAATGATTTGCACCACAACTGCGTCACAAAACCTTCATACATACTATTTTGACTGCCAATGAGGAGGGAATGCCCCTTCCCGGCCGTTCCTATTTTAAAATCATTACAGGTCCCATGACCCTTCCTAGTAAGAGGAGTTTTTTGTTCCGTTGAGAACACTCTTTTGTCATGGCAAAGCGTATGTTTTATCAATGGCGAAAGTGTTTTGTACACGAGACCGTGGTTTCATGTCAAATTACATTTAGTTTGAAACACCCAAAAGATACTTAAATCCTTTATGTTAATGATTGTTTGCAGACAGAAAATATTGTGGTGTTCTTTCAACATATCTTAAATGTAACTTTTGTAATAATGTGCGTTAAGGATTACTTCTTAGAATATTGTGTAAAGGTGAATGTAACCTGCTTTTCTGAACTGCTGTGAACTGACGCACATGCACTTCGCTATAAAACCATCTGATTATAAATCAAGACTTCTTGTACAAATTCCTTGGTGAATATTGGTGCTTGTAAACAGAACTAACTATAATGCGGTGCATGCATCTTTCTATAAATCCAAAGTTTGAAACAAAGAAATGTACACAGGGAGGGGGCAGCAGCCGACGTTATGTGTCAGGCCAGCATGAATGATTTATTTGAGAAAGAAGGGAGGGGTGGGGGGGGCTTCTTGGAGGTCACACTTGCTAACAGCAGCAAGGCTACATCTTGAGGCCACTTGCTGTCATCAATAGCGCTGTTGCATTTCCACACATCTTTTAAGTTTTCACTCTAAAGGAAGGATATGGTGTGCAGTGCTATGTACACAGCCAGGATTGTCACAAAACCAGTGGCTGTCAGTACATTATTGCAAAAGAAATTAAGAGCATTTACTGTTCGATGGCAGCGAAGTGATGCTATTAAGGCCAACAAGGCACTAGCAAGACAAGCAGGCCACAAATGTACTTAACCCCTTCGCTGCTAGTCCTTTTCCCCCCCTGTGCTAAGCCTTTTTTTGGCTATTTGGGGGAGTTCGCGCTTATGCCCCTTTAACTTTTTGACCACATAAGGTATCCACGCCAAATTTGCAACCTTTTCTTCCAACATCCTGGGGATTCTAAAGGTACCCAGGGTTTGTAGATTCCCCTGGAGGGGACCCAGAAATTATCCAAAATACAGCTAAATTTTGTTTTTTGGGGGAAAAATGGGAAAAAAGTGCTGCAAATGAAAGCGTGTGGGGTTTTCCCTACAAATGGTATCAAAAAAAGGTTTGTGGGGCTGAAATCACCATTTTCCCAGATTTTAGGGAATGACAGACTTTTGTCAGAAATCAAAAATTTTTACACAGTTTTGCCATTTTTCTGGGACATAGCCTATTTTTGCTATTTTTTGAGCTTTCAACCTCCTTCCAGTTAATGGTAGAGATGGGTATGAAAGCAATAATGGATCCTGGAAAGCTATACATTTCTGAAAAGTAGACAAAATTCTGAATTCAGCAAGGGGTCATTTGTGTAGATCCTTCAAGGTTTCTTTATAGAAACTAATAGTTAAATATAGGAAAAATTGAAAATTAGTTGAAAAAAACAGCCTTTTGTGTCAACGTTTTCACCTGTAACTTCTTCTAATTATGACAGCTCTTTGAAAGCAATATACCGTTACATCCGCTAGACCTCACTGGTTGTGGGGATATATAGGTCTTGTAGGTTCACCAAGAACCCGACGAACCCAGAGCCAAATACTGAGCAGCGACTTGCAATGGTTTTTTAATGTGTACCGGGTATATAGCAATTATTCTGGGAAAATGTATACATGGAAAAATCGGTATGAAAGACACCTATGTATTTCTGAAATGGGAACAAAATATGGAGTTTAGAAACAGTAGATATTTGCACATTTCCGAAATCGGGAATACTCATACTAGCATGAGAATTATCGATCATTTTTCAAAATTACTTCTTTTGTACACATTGTCTTTCATTTGGAAGGCAGAAATGCATCGAAAGTCAATAGGTAATAACAGTTGCTTTACAAATATGAATTACCCGAAGTCTCCCGATAAAAATGGTACCTCACTTGTGTGGGTAGGCATAGTGCCCACGACAGGAAACGGCTCAAAACGCAACGTGACCACACCACATTTTCACAATGAAAAATTACCCTTTTTTTGCAAAGTGCCTAGCTGTAGTTTTTGAACCCTAGCTCTGCCGGGACCTAGGGAAACCTAGCAAACCTATACATTTTTGAAAACTAGACACCCAGGGGAATCCAGGATGGGGTGACTTGACTGGCTCTCACCAGGTTCTGTTACCCAGAATCCCGTGCAAACCTAAAAAAATGTCAAAAAACCCACATTTTCCTCACATTTCTGTGGTGGAAAGTTCTGGAATCTGCGTGGAGCTACAAATTTCCACCCACCCCGCGTTCCTCAAAGTCTTCCGAGAAAAATGGTACCTCACTTGCATGGGTAGGCCTAGTGCCTGCGACAGGAAACGGCACAAAACGCAACGTTGACACACCACAATTTCACAGCGAAAAATGACCCTTTTTTGGCAAAGTACCTAGCTGTAGTTTTTTAACCCTAGCTCTGCCAACACCTAGGGAAACCTAGCAAACCTATACATTTTTGAAAACTAGACACCCAGGGGAATCCAGGATGGGGTGACTTGACTTGCTCACACCAGGTTCTGTTACCCATAATCCCTTGCAAACCTAAAACATTGTAAAAAAAAACACATTTTCCTCATATGTTTGTGGTGGAAAGTTCTGGAATCTGCGTGCATCCACAAATTTCCACCCACCCCGCGTTCCCCAAAGTCTTCTGAGAAAAATGGTACCTCACTTGTGGGGGTAGGCCTAGTGGCCGCGACAGGAAACGGTGCAAAACGCAACATGGACACACCACAATTTCACAGTGAAAAATGACCCTTTTTTGGCAAAGTACCTAGCTGTAGTTTTTGAACCCTAGCTCTACCGGCACCTAGGGACACCTAGCAAACTTATACATTTTTGAAAACTAGACACCCAGGGGAATCCAGGATGAGGTGACTTGACTGCCTCTCACCAGGTTCTGTTACCCAGAATCCCTTGCAAACCTAAGAAAATTGTCAAAAAAAACACATTTTCCTCACATTTCTGTGCTGGAAAGTTCTGGAATCTGCGTGGATCCACAAATTTCCACCCACACCGCGTTCCCCAAAGTCTTCCAAGAAAAACAGTACCTCACTTGTGTGGGTAGGCCTAGTGCCCGCGACAGGAAACGGCGCAAAACGCAACGTGGACACACCACAATTTCACAGTGAAAAATGACCCTTTTTTGGCAAAGTGCCTAGCTGTAGTTTATGAACCCTAGCTCTGCCGGCACCTAGGGAAACCTAGCAAACCTATACATTTTTGAAAACTAGACACCCAGGGGAATCCAGGATGGGATGACTTGTCTGCCTCTCACCAGGTTCTGTTACCCAGAATCCCTTGCAAACCTAAAAAAATGTTTAAAAAAACACATTTTCCTCACATTTCTGTGGTGGAAAGTTCTGGAATCTGCGTGGATCCACAAATTTCCACTCACTCCGCGTTCCCCAAAGTCTTCCGAGAAAAATGGTACCTCACTTGTGTGGGTAGGCCTAGTGCCCGCGACAGGAAACGGCGCAAAACGCAACGTGGACACACCACAATTTCACAGTGAAAAATTACCCTTTTTTGACAAAGTGCCTAGCTGTAGTTTTTGAACCCTAGCTCTGCCGGCACGTAGGGAAACCTAGCAAACCTATATATTTTTGAAAACTAGACAGCCAGGGGAATCCAGGATGGGGTGACTTGACTGCCTCTCACCAGGTTCTGTTACCCAGAATCCCTTGCAAACCTAAAAAATTGTCAAAAATAACACATTTTCCTCACATTTCTGTGGTGAAAAGTTCTGGAATCTGTGTGGATCCACAAATTTCCACGCAACCCTCGTTCCCCAAAGTCTTCTGAGAAAAATGGTACCTCACTTGCGTGGGTGGGTCAAGGACCTGTGACAGGCAAGGGCCCAAAACCTATTGAGGCGACATCAGAATTACCTATCACAAAACAACCTGGTTTTGCAAGGGGGGTCCCATGAGTTTTTGTCCCCGGGCTCGGCGGCCGTCTAGGGAAACCTACCAAACCCACACATTTCTGAAAACTAGACACCTGGGGGAGTCCAGCGAGGTATGGCTTGCGTGGGTCCCCTAACGTTTTCCTACCCAGAATCCACTGCAAACCTCAAATTTAGCTGAAAAAAAATCACTTTTTTCTCAAATTTCTGTGTGGGAAAGTTCTGGAATCTACGTGGATCCACAAATTTCCTCACACCCAGCGTTCCCCCAGGTCTCCCGATAAAAATGATACCTCACTCGCGTGGGTGGGTCATGTAACCGCGACAGGCAAGGGCCCAAAACTTATTGAGGCGACATCAAAATGACCTATCACAAAACAACCTGGTTTTGCAAGGGGGTCACCTGGGTTTTTGTCCCCGGGCTCGGCGGCCATCTTGGGAAACTCCCAAACCCAAACATTTCTGAAAGCTAGACACCCGGGGGAGTCCAGCGAGGTATGGCTTGCGTGGATCCCCTAACGTTTTCCTACCCAGAATCTCCTGCAAACCTCAAATTTAGCTGGAAAAATCACTTTTTTCTCAAATTTCTGTGTGGGAAAGTTCTGGAATCTACGTGGATCCACAAATTTCCTCACACCCATTGTTCCCCCAGGTCTCCCGATCAAATGATACCTCACTCGCGTAGGTTGGTCAAGTACCCGCGACAGGCAAGGGCCCAAAACGTATTGAGACGACATCAAAATGACCTATCACAAAACAACCTGGTTTTGCAAGGGGGGTCACCTGGGTTTTTGTCCCCGGGCTCAGCGGCCATCTTGGGAAACTACCATACCCAAACATTTCTGAAAACTAGACACCCGGGGGAGTCCAGCGATGTATGGCTTGCCTGGGTCCCCCAATGTTTTCCTACCCAGAATACCCTGCAAACCTCAAATTTAGCTGAAAAAATCACTTTTTCCATAGATTTTTGCGTGAGATCACCGTGCCGGCACAAATGTCCTACCACCCAGCGTTCCCCTTGTTCTCCCGAGTAAAATGATACCTCACTTGTGTGGTTGGGCCAAAGGCCTGTGACTAGGAAGAGCCCAAAACATAGGGATTTAGAGTAAAGCACCGAGAATTCTAAACGCTACATTTTTTTAAAAATACGTTTTTAGCCAGTTCTGCTTTGGACACCCAAACAAGTGAGGTATCATTTTACTCGGGAGAACAAGGGGAACGCTGGGTAGTAGGACATTTGTGCCAGCACGGTGATTCCACAGAAAAATATGTGGAAAATATGTTTTTTTCAGCTAAATTTGAGGTTTGCAGGGGATTCTGGGTAGGGAAACGTTGGGGGATCCATGCAAGCCATACCTCATTGGACTCCCCAGGGTGTCTAGTTTTCAGAATTGTGTGGGTTTGGTAGTTTACCAAAATGGCCGCCGAGCACGGGGACAAAAACCCAGGTGACCCCCCAAACCAGGTAGTTTTGTTATAGGTAATTTTGAAATCTCCACAATACGATTTGGGCCATTTCCTGTTTCAGCCACTTTGCCTACCCACACAAGTGAGGTACCATTTTTATCAGAAGACCTGGGGGAACGCTGGGTGGGAGGAAATTTGTGGATCCACGCAGATTCCAGATTTTCCCACACAGAAATTTGAGAAAAAAATGATTTTTTTCAGCTAAATTTGAGATTTGCAGGGGATTCTGGGTAGGAAAATGTTCGGGGACCCACGCAAGCCATACCTCGCTGGACTCCCCCGGGTGTCCACTTTTCAGAAATGTGTGGGTTTGGAAGTTTCCCAAGATGGCCGCCGAGCCCGGGCCAAAAACCCAGGTGACCCCTTTGCAAATACAGGTTGTTTTGTGATAGGTAATTTTGATGTCTCCTCAATACGTTTTGGGCCCTTGCCTGTCGAGGGTACTTGACCCACCCACGCGAGTGAGGTACCATTGTTAACGGGAGACCTGGGCAAACACTGGGTGGTAGGAAATTTGTGGATCCACGTAGATTCCAGAACTTTCCCACACAGAAATTTGAGAAAAAAGTTATTTTTTCAGCTAAATTTGAGGTTTGCAGGGGATTCTGGGTAGAAAAACGTTGGGGGACCCACGCAAGCCATACCTTGCTGGACTCCCCCGGGTGTCTAGTTTTCAGAAATGCGTGGGTTTGGTAGGTTTTCCAAGATGGCCTGCGAGCCCGGGGCCAAAAACTCATGGGACCCCCCTTGCAAAACCAGGTTGTTTTGTGATAGGTAATTTTGATGTTGCCTCAATCGGTTTTGGGCCCTTGCCTGTCGCGGGTACTTGACCCACCCACACAAGTGAGGTACCATTTTTTTTGGAAGACTTTGGGGAACGCGGGGTGGGTGGAAGTTTGTAGATCCACACAGATTCCAGAACTTTCCACCACAGAAATTTGAGGAAAATGTGTTTTTTTGACAAATGTTTAGGTTTGCAAGGGATTCTGGGTAACAGAACCTGGTGAGAGCCAGTCAAGTCACCCCATCCTGGATTCCCCTGGGTGCCTAGTTTTCAAAAATGTATAGGCTTGCGAGGTTTCCCTAGGTGCCGGCAGAGCGAGGGTTCAAAATCTACAGCTAGGCACTTTGCAAAAAAAGGGTCCGTTTTCACCGCGAAAATGTGGTGTGTCCACGTTGCGTTTTGGGCCGTTTCCTGTTGCGGGCACTAGGCCTACCCACACAAGTGAGGTACCATTTTTCTCGGAAGACTTAGGGGAATGCGGGGTGGGTGGAATTTTGTGGATCCACGCAGATTCCAGAACTTTCCAGCACAGAAATGTGAGGAAAATGTGTTTTTTTGACACATTTTTAGGTTTGCAAGGGATTCTGGGTAACAGAACCTGGTGAGAGCCAGTCAAGTCACCCCATCCTGGATTCCCCTGGGTGTCTAGTTTTCAAAAATGTATAAGTTTTCTAGGTTTCCTAGGTGCCGGCAGAGCTAGGGTTCAAAATCTACAGCTAGGCACTTTGCAAAAAAAGGGTCCGTTTTCTCCGCGAAAATGTGGTGTGTCCACGTTGCGTTTTGGGCCGTTTCCTGTCACGGGCACTAGGCCTACCCACACAAGTGAGGAACCATTTTTCTCGGAAGACTTTGGGGAACGCTGGGTGGGTGGAATTTTGTGGATCCACGCAGATTCCAGAACTTTCCACCACAGAAATGTGAGGAAAATGTGTTTTTTTTTTACAAATTTTTAGGTTTGCAAGGGATTCTGTGTAACAGAACCTGGTGAGAGCCAGTCAAGTCACCCCAGCCTGGATTCCCTGGGTGTCTAGTTTTCAAAAATGTATAGGTTTGCTAGGTTTCCCTATGTGCCGGCTGCGCTAGGGCCCAAAATCCACAGGTAGGCACATTGCTAAAAACAAGCCCGTTCCTAGTCTGCTTTCTGCCACCCTGGGGGGGATATTGGGGGGGTGGGGTTGCCCCGATATGCCCCAAGGGGGGCAGAAATACTGTGGCTATTTTTTGGGGTGTGGGGGCATTGGTATGCCCATTTTGGGCAGCCCTCACCCCCACGCATAAAAAGAGCCAGCGTAAACGCTGGCGCCTAGTGGGCTTTCTGCCCCCTGAGGGGCAGATCAGGGGCCACTGCCCCATCTGCTCCCCGGGAGGGCAGAAAGACTTGAATTTCTTTGGGGAGGTATTGTCATGCCCATTTTGGGCAGCCCCCACCCCTACATGAATACAAAAACAAATCCCTGGTTTCTAGTGGGCTTTCTGCCCCTCCGGGGGGGCAGAAAGACTGTAATTTTTGCAGCAGGGGGTGGGGGCATTGGCATGCCCATTTTGGGCAGCCCTCACCCTAATTTGAATTGGCAAAAAAAAATCCCTGGCATCTAGTGGGCTTTTTGCCCCCCCCAGGGGGGCAGATTGGGGGCTACTGCCCCCATCTTCCCCCCAGGGGGGGCAGAAAGGCTGTAATGTTTGCAGGGGAGTGGGGGCATGGGCATGCCCATTTTGGGCAGCCCCACCCTAATTTGTATATGCCCAAAAAAATCCCTGGGGTCTAGTGGGCTTTTTGCCCCCCCGGGCGGGCATATTGGGGGCTACTGCCCCCATCTGCCCCCCAGAAAGACTGTCATTTTTGCAGCGGGGTGGGGCATTGGCATGCCCATTTTGGGAAGCCCCCACCCTAATTCAAATATGCCAAAAGAAAATCCCTGGTGTCTAGTGGGCTTTTTGCCCCCCCGGGGGGGCAGATTGGGGGCTACTGCCCCCATCTGCCCCCCAGGGGGGCAGAAAGGCTGTAATGTTTGCAGGGGGGTGGGGGCGTGAGCATGCGCGTTTTGGGCAGCCCCCACCCTAAAATGTATATGCCCAAAAAAATCTCTGGGGTCTAGTGGGCTTTCTGCCCCCCAGAAAGACTGTCATTTTTTGCGGCGGGGTGGGGCATTGGCATGCCCATTTTGGGAAGCCCCCACCCTAATTCAAATATGCCAAAAGAAAATCCCTGGTGTCTAGTGGGCTTTTTGCCCCCCGGGGGGGCAGATTGGGGTCTACTGCCCCCCAGGGGGGGGCAGAAAGGCTGTAATGATTGCAGGGGGTGGGGGCATGGGCATGCCCATTTTGGGCAGCCCCCACCCTTATTTTTATATGCTAAAAAAAATCCCTGGTGTCTAGTGGGCTTTTTACCCCCCCGGGGGGGCAGAGAGGCTGTAATGATTCCGGGGGGTGGGGGCATGGGCATGCCCATTTTGGGCAGCCCCCACCCTTATTTTTATATCCTAAAAAAAATCCCTGGTGTCTAGTGGGCTTTTTGCCCCCCCGGGGGGGCAGAAAGGCTGTAATGATTGCGGGGGGTGGGGGCATGGGCATGCCCGTTTTGGGCAGCCCCCACCCTTATTTTATGTCCTAAAAAAAAATCCCTGGTGGCTAGTGGGCTTTTTGCCCCCCCGGGGGGGCAAAAAGACTAAATTGTGCCAATTTTAATTGGGGGGAGCAAAGGCCCTTGCCCAAGGGGCCGCTCCCCCCTCCCTGGTGTCCTAGTGGGTGGATCCCTGCTTGGGGATCGCCCTCCTGGGGCGATCCTCAAGCAGGGATCCACTGGGGAGGGGTACCATTGGAATGGGGAGATTCTCCCCTTTCCAACAATACCTCTCCCGTCTTTCTACGCACTCAGGGGGCTGAGATAGCCCCCTGAGCACGTAGAAAGTGAAACTGAAATGAGCCTAAAGGCTCATTTCAGTTTTGGTTTCAGTGAAATGACGTCAGCGCGAGGTGCATGCTGATCGTCATTTCACTGAAACAGGGGGGGGGGGGCTCGGGAGCTGGGGAAGCTCTTCCCCAGCTTCCGAGGCCCTTTATCTGAAAAGGGAATCCCTCTGGTGCCGGCACCAGAGGGATTTCCGGGGCGAGTGCTCATGACGGCCTGGAGCCGTCAGGAGCACACGCCCACTGTGTCTCATGACAGCTCCAGGCCGTCATGAGCACCGAAGGGGTTAATGAGCAAATGCCCACCAGCGCCATCCAGCATCATCATGGAGGTAACGTAAGCATTCTCAGAGGCACAAGATGTTGCCCCAGACTAGCTCTTTGGTACCCTGGCACTGCCCAGGCGACCACAGACAAGGGTTGATGCATCACAAGTTTGTTTCAAGCTATGTGGCATGTTGTGAGGTATCTGTATTATGCAGAAAAAACGACTTTGAAAAATGTATCCTTTTTCTTTCTCATCTTGAAAACAAACAGACCACAAAGATACAATATATTCTGTTTTAGTATGCCAAATAAATGTCTTCCTCATCCCTTTCCTCGTCTCATTTCTTATGCTTTAGTAACCCCTTGCTCAATCTTTTTTCTTAACTTCAATTTCCATGAGCCTGGAACAGTAGAACCATTTTCCTGCATGCAAGGCTTCCCATCCCATCCCATATCGCATCCTATTTTTCTGTTTGTGTGCTCCCTTGCACGTTAATTTTCTCTGCTTAAGACATGGATCCTGCTTGTGTGTTGTCAGTGGGATAACAGTACCCTCACAGCCTTCGCAATGTGGAGAGCCCACAGGCTCCAGGGGATCCCTCCAGCACTGTGCACGGGCAGTGGGCCCCTGGCCTGAGAGCTCCTGACTGGGTCCGGAGCATGGGGGGCTACATCCATGTTCGTTGAAGGGGGTCCCCTTCAAGTTTTGTTACGCCACTGAGTGTTGGCTAACTAAAATCATCAAAGGGTAGGTTGTTTATTTTACAGTATTTATATGATTGTCAGTGCACAGCCCTGTGGCAGTCCGACGTGGTGAGATATTCCGTGTTTGGATAATCAGTGCATGGCAAACGCTTATTACTTAGATTCATGAGTCAAAGCAAGAATATGTTTTGTTTGACATGTACATGGAAAAACAATGGATCTCTAGGAAGTCATCCTGAAGCACACATTGACCCAATTTTTGGAACCTTTATTAGCAGTGCAATAAATGCCCTAAGAAGAACTGGCCAGTAGGGATATCGAGGAAGCAAGATGGCGAACATATAGCATCTCTGCTCACAGCTCTCTCTCGGCTCCTCTTTGTCGCAGGGATGGAGTGGAGGCGCTATTGGCAGTAGATCGGCATGCGGGGTTCTTCGGCTCTGTTCTCAAGTCTGGCTCCAGGATTAAACACTCAACTCACCTGGTGGTAGAGTTCTGTGCGGTATTGCTCATAGCTTCTGAAGCGCTTCGGGTGAAGGGAGCAGCAGAGGCCAGTAGGTGGAGGACCCTCAGCGCAGAGCTGATGACAATGAGCACAAGGATAACGGCTATGTCGCTGAAGAATGCCAGAGCTGCCCGCGACCGGGCACCTACATTGGTTTTATGAAAATGCACAGCACAACGCCGTTTTAAGCAGGACCGCGTCAGCAGTGGGGTCACAGGTAGGAGAGCCAATTCTAACCTTAGCAAAAGTCTGGTGGAATAGTCCGGTTTAATGGGGAATAAAATGGTTGGTCTGGATACATCAATACGTGGGTTGCAAGGGGCACCGCCGACCGCCATCACTGAGTTTTTCCCCATAGACATTACATCTGCTAAATTGGTTTCTCTGGCTGCACTGGAAACACATAACATTACAACAACGGGGATAGTGAGGAACCCTAAACCATGTTTCTTTGGATAGTGCTGGAGCTGCTTTGAATGATCTGGCCCCGCAGGGAGAAATTGTGGCCACAGTTCAGCAATTGGCCATAGACTCTGACAAATCAAGCCTCACTACAGAGCACAGCAGGTTGGACGTGGGAACAGGGTTGCAGCTTGTTGGCAGAGAGAGGGTAACCAAGCTGTTTGGGGGTGATGATCATCTCGATATGAGGGACTTGAAGCTGGTCTCCGACAGTTCAGGGTCCAAAACTCGTTGACCCTGAAGAGGTGAACCACAGGGGGCAGAAATTGACATTGAGCCCACCCACAAGGCTGTGGATGCTGAGGAAAGCTCGAGTGTGACCCAAGGGGGCAGTTTGCTCAGTTCTATTTAAATGATTTTGTTAAATGTGACTTCAGAGCCGAAGGCACAGGATTGAGAAAAAGCCTACACAATTCTTAAGATGTCGGGATGAATTTTACTCCTAAACAGAGGGCTCGGAATCTACATCCTTTATCCCTAGCTACCGTGAGGATGACTCCATCTCATCGATCCCTGGAGCCAGTGAAAGCAGCCTCTTTGATGCACCAGGCTTGACAGTAAAGTGGCTGAAATGCCAAAGGAAGCCAAATAAAAATCGGGCACTTCTATAGCTGTTAAGGAGGAGGGGCCTCATGTGGCTGCAGCATTGAAGTGGGATTATTCAGCCACGCAGCAAGTTTATCCAGATGGTGGTGAACTGGAGGCTGCCACCAGCTGTAGAAATGAATCACCCAGTTACCTCCGATGAAGTCGAAGAACCTAAATTAAGGTTTATATATAGTTCTATGAAAAATCATCAGGTGGAGACTTGCGCTGATAGCCAACGGCCTCGGCTAACTACCAAGCAGCTGCAAGGAGCATTAAAGAAAGTCACTAAAACTTGTGCTGAGATCGGTGAAAAGATCACATCAGATGAAGAGAGAATGACTGCAGTGGAAAACAATGTAGGGACTCTCAAGAGTCAGGTGGAAGCCCAGAAGTCGTGGTAGAAGGCAATGACATCAGGCTGTCTTTCCTCAGCTCTCCTCGTGGAATTGGGAGTCAGAGGTGCACCGAGTACACAGATTCCCACTAATGCTCAAGAGGCAGGACCGCTCCTCTGGAGAAAAGGAAAACTGACCAAGAGCTGTCTTGGTTTATTTTGGAAACTTCCTATTAAAACATGCTATATTTGAGAAAGTCCATCTCGGCACTGTCATAATAGTCAATCATTTTTTGTGCGCTCTGACTTTTGTTATGTTACTGTGGAGCGCAGATGGTGACTAAGACAGCTCATTAAGCCAGTCAAGATACCAGACTGAAGCATTCCTACTTGCCCCTGCCCGCGTGAAAACTATATTTAAGGGTCAAATCTGTACTTTCCCATTCCAAGGGATATCTGAACAAATTATCTGTGGGGCGATGTAGAAGCCTCTCTTGAGCTGGAATTTTTTTAAATATTTATAGGGACTGGGAACTGGACTGGTGTTTGGTAATGGAGTTGAAGGAAATGACCAGATTCGGGTCACCCGGGTCACACAAAACCACCTCTCGGCCTTCCATACTAAATGAAGAGTTGGTCAGACAGTAGACAATACAAACCAATATCTGTTTATTCAGAGTACGCTCAGAGTGGAGCCCTGTCTGCCCAGTCGCTAAGGAGTGCTGCAGAGGGACTGACATCAAAAGCATAACGATACATTATGTACATTTCAGAACCAATGAAGGCACACCTACAATGGAATTTCCCAGAGAGATGCTGCTGAACAGTAAATTACAAAGGAGTAATTTTCGATTCTGAGGCTGGGCACACAGTATCTATCATTCAAGGTCACTCTGGCTGTGCCCGCCACTAGTCAAGTGGGAGAGGGCCTACATCTAAGAAGAGAGGTATGCGCTAATAGGAACAGTGCATTCATTAGTGTGGCAGAACTCATCTTTGAAGAAACATAACCCAGAAAAGGCTGTTTCTCGGAAATAGCGAAAAGAATTAGTTTCGATCACAATACAAAATGGCGCTGCAAATGCTAACTTATATAAAACCATGCGAGAACATATTTTTTATTCTAACAGACCCTCCTTTTAGCATGAGCCAAGCAATTTTGGTATAAAAATGAGAAAGACATATAATTCAACAAATCATGAATACATTTTAGGAGCACTCCATATTCTCAGCTTCAGGAAGGGAAACAGTAAGGAGGGAAGAGGTCTCGAAGATACCCTCGTCTATCTGCATAAGGTCATCAAGCTCTTTCTGAAGCATGATTGTTGCATTAGTCTCATGAATTGATATTCTTTTAGAGGTGAGGAGAGTGGTGCAATAAGAGCAACATAAGGGGAGGCACTGGACTAAAACACAGCAAGAAACTAAAATTACAATGAAATAGATCACCTTTTCAAGGATCCAACCCCATCCACCAAACAATGACCAGCTCCAGTTCCCATTCTCCATTCCTTTCATGTTTTCTAGAATGTCTAAAATGTGTTGGGTAATATTTTTTTCCATATTAGTTATCCCGACTACACACTGGTCTCCTACTACTGCGCACACACCACCGCTCTTAGGTAAGATGAAATCAACAGCATATCTGGTCTGCTCAGAGTATATTCGCATACTTTCTAATTGGGTGGTAATGTCACGCAAAGCTGCTACTGTGGAGTTCGACAGTATTTGGAGCTTACATCCAAAATATTCTCTAGCTCTTTCACCTCTGGCCATAGCGGTACCACCAAAGGTAAAAAATGGAGGAGAGAATATACCCAAAGGTGATACTATTACTATAATTATTGACTTTTAAATCTGTCACTCCATCACAGAACTCTGCTGTCAACGTTCTTTTTACCCACCGTATATTTGGCTTACTGTACTTACAGGGCACACCTAACGGGAGCACCATTCCTAAAGCAACATCATCCGTACCATTATGAACATTTGAATAAGTACCATTAGACAAAAAATAAAATCCCGGGTGTGCATAAAGTGGACCTTGATAATCTATAGGGGCATATCTGGTATTCATCCCTACCGTAGTCGGATCCTTCTTTTTCACTAAAGACATCGTATTTTTGAACAATATTATTCCAGAACAATTGACATATAAAAATGCCTCAATACTGTTTACTATCGGACAACATGCGGGATAATATCCAGCTTTTCGGGTAACCGTTAAATCTTGGTAATGCCAGCCCACTAAGGTAATGTTCTGCTCTCTCATATTCAAATTATCACAATATGTATTATTGTCACAACCCGGATATCCCTTTCCTCGTGGCTTCCAGTAATATAGACAAGGACCAGGATACCCCATTCCAAATTCACCCCTTACCTCTACGAATTGGGCTGGGGGGCTATACGTATAATTGACCAACAACAATGGGTAAGCAGCCCATAAACTTGTAACAGATTCGGTGGGATAACAAGCTGTACCTTCGCCAAAATATCTTTTATGTGTGTCTAGAAAGACATTACTTGGGGCTGTCCATTTAGTGCGCATCTTAGAAACAACCTTATATTTAGTACATGACGGTGCATCCTGATCACATTCCAAAACCCAGGACACCCCACCCAAAATCAATAGCAATATTACCACAAGAACAATACACAATATTTTTCTTTTTGTAGACCAGAATGTATATACAGGAACAGAGGGGATCACTGACTGCTCTTCATCAGCAACCAACCTGCCAAAGGGATGCATGGTAAAACGATAAAACAAAAGGGGCAGAAATGCCAGCTAGAAAACGATTCAAGTTCCCAGTGTCCGTCATAGCCTCACTGGTACAGGCTCCTATTGTTCATCAAAACATTGGCACTCTTGAGCACCTGCGTTGGAGCTTGCTCTGTCCTAAGCTCGGGTTCCAACATCAACCAGGATAAAGTACCCCCAGGGGGATACTTTTAATCTATCCTGTCCAATGTTCAAACAGTGCACAAATCTCGCCTTGCCCTAAAATAGCTCATTTGGTACTATAGCAAAGTACACCTTAACTTACACAGTCCATTAATGACTAATCTGATTTCTTCTTTTGTGCACCGTTCTTCAGCCAAGGGCACAAATTGTACCTAGTGACTCCAGGCACAGAGGGATCAGTGAAAAGGGACTCCTGGATAGCCCGTATTTCTGGTGGAACAGCCTCGTTCAGGATGTCGTTGTTCTCCTTGTCACTTTGCGTCCATGTAAGGACAGCGTTGCTAAATAGAAAAAAATGAGGTATCTGTTCATACTCCTGGTCAGCCACCCCCTCCTTGACCCACTGGTCATAGGGTAAAGGCAGGGGAACTCTTTTACAGTGTGATGTGTGAATCCAGTTCTTACGGTCAGAAACTTTGATGGCGGTGTGGGTTGCCAGCAAGATTTGGAATGGCCCCTTCCAGCGCGTCTCCAAACTCTTCTTTTGCTGAAAATTACGAATGAGGGCAAAATCACCAGGCTACATGCAGTGTCCGGGCCCCTCTGGTGCAGCTGGCAGGGAATCCCGGACCTGTTGGTGAATAGAACACAAACTTTCAGTTAAGTGAGCAAGATAGTCAATCAGCAACGGATATTCAATATCCGAAAACCGCCAGGGGTCACGGGACATCCCAGACATTTGCCGGGCGTCCAAACACGACCTTGTACGGTGACAATCCTGTCCTAGAATGTGCTGTTGTTCTTGTCAACAAAAGAGCTAACGGTAATGCATCTGGCCACCGTAACCCAGTTGTTTCCTGAATCTTTGCCAATTTCAGTTTGAGAGTACCATTGGACTTCTCAACTAAACCTGCTGATTGTGGATCGTTAGCAGCATGAAACTTCTGCTTAATGTGCAAACCATCACAAATTAACTGAATGACCTTGGCATTACAATGACTTCCGTTATCATTCCAAATCAAAAGGGGAAAGCCGAAACGAGGAAAGAACTCCTTTAGGAGTACCTTTGCAGTCATAACAGCCGTATTATCTTTAGTGGGATAAGCTTCAACCCATTTACTAAAAGCACAAACAACCACCAAAACATATTTAAATTATTGCACCGATCCAATTCTATAAAATCCATCTGAAGGACTTCAAAAGGGAAAGTGGGCGGTGCTAAGTTACCAGGTGGGGTAGGGGTACCTTTTCCAGGATTGTGCATCATGCACACCATACAATATTTCACCAAATGCTGTCTTAGAAATATTATCATTCTGCCACACAGGGTCTAACAACTTGCAAATACCCTTAGCACTAATATGGGCTGGGCCATGGGCCATCGTAACTAAAGGGAGAACATATGCATCTGGCAACATCCATCTCTGCTTTCCTGACTTGGTAATCCAACATCCCTCATCGTTCAATTGTGCTGTACTTTCTTGCCACAGTGCTAATTTTTCTATAGTGGCCTCACTTTGTATCTCTTTCACATTCTCAAGTGTATTCTCAAACATAGTAACGTCAGGCACCCATCTAGCGGGGCCAGATACAAACATTCTTTTCATTTTAGTCCGGGCTGTTTCCTTAGCTGTCTGATCTGCAAAAGAATTTCCTCTCCCTACATCATCAGCGATTTTCCGATGGGCACTACACTTCACTATAGCCAATTTCTTAGGGAGTGTCAAAGCAGACAAAAGCCTCAATATGAGGTGCCCATACTGAATCTTGGTTCCGTGTGACGTAAGTAACCCTCTCTCAGCCCAGAGTCGCCCAAAGTTCTGTGCGACTCCGAAGGCATATTGGCTGTCAGTATAAATATTGACAACCAATCCTTCACCCAATTTGCAAGCTCGTATTAAGGCAACAAGTTCAGCAGCTTGGGACGATTGGTAAGGAACCCGTGATGTCTCAACTACTGTACGCAGCATAGTAATAGCATATGCAGCAGTTGTAGTGCCATATGGTAATTTAAAACAAGAGCCATCAACATATAGTTCCCCCTGTGGGTTCAATAAGGGAACATCAGTCAGGTCTACCCATCCCTTCGTCTCTTCTTCTGTCCGGAAGATAAAATCATGTTTATCAATCTCATCATTCTCAGAAGGGAGGGGCAGTAACGTGGCTGGATTCAGAGTGGCACATCTTTTAATCATGATGTGTTTAGCAAACAAGGTTAATTCATATCCAGTCAGACGTGCACTGGTGAGGTGCTGTGTCTTAGTCTTATTCAAAAGCGTGTCCACCGCATGGGGTACCATGACCGCGAGATCAGTATCAAGTACGAGTCCAGCCGATTGTCTAATAGAAATGGCCACAGCTGCAACCACTCTTAGACAGCTCGGGAGGGCTCTTGCAACATGGTCATGAACAGCAGAGAAATAGGCTCATGGCCGTTGCCTATCTCCAAATTTTTGTGTTAAAATGGAAAGCGCGCAACCAGCCATCTCATGGACGAACAATACAAATGACTTGTTATAGTCAGGGGTGCCGAGTACTGGAGCTGAACAAAGTGCAGTTTTTAATTGCTCAAAAGACTGCTGACATTCAGGCGTCCAAGGCAGGGGTTCATGCACATCTTTAATAGTTAGTGCAAGCAAGGGTTTGATTAATAACGAGTAGTTAGGGATCCACTGGCGACAATAGGGAGTGATACCTATAAAAGCGCGCACATCTTTCTGGGTTTGTGGAACGGGCATTTTAACAATGGTACTGATGCGCTCAGGAGTCAATCTCCTACCCTTCTTCGACAGTAGGTGACCTCCTGTCGACAATATTGAAATTTAGAAAGAGACACCTTATGTCCATGGTGGGCCAAATGCAACAACAATTTAACTGTACTGTCTTTACAACCTTGTTCCGTGTCAGAAGGAATGAGTAAGTCATCAACATACTGCACTAATACATTATCCGGGGAAGCGATAGGGAATCCAACTGACGTTTTAAAGCTTGACTATAAGTACTTGGACATTCAGTAAAGCCTTGAGGAGCTCAACAGAACCTAAAGCTCCTACCAGCTAGTGTAAACCCGAACAAGTACCTGCTATCTGGAGAGGAATACTAAAGTAAGCATTTTGAAAGTCAATGACAAAGACAAATTTAGCACTAAAGGAAATCATTGTCAAAAGAGTAGTAATATCTGGGACCACCGGAAACTGGGGAACCACTATTTTATTAACCTCGCGTAAATCAATCACAAAATGATAGACATCTCCATGATCATCACCTGAAGGCGTCCGTTTAAGAATGGGGAGAATAGGACTATTACAAACATTGGCTGCCATCTCCTCAACCACCCCCTTCTTGATCAAATCCTGAATAATCTGCAATAGAGCTTGTTCTCCTGCCTGCGGTATTTTGTACTGGGGACTACGGGGCAAATTAGCACCATCCTTAACCTGTATTGAAACCTGTGGTATCTGCAGCAGCCCCACATCGGTATCCCCTGTCGCCCACAAAGTGGATGGAACATCTGCAAATTCAAAGGAAGAGGCGCATCTTTGGACAAACACTGTTTAGCACGTGCTACATTGGGGCCCATTGTCATATAGACACCTGCCGGGGAACAATAAATGGTAGCATGCAATTTCTTCAACAAATCGAAACCCATCAAATTTTCACTACAATTAGATGTCAACAAGAACGGCAAATCTACAGTGAAAGGACCAATAGTCAATGCAAGAGGTTTTGAAATGGGGCTTACAACCGGTACACCAGAAAAACCAACCAACGCATTATTATTGCCAGACAGAGCCGCCCCAGGGACCATATTTCGAGAAACAGAACTTTTTGTCGCACCTGTGTCCACCAAAAATTCCTTAGTTGAACCTTGCAGTTCTGTTACATAAGGACCACGCTGGTCTACAGGTATCGGAACTGGCACCTCACTCTGTCCCTGGCTGTCCTAACTGTAAGACGTTCCTATCACGTCCTCCATGTCATAATCATCATGGTAATACTGTCCATCCCGAGGATCATCAAAGTAATTATTATCAGAACGACCCTGTGAGGCTACAGCATTCTGAGCCCTGTCAACCCCTCCTGCTCCACGACCCCGTCCACGAGAACTTCGTCCTCTCGGGACTGCTACCTTCTGCAAAAGCACAGGACATTCGCTACACCAATGTCCCTCCTCTTTACAATACGCACACTGATTCAGACCCAAAGGCGTAGTTGTTGGGTGTCTACTAGTGCTTGGAAGCTGTCGGGCAGGACCACCACGTCTTCTTCCATTCCCTCTAAAAGCCTGCTGTAACAACACCTTTGTCTTTAAATCCTTATGTCTCTTCTCTGTCCTCTCCTTTTCCTCCTTTTCCTCATTGTCCCTAAGCTCGTAATATTGTGCCATATTCAGAATAACAAAGGGGTAAGAAGTGGACCAAGTACTCTCAGAAGCCTGCAATCGAGTCACAATGTCAGGAAGCAAGTTAGAAACAAATCTATTGACAAACAACCGAATACCTCCCTCAACGGACAAATCCTGTCCACTATAATCCAAAAATGTACCTTCAAATTGGGTGAAGAAATCAGACACACTCTCATCTTTCTTCTGTCGACAAGCTGACAATTTATCCCAGTCTACCTTTCTCGGCGGAATAAGAGAATGCATGTACATAATTATGCGGCCTGGCAACGCAAAAATTTCCGCTCAAGGCTTATCATCGGGCTTTCTTTCCTGATCCCATGCCTTAATTTGATCCCAAGTACCACCCAACTCAAGAGCATGATCTTGAGTATGAACCTGCCTCCAAATATCAACCGGAACAAGAATACCAAAGAACATATCAATATCAGCCAGGGTCATCACCGTTGAGGAAGCAGCTTCAGTCAGTTCTTTATAATAAGCATCAGGATTTTTCCTAGGATCTGGTAAATGAGTTTTAAGAGACAAAACCTCACTTCTTTTCCACGGGGTATAAACCCACTGCTCCTGAAACCTGGCCGCCACTGCCGCTCGAGTAACATTACCATGGCCATCTGTCAATTCCGGTATCTCAGTTTGATATATGAGATGAACCTCTCTCATCGGAAACTGAGATACTGTTAGGCTTGATATTCCCCTTTCCCGTAATGCACTTGTTATGGTATATTAGGTTAGCAATATGTGGCTAAATAGACACCAATTGTATTCACGTTATGGAACCCACTGAGTTATCCTCGCAGCATGTAAGCTTTAGTTAGCTCGTGTGACTCCATTTTGTATTTCGCAATCGTTATTAGACTGCTTGGGCTGTGCTTGTACTAGGCCTCATTCTTCAATCTGCTCGTTTCAGCAGAACACTGTACTTTGTTATTATTTTCTCTCCTGTTCAAGGCTGTAACCCGACTTGCTAATGAGCTGATGTTCAGTCTCCACATTGCAATCTCAATGTGTAACTCTGCTCCCACGTTAGGAGACGCTGAGACTCGGCACAGTGGCCTTGGACCACTGATAGAGTGTACCCATCTGGCAGGTGTTAGCTCATCTCTCTGTGCCTCCTTTGTTGATGCCGGGCTCAAGCCAGTATTTTTCCATTAGGGGCGTGGCCGAAGTCTCCCAGAAAGGTTTATCTAGTATTACCAAACGCTGGGGAGTCAGTCCCCTCGGCAGACATCTTAGGGTGAAGGCCTGACTGGGCTCCTCTGCAGAGTATATGTTGAATAAATGTAAGATTGTATTCTCTACTGTCTGAGCGACTCTTCTTTTTGAGGAAGGCATAGCAGGTGGTTGTAAGTAACCCACGGGGCCCTAGAAGGCCGCGTCCTTCAGTTGGCGCCCGAACAGGGACCCCGCGAGGTGATCCCCTCACCTGTAATCGGGTTGTAGGGTCGGGGTGGTGTCTGGTCGTTCGGGCGGATTGGGGCCCCACACACACAAGACCGAGCTTGGTTCCCGCAGCTGTCCCGCCCTTCCGATCGGACGGCTCCTCAGCTAGTGGTCTCCGGCTGGGGTCCTGAGAAAGCGAACCTTGGAGTTGACCGCTCGGTCCGAAGAGTCGGCAGTGGAGAATAATTTGACTCGACCTGTGTGCACCAGGTGAGTGATTTGATTCTTGGAAAATGGCGCCTTGTTTGAACGACACGAGCCTGTGGGCTGTGTCTGGTACAGTCAGCAGACTGTCTTGTCTTGGACTTAGTGGGTCTGCGAACCCTTGAGGGACACAGAGCACTTGAGAGCAGTCTACCGGGCCAACTGGTAATTGGCATCTTAGTGAAAAGGTCCGGGACCGTTCACAGGTAATCTGCCAGACCAACTGGTAATTGGATTTGCTCTTGAAAAGGTCTGCGGCTGAGGCCTGTCCTCTTGTATCGGTACAGTCCCTGGACTGTCTTGGGTGCAGTTTGCGGACTGCCTTGCTTGGATGACATGAGTCGATGGGCTGTGTCTTGGTTTAGTCTTCGGACTGTCTTGGTTTGAATTTGGCGGGTTTGCAGACCCTTGGAAAAGACACAGAGTGTTCGTGAACAGCCTGCCAGGCCAACCCGAAATTTGGCCCGCGCTCGAAAAGGTCTGGGACTGTTTGCGAACAATCTGCCAGGCCAACTGGTAATTTGGACTGTGTCCAAAAAGGTCTGGGGCTAGTGCCTGTCTTGTTGAACTTGGTACAGTCTCCGGACTGTAGGGAGCAATTTTCGGATTGCTTTGGTTTGGTTCTTGGACAATTTTTTTATTTTTACTGTTTATTGTTTTCTTTTCCTACTGCTGGTGGTGTTATATTTGTCTGTTAGGGACAGTGCCTGTGTCTCACATTGAGATGCCCTGTCTAAGTAAATTGGGGTGTTTTGGATGTCGGTGTTGTTCTGTTCGTTTGATGAACAACAATGGAATTTCTTGCAAGACAAATTGTTTGCCAAAATGAATAGGCAGTCGATGTTTGATTCTTTGAGAATATGGCAGAAGGAAGAAAAACAGGTATTCTGATGCAGTCTCCGGGCTGACTTGTAGTTTGATTGTGGTGTTTGGGCGCTGTAAGGTGTGTGGACCGACGTCGGTGATGGTGTTTGTGAAATGCTTGTTTGAATGAGTAGCGACTGTGCTTTTGTGTGGAGGTAAGGACGCCTTGCCTCAGCAAGCTGTATTGTGTGGGAGGTTTTTTTTGTTTGACACAGTCTGGGGACCGTCTCTGGGGAAATTACTTGCAATTCCTCTGCCAGGCAAAATGATGAGTGTGGCCCCTTCTTGAAAATATCTGCAATGACCTTAATTTGGTCTTTTGTTGTTGTTGTGCTCTGCAGATGCCCATTGGAAGGAGGTCAGCTGGTGCCTCCTGATGCCACTTTAAATTTTGGAGAATAAAATAACAAATAAATAAAATTATGGTTTGATCAGCAATGATAGCAATAATGTACATTTGTTTTGACATAGGAAGAGTACAACATGAGGAAAATGTAAGGAAGAGATGTGAATTTAAATTGAAAGCAGCGCTGTGATGATTTAAGGTAATGTGCACTTATACTGAATAGACACGCATTCCAAAAGGTGCAACAGGAGAGGTGAAATACACGCTCGTACTTCAGCAGTGATGAATGTGTTCGGTCTCTCCATAAAAGGGGGGGCAGGAGTTCTGGAAGGGGAAGGAGAAAGAAATGTGGGGGTGCTTTGAGCTTCTGGCTTCAGGTACCAGCTGCATTATGAAAATTGGCATGTAAAAATTCGGTGCATGCTAAGCAGTTAACATATGCTTGACTTGAGTGGGTGCGTTCCATTTGGATTTGCTCACAATAGAACGTGTATTTAATTTGGAAAGGGTGTTTCAAGAATTCAAGGCAGTGTGTGTTTAAGCTGAATAAAAGGATTCTCAGAGTTAAAAAAACATAGCTTGTGAATTCAGTGTGAGGCAGGCTTGCTACGACCTTCGGTGAAGATAAGGGAGGAATTCTCAAGGAGGGGGCTCATCGAGCAGAGGGACTCAAAGCAGCAGACAGGACAAGAGAGACACTGGGGAGAGAGTTTTAGAGAGGTGGGGGCCATGCCCAGCTCCTGACACAGACAGGCCGAGATGATTAGCGCAGAGCCAGGTTTTTTTTTCTGAAGGGCAGAATGCCAGGAAAAGATGTTAATTGGGAACAGACTAAAAGAACAACACAGAAGCGAAAAGAGTTGGTTCATGAGTTTTGTGAAAGTGTGTATGTAGAATTTCTACAACACTGTGGGATAGAATGTCCTGGAGCTGGTGGCATGAGATTTTTGTGACTCAGTTGGTTATTGGATTAATGTTCTCTGTTCAGATTAGGGTGCACGTACAGTAAATATTGGTTTGTTTCAAGGAACGTTGAGGGTTTGCTCAGAAATATTGTCTGAGAGAATGAAAAGTGAGTTAAAATGCGTTGTTTCACAAGCCGAAATAAAGGTGCGATGTTAAATATCCCTAGGTGTTAGTTAGATTTTAGTGGATCGGATTTGTGTCTTAAAATAGGAATTTGATGGGCCTTACTGTAAATAGAGACTAGTGTTTGTTCCCCCCCCCGAATTCTGAGGATATGCCACCCACTTTGTGGGCAACAGGTGATGTAGGGCTGGGATTCCTACAGATTCCACGTTCCCTGTTGAGTATGATTCTGAATTTGGTTGAGAAAGGTGCTGGTGAGGAGAAGGCTGGTACAGTGTAATAGTACCACTATTTTGATTGTGTTTACTATTTGTGACTGACCTGTGTGCAGGTCAAAGGGAAAATATACATGTGGCCCTCCAGTTGTCTGCTGCTCTGACTATTATTACGTTTCTTCTGCCGGTCAATATTTTTCTGTCGCTGATCTAAGGTGCATTCTTTGGCGGTATTGCTTCTAGGGTATATATGATAGAGCTTTGCCTCGAGTAACATTGGCTGGTTAGAGATTTAATCTCTGCTGCACCTTTAGGGCCATGCAGGAAGACATCGTTTCAGGCACATAGCATATTGGTTTTACTAGTAGACCCCTAGTGAAGTGCACAGATGGTGCCAGGGCTGGTAAATTAATAGCTGCTAGTCAAGGCCCCCGGGGTGGGGCGCGGTGTGTGTGAAGAGTGGGATATGTACTGATGTGTGCTGGTATGTGTGTGTTGTGTCCTGGTGGTGAAACGATATCATTTTCCTTTTTCACTCTTGAAAGGCGGTCCTGCTGATAGGACGGAATGGGGAATTTGTTTTGTAACATTTTACGAGTATATCCTTCATAGGGATAAGATAGACAATAGGACTGAGCTCAGAATTTGATAATATATCTCTTGGTAAGTATGGTTTTTAAAGTCTGTGTTTCCAAAAAGCACTTTTAGAAAGTGGTTATTTTCTTGTCCAGTTTACTTGTGTGTTTCTGCCTGATTGTGGATAGGCTGTTTGGTCTCAGTATGACAGAGACTGAGAATGTGCATTTGGTATGGTGTCTTCGTGTGGTGTTTTTATTCTGTTACTGTGGGTGTTGCTACAAATACTTGACTCATTGCCTTTGGGATGAGACTATCTGCTCGTGCCAAGTTCCCGAGGGGGTGAACAGGGGTTCACTGAAGTGCGTATTCCCCTTGCGCTGACTGGAGGGAAGGGTCCCTATTTCGCACAAAAGTACATACCTTTGCCAACTAAAGACACTAGTTTTTCTTTAACAAATTGTTCTTACATTTAGTCTTGACTGACCGGGGAGTTTGTTTTTCTTTAAAGGGGTAGGTATTTTTGACAGGAGGTCACCTGCTTAGGTCACCTACTGTCGAAGGGGGGTAGGAGACTAGCTCCTGGGTGAATTAAGCAAATTAACAATGCATGAGATGCATGAAGTGCATGAAAAAGTCTTTTTGGGCAACTAACACACTGCATTTTTCTTTGGCTTCTGTGCTTGGTACACGTATTGTTGTGTCCTGTTTTGTGTTGTGCGTACACAAGACGGCTGTGCGTTTTATGGCTGTACATTTTCCTTGGCTTCTGTGCTTACTACGTGTATTGTCGTGTGCTGTTTTGCATGGTAAATACACAAGACAGCTTGTTGTTGTGCGCTTTCTTTCTTTTGAGGCTACCCAAGCTGTCTAGGAACGGTCAGGACGGTGGCCATCTCCATAAGACAATCGGTTGGGCTCGTTTTAGCCACTCATTTCACAGGATGCTGTGAACATGCTTTTGAATAAACAGAGACACAGCACCTCACCAGTGCACGTCTAATTGGCTATAAAATAACATTGTTTGAACAAATTGTCATGATTAAAAAAAAAAAATGTGTCACCTTGAAGTACGCCATGTTACTGCCCCTCCTTTCTGTAAATTGATGGACTTGGAATTGAGATGAAGATGAAAGGACGGGTAGACTAGACTGATGCTCCCTTATTTGATCCTTAAGGGGAACTATATGTCGGTGGTTTTTGTTTAAATTCCCAGGTGGCAACACCACTATTGTTCATGTTATCGCAACACTACATACAGTCGCAGAGGCATCACGAGTCCCTTATCAGTTAGCCTGTGTAATTGAGCTGACAGCCCTTACTAGAGCTGGTGAATAGGTTTTTCCCCTGAATATGATGACACATGGCCCAGATCGTGGAATGTATGGTGCACATGATTCACAATACTAGGAAGGGTGCCTGTATGCCCTCGGTAAATGCGCACCACACATTTTTAGTGGTTAACAGTTTTTGAAGAAAATATAGCTCTACAGGAGTTTGTTTGCAACAACAAGTTTTGCTGGAGAATTCATGTACTTGCTACATTATGCTTAATTAGCCAGTTATTTATACAATAAGGATCTCTGTTAAATTAGCAGTTTTAGATTTTCCCGCCACGCCTATAACATGAGAGCATGGTCACAAACGCAATATTTATGTTGGCTTCCTCGAGCAAAATAATTTTAGAGGTGTCTGCAGTCCTTCACAGTAGCGATGGTTCACAAAGTAGAAGAAGTGTTCCCTTTTGAGGTTCTTCAGATAAATAATATAGGAATGGACAGATACACTACTTCAAAGTATGTCCGAATTATTCTTTCAGAGCTTGGTAACTGAATTAAGGCTTACCCTACTACTTGGGATTGGGAGAGAAAAAAATTAATTGTGTAACGTTTTACCCTTGCCAGTTCACTAAAAGTTCGTTTTATACTCGCTAATAGGTTCGGGACGCCCTTCAATCACAGGGAGAGAGAGGGATCAGACGTGATGCACAGCCTGGCTGCTTGTTATGGAACACCTATGAATACGACCAAGCCGGAGCTGAAGAGCAAAGACATGCTGGACGAGGCAGTACCACCGAGAAGGAGAAAAAGAGAGAGAAGTGCTATCTAGGAGCCCCAGCCTGTTGGTCTACTTGTGCCTGAGCCCCAGCCCATTGAGCCTAGTCGGTGGGCTCACCTGTGTTTGAGTCTCTGTCACCTTGGTCCATCTTGAGTCTGACCCCCCTTCTTCCTTTGACCCCCCTTATGTGTAAGGTACAATATACGCCCGCGGAGGAACAGTGCACCAAGGTAGAATAGGGTTATTAGGGATGGACTTCATGGATGAAGAGTAGGGTGCGGGTACCCTGTCTAAGGTACCAGCGATAGAGTAGAGGAAGAGAGTTTGGGGCATTGTTCGGACAGTCAACGCACAGGGCAAAAGGGACTGTCATTCTAGAGAGAGAAATACCTTGCCCTGCAACATGGGATCTGGATCCGAGCTGGACGCGCAGCTCCATCGCCGGTGCTCAATAGCGCCTATGCTATATGAACAATAGGAACCTACCAGTTATGGCTCTCTGAAAGACACTGGAAAGAAGAGTTTTGCCCATCCTCTCGTTCCCTGGCCACCAATTCCATTGTGTTGCATTTCTCTCCCAATCACCATGTATTCGTTTTGTTCCCCAATTGACGAGGAAAAGACGCTTTTTTTTGCACCTCCCTGTTCAGGGCAGGGTCAGTACATAGAAAGTATAAGTTGCATCCATAGTTGTTATTGTGTTAATAATAGCGTGAGGAATATCCCACTCCATGAACGAAAAGTAACCTGTGTATTCCAAGGTTCATACAACAAGGTTGCCCTTGTGAACATGCTTATTACTTTGGCTCCTCGCACAGGAGAGCATCGGAAGACACAACATGATAATACAGTTGTTCAGATTGGTGTACCTTCGAGTCAGTTCTCCAGTCCTCAATAATGCATTTAGTTATTCTTGCCCTACAAAAGAATGTGTATATTAGGCAGAGACCTTCCATGATAGTTAGTATGACAGTTTGTTTTTGTATCCCCACTGTATTTGCTGCCTCGTCTACGAATTGTGCCCATCCTCAGTTATAATATAAAATATGTGACACGACAAATAGACCCTTGTATACACTGTCTCCCAGTTTGTTGCATTTACTGCGTAAGTACATTAACTGCTAAGGAAAGGACATCCATACAGTAGAAGTGCTGAGATCATGTTTTAGAATGAGATAGAAGGGTTGTTGACGTAGATCTATCTTAGGTCAATATGTCTTTTATAGTTTCCCTGCTTCATAATAATGAACATTTGAATAGTTTTGATACAGTCTGACTATGACACAGTGTGAAGAACATAGTAGTACACCAAGGGTATACACCTAGATCAGCTGAAAAGGAGGGTGCCTTACATCCAGAAGACTATATGCATGTTGATATACCTGTGCTGTCTTGTTTTCCTTTGCGATTTCAGTGACCATGCATTTTCTTTCTCCCCACTTAGAATTGTAAAGACCCTGCCGGATAGCAATAAAGCTTTTAGCCACATATGCTAAAAGGAGGGTCTGTTAGGCTTGAAATTCCCCTTTCCCATAATGCACTTGTTATGCTATATTAGGTTAGCAATATGTGGCTAAATAGACGCCATTTGTATTCACGTTATGCAACCCACTGAGTTATCCTCGCAGCACGTAAGCTTTAGTTAGCTCGTGTGACTCCATTTTGTATTTCGCAATCGTTATTAGACTGCTTGGGCTGTGCTCGTACTAGGCCTCATTCTTCAATCTGCTCGCTTCAGCAGAACACTGTACTTCGTTATAATTTTCTCTCCTGTGCAAGGCTGTAACCCGACTTGCTAATGAGCTGATGTTCTGTCTCCACATTTCAATCTCAATGTGTAACTCTGCTCCCACGTTAGGAGACGCTGAGACTCGGCACAGTGGCCTTGGACCACTGATAGAGTGTACCCATCTGGCAGGTGTTAGCTCATCTCTCTGTGCCTCCTTTGTTGATGCCGGGATCAAGCCGGTATTTTTCCATTAGGGGTGTCGCCGAAGTCTCCCAGAAAGGTTTATCTAGTATTACCAAATGCTGGGGAGTCAGGCCACTCAGCAGACATCTTAGGGTGAAGGCCTGACTGGGCTCCTCTGCAGAGTATATGCTGAATAAATGTAAGATTGTATTCTCTACTGTCTGACCGACTCTTCATTTTGGGGAAGGCATAGCAGGTGGTTGTAAGTAACCTGCGGAGCCCTAGAGGGCCGCGTCCTTCAGTACTGACCTAGGACTTTTCTCATGTAGTCTTCCCCTATACGCTATTATTGTCGTAACATTAGCAAAAATTTGTTCCAGCCCCAATTCACTAATATACACTCGATCTCTTATGTCATATAAAATTTTAGGTGCTTCCTCTTCAAAGTGCTGTTGCCAAAGACCAATCAGAGTAGCAGACATGTGTTTAAGGGCATGTTGCTGTATAAAGGGCTCAAAATCTTTCATAGTCGCCCAGACATCCTCTACACTATAAATAGGGTTACGGGCCTACTGTGCAGCGTGATTAGCTATTACCCTCTTTTCTTCATCCCCCACATCAGATCGCACTAACGGTCCCATGGGCTCCTTAAATTTCATCCAATCCCTGTCCTCAAATCCACGCACCGGTGTCCCACTACTTACTAATGTCCGAGGTTGAAAAACCACAATGGGAGATGCAACAGAAGCAACAGGCACTATCGTCGCTGGGGGCTGTGTCGTGGGGGTAAGAGCTGGCAAAAGGGTAGCTGAGACAATAGGTACCGCGGGAGTACTAACAGGCACTGTTGCCACAGAAGGCAAGGAAACAGAAGGAAGAGAAGGAGGAGCGGAAGGCAGAGCCGTCGAAACAACAGTAGTAGACGCAGGGACAGAGACAGTGGAAGCAACTGTAACAGGCGGCTGTGAGGGCATCGGAACAATGGGATATATTCTTTGTGGGGGCATATGGAGGCGGGGTTGGGTATCTAATAATTCTTCCACAAAAGAGTCATCTTATTCCTGAACCACATATGATTCATCAATAAGTAATCAAAACCTCCTATCTACACATTCAACCCCCTTTTCCTGTTTCCCCCTATCATATGCTACTGCCTTCTGAGTCAACATCTCCATTCTTCCCTTCCGGGCCTCTTTCTCTGCCTTCAATCGCCACTGTCTAGCTACTTTCTGCCATGTTCGAAGGGAATCATAGACTGCCTACTTCGTTTCTTAAACAACCGTTCCTGTAAATACTCAGGGGCATATTATCTAAAAAGTGCGCTAAACATCGCAAAGCGTGTTTAGCGAGCACTTTTTTATCGCCGGCTATCGTCGGAATAATTTGCCATGCTAACGCTGTATTAGCGACATTTAGCGCTATGGCGATAATTATTCCAGCCATAGCGGTGTTTTCCATGAAACATCGCTGGTTTTCCAGCGATGTTTCATGGAAAACGGCGATAACCTTGCTGATACGACCCTGTGGTCGTATCAGCATAATCCACCCCCCATGTTAGATATGGCTAACACCTGCTAATTGCAGGTGTTAAATAAATGGCGATGACCCCGGTTAGCGCGACTTTTCACGTCGCTAACTGGGGCCTTGGCCACCTTGCTAATAGGCGATAGGCCTGTTAGCGGGTGTTTCCCAGGTTTGTTCGTCGGGAACGCCCACTTTGCATGCCATTAGCGATAAATATCGCTGACATGCAAAGCGGTAAAAACACGGGCGCTAATGCCCGAAAACTGTCGCTAACTGCTGTTAGAGACAGTTTGCTGATAGGGCGATAAGAATATCGCCGCTTTAGCGGCAAAAAGTGCCGCTAAAGCGGCGATAGTGCCCTTGCTAATATGCCCCTCAATCTTTTGTTCATCAAACATGCCCGTCAACGGCCACTGCAACTCAGCATTGTCCCGCATATATTTGTGCCATAATGTACTAAACATAATAGGGCCAAGACCATGCTTCACATACATATCAAAATTAGGAGTGCCTTCTGGAGGTGCCGGCTGAACTTCTTCTAATCGAGCATCAACAGAACAACAGCGACAGCACAAAGAAAACAACTTACTAGCACCAGGCTTTTTCAAAAGAACACAAATTCACTATTTTATGCCTGGCAAAGCAAATGCAGATGCTTTTGTCCAAAAGACGGTCCTTAGACCATACCAAATACAAACCAAAATGGTACCATATCCACGAAGAACCAAAACAAACTCACCTGATATATGCAGGTCAAACAAATTTATTCTCCACTGCCGACTCTTCAGACAAAACGGTCAGATCCAAGGGTTTCGCCGTTTAGGACTCCAGTCGGGAGGACCTATGGGCAAGGCATCGTCCGGCATGACAGAAGGGGCAGCTGCGAGTATCAGGAACTATTCGTGCAGGGATCCCTGATCTGTTCATCCGACCCAACGATGGCCTCGACCTCACCTCCATCCGCGGAAGGGGAAGGGCCACTCACCCGAAAGAGTCCCTGTTCGTGCACCAACTGAAGGAAATGACCCGATTCCGGTCACCCGGGTCACACAAGACCACCTCTCAGCCTTCCATACTAAATGAAGAGTCGGTCAGACAGTAAAGAATACAAACCAATATCTGTTTATTCAGAGTACCCTCAGAGCGAAGCCTTGTCTGCCCAGTCGCTAAGGAGTGCTGCAGAGAACTGACATCAAGAAGCATAATGATACATTATGTACATTTCAGAACCAATGAAGGCATGCCTACAATGGGATTTTCCAGAGAGATGCAGCTGAACAGTAAATTACAAAGGAGTAAGTTTCAATTCTGAGGCCGGGCACACGCTATCTATCATTCAAGGTCACTCTGTCTGTGCGCTCCACTAGACAAGTGGGAGAGGGCCTACATCTAAGAAGAGAGGTATGCGCTAATAGTAACATTGCATTCATTAGTGTGGCTAACTCAGCTCCGAAGAAACATAACCCAGAGAAGGCCGTTTCTCAGAAATAGCGAAAAGAATTAGTTTCGATCACAATACAATATGGCCCCTATACACAAAATGGCGCCGCAAATGCTAACTTACATAAAACCATGCGAGAACATAATTTGTATTCTAACAGAGTGGAGGAGGCCACTCTGCCTCTTTATGTAAAACAAAGGGTGCTAATGTAGGGGTCACTTACATCCCCTCTATTCTGGGACTGGGTCTCATCTGCATTTTTTTTAGCATGCTAGCACTGTTGATGGAGGACTCTTTTTTGATTACAGCTTTTCCAGAGACTTTTTTATCTTTCACTCATTGAAGGTCCTTTTGTTAAAGTGGGTACTGGAGCTGGGAGCAGTGGCGGCTCACAGAGGAAGTGCTGCGGGGCGGTGGGGCAGGGCGGGGGAGGGGCTGGGTGGGGGGGTGGTGGAGTCGGACATACGACGGGCAGGAGTAAAGTAAGTAAATAAATAAATAAAACTATTTACCTTGCGCTCGCTGCATCGCCGAGTTGGCGATGCCCAAATGTATCAGAACTTAACTGCCAGAGTACTCTATGAACCCAATAGGGAATGCACATCCCCTTGATGAGAGGGGTAAGGCAGGGATCTGTCCTTGTGCCGTTCCTTTTGTCTCTCTATATTAATGTGGCTAGAGAGTTTAAGGTACAATGTATAGATTCTCCAAGAGTAGGTGCTGGGTCTGTCCCTACTCTACTATACGCAGAAGAAATGGTCTTGTTGCCTTGCACTTCAAATGTGCTACTACATCTTATTGACTGATTCACTGTGCATTTGGAGAATAGGGACCTGAAGGTCAATTTTAAAAAGCCTTTAACAGTGATCTGTGGTAAGGGAATGCCCAAGCCTTGTTCCCATCATATCAAAGTCGTGCCCATATTGAGAGTTACATCTTTTTCATACTTGGGATTAGGTTACCTCTACTGGTACCTCGAGCAAACATACACAAAACCGTCTGTCAAACTTGGTACGTTCCACTGAGGGTGTGTTTAGATTTGATGCAAAGTATGGTAGCAAAAGTATTAGAGAAATGCTAGTCATTTATAAAAGCAAATGGTGGTCTATGGGGCTTTGGTAATACTGCTATTTTGCAAATGCAAGAACACCTTTTTAATGCAGACTGCTTGCAGGCCCACAGTCAACACCAGCATTTATTGTACATAGGCAATTATGATTATCATATATTTAGGCCTCCTTATATATGAAGCCCGACCTTCAATGGCATGCAATTTGGACTAAGACAGAAACAGCATTTACTAATGTCATTATTAAGAGTTGTTCGTAACTTGACTATTCTTTCAAAATCCTGTGAATCTCAGACATCAAAGACGTCTATGTTTAATGATTCTACTCTTACTGAAAAGCCAGAATACATTTTTTACTCCTCGCTCTGTCGAACTAACTAACACACTGGTTCAAAGCTATGTGTCTGCCCTACAGAGTGAACACTTACAAATGGATCTATCCGCTGTTGCTCATATATAACATTTATACATTTTGAAGTGATTTCCTTTGGGCATTATGAACATTATGATGGCATTTTTGAAGATGGGTGAATGGAGTAAGGATAGACCGTACTGTGGTGAGAATACAGACAAACCATATTGCACTTTGCACTGCACTTTTGTGTTCATTTTATATGAATTTAAGCAATCACTTTTTAAAACATTTTCTTGTAAATTGGAATCTTAATGATTTTAGAAATGCTTTTTTGCATTTGTGCAAATTAGAGGATGTACAAGTTTGTTTTGAAGTAATGTCCTTTGTTTTAAAAGCATTGTGTGAAAGAAAGCGTCTTGCGCTTCTTGAAAATGTGAATTATGAATCTATGTCATTAATTGATTAGGATTTTGTAGCGTACTGTCTCTTTAAATAATATATATATATATATTGATGTTTTTACTGTATATATTGATGCACGTTTATGGTTTATCGTGAGTATAAACCGAATAAAGATTTGAATTGACTTGATTGTCTAGCAAAGAATGCTGAATGAATCCATGATGGCCTCCACCATTCCAAGCCTCGAAAGTCCTGAGGTGCTCTGGGAAATGTAGTTTGTCTTGAATCCATTTGCATGTTTCATCTAGGATAAACATTGCAGCCACAAAGTCTCAAACATAGAGGCATCCACTCTCTATGCACACTGTAGACTTCATTGGCAGAACAATATTTAAGTACCTCAGAAATTCGGAAGAATGCATCTCTGTGACTGCCTAGTATACACAAGTGAGCTTGGACCACAGATCATGAGATACATAGAAAAAAGCAATTCATTAGATGCAAACATAACTTCTTTTGTATCATGTTCCAGCTCAAGAAAAGGGATTGGGTTGGTACTCAGTTGTATTTTTGGTCTCCAAACGTTCAGGAGAATTCAAAATGGTCATATCTTTAAAGAGGGTGAACAGTTATGTGAAAATAGTTCATTTCAATCTGCAACTGATGCTGCCTCTAATTTCTCTAGGGCAATTCTTAAAGTTTGTAGACCTACTAAATACATATTCACACATTGTATTCAGATGTCAACAGCAATTTTCTATATTTTGTTCAGGAGAACACAGGAAACATCTGGAATCTGCAGAGTTCTGCAGAGCTGGGTGGTAGGAAATCTAAGCATCCCTGCAGACTCTAGAAGCTTCGGTCTACAGGGCATTGTGGGTAACACAATGTCAAAGAATCCACACAAGGCACACAATCCTGGACTCCCCCATGTGTCTAGTTTTTCAAAATGTCTAGGTTTAGTAGGTTTGCCTGGGTGACTGCTAAGCCCAGTCCCAAATACTGCAGCTCCTCATTGCCAAATCATGTCATTTTATTGGCAGGAAATGCTGATGTGTCCACATTACGTTTTGGAGCCTTTGATATCACAGGCTCTCGGTCCACTCACACAAGTGGTATTCCATTTTTATCAGGAGACGTGAGGGAATGCTGACTAGTAGGAAAATTGAGCATCCCCACATATTCCAGAACTTTACCTCACAAAATATGAGGGAAATGTGTTTTTCTAGCCAAAGTTTGAGGTTTGCAAGTGCTGCTGGGTAACACAATCTTGTGAAATCCACCAAAGTCACACCACACTGGACTTCCCCAGGTGTGTAGTCTTCAAAGTTGTCTGGATTTGGTAGATAGTCCTTGGTGCCACCTCAGCTAGGGCCCAAATTCCGCAGTCACCCAAATTGTGAAAAAAGGGTCAATTTTTAGTGCAAAAATTGGATCTGTTCATCTTATGTTGTGGACCCTTTCCTGTTAGAGGTGCTAGGCCTACCCACAGAAGTGGGGTGCCATCTATATCAGGAGACATATGGTAATGCTGGGTGGTTTGAAATTTGTGGCTCCCCACAGATAATGGAACATTTCTTTACAAGAATTGAGGAAAAAGTATTTTAGATTAAATCAGAGGTTTGCAAGGGCTTCTGGGATCCAATAGGTGTCTAGGTTTCTGAAATGGGTGGGTTTGGTTGGTTTTTCTGGGTGCCGGCTGAGCTAAGGCCCAAATTCCACAGCAGTCACATTGAAAATAAGGGTTGGTTTTGAGTGGGAAAAATTCAACTGTCCATATTGTGCTTTGGACCTTTTCCTGTTGCGGGCGTTAGGCCTATCCACATAAGTGGGGTAAAAAATTTTTTAGAGACTTGGGAATGCAGAGTGCTTGGAAATTTGTGGATTACCACAGAGTCCGACACTTTCCCTAACAGAAATGTGAGAAAAATGTATGTTGTTTCCAAAGTTTACGATTTGTAAAAGCTTCTGTGTAAAACAATCTTCTGAAAGCCACGTAAGCCACACCACCCTGGACTTGCCCAGGCGTCCATTTTTTATAAATGTCTGGGTTTGGTAGTTTCCAATGACTGGCGGCCAAGCTTAGTGCACACAATCCACAGCTACCCACAACACAAAAAAGTGTCTGTTCTGACTGGGATATTTGATCTGGCCATGTTGCATTTTAAAAAGAACAAGTGATGGACAGAATGCAGACTAATGTCATACATTCACCCCAGTACAGAGATCTGGGCCTAAATCCTTAGGGGCAGATTTACAAGCCCCCTGCGCCACCAGTACGTCACTTTTCGTGACGTACTGGTGGCGCAGGGGGCTCCTCGATATTTACAAGGAGAGGAAAAGCCACCATGCGTGACTTTTCCTCTCCTTGTAAATACCGTCCCTTCACACGCAGCACTTTGCGGTGAAGGGGCGTTCCATGGGTGTTGCTGTGGGTGTTCCCACGCAACACCCATGGAACTAAGACACATCTCCAGAATTACGAGAAATCGTAACTCTGGAGATGCGACTGAAGCTACGCCACCCTAGAGGTGGCGTAGCGGAAGCACCGAGGAGAAATGTTTTCATTTCTCCTCGTTTTCTCTTTCAATGCGTGCTGCATTCTGCAGCACGCATTGAAAGAGGAAAGCCTGTACTGATTGTTTTTGTGCAGAAAGGTGCCCCTTCCTGCACAGAAACAATCTCCCCATGGCGCAGGCATCCTTGCACCATGGTGCAAGGGTGCCTGCGCCGGCGCTTGGCAGCTGTTTGTGCGCCAGCGCAGGGGAGAGCACAGGAATGCGACATATTCTTGTAAATATGTCGCATTCCTGTGCTCTGAAAGTGCCGCAGCGTGGCGCAGCCAAGGGCTTGCAGCGCCACGCTGCGGCACTTTCTTGTAGATCTGCCCCTTAGTTTTTTTGCTCACCATGCCATTACAGTTTGAACCCAGCCATATGCAAATCAGTCTTAACCCAGATCTCTGTACTGAGGTGAATGTATGACATTGTTCTGCATTCTGTCCATCAATTGTTCTTTTTGCATGTTGCGTTTTAGTCTTTTTCTTGTTGTGGGCGGTAGGCCCACCCACACAAGTGTGACACTGGTTTTTTTGGGTAACATGCAGAAATACATAATAGTAGAACATTTTTTTATTACCAATTAGATTTCTATGCATTTGTGGCTTCCAACTGTAAGCCAGTGATCAACAAAGAAAATATTTTAGAAAATATGTTCTGAATCACATGATAGTATGGGTAACCATAATTTCAGAGGTGTACAAATAACCACTGTTCCTTAAATCAGTATCTAGTGTACATTTTGTAAATGCATAGGTCTCCTTCATACCTTTCTTCAATCCGTATATATGCATTTCTGTATAGTCAGTTCACAATGAAATATCATTTTAAGGTGCAGCTTCTGTTGTTGGCTCTGGGTATCACATGTTTTTGGAGAACCTACAAACTCTGAATATCCCAGTGACCAGAAAGGTTTATCAGCCATAACGGTATATTGATTTTGTACATTTGCCTTTCGTGTAAAAAAATGTGAGATGTAAACATTGTCATATATGGCTTATTTTCCTACTCATGTTCATTATTTTCTTATTTCAACAATTAATTTATTTGGGAAAACCTTGCAGTACCTACATAAATGACCCATTGCTAAATTTAGAATTTTGTCTACTTTGTAGAACAGTGCAGCTTTCTGGATTTATCCATGGGTCTGTCACCTGATTCTACCACAAACTGCAAAAGCTAGGAAAAATGGACTTCCTCCAAGAACTAAAGAAAAACAGTAGTAATAATTGTGCTTTTATACAACTCTGCTTGATCTATAAAACTGGGAAGATGGTGACCCTAACACAGCAACCTTTTGTTGATGCTAGTTTTAGAAGAAAAAAAACATACACTTTCTTGCACATCACTTTTTCCCATTTTTCCTGCATAAACGAACTACATTTTGGCTATTTTCTCAGTTCATTCCGAAGGAATCTACAAATCCCAGGTACTTTTAGAATGCTCAGGATGTTGAAAAAAAGGATACAAATTTGGTGTGAATACCTTTTGTGGATGAATAGTTGTGAAGGTTTAATTGTGAGCTACCACAAGAATACAAAAAAAGAGCTTAGCACCAATATGGGGCTGGAGGGGTTTAAGTGTGAGCTACCCCAAGCATCCCAAAAAAGAGATTAGCATCAGTGGGGGGGGGGGTGTGGGTGAAGCCCTAATTAAAAAGAGGTTAAAGAGGTGTCGTCTTAAACATTTCTGAAATTGTATCAGTGTTGGGGTGGTTCTAATAGATATGAGAATGCTGTTCCAGAACCTGGGTGCATAGATAGAAAATGCCTGCTGGAGATTGTCTTTTTCTTTTTAACAGTGTGCAGCCTCCAGTCTGATTGTGTCCTTGCTACAAGTGTGCCAAGAGGCACCAGAGAGGGTGAGCTTGTCTGATAAATTAAGATTTATGGGGTTGCTTATCAAGATGGCATAGAGGCAGGTTTTGAAGATGTTGTAGGCCGACAAGAGGAGCCAATGGATTTTCATCAGGATGGGGGTGATGTGATCATATTTTTTTATGCTCTCAATGAGACATGCTGCAGAATGTAGGAGGCCCTTAAGGGGGGTTAAATGTGGCTTCTGGGATGCCATAGATAAGGATGGTACTACCATTCAAATGCGAGAATACAAGGCTTGAACATCAGTTCCGAAGTCATTTTCTGGAAGAAATTGGTGCATTTTCTTTTGAAGGAGAGTTGGGATCAGGCCGTCTTTATGCTTTTGGCAGTGCATTCCTTGAGGGTGAGGTTGGTGTCCAGGTTGAATCTAAGTGATTTGGCATTCTGTAAAAGCTGGGATTCAAACTGTCTAGGTTCACATCATTTAGACTGGTTTGTACTTTTTATTGCTTGTTGTTCTTGGCAATACAAGAATTCTGTTTTAGAGGGGTAGACCTTCAAATAAGTGTTGGAAATCCATGACTGGATGAAATGCAAACAGTGTTTGAGTTGTGTATCGGCAGCATATTGGTGAATTTAGTAGTTGTTATCTGTAAATATAGCCACAAGGGGCTCAACGAAGAATTTGAAGATGACAGGGGACAGTATGGAACCCTAAGGAACTCAGCATTTAATTGGTGTCTTTTAAGACCTGGAGCTGACCATGTGATTGAACTGTTGTCAGCTGGGAAGGTAGGAGGAGAACCCGTGAAGGACATTGCCAGTGAATCCCATACAAAATTCGAGGGTGTAAATGAGGTTGGGATGGTCGGCTCAGTCAAGGGCAGTTGAGAGATCCAGAAATATGAGGAGGCAGGGTTCATCGTCTACCGTGTTCAGGAAGGCATTGTCCATGATACGTAAGGTATAGGTCTCCATGCTGCAGTGCGATCCAAAACCAAATTAGGAGTCATGCAGGAGATGGTGGTGTGATCTTAGATTTGAACATAGACTGCTTTTTTGATGATCTTGACGATGAAAGGTAGATGAGTTACTGGTTGGTACATGGTGAGGTCATCTGGGTCTAGTGCAGGTTTCTTTAGGAGTGGGAGTTCTCAACTGTCTTGAAAGCTTCTGAGAAATAGCCTTGAGTTTGGGAGGCATCGAAAATGGTAAGGAAAGGTGAGAGAGCTTTCCTAGAAAGAGCATTGATGAAGAACATGGGTAAGACATCATTTTTACAGGTATGTGTATATCTTTCTCTTCTGGAATTCAGCATTAAGAGACTTCAAGAAAAGAATTCCAGTCACAAGGGAAACTTATTCTCTTGTAGTGGTTGTATCTGATCAAACAGTTGAAGGAGACATCTCTTGATTACCAGAAACCTTAGTCTTGGCCATGGATGCCAGCAAGAGGGTGTGAGGGCTGTACTAGGAGTTTGGATTTGGGAATTTCCATGGGAAATACGTATATAATCAGACAAGGGAGTTATCCAATTCGAGGAAAGTGAGAGCGTTTTGGGGGAGCACTTCGTTTTTTTCTCCTCTGATTCAAGGATCTCATTTAGCAGTTCGAACACACAACACAACAACCAAAACATATATAAATCACCAGTTTTGGACAGGCCCATATTCCTTGGACCAGTTAGCGCTTCAGATTTTGTCATAGACAGAAGTTACCTTCAATCCCTAAAAGCAGAGGCAAAATGTGTGAGGAGACACCCCAAATCAAATATTGAAATCTATCCATCATCACACAATTTCTCTCAGGCCCTTCAAGTCTTTCAGGAAATTTGTCAGAGATTCTGTACTCCATACATGTTTGACATGGTCCTTTTTGCAGGGTCATCCTCAAACTTTTTGCCTTCACCCTCCTGTTTTCTGAAACCTTTTTTGTTGGCTTTTAGGACTCTGCTCACTTTACCACTGCTAACCAGTGCTAAAGTGCCTGTGCTCTCTCTTTCAAACATAGTAAAATTGGCTTACACCCAATTGGCACATTTAATTTACTTATAAGACCCTATTAAAGTGGCACTACATGTTCCCAGGGCCTGTAATTTAAATATTACAATTGGGCCTGCAGCACCTATTCTGCACTGACTTAAGTAGCCTTTTAAACATGTCTCAGGCCCACCATTGCAGCCTGTGTGTAAAGTTTGAACTGCCATCTCGAACTGGCAAAATAAACTTTTTGAATGCACACAATGGGAGAATGCACACCCTAATACTTTTAATGAGCTTGACACAAAGTTCTCCAGCTGAAATGTACGGTGTGCAGCTCCTGTTTCGCGCTCTGTCTGTGCGCACTGAATATTGCGAATAGAGCCGATGAACAATTAGTTCAACAGATGCAGGGTGCACAGCCCAACGATCGGGCCTACCGGCCCTTGTAACTCCATGTTAAAGTTTGAAGAAAGTCCTCATATTTTTTTCTATATTTTATCAAATCTTGACCATATTTTTCATTCCAAATTTAAGCAAGTTGAGCCATGAGTATTTAAAACTTTCATATTTTATTAACGTTGTGATGTTTAAAATTGTAACAATCCACAATGGTATGTTCCTCGATTTGTCACATCATACATTTCATTCTTTATCATTGTACTCAATGCATTTCGCGAATAATCTCTTCTTCAGGGGTTGCTGTAAAACATTCAAAGAAAACATCCCATTACAATCAACGTCATCAAATCAGATCTCCCCCACATTATAAACACATTGTGGCACTTGTACTAAAAACAATACACATATTTCCACTCATAGACTATTTGAGTTACCCCTCTTTCCAAAACACTCTCATTCCTATACTACCCAATCTCCACCTGAACATCAAGTGCTACTCTATCAAGTATAAAATAATAACTTACACTGTGTATGGGAACAACCATTAAATGGACCGAACACGTTATTTTTTACTTTAGGTGAGGGTTGTGAATTGTGTGGTGTTATAGGGTAGGAAGTAAATAAACTAAATGTATGTAATAATTAACGTTCTTGTTAATAAATATTTTCTAAATACAAATATTTATTTGTTTGAAAATTATTTTTTATTTCATTTAATATAATATTTGTAGGTATTTGTGATATGTATTTAACCGTATAATATGTTTTAATTAAAAAAATATATATATTAAATATATTCTGATTTTAATTTTGAACATATTTATATTTTTTTTAATATTTTTATTTTGTTGATGACATTAAAGAAGAAGGACTGCGGTGCTGCTCTATTGGCAGATGTACTGCTACTCTGCTGCCCTGCTAATCTGCTGCCTGTTGCCCTGCTTGCTTAAAAGTAAGACTGGACCTGCACCCTTAATCCCAGGCTTAAGTGATGTCGAGGGTCAGCTGACTGACCTCCTGTTCTGAGCTACAGGGACATAACAAGCTCAAGAGGCCTCTCTGCATCTGCCCAGCTGACCTGCTGTCCGGACCTGCAACTGGACCTACCTGAGCTCTGCTGGCCTCTGCTGGAGTGAGTTTCTGATTTCCATGAGGGGCCCCTCAGATCATGGACTATTGGATTGGTGTGGCATCAATTAAGCTCCCTCTCCATGAAAAGAAGAAATCCTGAAGTTTTCGGCTCTTCATGACCACGAACAGGCCTGTTCACTCCAAGATCTTGCCACCCTTGCCGCCCGTCAATGCGAAGCTCCAGTGAACCCGACGATCGGCAATGCAAGATCTGCACTTCACGCTACAGAATCTACCACCAAAACGAATCTCCACCAATGACCGTCCGTGATGCCCAACAGGATCTTTGCGGTACAGCAACAACTAACTGTAACTCCCGGCCTGCTCTTCGCACTACATCGATGACCACCTACAATGCTCTCCCTGCTCCTCGTGGCTTTCTCCACTGCAAACAGAACTATTTGTGCTAGACTTTTGAAGGTAACTTTTTTCACAGGATTGAACTGGTCCCTTTTCCTAGTCTGCACCCCACTGGGGTCAGCCTGAATTTATGACTTTCACCCAGTCTCACACGATCAGATAGCTGTGACTGCTGTGTTGTGCTTGTAAGCGCTATATTTACCTAACTCTTTAGAATTACATATCTGCAGTTATGATGATTGGATTTCTCTCATTTTGGTGTCAAATGATTTATTACATCTTACTCTATTTGTCTAAATTGGTGTGGGAGTTTTCTTCTGTTGTGCTTTCACTTTATAACTTTATGCAGTGCTGCATAAATAGTTTACAAAAGCTTAAGTCGGGGTTGCTTGTGCCTTCACCGTGACAGGAATTTGGTTGCTATTTGAGTAGGGTTTGACCCCCCCAACCAGTAACCCAATTTCCTACAATATGTTTGCATGCCAACAGAACAACCTTTTTCTTGACTTAAAAGCAACAGGGGCAGATGTATCATTGAGTCCTTGGATAATGAGGCTATTGTATGCATTTCTGCCAAATCCACTAATACTGAGAATGTTGGCAAATATATGGAGAGTGAAGTAGAGAGAAGACCCAGGTAATAGTGGTAGTTCCCTTTTGGTCAAGGGGTTTGTGGTTTCCAATTCTGCAGAGAGATGGATGATCCCACTAATACCTTTACATCTTTGTCACCTCGTTCGACTCCATCGTTGAAATATCATCTGAGACTGTTAGTCCGAATGTTGATAGGAGATGGCTAAATATATTTGGTTTATAATTGTCAGTTTCTCTTTCAGTGCAGGCATCAAGAAAAGTATCTAGAACAAAAGTTAAGAACATCACTGGTCCTCATTTTGGCAGTGGTGTCTCCCATAACAACTACACTTTTGAATTGTTCACCAGACGGGATTTTCCATTGTTTTGTGTTAGGTTTTGCCACAGCAGCATTCAGAATGCAATGGTTGGCAATCAGGACATTCAGAATTCATTGTCCATAATATCACAACATCATGTCCTTGTGACACACGTTATAATCCCCACATGTATCTGTGAAAAATATTGAAAAAAAATGAAACATGGCTAATGTAATTAATTGTGCATAATAACAGATATGATACACGGGAATGGCAACTAGAGCAGTCAATAATCAAATATGTAATTGTTAATTGGCTAGAATGATGAATAACGTTTGGGAGGGATGCCGGTTGGAGTGTATGCCTTAAGATTAAAACTGCTAAACAGAGTATGGGCAATAATGAATGAGTTTGTAAAATTCCCCTTTAATCACACTTGCACTTTAGTAGGGATGGTGTAAACAATTTTGGTTCCAAAAATACATAGGGGTCGATTCCGATTCGGGCCGGAAAAAGCACCGACCGACTCGGATCCGGAAAAAATACCGACCGACACGTACCCGTGGCGCCCGACACGCCAAGTACGATGCAAGGCGCGAAAAATCCGACCGACACGTAACGAAACCAAGTCGACCGACCGAGCCGCACGGAAAACAGCAATCCGGCCGGAAAAACACGCGAATCCAACCGACCGACACGCACCCGGAACAAATCCGACCGAAACGTACACGCTAACTCCAAACCGCTAAGTACGATGCAAGGCGCGAAAACCACGAGCGAGTCGGACGGAGGACAAGCCGTACGACCGACACGCATACAAAACCGAGCCGAAGCAACACAATACACCGCGACCGACGCGTACGCAGCATAGAAAACTGCACAAACACAGCGTGAACGAAACGGAAAACACCGTACGAGACCAATGCAGGGTCCGACTCGGTCACAAGAAAGTTTCCAACATACACAAACAGCACAAAGGAAAAATCACCCAAAAAAAGGCCAAACAAGCAATTACCAAGCCAATAAATACTGGGGGGTGGGGACAGAGAACAAGGACACACCCACAACTCCACCTATATAAAGGACACAAATCACTACCATGAGCCTTTGCAAATGCCATTCCACTGCCAGCACCCAAGAGAAAGCAACCACACACCCACAGCTCATCCCTCACACAAGCCACACACCATCAGCACACCAACAAATACCTACCTCACATACACCCAGCAAAACACACACTCACACACCCTCACCTGCACACCAACACACACATCACCCACCATCACCACCCATCACCATGCCCCCCAAGAAGAATCCCAAGTTCCTAGATAGTGAATTGGAAGTCATGGTAGACGAGATCCTCAGGGTGGAGCCACAGCTGTTTGGCACTCTGGTCCAACAGACCCCCATGTCGCAGAAAACCAAGATGTGGGAGAGGATCATCAACAGGGTGAACGCCCAATCACCATGTCGGCGCACAAAGACAGACATCCAGAACAGGTGGTATGACGTGCGCAGGAGGGTACGGGACATGCTGAAGAAAGACTACATCAACAGCCAACACACCGGCAGTGGCCCTCCTGCCAAGCCAATATACCTCAGGCCCTGGGAGGAGAAGGTGCGGGCCATCCTTTCGCCAGTGAGCGTATATGGACTAGAGGACATCCCAGAGCCTGGTGAGTACACAACAAATGTACACAATATACTGCCACAAAACACACACATCACTGTCAAGGGGAGAGTCAAACCATGCACCCATAGCAATTACACAGCAACTAGAACAGAATCATCCCAAAATGTGTATGTCAGTCAGATAAACACAACACATGCCATCAAAAAAGTCACATCCAACTGTGCCAACACATGTACAAACACAACCACAACTACAGCTAGGCAGTGGCACAAATAGAACTAACAAACACATCCACACATGTAGCCACCACAACAACACCAACACACAGTGAAGACCACTCAAAGGAAGGAATTCTGTGTATGCTGGCCAAGTCAGTGTAGCCAATAGCATCATGGGAGTCGCAGTCACACATATTGCCCGCCCCAAAACTGTCCCATCAACACCACCATGAACCATGCGCACATCACAGGGAGTGGAGAAGGACTCACAAGATGGCTGACACTGGCTACTGCTGTGGGGAGCACAAGGCCCTGCTGCCAACTGTGCACCAACAAACAGCAGGACACCACTGACTGACATCCTGAGAGACAACTTCCACTCCCTGCAATGCAAGCACGTTCCATGGTGGGATATCTGGCTGGCTGGCTGGGAAGGGGGACTTGCAGCACTGACTATAGTCACCAGCACCTCCCCTCACCCCCCCCCAACACAAACTCCACAGTACCCACCTGGTAGAATGCAATGCCCTCCATCCTAACACAAGATCCCACAAAGCACCACCACCCTGGGTTATGTTGTGTGAAGCACAGGGACACTCTTGGAACTCTTAGCCAAACAACTGCCAGGACAACACTCCCAGCCATCCTGTCAGCACAGCCAGCCCACCCCACAGGGAAGCAGAGTCAAAAGGAAGGAAGCATGGGCATGCTGGGAAGGGGGTGGAGGCAATAGCATGATGGGAGTCGTAGTCACAGACATTGCTCAGCCTCACAACTGGCCCATCAACACCACCCTGAACCATGCTCACATCACAGGGAGTGGAGAAGGACTCACAAGATGGCTGACACTGGCTACTGCTGTGGGGAGCACAAGGCCCTGCTGCCAACTGTGCACCAACAAACAGCAGGACACCACTGACTGACATCCTGAGAGACAACTTCCACTCCCTGCAATGCAAGCACGTTCCATGGTGGGATATCTGGCTGGCTGGGTGGGAAGGGGGACTTTCAGCACTGACTATAGTCACCAGCACCTCCCCTCACACCCCCCCCAACACAAACTCCACAGTACCCACCTGGTAGAATGCAATGCCCTCCATCCTAACACAAGATCCCACAAAGCACCACCACCCTGGGTTATGTTGTGTGAAGCACAGGGACACTCTTGGGACTCTTAGCCAAACAACTGCCAGGACAACACTCCCAGCCATCCTGTCAGCACAGCCAGCCCACCCCACAGGGAAGCAGAGTCAAAAGGAAGGAAGCATGGGCATGCTGGGAAGGGGGTGGAGGCAATAGCATGATGGGAGTCGTAGTCACAGACATTGCTCAGCCTCACAACTGGCCCATCAACACCACCCTGAACCATGCTCACATCACAGGGAGTGGAGAAGGACTCACAAGATGGCTGACACTGGCTACTGCTGTGGGGAGCACAAGGCCCTGCTGCCAACTGTGCACCAACAAACAGCAGGACACCACTGACTGACATCCTGAGAGACAACTTCCACTCCCTGCAATGCAAGCACGTTCCATGGTGGGATATCTGGCTGGCTGGGTGAGAAGGGGGACTTGCAACACTGACTATAGTCACCAGCACCTCCCTCACACCCCCCCCAACACAAACTCCACAGTACCCACCTGGTAGAATGCAATGCCCTCCATCCTAACACAAGATCCCACAAAGCACCACCACCCTGGGTTATGTTGTGTGAAGCACAGGGACACTCTTGGGACTCTTAGCCAAACAACTGCCAGGACAACACTCCCAGCCATCCTGTCAGCACAGCCAGCCCAACCCACAGGGAAGCAGAGTCAAAAGGAAGGAAGCATGGGCATGCTGGGAAGGGGGTGGAGGCAATAGCATGATGGGAGTCGTAGTCACAGACATTGCTCAGCCTCACAACTGGCCCATCAACACCACCCTGAACCATGCTCACATCACAGGGAGTGGAGAAGGACTCACAAGATGGCTGACACTGGCTACTGCTGTGGGGAGCACAAGGCCCTGCTGCCAACTGTGCACCAACAAACAGCAGGACACCACTGACTGACATCCTGAGAGACAACTTCCACTCCCTGCAATGCAAGCACGTTCCATGGTGGGATATCTGGCTGGCTGGGTGGGAAGGGGGACTTTCAGCACTGACTATAGTCACCAGCACCTCCCCTCACACCCCCCAACACAAACTCCACAGTACCCACCTGGTAGAATGCAATGCCCTCCATCCTAACACAAGATCCCACAAAGCACCACCACCCTGGGTTATGTTGTGTGAAGCACAGGGACACTCTTGGGACTCTTAGCCAAACAACTGCCAGGACAACACTCCCAGCCATCCTGTCAGCACAGCCAGCCCACCCCACAGGGAAGCAGAGTCAAAAGGAAGGAAGCATGGGCATGCTGGGAAGGGGGTGGAGGCAATAGCATGATGGGAGTCGTAGTCACAGACATTGCTCAGCCTCACAACTGGCCCATCAACACCACTCCTGAACCATGCTCACATCACAGGGAGTGGAGAAGGACTCACAAGATGGCTGACACTGGCTACTGCTGTGGGGAGCACAAGGCCCTGCTGCCAACTGTGCACCAACAAACAGCAGGACACCACTGACTGACATCCTGAGAGACAACTTCCACTCCCTGCAATGCAAGCACGTTCCATGGTGGGATATCTGGCTGGCTGGGTGAGAAGGGGGACTTGCAGCACTGACTATAGTCACCAGCACCTCCCCTCACACCCCCCCCAACACAAACTCCACAGTACCCACCTGGTAGAATGCAATGCCCTCCATCCTAACACAAGATCCCACAAAGCACCACCACCCTGGGTTATGTTGTGTGAAGCACAGGGACACTCTTGGGACTCTTAGCCAAACAACTGCCAGGACAACACTCCCAGCCATCCTGTCAGCACAGCCAGCCCAACCCACAGGGAAGCAGAGTCAAAAGGAAGGAAGCATGAGCATGCTGGGAAGGGGGGAGGAGGCAATAGCATGATGGGAGTCGTAGTCACAGCCCTACATCCCCCACCACATGGCCCAGCAAGCTCACACTCACGCATGCACATCCCACAGAGAGTGGAAAGGCCCATCAAAGATGTCTGACACTGTTGCTGTGTCGTGGGGAGCACAAGGGCATGCTGGGTACTGCACACCAACCAACAGCAGGACACCACTGTCAGCCATCTTGCCATTGCCCTCACACCCACACCCACTGAACTCCACACAAAAGCAAGTAAGTATGGGAATGCTGGCAAGTGGGGTGGAGGCAATGGCATGATGGGAGTCATAGTCACAGACATAGCTCACCCCCACAACTGGCCCATCAACACCACCCTGAACCATGCTCACATCACAGGGAGTGGAGAAGGACTCACAAGATGGCTGACACTGGCTACTGCTGTGGGGAGCACAAGGCCCTGCTGCCAACTGTGCACCAACAAACAGCAGGACACCACTGACTGACATCCTGAGAGACAACTTACACTCCCTGCAACGCAAGCACGTTCCATGGTGGGATAACTGACTGGCTGGGTGGGTGGGAAGGAGGTCCGGCTGTCAACCAAACACAAGCAATGCAGACCATGTTCACACCCCAGAAAATACATATAAATGCCCAAATAATGCAGGACAATGTGCCACACCAATATCAACCCCTGACTGTGACGACTTAGGACAATGCAATGTACAGGCCCGCACCCAGAGGCACAGTCACAACTGTCATGTGTGTCAACCATTGATGCCTGCAGAAACATGACATACATTGTTTGTGTCTCCCAAAAACAGGTGATGATGGGGACACAGCAGCAGACGCTGAGGAGTCCCAGTCCCAGGCTCAAGAGGATGCCGAGCTCACTGGCGTCGTACAGCCTCTGTCCTCCTCGGACGATGAAGAACAACCTGGCACATCCGGTGCAAGTCAACATGCAGCACCAGCAGGACCACCAGCTGCAGCACCAGCAGGACCACCAGCTGCACCCCTGCACCCACCCCTACAACGACTGTCACCACGAATACCATCCCTGCCGACATGGACAGAATAAGGAGCAACACCAGCACAGTGACCCTGGACCAACCTGGGGCCATGGACACCACCACCACCACCAACCCCCAAGGTGGACCAGGGTTATCTGTGCGTGCCACTGCACACACTGCACATGTCAGCAGGGGGTGGTGGGAGGGGTGGGAGACAGAGGTCGCTGCTTGCAGACGTTGCTGGTGTGCATGACGACCCACAACTGGTACGCATAGCTGATGCGTACCAGTCCAGCACCGGAGAGCTCAGCCAGGTAGTGGGGCTCCTCAGAGACATTAAACATCAGCAGGCTGCCCATCATGCCCGCTTGGACTCCCACATGTCCCACGTGGAGTCACACATGTCCCGTGTGGACTCACACATGTCCCGCGTGGAGTCCAAGTGGGATGCACTGCATGAGATGACGGCGGTGCACAGGGACATTTTACAATGCCTCCGCCAGATGAACAGCAACCAGTCCACACCTCCCTGTGTGCCAACAACATCTGGTGCCGAACAAACTGCAACTGCCACAGGGAGGGAGGAGGACTCTGGCGGAGAGTCCCCTGCACCGCAGCAGCCTGCACTTGAGGGCCCCCCAAGAAGAGGGGTCATCCGAGGAGGGAAAATTGAGAGGCCGATGGCCAAGCGCAACTCCCAGGAAGCCTGAACCTGTTCTGGATGTTCGCCTTTGTGCACAGACTGTTCACCCTGTTGACGGCAACACTACTCCCACACATTGCATGGGGAGTACAAGTTGGACCAATGTGTCAGACAACTGTGGCCCCGATACTGGGGATCCTGTCTACCCGGACTTTCAATTCACCTAGGAACTTGGGATTGCAAGATTCATGTACAGCACAACCCATCCTATGCACTATTAACACAAATGTATCACAATAAACACACTAATACACCATACTTGCCTCTGTCGTGATTCCAACGTGGGTGCTGTTATGGGGATGATGAACTGCAAAATTACACTGTGTATGCGAACTGCAACAGCAAGGACAACACAGGCATGTGAGTACAGGCAACGTGACACACATGAGGGAGACACACCACCAGGGCTACACGACACATACACACCTAGGCCATCTGACTCATTGCCTACACTGATGTTGCCAGGGAAGACGGTGCAATGCACAGACACCACACCCATTCCCAGTTGTAGTCAAGTAGCCCACAGGTGCAGTAAGCAAATGGCAGTCAAATGTGTGACCACAGACAACGCACATCACAAAGTGAAGCACAGGTTTATTACACAGTTGCAACATGCCGTAACCACTACAGATGCAAGGTAACCCCACCTGGTAGCGGGCACACAGTCAACAACTGTAGACGGAAGGAAGTCCATGGGTGTGGCGCACATCACCTGTAGGGACACAACAGCTACCAGCCTGGATGTGCAATCACGTCGTCGGTGGACACAGTTGACCAAACGAATCTGAAAGTACCCTGTGAAGGACAGAAATGACACACAGTCAAAAGCAATGGAGTACAGGACAGAACAGCAAAACTCATGCACAATACATGTTACAAGATACCCACCCAGAACCAAGTTAGCATGTCAACACTGTTGGGGAGACAGCCCACCTGTCACCACACATCGCAACACACATCCAGTCAAGTAGCCCATGGACACACTCCAACAGCACCAGAGCACCACCCACACATCATGCCAACTCACATCATTGACATGACACCTCAGGATACTCACATTCAGCTAAAGAAGTTGGTGATGAGCTGTGTGCGGACATCACCATCACCATCATCATCATCATCATCGTCACTGGCATCGTGGTCCAGGCCAGGATCCTCCACAGGTGGCGGATGTTGGTCATTGTCATCCTGGATGAGAGGCAACTCCTTCCGCACTGCCAGGTTGTGGAGCATGCAGCAGACGATGATAATCTTGCACACTTTCGCAGGGGCATATGGGAGGGACCCTCCGGTCTTGTCCAGGCAGCGGAAGCGGCTCTTCAGGAGACCAAAGGTCCGCTCAATCACTCTCCTGGTCCGACCATGTGCCTCATTGTAGCGCATCTGGGCAGGTGTCACAGGGTTCCTGAGGGGTGTCAGCAACCACGGCATGTTGGGGTATCCCGAGTCACCTACGGACAGACAAGTGCACATTAGCTGACTTGGAAAAGTGGGCGGAATACTACAGATCAGATCACACACAATGGCACAAAGTCAGTACATACCGACAAGCCAGGCACGCTGGTTCTGCATCTGTGCCATCATCCTGGGGATGCGACTACTCCTCATCACAAAGGCATCGTGTGCTGAACCAGGGAAACGGGCACACACGTGTGTGATGGTCATGTCTGCAAGACACACCACCAGTGCATTGACCGAGTGGTAGTGCTTGCGGTTCCTGTAGGCCTGCTCCTGGGCCTGTGGTGGTACCAAAGCCACATGTGTCCCATCAATGGAGCCAATGACATGCAGCATCCTCCCCAGGGCATAAAAGTCACTCTTCACGTCAGTGAGTCGTCGCAGTCTAGGGAAATAGATGTACCGGTTCAGGAAGAGCAACATTGCCGCCAAAACATCGCGGAGCACACGGCTGAACATGGTCTGTGACATCCCACCAGCAGTCGCCACAGTATGTTGGAAGGTACCGGTGGCAAAGAAGTGTAGGGCTGCCATCACCTTCACCTTGGGGGTCAGCGCTGTAGGATACGGCCGGCCAGGCTGCAAATGTGGGGACAACTGCACTGCCAAATCCTCAATCAGCTGCCTGGTGAAGCGGTACCGCCGGATGCTGTCCCGTTCCACCATCGTTGCCAGGTCTGGGAATGGCCGATGGACAGCAGGAGCCCTGCAGTGCAGAGGAGAAGTAAGCAAGATTGTCAGTCACCCCACATATGCGGCATTGAACACACTCAAGATCCCAACATACATCATTATGAGGCACAACTACATGAAGTGTGCAGTACCGGAAGGACATGTATGGTACATACATGGCCAACATCTGTCAACACGGTCCTACAGGTGGCATCAATTTGTCCCAGGTTGGCCCATTGGATATCATGATGCCGTGTCACAGTTCCCATCTCCTGCTGCCGTGTCACAATCACCCCCCACAGTGACATGTGAGGACAGATGTGCCCCAGGCACCACAGCTCAACGACAGGTACATTCCCAGGGACCCTGTAATGCCACATGGACACTGGCATCACATGGAGTATCATGAGTACACCACAGCAAAACAAACATGACCCCCACAGGTAGTGGCCCCACTTGCTATGGCAGGACAGACATGGACGTCTGTGACACACACGCACAACATCAGAGTCCATGCACACACAATGTGGATGTGGAGACTGTCTCCCATTGTGCACATGAAATCAGAGACATTGTAAACACTACATGCACAAAGACTGTGGCGGTCCATCACTATTGTGCCACTGGGACACCCTGGCTCAAACATACCGTCCCACATGGGACTCACGGGGTATGTGACATGACATACACAAACACCACTGTGAAATGTGACCATGGCACATGCACAGATATGAACAGTTGCACATCACAGTGGTCACATACATGTAACACCCAGGATCCTGTCCCCATGAACACGTGCACAGCCTGGGGGTGGCTGCCCACAGGTGACACCCATAGGACAACATGTACACCAACATACACACAATAGGAAATGCAGCCTTACATGCCTTATGATAAGGTTTGGACAGGCTGTCGTGATGTAGGTGTGCCCCTCACTCCCTGGGAGCTATCTGTGGCTGGCATATGTCCATCTGAGACAGGCATGCTGACATATGCCAGTCACATGTACCGTGATGCGTTGTACTGCAATGGACCGATCGGTGCCTCCGGCCGGCCCATTGCTTTCAATGTGTGGGGGTACGCGTTGTACCCCTGTGCGCGTTGAACTGCAATGGACCGATCGGTGCCTCCGGCCGGCCCATTGCTTTCAATGTGTGCGGGTACGCGTTGTACCCCTGTGCGCGTTGAACTGCAATGGACCGATCGGTGCCTCCGGCCGGCCCATTGCTTTCAATGTGTGCGGATGCGCGTTGTACCCTGTGCTGCGTTGAACTGCAATGGACCGATCGGTGCCTCCGGCCGGCCCATTGCTTTCAATGTGTGCGGGTACGCGTTGTACCCCTGTGCGCGTTGAACTGCAATGGACCGATCGGTGCCTCCGGCCGGCCCATTGCTTTCAATGTGTGCGGGTACGCGTTGTACCCCTGTGCGCGTTGAACTGCAATGGACCGATCGGTGCCTCCGGCCGGCCCATTGCTTTCAATGTGCGCGGTACGCGTTGTACCCCTGTGCGCGTTGAACTGCAATGGACCGATCGGTGCCTCCGGCCGGCCCATTGCTTTCAATGTGTGCGGTACGCGTTGTACCCCTGTGCGCGTTGAACTGCAATGGACCGATCGGTGCCTCCGGCCGGCCCATTGCTTTCAATGTGTGCGGGTACGCGTTGTACCCCTGTGCGCGTTGAACTGCAATGGACCGATCGGTGCCTCCGGCCGGCCCTTTGCTTTCAATGTGTGCGGGTACGCGTTGTACCCCTGTGCGCGTTGAACTGCAATGGACGATCGGTGCCTCCGGCCGGCCCATTGCTTTCAATGTGTGCGGGTACGCGTTGTACCCCTGTGCGCGTTGAACTGCAATGGACCGATCGGTGCCTCCGGCCGGCCCATTGCTTTCAATGTGTGCGGGTACGCGTTGTACCCCTGTGCGCGTTGAACTGCAATGGACCGATCGGTGCGCACCCATTGACAATGGGCTTGCCTGGCAACGGACGCGTTTTCGAATTTCGAACGAGTCGGTTGCTGGAAAATCAGTTGGTCACCCACAACAATGTTGCAAAATCATGTATGTCATGAAGTTGAAGATTTGAAGGATGCTGTGGGCGTGTTTTGGTGCTGCTATTCCATGGATTGGCCAGATTCAGAAGATGCAAACGACTTGGACCTATCACTTTGGACACAAGGGACAGTATCTGCCTCTCCAGCACATATATATTGCTGGCTGTTCCCCTGAGAGCCCACTTGCCTGCACTACATGCTCCAAGACGACATCTGCCACTGCACTGCTGCTGTCTCTGCCCCTCTGGACCCTGCAATGGCACGTACTGTGGAGAGAGCCCCAGCCTTCAGCCTTGAAGAGAACCAGGCCCTGCTGGACAGCCTACTTCCACAGTACAGCAAGCTGTATGGGACACCAGGGGAGCAGGTGAGTGTCCTGTGCACTGCCTTTCTGAATGTGCATTTTGTCTGACTAGCAAGGCTGAGAGTCTGCACGCCACTGGCTAGCAGGCTCACTGAGTAGTTGTCACCCCCCATAGTGTGTAGTGACTTGCACTGGACAGGTATGGTGCAGTGACAGTGCTTCTGAACAGGGTTTTACTCCCCATGCAATGATACCATGTAGTGACTTCTGGAAAACTGTCCATGGGCAGCCGTGCACTGCCTGTGTACACCATGTGCCCCTGTGATTGCGACATGTATATGCAACTGTGTCATGCACGGATATGTTGCATGTGTAGTAATGGCCTTATCACTTTGTCATCCTGACAGGCTTCTGCCCATCGGAAGCAGGAGATCTGGAAGGACATCGTCCGGGCTGTCCGGTCCGTGGGGGTCTACAAGCGCCGGATCCGCAACTGCCAAAAGAGGTGGCAGGACCTTCGGGGCTGGACCCGGAGGATTGCACGGGTCCAGCTGAAGCTGTCGCCTCCTGCCAGGAGGGGCGGAACACGGACCCTGACCCCCCACATGCTCAGGATCCTGGCGGTGGTCTTTCCAGACCTGGATGGGCAGCTGAAGGCCAGAGAGCAGCAAGGAGGGGTGAGTCAAAGACTGCACTGTGAACTCTGTCTAACATGCTATGTGCCCTCCTCGGGCCTGGTTAAACTGCCACAGTACAGCAGTCATGTTGTCCAGGAGCCATGTCCCTCTATTGTGCACTGCCCACTCCTCATCTGATACCCAGGTGTGGCCCTTACATGCAGGGAATTCTGTCACTTAGGACTGTGTCCTTGCAGTTTGCTTGACTCAAGGTGGGAGACAGCATCTGTTTCCCTGACTCTGTGGTGGGCATCATGGGTGGGTCCATTGCTTACACAATGCCTGTATTCTGACATGTATTCAGCGTGTTACTTTGATCTGTGGTCCAATTGCTGAGCTGATCCACCACATGTGGCTGTTGTATCTGGCACACACCCATGCTGCGGGTGGGAACAATGTTTGGGCCCCAGGAGTATGTATATGACGTGTGTCACACATACTTAGCCAGCTGCCTACAGTCCAGGGCTCATCCCTCATTCATGTGGGGCTGGACAGTCATGCCTACTCCAGGCCATACAATACACTCTGTACTCCCACTCCCGTGTATCAGCTGACACATTGTGCGCAGTGATTTGACCCCTCAGGTGTCTGCCTCTGTGTCAGTGTGCTGTGGATTAGTCGCCAGGACTGCTGTGGAGTTTCTTGGTAGGGGCTCAGCATGCCACTGGAGATGTGACCATAGGAGACGATACTTGTGTGTCACATAGGTGTCTGATCAGCTGCCCATGCAGACTGGGGCATGTGAATGTGAAGTTCAGGCAGCTGTTCCCCATTCACAGCAGAGTGTGAGGGGCTCAGGTTCAGAGGGTAGTGTCACAGGTCTCCCATATGTCCAATAGGTATGACCTGGACAGATGAGGGTTAAGAGGATGTGTTGTGGGGGGATGTACATGTGCACTTGTGCAGCTCCAGGACTTGCATTCCCCATGACCTACTATTGTGACACAGTGCAGAGTGTTGTTGTCTGGCTGCAAAGTCATACATCACTGAGACAGTGATGTATGACTTTGCAGTCATGCCTCCGCCATGGCATGTGTCTACTGATTGGTGAGCCTGCAGGGGAGTGACATGTGCTACATGCACACCATAGTGGCGCTGGCTATCAGGACATGGGTGCATCATGGTGTCTGTCGCTGGTATGCATCACATGCATTTCCTATTTGACTCTGGGCATCCCTTTCATCCGGAAACCTGTACTGACTCAGTGGCAAGAGCTGTGATGTGTGCATGTCCACATGCCACACCGTGTCCTCTGCACTGTCCAACTACTGTGTACTTGGTGCATGTGTCCACACTGGGGTGTTGCAATCCAACAGACACCAGATAGATGGGTGCAAGGCCATGTGGGATGTGAGTGCCATGCTTGGCATCAGACTGACAATTGGCTTCTCCTGTTCAGTTAGGGCACTTTTAGCAATGTACAACTAATGATGCCAGGGCTTGCTCTGTGATGTGCTGTGCTCACAGTGGTGTGTGCGTTTTGTGCAGGTGACTGATGTCTGTCTGTTTCCCCATTGTTTGCAGATACATCCACGGCCACGGAAGGGGACAGCTCCACGGACCAGGAGGAGCCGGAGAGCCAGACTGGGTCAGCAGCCGAGGAGTGGTCGGAGGGACCCAGTGGCACGGAGGGCGAGGGGAGCCACACCGAGGAGTCCTCAGCAGCATCCACCTCAGCTGAGGACCAGAGCAACTCGGAGGATGACTCCCTTGTGGAGGCGGGTGTCAGCAGCCACCACACCCCAGCTAGTGTTGCTGTCCCCGCCACCACCAGCACCACCACCGCCCTCCCATCGGCTCCCATTCCCCAGGTCCGTGGAGGCTCCCATGTCCGGGAGCGTGTCTCCTTTGGGCCAGGCACCGCAGCCCCTGCCCCTGTGTCCCCTGCTGCCCTGAGTGAGGAGTCTGTGTACCTCCTTCGCCAGCTCCATGTAGGCCAGGCAGCCATGCTGAGTGTCCTCCATGCGCACACCGCGCTGTTGACTCAGCTGGTGTCGTTCATGGAGGGCACAGGCACACACCAGCACACACACATCCAGCACACTGACACACACGCCAATGACAAAACGCACACGCACGCACATTCAGGGGACTGAAGCCAGACTCACAGGGGATGGGGCCCTGGAACACACACACGCATCCACATGCACTGCGCAGTCCTCAGTTCCCTCTCCCTCCAAAGCACCCTCCCTTGCCTCACCTGCAACCCCAAAGTCACAGCAGCTCTTCCTCTGTGACCTCGGCCTCTTCCCCACCGATGAAGCTGCTCCAGCATCCCGGGGGAAGAGGAAGCCCACCCACACGGAGCAGAGTGCCCCTCGCCCCCGGACACCCTCCCCCAGGCACAGACGGACTGAGGCCCCCACCCGCAAGTCCACCCGGAGTCCTAAGAGCAAGACCCCGCCACCGCCCTGCAGCTCAGGCACAAGGTCTCCGTCCTCCATCCCTCAGGCCCCCACTGCACAGGTGCCCCCACCACACCCTGCCCCAGGTTCCCCCACCCACAGATATACCATCCCCAAGAGGATCAGGCCTTCTCCCCTGCCACTTGCTCTCCCAGCACCACACCCCCGCTGCGCTTGTCTGTGCCACTGATGTGGTGAGGGTGTCCTCCCCCTCTGTCCAACCCACCTTGCCTGTTCCCCATTCTCCTCCCCTGGAGGTAGGCACTGCAGTGGAGTCCACTACCGCCCTGTCTGACTTGGGCACTGCAGTGGCGGACCTGTCCACTCCATCTGCAGGGTCCACTGCAGTTGTGCCGGCACCCACGACATCTGAGTCATGCCCCCAGTTGTGCCGGCACACACCATGTCAGACACCTCCACTGCAGTTGTCAGTGGCTCTCCAGCACCCACCACCCCTTCCCTGACTCCCCTGGTGAGCCCTGATCCTGTCCCTGCGGTGCCTGGCCTGCCCCCCGGTTGCCCCTCCTAGTGGATTGTCCCTGGTTTTGTGCAGGCATGCGTAGGGTGACATCTGCCAGTGTCACCCTGTTTGAACTTTGACAATGGACTGGCCATTGGCCTTTGCTCTTTTTTCTGGACGTCCTTTTCATTCAACACATATGCTGAATAAAGCAACTTTCTTTTCTCTAGTGCTCATGCTTCAGATGTATATGTTGTTGGTGCTGCTAACCATGCCCTTGCTGCAGTGATGGTGATATCTGGTTTCATGATTATGAAGTGTTACTGTGCAGGAACCCATGTGGTCCAGGGGGAATGTGTCCTATCATGTGGTGTATCCATGTCATCCATAGCAGCATCTGAGGGTGTCATGTGTTCAGTATTTGGCAATGGGATTTCCTACTTACATTAGCAATTTCATATCTGTGGCTTCCACCCCTGCACATCTGTTGTGCCTGCCATTGTTGGATTTGTCTACTTCCCTGACCGTGTTGCCATCTCCACTGGACATGCAGGTTTGGGCATCAATGGGGAAGGACTCATCCGTGTAGTCAGTGCAACATTGCTATACAAGTGTGTTGGATCTGTGCTGATGATTCCGTTGGCACATCCATGACCAGGCTGATGTGACGGGAGCCCTCATTTGGTGCTAATTGTTGATTGTGTGACCAAGTGCTCAGCTGACATGATGGGGCCCTACTGAGGCAACATATGGCACAGCTTTCCTCACACAGGAGTGGAGTCCCCTCATGGCAGTGTGTACACGTGTGACATTGCCTGCGCCCAAGGTGTGTGTTGTATGTGCATGTCTGTGTGTTCACTTCCATTTATCTGCGCATGCTGTGATCCCTAGTGTTGTACCTGTTTGTGATGCTTGCTGACTTGAGCTATGTTCCCCCAAAGTCTTCTCCCTGTGTTCTCTGTGATGTTATGGGTGCATGGCACATTACTGGTCATCAGGGTGTCACCCATAGGTGTGTTTGCTGTCAGGGCTGAGTTTGTGTGCAGACGCAGATGGGTCACAGTCAGGTTTCCCCTTGGCACTTGTTGTTTGCCCCTGTCATGTTATTTTCAGTTCGTGTTATCTTTAAGTTATTGTGACACGTTGTGTGTGTGACTGCTGGCACTCCTCAGGGTCCGGGCTGCGATGTTGGTTGTTGTCTATGTGTGTTCTTTGTGGGTGACCTTGGCTTCTTTATTGGTGTGTGACTGTGGCTGGGATCCCATTGGTTGGTGTGGTATCGCCGTCATGTCCATGTACAGCGTAGTGTGCAGTGTGTCAGACATTCAGGAGTCTTGTTGAGTGGCCATGTGTGATGTGTTTCTGCACCTTGGTTCCCACCCACCACCCTGGAATAGTCATGGGTGCATGTGCAATGTCACCAGTGCATGTGTACTTCACTGCTGCACATTGTTGGAGGTCGAGGGGTGTGGTCTTGAGTGTGTGCAGATGGGAGTTAATGCCCAGCTAGACCCCTGCCTCCATGTTGGCCTTGGCTTACTGGCCATGCTGATTGATTTGTGCTTGTGTCGGTGTGATGGTAGTTTGTTGCTCAGGACACATGACTGTGGTTCACAGTGTGAACCACATTCAGCTTTGTCATCAGAGTGGGATTTTTATGCAGCCAAGGGTCACCACATTGTGGGGGCCCTGGGGGTGGTGCTGTGGTGTGTCTGTGTCTTGCTGTGTCAGTTGTTGTTCCTACGTGCCTGTGTGACATGTGTGTTTTGTGCTCCTTCTCATCTGACAATGCCTGCTTGCCCACATAGGGGATTTGGATCCATGAGTTACCTTAGTGTGGCAGTGTATGCACATCTGTATGATTGGTATTCAGCTCTCCTCATGTGTTGTGTGGTTGCCTGGGGACACTGGCACCCCCCCCTCACCTGCTGTGTATGATGACAGTGTTGGTCTGCCTGTTTGTGTTTGTGCATCTGCACCACTGCATTGGCATATCTTGGGTGTGCCATTGGCTGTATGTTGTTTGGTGTGTTTCCCCTGCTGTCCCTGGGACTCCTAGGTCATCGGTCAGCACAGTGATCATGGTTTGTGTGTCCCATTGCTGCCATGGTATGGTATCTGTTCACCTCACATCTGCTGTCTCCACAGGATATCTGCATTTGTGTGCCCATTGGTGCAAATATGTGGTTCTGCATTCTGATGGTCACTTCTGTCATTGTGTCATTGATGAATGTTGACGGTGTCAGCCCCCATGGGTGTTGTTTGTCTGCACATGGCCAAAGGAATGTCTCATTTGCACTGCAGTATTTGGCTCACCCAATTTATGTTGCAATGGGACACATACACTACTTTGCCACAGATGAGTTTTTGGTTCTGTGACCAGGAATGATCCATGCAGTTTGGCAGTTGCAGCTCTTTCTTTGTCAACACTTACCTTTTGGTCACTGTGATGATGGGGGTGTAGACCCCATTGCCACAATGGTCAAAATGTGCTTCAGCTATGGACCCCACACTTCCCTTTTGGTCACTGTGATGATGGGGGTTTAGACCCCATTGCCACAATGGTCAAAATGTGCTTCAGCTATGGACCCCACACTTGCCTTTTGGTCACTGTGATGATGGGGGTTTAGACCCCATTGCCACAATGGTCAAAATGTGCTTCAGCTATGGACCCCACACTTGCCTTTTGGTCACTGTGATGATGGGGGTTTAGACCCCATTGCCACAATGGTCAAAATGTGCTTCAGCTATGGACCCCACACTTCCCTTTTGGTCACTGTGATGATGGGGGTTTAGACCCCATTGCCACAATGGTCAAAATGTGCTTCAGCTATGGACCCCACACTTGCCTTTTGGTCACTGTGATGATGGGGGTTTAGACCCCATTGCCACAATGGTCATGGGCTGCTTGCATTGTGGGTGCCACACACATATATGTGTGGCACATGTGCTAGGGGGTCACATTGTATGTTCAAAGTCATGTTCGGTGTTGTAGGCATTTGACACAGCCTACACACGCTTGTCATGGTGGTGGGGGATGTCTTTATCTTGCATTCCCTAGGTTGTGGTGTGCTGGTTGTGTCATGCATTGTCCATCCTATGAGTGGGGGTGGTAGTAGTGGTAGGCATCCAGCCCCCCTGGGTGAGGGTGGTAGTAGTGGTAGGCATCCAGCCCCCCTGGCTAAGGGTGGTAGTAGTGGTAGGCATCCAGCCCCCCTGGCTAAGGGTGGTAGTAGTGGTAGGCATCCAGCCCCCTGGCTGAGGGTGGTAGTAGTGGTAGGCATCCAGCCCCCCTGGCTGAGGGTGGTAGTAGTGGTAGGCATCCAGCCCCCTGGCTGAGGGTGGTAGTAGTGGTAGGCATCCAGCCCCCCTGGGTGAGGGTGGTAGTAGTGGTAGGCATCCAGCCCCCCTGGGTGAGGGTGATAGTGGTGGTAGGCATCCTGCCCCCTGGGTGAGGGTGGTAGTGGTGGTAGGCATCCAGCCCCCCTGGGTGAGGGTGGTAGTAGTGGTAGGCATCCAGCCCCCCTGGGTGAGGGTGGTAGTGGTGGTAGGCATCCTGCCCCCCTGGGTGAGGGTGGTAGTGGTGGTAGGCATCCAGCCCCCCTGGGTGAGGGTGGTAGTAGTGGTAGGCATCCAGCCCCCCTGGCTAAGGGTGGTAGTAGTGGTAGGCATCCAGCCCCCCTGGCTAAGGGTGGTAGTAGTGGTAGGCATCCAGCCCCCCTGGCTAAGGGTGGTAGTAGTGGTAGGCATCCAGCCCCCCTGGCTAAGGGTGGTAGTAGTGGTAGGCATCCAGCCCCCCTGGCTAAGGGTGGTAGTAGTGGTAGGCATCCAGCCCCCCTGGGTGAGGGTGGTAGTAGTGGTAGGCATCCAGCCCCCCTGGGTGAGGGTGGTAGTAGTGGTAGGCATCCTGCCCCCCTGGGTGAGGGTGGTAGTGGTGGTAGGCATCCAGCCCCCCTGGGTGAGGGTGGTAGTAGTGGTAGGCATCCAGCCCCCTGGCTAAGGGTGGTAGTAGTGGTAGGCATCCAGCCCCCCTGGGTGAGGGTGGTAGTAGTGGTAGGCATCCAGCCCCCCTGGGTGAGGGTGGTAGTAGTGGTAGGCATCCTGCCCCCCTGGGTGAGGGTGGTAGTGGTGGTAGGCATTCAGCCCCCCTGGGTGAGGGTGGTAGTAGTGGTAGGCATCCAGCCCCCCTGGCTAAGGGTGGTAGTAGTGGTAGGCATCCAGCCCCCTGGCTAAGGGTGGTAGTAGTGGTAGGCATCCAGCCCCCCTGGGTGAGGGTGGTAGTAGTGGTAGGCATCCAGCCCCCCTGGCTAAGGGTGGTAGTAGTGGTAGGCATCCAGCCCCCTGGGTGAGGGTGGTAGTAGTGGTAGGCATCCAGCCCCCCTGGGTGAGGGTGGTAGTAGTGGTAGGCATCCTGCCCCCCTGGGTGAGGGTGGTAGTGGTGGTAGGCATCCAGCCCCCCTGGGTGAGGGTGGTAGTAGTGGTAGGCATCCAGCCCCCTGGCTAAGGGTGGTAGTAGTGGTAGGCATCCAGCCCCCTGGCTGAGGGTGGTAGTAGTGGTAGGCATCCAGCCCCCCTGGCTAAGGGTGGTAGTAGTGGTAGGCATCCAGCCCCCCTGGGTGAGGGTGGTAGTAGTGGTAGGCATCCAGCCCCCCTGGCTAAGGGTGGTAGTAGTGGTAGGCATCCAGCCCCCTGGCTGAGGGTGGTAGTAGTGGTAGGCATCCAGCCCCCCTGGGTGAGGGTGGTAGTAGTGGTAGGCATCCAGCCCCCCTGGGTGAGGGTGGTAGTAGTGGTAGGCATCCTGCCCCCTGGCTAAGGGTGGTAGTAGTGGTAGGCATCCAGCCCCCCTGGCTAAGGGTGGTAGTAGTGGTAGGCATCCAGCCCCCCTGGGTGAGGGTGGTAGTAGTGGTAGGCATCCAGCCCCCTGGCTAAGGGTGGTAGTAGTGGTAGGCATCCAGCCCCCCTGGCTAAGGGTGGTAGTAGTGGTAGGCATCCAGCCCCCCTGGGTAGGGGTGGTGGTGCGCATTCAGGCCCCTGTGTGCATATGTGGCATTGGTGATGGGCATCCCGCCCCTATGGTGCTGCTGTTGCTGGTGTAAGTATATTCAGCATCCCCGTGTGTGTGTGTGATGTGTCGTGTACGTGTTGTATGTGTTTTGTGGTTGGTGTCTGGCTTACCTTCTGCGCCGTACGCGTCCATGCCTGTTCCGGTAGTAAATGTAGAATATTGGTATGATCGGGACGAAGGGATTCATGGTTGGTTCGTGTCGTTCGTCCTTCTCGTTGCTTCGCCGCGTCCTCGCCGCTTCGCCTCGTCCTCGTCGCCACGCGTCGTCCTCGTCGGTGCCGTGTTCGTCTCGGAGCCGTGGATCGTGTTGTGGCGCGAATCGGAGCTTATGTGCGCCTCTCCCGGATGCTTTGACGTGCCGTGCGTAGCAACGGGTTCGGAGCGTACGGAAAGCGCATCGTACTTGTCCGGCCGGATGGGGCTGCATTTTTCCTTCCGTGCGACTCGATTCGGCGTTTCCGGATTCGCCTCGGTCGGAGAACAGGACCTGGTTTGGGTGAGTACGGCTCGGCCGGATTTTTTGCTGTTGTGCGCATCGTACTTGCTCGTTCGGTGTACTGTACGGATCGGTCGGGAAACAGGCTTTCGCATGGCTTTTTTCCCGACCGAATGGTATTGGGTGCGCCTCCGACCGAGATCGGAATCGGCCCCATAATGTATTTTGTATTTACAAGTCTGTTCTTACTTTGTGTGTGACATGCTTTACATATTTAATAGTGATCTTTAATCATGTGTCTATGGCGTGATTAAGGCTTTTGCCAAACTACTTCGACCTAGCTGCTGTGTTGAAATGTAAATAAACATAAATGGCAAGTGGTGAGCAAAATTGTTAGTGCCAACATTTTATTCGGGTTTTGAAAGGATTGCTGTGCATAGATAGATGCACATTCAGCGGGACTGCAAATTAAAAAAAAGAGGATTCTCATTAGACACAAGGGATTTTTTCCTGTCCTGCCGTCTTGCTCCCCTGAGAGCAAAACAGTCCAGTGGGAGCTTGCTCACAGATTGGCGGGCCACAACTTGAAAAATGTTGCAGCCGCCATTAAATACACTAAGATCTTGGTCCCCATGTTATGAGAATTAAATATATGTAAGGGGGCATTATATGAGAAGACCCCTACTACACTCAGGCTTCCCACTGTACTGAGCTATTGTTGGATAGGCCAGTCCATCAGCGCACTGAAGGCCCATTACGTGGGCAAGACCCTATTATGCACAGCCTTTTCCCTGTACAGAGGTTTCATGGTGAGTTCAGTCCTTTACTACATGCCAGTTCTGTTACATGTCCAAGCCCCTACTATGCATGGCCTACGCCCTTTGCAGAGATCTTTATGCAGAGTCCAATTTTTTATGACGTGCAAGCCCTATTATCTGGTTAAACCCCTACTACAGACACTCTACGACTTCTGCAGAAGATTACATGGGAGTGCACTCCCTTAAGATACTCAGACCCCCTTAGGTGGCCAAGGTTCTACTACACAAACCTTTGATCCTGTTTAGAAGTGTTCATGCAGAGCCCACTCCTTCCATACATCTAGACCCCATTGACGGAAAGTCCACTACCTTGAGACACTCATGCCTCATGAGGTGGACACGGCCTTACAATGCAGAGCAAATCCTTGTACAGAAGCCTTCACATAGAGCCCACTTCCTCCACACACCTATGGACCATTAGGTGAGCAACCTCCTACTCTGCACACCCTATGCATTCTACAGAAGGCTTCACGTATAGCGAACAACCTCCAGACACTCATGCACCATTAGGTGTGCTAGCTCCTACTACATGTACCCCACACCTTCTACAGGTGTTTTTATGACAGGCCCACTCACTTCAGATACCCAGGCCCCCTTAGTTGGCCGAGGATATGGCCTAACAGCTAGAGCGTTTGACCTCGAAGCTGGGGAACCGGGTTCAAGTCTCAGCAGGGACGCTCAACATGCTGTGACTCTGGGTAAATCACTTAATCTCCCTGTGCCTAACAAAAAGAATGTATCCATCTGTAACATATCTGGTGCTCATCTAAAGCACTCTGATACCTTCGGGTCGGGTTTGTGCTACATAAAACCCTTCTCAAAAAAGGTCTACAACACACAAGATATGCCTTGTACAGAAGGCTTCAAGGAGAGTTCACTCCCTCCAGATACTCACACTCCCTTAGTTGGCCAAAGCCTACTTCGCATACCTTTTGTAACTTTACAGAAGCCTTCACGGAGAGCACACTCCCTGTGCACATCTTTATGCCATTATGTGGGCAAGCCCTACTACACACATTCTTTGCTCTCGACCCGACCCTTGCAGGTTGGCGATCTGTTAGGCACAGTGGCACACTGTCAATGAGACAGGAGTAGCAAGCACCTTATAGTGCACAGCCTATGCCATGTACAGAAATGAACTCACTCCCACGCCCCTTTAGGTGGGTAAGAAGCTCCTAAGTACAGCCTTTGCCCTTTATAGAAGTATTGATGGAAAGCCAACTCCCCCTAAATGCTCAAGTGCCATTAGATGGCCAAGCCCTTATAGCACACAATCTATGCCTTGTACACAAGTCTTCCATTCCCTCCAGACTGCCAAGGCCCATTTGGTGGCCAAGCCCCTCCTATACATACCCTTCTCCTTGTACTGAAGCCTTCAAAGCAATCCCTCTTCCTCCAGACACTCAAGTCTCATTAGGTGGCAAAGCCTTACAAAACAAAGCCTATGCTTTGTACATAAGTCTTCACAGTAACCCACTTCCTCCAGATACTCACCCCCCAATTAGGTAGGTAAGCCGCTACAGTGCACAATGTTTGCCCTGTCCAGAGCTCTTTTTAAGGGGCAAGCTAGTGACCAACAAATTTTTTAAAAATAAAATGGATCCTGTGGAACTCCACCGGTCTGGTTAAATACACGTACAAATGCCCAATGAAATTATAAAAAAATATTTTTGCAGGAATACTTTATACAATCTGGGAAAAAAATAGTTGTAGAACTGGATACATTCATTGATGTTGTTAAGGAAGATCCTGTTCCCTTCTGTTGTGAAATTGACTCTATCCCTAAGGTAGACACCAGGCATTTCAAAGTTGATTCTGTTGTGGTATATTCAGCCCATTCCATAGTCATGGAGAAATGCTGAAATTGCTTTGTTGACATTTCTGTGGAATTTTCCAATTTCAGTGCAAATTTGGCTTGACCGTTGCAACGTCTGCCTTTGACATATGTTGGAAACTGGTTTATTAGTTGTGATAAGTAGTGACTTACCACTAGTAATAAGGGTTGGTCACTGTAGGGAGCTTTTTCCAAAGTCGCTCCAAACTTCTGCAAACTTGTGGAACTTCTTCCTGAAGTTCCTCCTGAGGGTTTAGTGTGTCCAAAGCAGAACTCCAAGGGTCTGGAATCTCCTAGATGGTCGTTGGTATGTCTGGGCTACAGTTCACACAATGAACCTGGCCAAATCCTTAAAAGTCCACTGGATGCACTCCAGGATGGGTACTCCTGGTGGAGATTATGCAGGTGGGCTCTGTTAACCTGTAGCTTGCAGGGAGTCCAATCCTTTGACTTTCAGAGGCAGGCAAAGTCCTTCTGATGATGAGTCCCACAGTGTGCAGCAGGTGCAGTTCTGGTGAGTGCAGCCCTTTTGGTGCAGGCCAGGGAGTCAGCAAGCAGTCCTTCTTCTTCTTCTTGTCTCTTCAGGCAGAAGATCTGAGGAGCTATGCAGCTGTCCCATATTTATTCACAGTTTCTAGGCGTCAAACAGGGGGGCACCCCTGACCAAGGGGAAGCAGGGGGTCACTGTGGATCAGGCTAACCCAACCTACTGGTGTGGCTAATTTTCCAAAACACTCCCCTTCCAACCTTCTCCCTAATCTAATTACAGGGTCTACTGTGAGGCTGGGGGCAGCAGGATGTGGGGGTCAGCCTGTGCTGTCCTAAACTGTCATTCTTCCTTTAAAGACCAGTTTGGCTACCCCTCACCCACTTCCTGCCGTCTGATCTGCAGCTTGTACTTCTCTGCCCACAGGAAACCCACTGTCTCTCCAGCAGAGCTTTTCACACCTCATTAGAGCAGCCTGGCGAGCCTGGGCAGAGGCTGGCTAATCAGGAAAAAGCAGCTGAAAGACTGGATTTTGGCTCACAGAAAAGAAAGTTTTATAACTTATTTTCTGTCATGGTTATTATAAATCCAACAGTGGCAAGTTGTGGGATTTATCTTAACCAATAATTTGATACCTTGAAGTATATTTTTATGTAGCTCCTATTAATTTTTATATTGAAATAATGTGGGGCCATTCACTACAATGGTGAAAACTAAATTGTCAGTTTCTCCCTCACCAAGGCGTATAAAACATCTTTTATAATGTCTCTGCTGATAGTTACAAGACACCCTACCCCTGGGTCACCTAGAGGGGGCATATGTAAAACCAAGGTAGTTGGAGACTTTGGAAGTACCTTTTAAATCCAAAGTCAAATTTGCTTATACTTTTAAGATAATCTACTGGGCCTCTAAACTTCCATGCCCTATTATATATTGGGGACTGATAGGTAGGTTGAATCCCCTAGCACTATTATCTACTAGGGACTTACAGGGTCTGTCAGTAACAATTGTAATTAGAGATAATTACATGTTTTTTTAGTCAGAGCACAGGCCCTAGGTCTGGTTAGCAGAGTCCAGCACACAGTCAGAGTCAGAAACCTAGACTCTAGTGGTCAAAATGGGGGCAAAAATTGGGGGGATACTGAAAACAGGACCTGATTTCTCGCAGCATATATTAGAATAGACAAAGGCAGTCTGAGGAAAGAAAGCCATCAATTGTGCCAAGGTCTCCTTCATTTAAATTTCTACAGCAACCCCTGTGGCTGTGCCGAAATCATTGCCACCCTAGTGCACAATCATGAGATCAGGCTGCTCCCAATTTGAAATGCTTTCAACCATAGGTAAGAGTTGATGCCATTTCATACATCTGTGGCCAATCCAAGTAATGTTCACTTGGTGAAATCCTAGGTCCTTGTCAAATCCACAATTTTCGGACTGTTCTGTAGCCCATAATAGAAAGCTATGGCCCCCATTCCTCACTTGAAGCATAATGACAGTATGTTGGAGTTGGACACCGGAGGAGTCAGCAGCAGAATGAGCAATATTCTAGAAGATCATGTAGTTTGAGGAGGAAAAAAAACTTTTTTTAAACTTAGCTTCCTGATTGGTTGCTATTTACTGAAGTAAAACAGTAGGTTAGGCAGTCAGTAACTACTCTGGGGCATATTTACGTTCCCTGGAGCATCCCTGCAAATCAGCAGGGATGCGCCAGGGAAGATGCGACACGCAAGTTTGCCCTTGCGCCACCGCCGATGCGCCGCATTTACAATGCGGCGCGCCGTGGCGCACAGAATGGCAGATGCGTGTCGCATCCCCCGACGGAAGGCGGCGCATTGCTGGAGTCGCGTCGCAAGCGCGACACAGCTCCAGCAATGCTCGGGGTGCCCTATCCCTAACATGGTGCGTCAATCCTTACGCCTGCTTCAAGCAGGCGCAGGGTTTTGACGCAGCATGGGCGTAAAGTGACTCAGTGAAATCTTGTAGATTTCACTGCGTCACTTTACGTGGCGTACCTGCGAGGGAACGCCCACCCTGCGCTGGAACGCCCACATGAAACCTGACGCAGGTTTCATGTGGCGCAGGGGCTTACTACGTGACGCATCTCCCTAGATGCGTCACGTAAATATAGCGCAACGCGGCGCATGGTTTGCGTCACCGCTGCGTCACTTGCGTGACGCAACGGCGGCGCAAAAGTGGCGCAAGGGGCTTGTAAATATGCCCCTATTTGTATTGTGATTTGTGATTGGAAAATAGGGAGCCCGAAATGTAGTACTTGCTGCTATTGGGTTACAGTGTCTAAAAGTACAAGTGTACTGCTAGTGGAAATGTTTCAAAGGATTGTACTGCAGACTATGCTTTGTTGTTAGACCTGACAGCCTTAGAGTGGTCTTCCCACAACTTTTTTCCTGCCCCACTCCATTTTTCTGACCCAGTGTTTGTTGGCTTTAGGACTCTTCACACTTTACCACTCCTAACCAGTGCTAAAGTGCTAAGCATGGTAATGTTGGTTCATCCCCAATTGGAATATTTAATTTACTTATAAATCCCTAGCAAAGTGCACTGCACGGGCCGAGGCCTCTATAACTTAAATGCTACTAGTGGGCCTGCAGCCCTGCCTGATTGTGCCACCCACAGAAGTAGCCCCTTAATCATGTCTTAGGCCTACTACTGCAGAGCCTGTGTGTGCAGTTTCACACTGCCATGTCGACCTGGCAATAAAATCTTCTTGCCAGGCCTAAACCTTCCCCTTTTATAAATATAAGTCCACCCCTAATGTAGGCCTTTATAACTCACAGGGCAGGGTGCAAGATATTTAAAAGGCAGGGCATGTACCTTTAGACTTTACATCTCTTGGTATTGAAAAACTCCCAATTTCGTTTTTCACTACTGCAAGGCCTATCTCTCCCATATGATATTATTGGGATTACATTATTACATCTTTTAAGTTTAACTCCCAATGGTGCAGAGATAGACTTTTTTAGTTTAGTGTCACTGAATTCACAATTTAAAATCACAACCTATGGTGAAGTTGGTTTTTAAATTCCAGTTCAGCAAATGTCACTTTTAGAAAGTTGGCATTTTCTTATTCTAGCTATTTGGTGCCATCTGCCTGTCTCTGGAATACATGTCTGGGATGGCTTCCTGCATTTCCTCTAGGCAGTCACACACAAAGGAAGGGTAGGTGTGCCTGAGTGGTGATCTGCATGCAGATGGCCCATCCTGAGCAGAATGGGAGGGAGGAGCTGACACTTACACCTGAAAGGGCTGGGCCCTGTCCCCCATAGTGGATTGATTACTTCCCTGTAGTACGTCTGGGGCCAGCATAGGAAGAGAGTCTCTTTGCACTACAAAGCTTTTTTGAAGTCTTCCCCACTTTAAAGGCACCACTGGGTATAAGTACTGGATCTCTGGCACTACCAAATGAGTACTCTTCTGAACCTGAGACCACAGTGCCAGGAAGTACTTCTGTGCTGCTGAAAGGACTACGACTCTGCTGGACTGTTGCTTTGCTGGACTCTACCTTGCTGTGCTCTTGCCTTGCTAAGGTGCCCTGATGCCTGCTGTTCCCCTGCCTGGGTGAGAAGGACTGGAGCTGTATCACTTGAACCCAGAGTGACTCCATGGGCTTGTGTTGCCTAAATCTCAGCGACACAAAAGACTTAGAATGCTCCTGTTCCAACCCTTGGACTCATCTGCTTGTCAGCCTGTCTTGCCAAGTGGTGCCATCCCAGTCCTGAACCCTTGGAAATGGACCTAGGGATTTGCTCCAGTGGAACTAACGCATCCTCTTCTGCAAGAGCAGAATCAACTTATCGCCACTGTTGAGGGAACCTTGCCAGTGCATTGCACTGGGAACTACCACATCGCATCTGGGACCAGCATTTTAGAACTGACACATTGCCTCACTGCATGGAGAAGATCGATACATCACCCCTCCAGCATGGATTAACCTGGCGCATTGCCTTCGGAACCGCCGCAGTCAGAGCCGGCGTTCTCCTCAATGGAACCGAAGCATAGCCAAAACACCACAAATGCATGGGGATCATCGGCGCATCTCGTGCTGTAAGGTACTTTTGCCATAGTGGGCCCTGCGTGAGTCCTGTAGCCAGCCTGGCTCATCGTGAGCGGTCTGAACTCTTGACTTTCTCCCAGTCCAGTGCGACCAATTCTAAGCGCTATTTTGCATTTAATCTTTAAAAATTCCTATCTCAACTTCTACTGGATGGACTTTTGTTGTTTTACTCTTGTTTTATTTATAAAATCATTATCTATTGTTATGACCTGGCGTGGAGTCTTTTTGTGGTGTTTTCACTGTACTGTTGTATAAAGTGTTGCACAAATACTTTACACATTGCCTCTTAAGTTAAGCCTGACTGCTCTGTGCCAAGCTACCAGAGGGTGATCACAGGGCAATTTAGGTTGTGTTGTGACCTACCCTGACTAGGATTGTGGTTCCTGCTTGGACAGTGTGCAAACCTCTGCCAACCGGAAACCCATTTTCTAATATTTATGAACTTTTAAACTGGTGTCATGTTTGTTTTCTCCTCTAACGTTGTTGCTTAGGAAACTGCTCTACAGGGGGAAGGGTCTAATTCCTGTTATAAGTGAATGTTTCTATGCTGGTTAGCAAATGGATTTTCCTAAATATGAATAGTTGAATTTTAGTTTGAAAAATCTCATTACCTTACAATTCTCTCGTCGTTAGTAATCACGTATACACATACTCCTTAATATACCTCTTGGGAAAAAGTGGGCAAGCACATACTCTATGCCTTGTACAAAAGTTGTCACAGACAATCCACTATGTCCAGATCCCCCTAAGGGACAAAGCCCCTACTATGTACACCCTATGCCTTCTACAGCGGATTTTATGGAGAGGCCGCTATCTACAGACTCCCAAGCCCCACTAGATGGCAAAACTGCTACTACTCACACCATACATCTTGTAAAGAAGTCTTTATAGAGAGCCCACTCCCTCCAGACAGCCACATCACATAAAGTGTGCAAGTGCCTACTGCATACATCCTTCACACTAAAGTAGATATTTTGCAAGTAGTTCTCTAGGGTGAAATAAATAGGATATGACTGGTCAAGCTCCTGCAACCTATGCCTTGTAAAGATGTCCACTACATCTAGACTCTCATGATTTTTTTGATGGTCAAGGCTTTACTATGCACACTCGATAGCTGTTGCAGAAGTCTTCACGAAGAGGCTGTTTTGTCTACTTTGACACCCAAGTCCCATTAGGCAAATAAGACCTTACTTCAAACACCCTATGCAGTGTTCAGAGTCCTCCATACACAGTCCATTCCCTCCAGACATCCAAACTCCTTTTGGTGGCCTATCTTCTACATCACACACCCTATGCCTTGTACACAAGTTCTCACAGCGAGTCCCAATTAACATTATTTTCCTCCCTCTTTCAATTTAGGTCCTATGGGACCGTGCTGGACTCAGCGCGGACCCAATGTGCCCCTGAGTGAGTCCTGTGTGACCATAAGGGTGCCCCACTGGATGAATGGGGGGGTGACTTAAAAATAATGCTCTGCAGAGATGAGGAAATGTATTTAGTCTCCCCCATAAGCAATAGGGGGACAACATATTATTTACATGTCTCCTCATCTCTTACACTTTAAAACATTAGTTGTAGGCCTCTGTACTCTGTATTACACTATATATGGTATATTTAGAAACAATGCTGTAATGCAGAGATCTTTGCTGTTGATGGAAGGCTGTGGAGAGGTTACATTAAGTTCAGCTAATGGTTGACGTTCCCTCTGTATTTTGAAAAAAAAAGACTGATTGGATACATGGGTTGACGCTTTGAGATACATATATCCCTTGCATAACCTTTGCTACCTGAGTTTATCTCTGATTGGTGTGCAGGTGCAAGAGCTGAACTCTCTTTTGCTTCTGATCAATCAATCAATCAATCAATCAATCACAGAATTTGTAAAGTGCACTACTTACCCGCGAGGGTCTCAAGGCGCTAGGGAAAAAAAGGGGGGGGGTGCTGCTACTGGTCGAACAACCAGGTCTTGAGTAGCCTCCTGAAGGTCAGCAGGTCTTGGGTCTGTCGTAGGCTTAGTGGAAGGGTGTTCCAGGTCTTGGCGGCGAGGTGGGAGAAGGATCTGCCGCCGGTGGTAGTTCTTCGAATGCGAGGGACGGTGGCGAGGGAGAGGTCGGCGGAGCGGAGTTGGCGGTTGGGGACGTAGAAGAGGAGTCGTCTGTTGAGGTAGGCTGGGCCGGTCTTGTGGAGTGCCTTGTGTGCGTGGATGAGGAGTTTGAAGGAGATTCTCCTGTTGACGGGGAGCCAGTGCAGGTTCCTCATGTGGGGGGTGATGTGGCTGTGGCGTGGTCCATCGAGGATCAGGCTTGCGGAGGCGTTTTGTATGCGTTGCAGTCGCTTGATGAGCTTGGCCGGGGCTCCCGCGTAGAGGGCGTTCCCATAGTCAAGTCTGCTACTGACGAGGGCCTGGGTGACTGTTCTTCTTGTGTCTGTCGGGATCCACCTGTAGATCTTGCGAAGCATGCGGAGGGTGTTGAAGCAGGAGGATGAGACTGCGTTGACTTGCTTGGCCATGGAGAGCGTTGAGTCGAGGATGACTCCCAGGTTGCGTGCGTGGTCGGTGGGTGTCGGGGCTGCTCCCAGCGTCGTTGGCCACCAGGAGTCATCCCAGGCTGAGGGGTTGGAGCCGAGGATGAGGACCTCTGTCTTCTCCGTGTTCAGTTTTAGTCGGCTGATCTTCATCCAATCGGCGACGGCCTTCATTCCTTCATGGAGGTTGGATTTGGCGGCGAGGGGGTCCTTGGTGAGGGAGAGGATCAGTTGAGTGTCGTCGGCGTAGGAGATTATGTTGAGGTCGTGCTGTCTGGCGATGCATGCGAGCGGGGCCATGTAGATGTTGAACAGTGTTGGGCTGAGGGACGATCCCTGGGGTACGCCGCAGATGATCTCAGAGGCTTCGGATCGGAATGGTGGGAGGCGGACTCTCTGGGTTCTGCCGGCGAGGAAGGAGGTGGCCCATTCCAGGGCCTTGTCTCGGATCCCTGCGTCGTGGAGGCGTGCGCGTAGAGTGCGGTGGCAGACAGTGTCGAAGGCGGCGGAGAGGTCCAGCAGGATGAGGGCTGCGGTCTCACCGTTGTCCAGCAGGATCCTGATGTCGTCGGTGGCGGCGATGAGGGCAGTCTCAGTGCTGTGGTTGCTGCCGGATGGGTCCAGGATGCTGTTTTCTTCGAGGTATCGGGTTAGCTGTTTGTTGACGATCTTCTCGATGACCTTGGCTGGGAACGGAAGCAGGGAGATGGGCCGGAAGTTCTTGAGGTCTCTCGGGTCCGCCTTGGGTTTTTTGAGTAGGGCGTTGATCTCTGCGTGTTTCCAGCTCTCTGGGAAGGTCGCGGTCTCAAAGGAGAGATTGATGACGTTGCACAGGTGGGGTGCGATGGAGCTGCTGGCTTTGTTGAAGATGTGGTGCGGGAAAGGGTCTGACGGGGAGACGGAGTGTATTGTGCTCATGGTCTTGATGGTGTCCTCGATGTTCACGCTGGCCCAGGCTGGCAGGGGGTCGTGGTCGATGGTGTGCGGCGGGTCTGGTGCATCGATCTTAGTTGGGGCTGTCTGGGTGTTGAAGCTGTCGTGGATGTCGGTGATCTTGCGGTGGAAGAAGGTGGCGAGGGAATCGCACAGAGGTTGCGACGGCGGGATGTCGTTGGTGTTGGAGCTGGGGTTGGAGAGTTCCTTCACGATGTTGAAAAGCTCCTTGCTGTTGTGTGCATTGTTGTCGAGGCGGTCTTTGAAGGAGATTCTCTTGGCGGACTTGATGAGGTGGTGGTGGTTACGGATGGCGTCTTTGAAACTGAAGTGTGGTGTGACTGCAAGTCATTTTTCTACATGAACAAGCTATCCACTGGTATAGCTGTGACTTTGCATGCGTCCAATTTTCACACAGACGACGGGTCAAATGTACTTAGAATAATACACAAATAATACAGTTTTGGCCATCCCTACTCAGGTTAAGGCACTAATATCTTAACCACCACCCCGTCTGCATTTTGTTTAAACAGGCGAATCAAAAATTACCAACAAATCCGCAATAATTAAACCCACTTATAACCTCAAAGATTACATTGTCGGGTCTGACTTCACGTATCCATAAAACTAATTACAAGTAAACCAGGAAATAGCCAAAGGTAGAAGTAACTAGTGCTTACTAAAAGATTTCCTTCTTTATTTAAAAAAGTTTTACTCTGCTAAACTCAGTATTGTTCACAAATTGTTGCTGCATGCACGCAAATCTTTCACAAATATTAAATGAATACATTGAAGTTTCTTGTGATAATCAGAGATACAGTAACAATAAAAAGTAAAAGTAATATTCAGATTCAGAGACAGTAAAAAAAATATTAGGATACTGCAAAGCTTTCTTCTACTGCAGAATATTTTGCTACCAGACAATCATACAAAAATACCGAGGACCTAACTATCGTGAAGGTAAGTTTATATAGGTATGTATAGGCTTACTTTACTTAACTCCACATATCTGTACTTTGAGGATTTATATTTTCTAGTACATAGATATGGAGCTAAGAAACCCAAATATATACTTACCAATATGCGCTTACCTTCTCAATATTTTGGTCTTGATCAATGTTCCCTCTAATTTTTTTCCTCTGTGTGCGGCAGTGTAAGGTCTCTGTGAACTGAAACCAAGGCTATCTGCGCCAGGAACCAGACCGCGTGTGTGGGTGCAGCGCCAAATATCACTCCATACATTTGCTTAGTGGTAGTGTGTAGTGTTCAATTTTTAAAAACCCGGGCTGTTAAACTCTGTTACATCGTTTAGACTACCTAAAGATCCAACGAGATGAGATGTTTGCCTCTCCCATGGGTTTCTTCTACCGACATTCTGCTTCGTCAACTCCCCCAGCCAAGGGAAGCACCAGGCTTACTTCTAGCCTGAAATTAATCCAACAGCCCTATTGCCACCCTCACCTTGCAAAATCGTTTTGCACCCCTGTGTGGGATGTCAGACATAGAATGACTGAGTTCCACATCAGCTCATAGCCAAAAACTCAACAATTCCTATCTGAACACCTGAAAGTAATGTCACACATGGCAATCTAAAACCTTGGCAGCTATGAAGCACAGGTCGTGCTTCAGATTTGCTGCATTCCTTTTCCTAATAGTGCGCGGCTGATTGTGGGCCTTTGAGACAGTATTCATGTTAATTGCAGCGCCCGTGTGCAAAGCAGTTATTAATTTGGGGGTGGATTTGAATCACTTTACCATGAGCACATCAAATCTCACTGTCCTCTCTCCCTTACTTTCCCTTTCCCTTTCTGTTTGAATAAAACTTTATATCCAAAGGCCTTAGCCCGGCTGAATAATTATAAAATTTGTAAAAACTCTACAAATTGAAAAGTTAATTGACATCATGGTGGGGATGGTTTTGATCTCGGTAGATATCTTCTTCCAGCGCATAATATCTTGCACCCCTCCCATTGAGGCAGGATTTCCGATACTAAAACAGGTTACTTTTGTAACTGCATTTGGAAAGTACTCTGCTTTTTGGCTAGAGAATGTCGCTCTCAACGTTACCTTTATGATATTGATGCTTTTTGTTAATTTGGCTCCAAAGTGTAGCAGAAGTTAGAACACTTTACAGAGAACATTTTCTTCTGTTAGCACAGGCTAAAGGGCTACCATTTTGTTTCAAGCAAAATCTTGTCTTCGGGCCTTGCCAATGTGAAAAACACATGCTTGACTGCAGCAAACCATATTGTTAAAAAAATCACACAAAGACCTATTTTGTTTAAATGCCACTTGCTACCACAGTCCTACAGCTCGCTCACAATGTTAGTAAGTTTTATCATCGTTTTTCAACTCAGTGGTACTGATTTTATTCAACTCAGATGATAAGCTGAGCTGGCCACAGCAAGATTCAAATCTGTAATCTTCTGGTAGCTCCTGGGTTAGCCCAGCAGAAATATCAACTCAGTGAGCTGTCTTAGCTTAATCTTAGCTGTATCTGCTGTCCAAGTTTATCTGCTGGCTAAATAGCAAAAGGGGTTAATGCACCTGCTGTAGAGATTTACGTTGAGTCGGCACTACTCAGGATTTAATAATGGAAAAATAGCTCAGGTGGAAAATGCACCTGCTACACATATATGTCAAAGACATTCTGGTCGCTATTTTTAAAACTCAGGAAATAACTTAGGTGTTTAATTTGTGTTCATCAGTGCACCTCATACAACTCATAGATCACCGATTGACCTCTGGAAAAAATGGCTCAGTGGGTTGAGGTTCATAACTTTGTTTCAGAAGCCCCATAGTCACCTTTTAGTCACAAGTTGTAATACTGATATATAGTTCAGTAGGTTAAGTTCTTCCTCCAGAAGCATATAAGCTGTGTGTAATAAGTTTCAATCTCTACAAGGCTAACAAACTGTTTTTTTTTAAACTGATTTAAAATGTGCCATTTACTGGACCAAAACTAACACAAGCTATTATAAGGTAAACATCATAAAATATATCTTGCAGCAATTTCTGCTATCTGTCCATACTCTTTTGGTATCATCACATATTTTCTTCGCTTTGTCTTTTAAAATTGCTTTACAAACTATAATGTTTTCATATCTTGGTTAACTTCTTGGCAAACATATGAAATGATATGGCAGAGAACATCTTCCTTTACCTTGGTGAGTCAGATGTAGGGTCTGGCAGTGTCCAGTTGTGTTGGCTGTGGGACTTCGACTACTGCAAGATGGTGGTAGCTTTTTGGGGCACAATTCAGCCAAAGTCAAGAATCTAGGTGTATGGATTGACAATAAATTAACACTTTGTCAGCAGACCAACACCATTGTCTCTGCCTCCTATTTTCTTATAAAGAAAATAAGGAAGATACTTACGTACATCCCCGCGGATACCAGAAAAACGGTAGTTACATCTCTCATTCAGTCCAAATTGGACTACTGTAATGGGATATATCTGAATGTTCAGAAGCAGTGTTTAAAGAAGCTTCAGATGGTCCAAAACTCAGCTGCACGTCTTTTGCTCAATATCCCCAGGCATAAAACGGTATCTAAGGAATTCCGCAATCTGCACTGGCTCCCTGTTCCTCAGCGTATTAAGTTTAAGGCACTGTGTCTCGCCTATAAAGCTTTGAATCGTACAGGTCCCTCTTTTCTCCAGAATCTCTTTGTATGGTACCAACCGACTAGACACCTACGTTCGGAGGGGGCCAGACTTCTTACAGTCCCCAGAATCCGTACTGCGCATTGGGGTGGCCGCAGCTTTCACTACGGCACCTCTAAACTCTGGAACTCCCTTCCAATGGAACTCAGGAATGCTAGCTCCTTAGTGAGTTTTAGGAGAAAGTTAAAGACCTGGCTGTTTCAGGACTAGACGCTAAACATGCTCACTGTGGTCCTCAGCGCCAAGACACCTCCGGGTATTCGTGCGCTCTTACAAATTCCATTAACATTAACATTAACATTAACAATTCATATATAAACCATGCTCAGGCTTTGCCAACTTGCTTTGCCTACTCTTCCCTAGTAAGTAAAGACTTTCCTTGAATCTTCCACTTTATGAAAATCCACAAACTCTGGCTCTTCAGTATTTTGGCCTCAAAAGGAGGTGCTCTACTGCAGGTTCAACTACTGTGAGAAGGTGGTAGCTATTTTGTGCACAACTCAATTGTAAACCATGCTGGTGGTTTGCCAACTTTCTTTGCCTACTATTTAACAAGTGCAAAAACTAACATAGTTACTGATTAATTAATTTGTTGTTCTATATACACATGTACACTGTTTGGATAATAAAGATAATAAAGAGACCTGTAGTAAACTGAAGAGAGTCTTTGGAAATCCTTTGAAGATTGTCGCCCGCTGGTCGTTAGGCAAATTAACTACTGCACAAACAGAAGTGCTGTAACCAGGCACTGGTGAACACGTGAACCATCACACTATCAGAGAGTGCCATAATTAGGCATCAGTGTCCAAGTCAGCCACCCTGTCATGATATCAATGTTATTTGTATACATAGGGCAGATCTATTGCGGGAATGCCAATTACTATGAATACTTATACTGCCATAATTATGCATCTTAGTACTTATACACAAATAGTGATTGTGTCACTAGAATCTCAACCCCTGAGAGGAGTAAAACCTGAACCAATAATGACATACTGACAGCCACAAGGTGGATATTCTTAGTGACATCTGCAGTGAGCAGGCCATTTGTGCTTTAGTGCCTTCCTTATTTCACTGCAGTACAGAGGTGATCACCTGTGGATATGTGATACACCTCAGGTACACTATCAGACTCACACCACAACCCAATGTTCCAGTCATTACTCAGGTCTACGTCATACTGTTACAGCATAGAGAACTGCTAAGTTCCCTTTTCTCTCCCCAGTCCAAATGTGCTTGTTTCTATGCAAATGTGTTGGAACATGGTTGTTGGGAACAACGTCGCTCTGACAATATTACGGCACAAGGTTAGTGGTTGTACCCTCGCTTTCCTAGCACTAGCTCCTCATCTGAAGTTGAATTTCAGGGATACTGCATTCTGTACTGCGGAAAATGTGTTTTCTTCTGTACACTTTTGTTTTTGGAACCTGTGACTTGCCCTACAAAGCCAAATTCTGCTGACCAGTGTGAGATTTCCTGTCAAATGGAGTGCTCAGTTCCTGAAAGAATTATGTGCTGCATTCCTTTTCCTAATAGTGGGCGACTGAGGTGCTGATTGTTGGCCTTTGAGATAATATTCATGTTAATTGCAGCGCACACGGGCGCTGCAATTAACTGCAGCCGCGCAGTATTAAGAAAAGAAATGCAGAGTCAACAAACACAATGTGTACTTTCAGAATCCTCTGAAAGCACACGTCGTGCTTTAGCTGTGCTGCATTTCTTTTCTTGATAGTGCGCGGCTGCGGTGCTGATTGTTGGGCTTTGAGATAGTATTCATGTTAATTGCAGCACCTGTGTGCGCTGCAATTAACATGAATACTATCTCAAAGGCCAACAATCAGCACCGCAGCCGCCCACTATTAGGAAAAGGAATGCAGCAAGTGCAGGAGCCACTTGAAATTACCGTTTTTCGTGCCGCTTGCATTTTAAAAGCAGCGGCGCAAACGGTCTCAGGATGTGCTTTGTGTGGTATGTGCACGCTAAAAACGGGACACTGCGCGCTTGTGGTGACTTCAGGGCGCGCACGCACCTTATAGGGTACAGTGGTCATGATATTTTTGTCACAATATTTTGGTGCCACAATGTTTTTTTGCTGGTACTTTGACATACAACAGTTTTTATTTACATACACATTCATGGGGATAACTTCTGGCATAAAAATACGCATTGCAAACGGAACCCATTGCACACTGAAATTAGTGTCCCACGATAAACAGCATATGAAGATTTTCAGCAACATATTATGATGTCAAAGGGCAGATTTATCATTTATATTTATAAATTTTACCAAGGTTAATGCACTGCCTTGCTTAAGCGGGAGAAAGCAGATCAGATCCATATGAATTAATTCAAATGGCCTGCTGCAGGTATCATAGCGCTGCCTAGCAACACACACAACATTTGCAAGATAGGCCGAGGTGTGTTCATGCTATCTAGTATAGGATTTGTACTGGAAGTATACCCTTTAAATAAAAAAATCCTATTCCTAGTCAAATTTTGAACATTCCACACATTAGATGTGTGCTGTGCAGAGCAGCACACATGTATTGTGGGGAATGATCAGAGAAATGAAAAACTGTCTCCAACTCTTAAGGAGTCATTAGTTTTTGACACAAAGCATGGTGTGGCTAGCTTAGTAGATCCTGCTTTGCTTAAAAAACTGTAGGTGTTGGTGCATATCTACCCATGTAACACCCACGTAACACCTTGACACAAAGGGGCTTATTTATGAGAGCCAGGCATCACTTTTAGACCACGTAAAGTGCTACATGAGTGACACACAGCTCTCATAAAGATTTATGAAGCCACACAAAGCCAACCTGCATGGCTTTGAGTGGCCTCATAAGTCATGAATAAGGTGACTCAGCGTAAATCGCTGAATCGCCTTAGTCAGTGCCCAGGAGGTGTTCCATGGGAATCATGGTGGGTTTTTCCATGCAACACCCATGGATTTTGACGGTGCCCCAGATTTACAAAGTGATGTAAACCTGAGGAAGTGCCAAATCCGTATGCCTCCCGAGGTGAAGCGTAACAAGGAGAAATTTCTATTTCTCCTTGTTCTTTCCTCTTTGTATGTGTGCTGCATTTTGTAGCACACATAGAAAGAGGATAATGCCTCTTTGAATTGTTTTTGTGCAGAAAGGTGCCCCTTCCTGCATAAAAACAATCCTGCCTGCAATGGAGTCACCCTTGCACCATGGTGCAAGGGTGCCCACGTTGGTGCTAGGCCGCCGAAACGGCACCAGCGCGGGCACAAAGAACCGGAATGCACAGTACTGATTAAATAAGGTACATTCCCGCCCTTTTAGTTTGGCATAGGGCAGCACAGCAAAGTGCCTTGCTGTGCTGCCCTATGCCACAATGCCCTAAATGAGACACAAAGTGGCAAAAAGCAATGCAAAGCATAGAAAAGGACATCATTCCAATGCACAATACATTTTGAGCTAAAAAGTAAATACTCCTGTACTGGTGCAAAGACTTTGTAAATCTGGGTCCTAGTTTGCTCTGATGCTCCAGCCCCAAGGAAAAATAAAATGCTGATGTCTACACCCACTTCTGAAGGATGCAGTGTATTATTTTCCAGTAAACTCTCCCAGGCATGAACTGCATTCCAAATTCTAAAGTTTGCATTTGCTCCACCATGTGTTGGGATGGAGACATTTTACTGCATGGCCAAAGTGGGCAATTGCCCAGGGCCCCCTCCTTCAAAGGGGCCCACTGGTAAAGTGACTCAGATAGTAAATATTCCTGCCATATTAAAGTTGCTCATAAACACAGATTTTTTTCCCAATTTGACAGTAGAGCATGCTTAAAGAAATGTAGGGACAGATTTACTAGGAGTTTACGCCAGGGCAAAGTCAAGCAAAGTAACGCAAACTAGGGCAAACTCTTGAAAGGCTATATTTTTAATTTCCAGAGGAAAAAGTATTTTGTGCTGGAATGGTGATCTTCTGTCAGTATGAATAGTATTTTGTGCTGCTTTACACTACTTTGTGTCAAGGGATGTTACATGGGTATAACTTGAATGGATTGTAGCAGTCACCCAGTGTTTTTGGTGCAGAGCCCTATCTTCTAAGACAGACAAGCTGGGCTGTGCATAAAAAAATAACACTTCTATGAAGCAGGTGCTAACATGAAGCTGTTAGCAGCTACAGAGTTTGTGAAATGTGTTCATTTCTCCAAACATTCCACATATTGCATGCATGCTGCACCGTCCAGCACACATACAAAGTATGGAATGTTTAAGAATTGTCTAGGCATAGGATTTTGTACTCCAAGGGCGTGCTTCCAATATGATTCCTAAGCTAGACAGGAATTAAAAAATTGACTACATTGAAAAATAATTTTGCTGTGTGATTTCTTTCTGTTTACTTCACCCATCGCCTCTACCTTAACACTCTATACCTATCTCTCCAGCTCTACATCTCTACCTAACTTCATCCTCTCTGTCTCACATATCTACCTCACCTCTCCCTCAATATACCCATTATATCTCACTAAACTTGGTCTTCCTCTAGCTCACTCTCATGGCCTTGCCCTTTTCTGTTTCACTCTGTACATCTATATCTATCACTCACGATCCCCCTTTCTACTTCAACTGTCTCTACCGCATCACTCTCTCTGTACCTCACTGCTCTGTTTTCCATCTGGCCTCTCTGTATATCTCTTCCATCAATTTCACTTCTCACACAAACCCATCTCTATCTTTACCATACCTCCCTAACTCTCTATATTTAAGACTCTTTTATCTTACTTCTCTCTACCTCCCTCTCAGCTCTTTCTTTACTCTCAACTCTCTGTCTTAATTCTCTCTCTACCTCACCTCTTTCTAACCCACCACTGTCTCTCACTAACTAATCTCTTAAACTACCTTATAATTAGTTCACTACCTCACCTCTTCATCTACCTATTCTCTTGTTCTATCTCTGTTCCCTTACATTCACTTCCCTAAATACCTTGCCGACTACCTCTATTTCTAGACCTCTGCTACTCTATCATCAACCCTACCCCTCTCTCTCTGTCTCTCTCACACAAACATCTCTTTGGACCGCCTTCTAAATTTCAATTCACCCCTCCACCTCAACTATCTCTCTCCACTTTTTTCGTTGTAGATCTCTCTATTTCACCATCTCTTCCTCTCACAACTTTCTTACTCTGTGTAAACTTTACCTCTCTTCCTCTATTTCATATATATTTATTAACTTCCTCTTTCTGGTCTATACCACACTCCTCTTTCTATTCTACATTCTTCTTTCTACCTCCCTCTCTTCCCCACTCTTTATTTCAACTGCTTTTGTATACCTCTTTTCTTGTTGCTCTCTATCTACCTTGTATCTCTTACCTATTCTGCAAGTTTTGCTCTCTGCCGCTGCCTCTCGCTGCCTTTACCTCTCTATAATTCACCTCTTTTCCTACAATACCCCTCTCTCTTTACCTCACCCCTTGGAGGAATGGACTTCTCTGCCTCTTTCTTCTTTTCCTTCTTCCTATCTCTGTGTTCTCTCTACCACACTCTAAAATCTTCCACCTTCTACCTCTCTTTATCTTTACTTATGTCTACCTCACCTTTCCCTATTTACTTAACACCTCTCCTTATCTCACATATGTTTCTAAATCATCTCTATCTCTACCTCATTCACTTTCTACTTCAGGTCTCACGCTATACTGCTCTATTTATGTCTCTGTCCATCTTCTGTACTCCTGTACCTTCTGTACCCATCAAATGTCTCTTACTCGGCAGGATCACAGGTAACTGTCTAGGCAGAGAGGTGCACACACATAAAGAGGAGAAGAGGGCCCAAGCAGGAGAAGCGAAATTAGGAGAAAGTTATTAGATTGCAACCTATGGAACAGTGAAAATTCTAAGAGCAACACTTGGAGTTTCACTGTTGCAACAAGAACGCTGTAGTGAAGAGGGTAAATTTGTGATTACAAATATTCAGCAACTAAAGCTACAATTGTGAGTGCTATATGCATATGTCTTACTTTAATATTAAGTACTAGTCCACTAAAAATCTCAGAAGTCACCCTTGTCATGTTTTTCCTACAATGGAAGTAGCAAGCTAGTTTGACACTGAATTCCACACAAAATGTTGCTGATGCAAGTAAAATACATCTAGTCCCAACAGCAAAAGTAAATGGCTCTATTAAGGCTTGTTCAAGCTTTCTTTTGGCACTTTTTGGCTGGCATAGACAAGGCAGCTTGAGCTTTTGGCTGTTTTTTGTGTCCACATTTCTGAAGGTTTAATATATAATTAAATATATTTCACCATTATGATGGCTTGAATGAGCTGAAATGGGGTAATACATTTGAAGTTGTTCTATTAGACCTGCTATCCATCCTGTGGTATTCCCCAATCTTTTTGCCTTCATTTTTGTTGGCATTAGGACTCTGCGCACTTTACCTCTGCTAACCAGTGCTAAAGTGCTTGTGCTCACGCCTTCAAAAATTGTATAATGATTGGCTTACAATTGATTGGTTATTTCATTTACTTATAAGTTCCTACTATATGGTGCTACATGTACCCATGGCCTGTAAATAAATGCTACCAGTGGGTCTAGAGCACCCAGTGTGCCATCCATTTAGGTAGCACTTGAAAACATGTCTCGGGCCTGTCACTGCAGTGTGTAGTGCAGTTTTAAGCTGCCAATTCGACATGGCAAAATAAACCTTTTGCCAGGCCTGCACCTTCCTTTTTAATACATATAAGTCACCCCTAAAGTAGGCCACAAACAGCCAATAGGGCAGGGTGCATTGTATTTGAAAGTGTGACATGCAATGTTACGTTTTACATGTCCTGTAGTAAAAAAAAAACTAAATTTGTTTTTCACTACTGAAAACTCTTCCATCGGACAACATTGGGTTCCCTTATTGTATTTGATAAGAGCTAACTTCTAATTGAGAACACAAAGGGATGTCATGTTTCGACTCAAATGAATGTGATGTAAAATCCTCTTTAATAGAGTCAGATATAAAGTCAAAACTCTTAAAATGCCACTTTTAGAAAGTTGGCATTTTATTGTCCTAACCAATAGGTGCCTGCTGCCTGTGTCCTGGGTCATATGACTGTGAATAGCTTAGCTGTTGGCCTTTGTGTATTCCTCCCAGACAGCTAGACAAAGTAGGACTGAGTTTTGTCAGGATGGGCCATCCTGGCAGGATGAGTGAGGTGGAGCTGTTCCCTGCCCCACTTACATTTAAAAGGGTTCCCTACAACACTTACACAAAGGAACCTGACACCCGTCTTGTGGCACCCCAGACTACTTGGGTTCTTGGCAGAGGTAGGGAAGACCTTTCCAGAACAAGCTGTGGGGTTAGCCAGGATGTCACTGTCACTTCAAAGGCTGTGTTATACGGTTACCACTAAAAAAGGTAGGACTACATATTAGGACGACAACTTCAGAATGTAGAGACTGAGTCCATCTACACCATCAGAGACTGTCGGCCCACTTCCTAGCTAGTATAACAAACAATGGTTCTGTCGGGTATAGCTATTTCTTGGATATTGGAAGCAATCATGTGAAAAACAAATCAAGTGATGGCGCACAATTCTAGACCAAATTCAACATTCATAAACAGAGAAAATTATTTGCTTGAATTTAGAGAAAAAAAAGGAATTTTTAATTTTAATACAATAATTAACAAGAGAGAAGGCTGTCTGATGACTCAATCAATAAAACGGCGCAAGTGACCAATATTTACAGTGACAAGGTGAATAAAGTGCAGATGTGACAGTATCGGTGTACTTAATATGTAAGTGATAAAGGAGGCAAATACAAGTTAAAAATATGAATACATTGTCCAATTTCAAAGTATCATATAAATGTCTCAAGCTCAGGAGTTGATCTACATTCGTTTTTGAGTAATGAGACCTATTGAGGATTGGACTTGTGACAACCGTCGCCGTTTCGACCCAAATTGCAGCAACGATATAAAAAAGTCAGTGCGGGTCTTCTTCAGGACAATAAGTAAGTCAGACAGCCGATTCCACGAATTTGGATCGATGTCAAGGATATATTGTTGGAGGGTTAACCAGATTATTGGCCTGCCCTGAAGTTAGATGGATCCCTCTGTGGAGTAAAGGGGGTGGTGCGACGATTAGTGTTCCTCACGTGCAGTTAGTTTAAGTCAATGACTTGAAAAGGACTGATGAACAAGAATGTGTTCAGGTTTGCTCGAGGGAGCGCAAGCATGGTGCCTCTTTAAATGTTGCAAAACACGGTCATATTCATGGAACAGCTTATAATGTTCGTAGCTCGTTTCAGTTGCTCGTGAATAAAATCACAGCCCACGCTCTCGCAATTGCTCGAGGACTGGCTCCGCGTGTGAGTCCAGACGGCAGGATCCTGTTCTCTGGACTCACACGTTCTTGTTCATCAGTCCTTTCCAAGTCATTGACTTAAACTAACTGCACGTGAGGAACACTAATCGTCGCACCACCCCCTTTACTCCACAGAGAGATCCATCTAACTTCAGGGCCGGCCAATAATCGGGTTAACCCTTCAACAATATATCATTGACATCGATCCAAATTCGTGGAATCGGCTGTCTGACTTACTTATTGTCCTGAAGAAGACCCGCACTGACTTTTTTATATCGTTACTGCAATTTGGGTCGAAACGTCGACGGTTGTCACAAGTCCAATCCTCAATAGGTCTCATTACTCAAAAACGAATGTAGATCAATTCCTCAGCTTGAGACATTTATATGATACTTTGAAATTGGACACAGTATTCATATTTTTAACTTGTATTTGCCTCCTTTATCACTTACATATTAAGTACACCGATACTGTCACATCTGCACTTTATTCACCTTGTCACTGTAATTATTGGTCACTTGCGCCGTTTTATTGATTGAGTCATCAGACAGCCTTCTCTCTTGTTAACTATTGTATTAAAATTAAAAATTCCTTTTTTTCTCTAAATTCAAGCAAATCATTTTCTCTGTTTATGAATGTTGAATTTGGTCTAGAATTGTGCGCCATCACTTGATTTGTTTTTCACATGATTGCTTCCAATATCCAAGAAATAGCTATACCCGACAGAACCATTGTTTGTTATAGTATACATGCCCAGGTTCTGAGGGATACTGGGTTACCCCTTCGCTTTTTGAACACTTCCTAGCTAGGTCACAGTGCCTCACCCATACCCCTGACCTTCCTGGGGTGGCAGGTGATTTTGGCAACCTCGAACATGACACTTTGATCCCCAAGGGAATCATGGAAATGGATCTTACCCATTTCGTTGTTTACTTATGCATGCCCATGGTAAACACAAGAAAGGTACAAATAAAGTTTTCAATACGTTTATTAAAACAATCATAATCTTACATAGAAATAATGAGCTGCGATTATCAGGCAGATAAAACAAAGCAATGTAACCAGCATGATGAACGGGGTGAAAAGAATAAACAGTCCAAATAATGGCAGTCTGAATTATATTATATATATATATATATATATATATATATATATATATATCTACCTATCACTATCCCTACTCCGAGAGCATAGCAGTTGCCCTATCTCTTAGGTTAGCCTGAGCCCCCATACCTGGATAGCTGTACAAGGGAATCGGCCTGGAATAGGATTGGCAATCCCTCTCTGCAGGATGGAAGATCAGCATAAGTAGAGCTACATGTTGAACACAGGATTCATTCCAGAACAGTCATGACTGGAGTGCTCCTCTTTGACCTCTGAAGGCAAGTGTGTTGTTTAGATAATAAAAGCCACTCTGTTACAATGATATGTCTAGATGTTAGAAGCTATCTCCGAAAGGGCAACACAAGCACTGAGATAGTTTTTTCTGTGTTCCAAGCCTTGAATGGAGTGTGCAGATAATATGACAATAAAGGGTTTCTAAATACAATCAGCATGTACAGCGTCTTCTCAGAATAATATTGTGCAAGCAAAACATGCAAAAATAACATTGCTAACATGATGTCAGCCTAAAATGTGTAAAATGTAAAACCAAATTGGAAAACTAAAGTGGGCCCAAGAAGACCTCACAACAGCTGTGTTGTATTCCTCTTTGGGTGTCCGTATATAGGTTTTCCTGTATCATGTCCTTATATAGGCACAATTCGCCCTGCCCTTATATAGGCATAAAATCCCAGTCCTTATTTAGGCATTAAACCGTGCACTCCAAATACAGGCATGGTCCCTGACATCCGTCCACCCTAACGTCACAACGAGTTCTTGAAGAACATACCCTTAGGCTTCGGGAGTTTCCCTAGCACAGGACTATTGATTTCTTCAAGGACTCATCTATTATGCATGAACCATTATACCTTAGGGGTTCATTCATGACGTCTTCCGCTGTCCGATTCACGTCAATGCTAACATTCTGAGGTACCTCTCAGGTATAAATATACCTTCCCTAGCCCTTGTAAATCAGAGGAGACCTCGACTTCAGAGGAGCCCGTTTACCGGCCTGACGCACTGAGAAGACGCTGTCATCCCTGCACGCAGAGAGTCCAGCTTCCAGTGATCTGACTTCCCTTGCGGGGTGTTGGAGTTCGAGTCTGGCAAGAGATTCCTACCTCTCTCATTCTTAAGGTATGGAGCTGACTAGAACCTAGAGGGACTCTTGGCATACTAGGCATACTAGGCTTAACATACTCTTAGTATACCATAGTAAGGAATACTTCACCTACTTCATACCTCTCCCTATACCTAGGTTAGGTTAGGTACATTGGGGTAGAACTAGCTTAGAAACGCATCATATGAGTACTCGCATTTTTAGTCTGTGTTATTTATGTAAATGACTATCTACTAAAGATCATGCTAGCGCAGTATTATTTATTTCTACTGCTTACGCTGTACATTATTTATCTTGCATACTGTCTTGTGATCGTAACAGCACAGATCTCTTACACGAGAAACAAGACTGTTCAATAAATCTTTTATTGAAACGCCCGTCTATTCTTTCTGTGTAACTTTGAGGAAAACTAAGCATGCACGATTGAGCTGAGTGAAACGGTTATCTATTGTTTCCACGACTCTGGGACACGTTCTGATTCTAAAGGGAAACAAAGTAGTCATGTTGTGCGGCTGCCAGAAACTACTCCCTTCTTGTCGTCAAGGAGTTTCTAGTGGCCTCTGAGCTAGCTGGCACAAGTAATTAAGTTTAATATACTCGATAGGGACATACCGACCTCAGTCCTATGTCAAGCCTATAGGGTATATTATTCCAATGCGCAGAGCCTATTAGGGAAATAGGAGCTACACTACATGGCGCCCAACGGTTTGGTAAGGCGGTAATTTAACGTTAGATACTGAGTAACTCAGCTGTGCTTTTTCTCTCAGAGACCCCTACCCATATACTCCAAAAGACGTCTGGAGTGGGTAGGGTTAAGTATCCGCCACGGCTACATAGGGAAGCACCCTATATATTAGCTGTTTGGTTTGTTCAACGTTGAAGGATAAAGTGTTTGAAAATATTGTGCACCTTATCTTTTGTTTCCTTGAAACTTGTTCTACATTTTTCAAAAAACAAATGACCGACACCGGTGGAGCTGCGGCTGACCCAGTCGTAACAGCTTTTAACTTAACTGGTTTAAATGAAACCGAGGAGGGTGTTATAGACATCCATCCAAACTTAAGAAGAGCCATCACTCTAAAACTTATAAAACATGGCCTACCACCAAGAGGCGGTAGAGCAGTTTTCGTGATTGAGGCACACGAATTAAGCCTGGGCGTAGTTCGCGAAGTAGCGCTACGCGAAGCTACGCAAAGTGCAGTTCGCACTACGCGAACTACGCGTAGCACTACGCGAACTGCGTAGTGCACTGTTCGCAATGATTGCACAGTGCCGGATGCTTGTCCGCACTGTGCAATCATTGAAAACGGCATCTTGCACAGTGCGAGCTGTCTTTTACTGCCGCTCGAGTAGATATTTACTCGAGCGGCAGCTTTCTCAACGCGGACTGGTAGTTTCTCATCGCGAGTGGTCGCGAGCATACGCGACCACTCGCAATGAGAAACCTGACCTCCCTGCGTTGAGAATCTCGCCGGGTTGTCATTTTGCTTGCTTGCGGTCGCCAACTTGACGTTGAGGACCGCGAGCAAGCAAAAAATGACCGCTGCACTACGCTACGCTATGCGTGTTTGCACTGTGCTACGTGCAATTCGCGTTGTGCGAAGTAGCGCAAACTTCGCAAACTACGCGAGCGTAGCGTAGTGCTTTGCCCAGGGTTAACACGAATCCTTTCAGACAGAGGTATTCTATTCATGGATAGTATTCCCAGAATCAAATCCAGTAACAAAACTGTTTCACTTCTACAAGGAAGATGATCCACCAGAGGAATATATTCCTTTCGAGGATATTGAAATTCCACTAACATACAAGGAGCATCAGCTCTGGTTTAAAGGCGCCCTAAAACATCACAAAAACATTACCAGGCTCGGTCCACTAGGTAGACCAGGAGCAACATGGCCGATTCTAGCCAGCTACACACCTCATCCTGACATTGAAGAGATGTCAGATGAGGAATTACTTACTCAACTTACAGAGTTAATAAAAATCTACAGACAATTGGTTCAATATGTCATGCGGACTTTCACAGTCCAACCACCATTAACCATTACAAATCAAACCCCTCACCAGGGGAATACACTAAAAATTACTCCACAGACTTTATACGCAGTCATGGGTAAAATGCCCACAAAACGTGAGCAAATTCCATTCTGGATAGCTCAAAAAATTACTCAAATAGAAGCAGTATTTCCAAATACTAGCCCTAATGAGAAACACAGAATCCTAACAATCTGTTTACCAATGGGGATCACACCACAACTGGAAGATTGCACCACTTGGGGCGCAGTCTTTGCTGCCATCTATACTAAAACACATGGTGTTCCGTCAATTGCAGTAATACCAGATGTCCTAAAACAAATTCAAAACGAATACGGGGCAGAGCCTGCTCTAAATTTAGGTATGAAATTACTGAAAAATTTCGACCAGGTCTCAACAATAATATTATCTAATATTAAAGGGGAGGCAGCAGCAGTGGCGATCCGCCAACGATTAAGGGAATTCGATGTTACAGAACATCAAACTGAGCTACCCAGAATAATAGAACAATCTTATGCTGAATTAGGCAGAGATAGTTTGGGTGGAAGACCAGTGAAACCAAAACTATCTGAAAGTCCTGAGAAGGACTCTATTAAACAAACTCCTACATCTTCTAAAAAGAAGTGGGAAACAACTAAACAAAACTCAAACGAGAAACGTTCTCAATCCCGAGGTAGGTCTCCTCAAAAGGATCCCTCTGAAAGGAGGTATAACCTCAGGAATAGGGATAATTTGAGAAAACCTGACAGGTATCAAGATACTGATACACGTTCCTCTCGTACCTTTCAGATCTCGCCACGGACTTCGGAAAGAAGAGGACGGTCAGAAAATAGAGAAGAACGCGTGAAATCCAAGGAAGATAAACACGCTCCCAAAAATAAAACAAAACCTCAATTCTCCAAAAGAAAGTAGCAGGTCTGAAGATCAGACATGCCGAGAATACTGAGAACACAACTCAAGAACGGAGAATGGGCTCAGACAATGCTGGACAGTGCAGCAGAAGTCACAATAGTTCGCCAGAACCTGAAGGAACTTCTGGAGATAGTGGACTTGAATGAGTACATTACAGTTGAGACTGTAGACACCAGGGTTAGTACTCCACAAAGGTTATATGAAATAACACTCCGAATGGAGGGAGACATACCTAGACAGGTGAAAGCACTCTTTTGGGAAAAACTTTCAAGGGGCTATGACATACTTCTAGCAGAAAAAGACTGGCCACCACAATTTGTCAGGGAGTGCCCACATGGCAAGGACATTATTATGCCTGCCTTCTCTAACCATATTCCAATTCATCTAAAATATACTTATGCCAGGAAATGGGCAGTAGCCCAGGTACCAGCATTATATAAAAATCATGTAGGATGGGATGAGGACTCACCTCACCATAAAATACATCCGAAACATGAACCAACTGCACAAAGGCAGTATCCAATAAAGCAAGAAGCTAAAAAACAGGTCAGGGAGATCTTAGATGAACTTGAATACCAAGGGGTGAATGAAACATGCACCTCCTCAATGAACAATCCTTTGTTTCCTGTCTCCAAACCAGACAATACATATCGTCTAGTTTTGGATTACAGGCACTTAAACACTTGTTCTAAAACATTTGCAGTGCAAAATGCACATAGCACAGCATTAATGAATAACATTGTGCGTAAAAAATATAAAACTACATTAGACATCTCAAATGGTTTCTTTTGTCAAAACATAGCACCTGAAAGCAGGTACTTAACAGCTTTCTCAATAATGGGGACCCAGCGTCAATTTTGTCGACTCCCACAAGGGTTCAAGAACAGCCCGGGGTTATTCTCAGCGAGGGTAACAGAGTTACTACAAATTTATGATAATGAGGCATTGTCATATGTCGATGACATCTATCTGACAGACGATGACCTAAACAGGCACTTGAACAGGGTGAACACCATTATACTGGGCTTCGCCTCTGAGGGCTACAAGTTCAACTTTAAAAAGTCCCGAATTGCCCATCTCAATGTCTTATTTCTAGGATATGAGCTTTCAAGTGAAGGCAAGAGCTTGGCAGCTAACTTTTTAGAAAAGTGTGCGCTGCTCCAACCTCCAAAAACGCTAAAAAACTTACAATCCATCCTGGGTTTCCTAAACTTTGGAAGAACATACATTCTAAATTACGCAGAAAGGGTTAAACCTCTCTACGCGTTAATCAAACCTGATTTTTCTATCAAGAATTGGACACAAGAACACACAGAAATCTTGCGTTCACTACAGGCTAACATGTTAGCAACAAATCACTTACAAACACGCATAAGTCAACGCAATTTAGTGATCCGAATAATTTCGGGTCAATGCGGATTCACCTACTTAACATTTAATGAGGGTGAAAAAATACCAATCGCGTACAAATCTCATTTGTACACACAAGCGGAAATGCACTTCACTTCAACTGAAAAAATTCTGACAGCAGTTCAAACCGCTGTAGCAAAAGAAAGAGCTCTAGCCCAAGGGAAACACATTATTGTCGTAACCCCAGTACCAGCTTTAGAAGCGGTAACAAAAGCAAGCATTCCAAATGCTAAAGCATTACATCCGAGATGGATACAGTGGGTTAATTCTCTTGCTGCAACAGATGTTGAATATGTTTTTGATCCTGATCTAAAAACACAAGCGTCCCTGCAATATGAACATGAATGTCCTCTGCCCACTGAGATTCTGCCTCTCGATCAGTATGAATTCATAATTTACACTGACGGATCCGCACAGCCCGCAACAGGGGGTAAGCAAGCTTACAGTGCAGCGTGTGCTATCGTTAAAGGTCGCATGCGAGATGGTATCTTCAGACCTATGGTCACAAAAACTCAATCTCTAGGAGATTGTACAGCTCAGCGAGCTGAACTACAAGCATTCAAACTGGCACTTGAGAGTACAGATCGCGAATTCCCCACACTCATAGTGTGCGATTCTTTTTAATGTGTTCAGTCGTATAATGAATATATACAAAATTGGCTTGAAAATGGGTTCAAAGATGCAAAAGGTGGCACAATAAAGCATAAAACACTTTGGGAACAAGTAGTTCAGTTGAAAAACAAACTACCAAAGGCTCACGTGATACATACACTGAGTCATCAACGTGATGGCGTTCACGTTGCAGGGAATTCATTGGCTGACGAAGCCGCAAAGGGGGCTGTTCACACGGCTTCCGTAGCTGCGATCACTCGTTCAAAAACGAAAATAGACAGTGAGATAATGTTGGCTGTCAATGCTACGAGCAAAGGCAGTGGTGCAGCGTTACCAAAAAAGTTTCCACTCAAGGTCTCTTATGTAATTGATGCAAACAACGTTCCTTTTGCTCGAATCCCTGGAGTGGGGGATAGGGTAATTCCAAACAAGGAACGTAGATTAGGACTAATCCTAGCAGCACACGAAGGGATAGCTTCTGCCCATGCAGGTGTTTCTGCAACAGTATCTTTACTCAAGCAAAGATATTGGTGGACTGGCATTAGAAAACAAACAAAGAACTATGTTTTAGAATATGATATATGCCAACAGATGAAAGTCTCCACAGTGAAACGCCCTGCGCAGACACCCCTGTTAATTTCAGACAAACCATTAGCTTGTGTTTACCTGGACCACTGCGGTCCCTTGCAAAGGGACGGTAACTATAAATATATCATGGTTGCAGTGGATTCATGCTCTAGGTTCCTATGGATATGGCCTCAGCGCTCGGCTGATGCTCGAACTGTTATAAAAGATTTGCGAGTCTTTATCGGCACATACGCAATAGGCACGCTACATTCTGACCAGGGCCCTGCGTTTAGCTCTCGGGCTTACAAAGAAGCCATGGCCAGTCTGGGCGTTGCATTGCGGTACTCCTCTCCATTCCATCCTGAGGGAAATTCGGTTGTGGAAAGGAAAAACCGGGACATAAAGCAGTCTATAACAGCTAGGGTATTAGGTTCGGGTGATGGGTGGGTCAAACATCTTTATGAGGTCCAACGCTCATTAAATAACCAAGAAGTTCTCTAGGGGGGGTCACTCCATATGAGGTCCTATTTGGGACAAGAATGTGGGTACCAGACCTGGAACACGTAGGCACAGTGGTGGAAAATAAACCCTTTGATTTCAAAGATCGTTTGGCTGTTTTACAGGACTTAAACAAATTAAGAACGAAACAAAGCAACGTATTCCTGCAGCCAACCACCACTGGGGAAAAACCGGCGGTCCCAGCAAGGCCTATCTGGATTCCAAAAGTTGGGGATCTAGTCAGAGAAAAGATTGCGGACAAGAAGGAATTTGGACCTTCTTACAGACAACCAGTACCTGTCCTAGCAGTTCAAGGAACAAGAACAGTACTTCTGCCGCCCCTTGCTGGAAGAAAGGAGAAAAGATTTGTGTCTATCGACCTCATCAAACCACAGTATGTGGCCAATACTAAATAGTAGGCCTCGTGGACTCCGACCTAGTAGCAGACACACTCCTCTCGCTACTATCCAAGAGGTTCAGACTGAAAGACTGATAACCATCGAGACTTCAGCAGTAACAGATGAAGGACTAAGCAACAATGCAATGGAACTCATCCCTCTTGAAAATCAAGTAACAGTTCGTCCAAATACACCTGTCTACACCAATGTAACACGTGATCAACTGGTTCCAGCGATTTCAACAAATCCTGATGCAATCTCAACAATTGACAGAACTGCTTCTGGCTATTTCATTAACTTTGATACGTTCTCAGAAGATCCGAGTGAACCTGAAACGACGCCAGCATCATTAACATTCAAGCAGCAAGTACAAGACTTTCTTCACTTTCTGAAAATAACTTATCTGGTTTCACCATGGATTGAACTCTGGATTATTTCTGGAATATTTGTTTTCCTGCTTTGGCTATCTTTGGTTATGACTATGAGCGTGCTTATAAATGGCAGATACATCCATGTGAACACTGAAAGAAAAGATGTGAACTTACTTTTGAAACCTCATAAATCTTCCCATCGTGAAGCAAGAGACTTGTCAACAGTGAACATCACAGCCGTTCCTATACAGGATGGTATAGTGTGGGACAAAACTGATTTTGACATTTTTGGTCCTACGGAACAATTGAACATTCCACATTTGTTTAAAATTTCACTAAGTGATCTAATTTCGTCCAATACCTATTCTGATGATTGGGACTTTGAGACTGTTAATGACATAATGTTTGACCTAGAAAAATCTGCTGCATTTTCTAAAAATGAATATTTAGAGGGTTCTTCAGACTATGAACAGCTGTATTGCTAGAACCACTATGGTCATCATTATTTGCATAAATCTGCATACCCTAGAAATGTGTTTATGTTTAACCAATGGGATCATTGTCCTACACCACCAAAAGGTAGTTCAAAAACATTTGTTATAAGTTTCCATATTTTTCAGGTTACAATACATCTGATCCAGAAACGTTTTACTATAAAAATGTAAACAGAACAGGACTGAAAATTATGTTAACAAATACAAAACAGATTTATTCTGCAGCATTTATTGCCCAACTGTCTATACAGGGTTTCGACTTTTGGAAAGACACAATAGACACAAAAACTGTCTGGGGTACTAAAGATTGGCAAGTGCAGGGGATAGAAGCTTTATTTAGAGCCTGTATCATCCCTGAACAAATAATGTTTTTGAATGAAACTATCCAACAAACATCTTGTCTTGGTCTAGCCAAGATTAAAGAGATGAAAACACCTTCTGTACCAACACCTGCAAGTGATAACAATACACAGGCAGCGGTTACAGTTGACAAAATACTACAACTCAACAGATCTAATCCTGATTGGAGAAAATGGCTGATCTGGCCCACAGACACGAACAACTGTCAGGAAAGATTCCTGAATAAAACTCAGGGCTTTACTATTCATAGGCCAGACCCAAGATACGTCCAAAGACAGCATCCGGGGGTAGTAACAACATACAGTGTAGGAAAATTATGCCTTGATTGGCTGCAGAAATCTACACTACAGGATGTGAAACAACACTTATCCTTACTTAAAGAGGACGCAGACCTTAGGAAATTCTTGCTTGGACCAAGAAAACCGCGTCAAAAACGTTTCATATATGCCGGCATTTATGCTGCCTATAATGAAGCATGGAAAGTGTCACAGATAGAGGCCGCAGAACGAATAAGTGAACTTGATTGTATTAATTTAGAGAAAACACTCACTGTGGTCGACAATGGGTTAACAACTTTGTCCTCCAGAATTTATTCATTGGACAGTATTGTATCCTCTGCTATCGACATACTAGAACAAGATTTGGCGATGTTACAACAAGGCCAATCTCAATTATGTTCTATTGTGTTATTAAGCTGGACGCTGCAATCTTTGCGTGCGGGCTATGTGCCTTGGCGTTTTATCAACACGTCAATTCTGTTTGCAGAATACAATCTAACTGATAAACAGATCGAACTGGCACAAAGAGGAGCAAAGTATACAGTGCTGGGCATTGAAAAACTGGAAAAGTTACCATTCACAGTGGCAGAAAAACCAGCTACAGAATGGCTTATTCATGGCAAAATCACACTACCTGTGACTACTTTTCAGTTTCAGTATTGCCTCAAACAGATGCAAGCAGGCAAATATGAAAGGTTGGGTAAGGAATACATTAAGACATCTTGGAATTTACCATACACATATAGATGTTGGAGTGGGGATCGTGAAGTGTTTCTGAGCGGTACACACTGTAAAAATGCACTGAGCGGTTCACTAATATGTCAGGACATTTCTTTACACGGGGCTTGTAATGGTTCTGTGGCAAATTTGTCTTGCCACCAGCAGGGTACACCAGCTGCTGTGATTAATCCAACGTTTGGACAACTTTCTAATGGGAGTTACCTCATGTTGAATGATCAGAGTTGCTGCGGCATGTTGCCAGGCATCCCATATCTAGTAACGGTCAACTCCAAGGTCACTTGCTGTATGCAAGTATTGTTTGCCCCAATAGAAACAGTCAGGGAGTCGCCTTTGTGGCCTTCGCTGAACGTCTCTTTTATAAGATTTGATACTTTAAGCAGAATGAAAGCCATGCTTTTACAACAAACAGTGCCTTTGACCTCGGCCAAAGAAACCTATGATCTACAAGTTGCAAGGACTTCGGCTGAGATACAGACTTTAATACGTACAAACTGCCCTATACATTTCGTGGAAATGATAGGACGTATCTTTAACATGTCAGATACAAGCGGAATTGTACATGTATTTAAGAGCATCTGTTCCGGTCTCTTAGCACCTTTCCAGGCAATACTCGGAATCATCCCAAACTTTGCACATTCGGTGTTTGGTGGCATACCATTAATTCTAGCACTTGTTGCCGGAATTCTATTTCTCTTCCTGCTATTACGCTATGGCCAGCCTATTCGCAGACATCACTCCGAGCGAAATGGGGAAAGCTCTCCTTGAACGAAAGTGCAGTGAGCGAATAGTACAGCTTTTGGGCATGAATCATCTACGGGAACTTAATACCACGTGGTTCCTGTCGTTCAGACCAATCTGGCAAGATTGCATCTTACCTGTTCTACGATGCCTGCTATGCGGTGAAGAATGCGTGTTGGACACCTGTCTAACATTTCCATCAGCTACGCCAACGGATATCGATACTCTGCTGGACCCGATAACGGCCCATGCTCTGTGTTGTCCCCAGAGGCTACCAATCCTGATGACGGCATTCATTGAGATCTCACAGTCGCTTCCGGCTGCTGCTGAGGTACGAGATGGATCTACAGGCACACAGGTAACAACGGTCGCGAACATTGCTGCGGCATCCTATGCTGAAAGCGGTGCTTCACGTCTCTGTGCAATTAATCTACTACACGAGGTGTTCCGTCTTTCACCAACTACAGTGGACGATATTTTGTCTACAGAAATAGATGATCTCATGTTTACACCAGACCCGTACACTGACTCTGATTCAGCCCACAGTGTTCCAGAGATGCAGTAACAATTTGGCCTTCATATTTCAAAAACTTGGAACTCTTCCCAAATTGAACCTTTTTCCGTTTTTTCAAATTAAATGGCACAACAATCTGCTTGAAGTAGAACTATTCTTATAGTACGGACTTCGCGGTACTTCCACAGACACATAGGGGCTGATTCCGATTCGGGCCGGAAAACGTACCGACTGACTCGGTACGGGAATTTAGTCCGACCGACACTTACCGGCGCTGCCCGATCCCCGTAGTACGATGCAATGCATGTGAATTACGACCGACTCGTACGGAACACAAGCCGAACGACCGAACCGCACGGAAACCAGCTATCCGGCCGGGAAACCACGCGAATCGAACCGACCCACACGCACCAGGAATGAACCCTACAGAAACGTACCTGCGAACTCCGACCCGCGCAGTACGATGCAATGCGTGGGAAACCAGACCCAGTCGCACGGAGCTCAAGCCGTACGACCAACACGCATACAAAATGGAGCCGAAGCACCCCAATACTCCGAGACCGACGCGTACGCCGCACATGAAACACAGCAGAAACACAGCTTGAAAGACTCGGAGAAGCTCGCACAAGACAACTGCTGCGTCCTACTCGGTCAGAAGAACGTCTCCTACATGCCCAAAAACTACAAAGGAAAAAATACAAAAAAAAGGGCCAAACAACAATGACAAAGTCAATAAATACTGGGGGGGGGGAAATGGAGCAAAGACACACCCACAACTCGACCCATATAAAGGCCACAAATCCCTACCATGATCCTTTGCAAATTCAACTGACCTGCCAGCACAGAACACCATCAGACAGCAACCACAGACACACCCACAACTCATCCATCACACAAGCCACACACCATTAGCACCTCCCAAATAGCACCCTCACATACACCCAGCAAAACCTACACACACACACCCTCACCTGCACACACACACACATTAATCCCCACCACCACTCATCACCATGCCCCCAAAGAAGAATCCAAAGTTCCTAGACAGTGAATTGGAAGTGCTGGTAGATGAAATCCTCAGGGTAGAGCCACACTTGTTTGGTACATTGGTCCAACAGACCCCCATGTCGCAGAAAACCAAGATGTGGGAGAGGATCGTCGACAGGGTGAACGCACAATCACCATGTTTGCGCACAAAGGAAGACATCCAGAACAGGTGGTATGATGTGCGCAGGAGGGTCAAGGCCCTACTCAAGAAGGATTACACCTTGAGCCATCGCACCGGCAGTGGCACTCCTGCCAAACCACTATACCTCAGGCCCTGTGAGGAGAAGGTGCGGGCCATCCTACTACAGAGAGCGTACATGGACTATCAAACATCCCAGAGCCTGGTGAGTACACAACCAATATACCCAATATCGTGTGACAATACACACACATCACTGTCAAGGGGATAGTGAAACCATGCACTGTTAGCAAAGCCACAGTAACCAAAACATAATCATCACAAGATGTGTATGTTAGTTAGACAAACACAATACCTGCCATCCCATAGTGATATGTAACTGTGTCATGACATGTACAAACCCAACAACAAATAGAGCAAGGCAGTGGCACAAATCTAACCAACAAACACTGTCAGACATTTTGCCACCACTAGAACACCACCTCACAGGGAAGCTCACTGAAAGGAAGGAATTCTGTGTATGCTGGTGAAGTCAGTGTAGCCAATAGCATGATTGGAGTTGTAGTCACAGATATTGGTCACCCTCACAATTGGCCCATCAACACCACTCTGAACCATGCTCACATCACAGGGAGTGGAAAAAAACTGACAAGATGGCTGACACTGGGTACTGCTGTGGGGGAGCACAAGGCCCTGCTGGGAACTGTGCACCAACCAACAGCAGGACACCACTGACTGACATCCTGAAAGCAAACTTGCACTCCCTGCAATGGAAGCACGTTCCATGGTGGGATATCTGGCTGGGTGGGAAGGAGGACTGACAGCACTGACCATAGTTACCAGCAGCTGTTCTCACACACACCCTTAACACAAACTCCACACAACTCACCTGGCAGAATGCATTGCCTCACACTCTAATTAAATATCCCACAAAGAACCACCACCCTGGGTTATGCTGTGTGAAGCACAGGGACACTTTTGGGACTTGTAGCCAAACTAACGCCAGGACAACACTGTCAGCCATCCTGTCAGCACAGGCACACTACCCCACAGGGAAGCAGAGTCAAAAGGAAGGAAGTATGGGCATGCTGGGAAGGGGGTGTAGGCAATAGCATGATGGGAGTGGTAGTCACAGCTCAACATCCCCCACCCGCATGGCCCAGCAAGCTCACACTGAAGCATGCACACCTCACAGGGAGTGAAAAGCCACTTCAAAGATGTCTGACACTGGTGCTCTGTTGTGGGGAGCACAAGGCCCTGCTGGGAACTGGGCACCAACAAACAACAGGACACCACTGTCAGCCATCTTGCCATTGCTGTCACACTCACACACAGTGAAGTCCACTCAAAAGGAAGGAAGTATGGGCATGCTGGGAAGGGGGTGTAGGCAATAGCATGATGGGAGTGGTAGTCACAGCTCAACATCCCCCACCCGCATGGCCCAGCAAGCTCACACTGAAGCATGCACACCTCACAGGGAGTGAAAAGCCACTTCAAAGATGTCTGACAATGGTGCTCTGTTGTGGGGAGCACAAGGCCCTGCTGGGAACTGGGCACCAACCAACAGCAGGACACCACTGACTGACATCCTGAGAGTCAACCTGCACCCACTGCAAGGGTGGCATGCTTCATGGTGGGATAACTGGGCTGGGGGAGAAGGAGGGCCGGATGTCAACCAAATACCACCAATGCTGGCCATGCACACACCTCAACATTCACATTGAAATGCTTCAGGTTGGCAGGACAATGTGCTACACCAACATCAACCTCTGACTGTGACAACTTAGGACAATGCAATGTACAGGCCCGCATCCAGAGGTACAGTCACAACTGTCAGGTGTTTGAACCATTGATGCCTGTAGAAACATAACATACATTGTGTGTCTCTTCCAAAAACAGGTGATGATGGGGACACAGCAGCAGACGATGAGGAGTCCCTGTCCCAGGCTCCGGGGGCCCCTGAGCTCTCTGGTGTGGAACAGCCTCTGCCCTCCTCGGATGGCGAAGACCTACCTGGCCCCTCCGGTGTGAGTCATCATGCAGCACCAGCAGGACCACCATCTGCACCCCCTGCACCCACTCCTCCAACATCTGCCAACACACAGACCACCCCCGCCGACACGGACAGACCAAGGACTACCAATGACAACAGCACAGGGACCCCGGCCCACCATGAAGCAACGGACAACAACTCCAGTACCAACCCCCAAGGGGGCCTAGGGTCACCTGTGCGTGCCACCGCAGGTCCCGCACGTGTGGCCTGGGGTGGTGGGAGGGGTGGTAGGCAGAGGTCACTGTTTGCAGAGGGGTCTGGACTGCATGATGACCCACAACTGGTACGCATTGCTGATGCGTACCAGAATAGCACCGGAGAGGTCAGCCAGGTAGTGGGGATCCTCAAGGACATTCAACAGCAGCAGGCTGCCCATCATGCCCGCTTGGACTCCCACATGTCCCGTGTGGAGACACACATGTCTCGCATGGAGTCCAAGTGGGACACATTGCAAGAACTGACAGCAGTGCATAGGGACATATTGACATGCCTCCGCCAGATTAGCACCAACATGGCCACACCTCCCTGTGTGCCCACAACATCTGGTGCCGCAACAACTGCAACTGCCACAGGGAGGGAGGATGACTCTGGCGGAGAGTCCTCTGCACCGCAGCAGCCTGCACGTGAGGGTCCCCCGAAAGAAGAGGGGTCGTCCGAGGAAGGAGAACTGAGAGGCCGATGGCCATGTACATCCCCCAGGAACCCAACACCTGTTCTGGAAATCCACCTTTGTGTGCAAACTGTTCACCCTGTCGAATGCAACCCAACACTCCCACATGACATGGGGAGTTTAAGTTGGACCAATGTATCAGATGACTGTGGACTTTACTCAGGACATTTCTGCTACCAACACTTCCAACTCATCTGGAACTTTGGATTCCAATCCCAATGTACAGCACCCACCATCCTGTGCACTATCCTCACACATGTATGTAAATAAACTCACTAATACACCATACTTGCCTCTGTTGTGATTCCAACATTGTTTTTGTCATGGAGATGATGATCTGCTAAATGACACTGTGCGTGCTAACTGCTACAGCAAGTTCAACACCGTCATGTGAGTCATGGCGACGTGACACATATGAGGGAGACACACCATTAGGGCTACACAACACATACACACCAGGGCCATCTGACTCATCGCCTACACTGATGTTGCCAGGAAATACAGTGGAATGCACAGACACCACACCTATTCAGAGTCTGTGTTAACTAGCCCACAGGTGAAGTAAGCTAATGTCAGTCAGATGTGTGACCACAGACAACGCACATCCCAAAGTGAAGCACAGGTTTATTACACATTTGCAACATGTTGTTTCCACTACAGATGCAAGGTAATCCCACGTGGCAGTGGCCACACAGTAACCAAGTGTAGAGGAAATAAAGTCCAGGGGTGTGTGGCACATCACCTGCAGGTAAACGACTGCTCCCACCCTGGAAGTTGAATCATGGTGTCGGGGGATCACAGTTGACCAAACAACTCTGAAAGTACCCTGTGAAGGACAGACATGACACACAGTCAAAAGCACTGAAGAACAGGACAGAACTGCAATACTTATGCCCAATACATGTCACAAGATACCTACACAAAACCAAGTTAGCATGTCAACACTGTTGGGGAGTACAGACTACCTGTAAGGACAAATCGCTGCACGCATACAGTCAAGTAGCACATGGCCACACTCAAACAGCAACAGAGCACCACCAACACATATCATGCAAACTCAAATCATTGACATACCAACTCTGTATACTCACATTCAGCTGAAGAAGTTGGTGATGAGCTGTGTGCAGACATCCCCCTCATCATCATCATCATCACTGGCATCGTGGCCCAGGCCAGGACACTCCACAGGTGGCGGATGTTGGTCATCGTCATCCAGGATGAGACTGAGAGGCAACTCCTTCCGCACTGCCAGGTTGTGTAGCATGCAGCAGACAATGACAATCTTGCACACCTTTGCAGGGGCATATGGGAGGGCCCCTCCTGTCTTGTCCAGGCAGCGAAAGCGGCTCTTCAGGAGACCAAATGTCCGCTCGATCACTCTCCTGGTCCGACCATGTGCCTCATTGTAGCGCATCTGGGCTGGTGTCACAGGGTTCCTGAGGGGTGTCAGCAACCACGGCATGTTGGGGTATCCGGGGTCACCTACATACAGACAATTGCACATTAGCTGAGTTGGAAAAGAGGGTGGAATACAACATTGCAGAACACACACAATGGTACAAAGTCAGTACACACCAACAAGCCAGGCACGCTGGTTCTGCATCTGTGACATCATCCTCGGGATGCGACTACTCCTCATCACGTAGGCATCGTGTGCAGAACCGGGGAAACGTGCACACACATGTGAGATGCTCATATCTGCAAGACATACCACCAGGGCATTGATAGAATGGTAATGTTCCCTGTTCCTGTATGCCTGCTCATGTGCCTGTGGTGGTACCAAAGCCACATGTGTCCCATCAATGGAGCCGATGACATGTGGCATCCTCCCCAGGGCATAGAAGTCACTCTTGACGTCAGTGAGTTGTTGACGTTTAGGGAAATAGATGTACTGGTTCAAGTATCTCAACATCGCCTCCAAAACATCGCGTAGCACATGGCTGAACATGGTCTGTGACATCCCACCAGCAGACGCCACAGTATGTTGAAAGGTACCAGTGGCAAAGAAGTGTAGGGCTGTGTGAGAAGTTGGCCTGGTATATGCTGTACACTAATTATAGTGGGCACCTTGCACCAGTCCAAACAACCCCTTATTGGAGATAGGTTAAAGACAACCTTTATTGAAAGCTATCCTAGTTGTAGCTATGGAGAGCAGCCTTCAGGCTAAGTCTTGAAGGAATGTAAAGCAGCTTGTTTTACCAGTCTATAATCTCTTGAGTGACCAAATGAAAGAGGACCACACCAGGTATATATTTAAAATATATGTATTTAGTCTTAAACACACCCCTCTAGTCTCTTTATGAGGCTAGAGTTCGAAGTACATAAGTTACAAGTCAGTTATCAACAGTAATAGCACAAATACACGTTTGAGCCCTAGGGGCGTACCAAACCATATACCAATAAAGTGGTATAAGAACCACGACTGAGCTAGACACAAGGCCTGGAGCCTGTAGAAGTGCTTGGCCCTCAAGGAACCACCCAAGGTAGTGACACAGGGGACCCACGGGGACGCGTGCAGTGTGAGAACACAGCCGCGAGCCGCCGTTGACTTCTATGGGGAATGTCGCGGTTGGAGTTTTAAAGAAAAGGACACTTAGAGGAGGACTTGGAGCAAACCCCTTTAGACTTAGGTTGTTCTAGAGTCTATACCCACGGGAGCACTGGAGTACTCGAGTTACCTCACCCACGGAAGCCGGGTGCATAGGTGTCTTTTGGGGTCGGGTTTCGTCGTCGTTTTCAATGGCGATCTGCTACAAAGTGCTGCTGGCGACCAAGTCGAAAGTGTTTGGGTGGATCCAAGGGTGGATCGAAGATCTGAAGAACCTGAAAGCAGAGGGGACAGAGTCTGGGTCACTAGCCAGTGACCAGGAAGGCGATGAGCAGATGCCCACCGATGTTGGGTGCTTCAGGTAGGTTAACAGTCATCTTGACTCTTCAGCCACGAGGTCCAGGAGGCGTCGACGATGACCAGGAGCTGGATTCAAGCTGTCCCACGAGGTCTGTCAATTGCTGGGGTGTCGGCGACCGGATTGGACCCAACAAGCCTTGGCAACGGCAAGTCGCGGGGAAACAGAGAAAGGACGTTGATACAGACCAGCAAGGTCTGAGGGACTCACCCCATGAGGGTAAGTCAGGGCATGTCTGGAGCAACCAGAAAAGCCCAAGCAGAAGAAGAGTTGCCTTCGGGAGGGCCCACTAGCCAACGGACTAGCAACCGTGAAGGAGCCTCAAGTGGACGCACTTGGAACTGGCTCACAGGTCACTCGTGGAGTGGAGGCCAGTGATCTTCGGTGCAGTCGGTGCTGGTGGCGGGAGCCTAAAGCACAACTTCGTGGGAGACCAGGAAGAGGATGCACTTGCAAAAGTTCTTGGTGTCCAGGGGTCACGGTTCCACATTACCCACGACAGCTACGGGCCTCAGCTTTGCTGGGGACTCAGGGCATACTCGGGGAAGTCTGGAAATCCACCTCTGGTGATGCAAAGACTTCGGCGTCCGGCGGGAGCTTCAGCGATGCAGACCGGACAATTGCTTCTTAGGTGCCTGCCAAGCAGGGGAGTCACTCCTTGACCCCAAGGGAGATTCTTCAGTCCTCTAATCTTCAAGTAGAGCGTCGAAGGTCCAGGATTCAGTGTCAGAGTTTCATCCAGGGTAATCTAAAGTCCTAAGGACTGGGGTCCCATACTTATACCAAGTTAGGGGGTTGGACATACTCTGGGGACCCACCTAGGGGAGGATCAGGGAAGAGGGGTGGTTACACCCATTCCCTTTGTCCAGTTTCGCACCAGAGCAGGGACTGGAAGCCCCTGAACCGGTTTGAACTGGGGTATGCACAGGGACACCAAATGTGCCCCCAGTGCAGGACTTCAAAGCACCAGAGAGTGCTCCCGCCCAGCCCCAATACACACTATCCTGTCTGGGGACAGGAAACCTATTGTCCAGGCCTCCCCTGCCGGAGTTTCAGTCAGCAGCAGGAGGCCAGACCCGTGTCTGTGGCAGCGGTATCCATTTTGTGATGCCAGGGCTCTGGAAAGAAGTTACCGGGTAGGCCGGTGTGTACATGTCTCTCCCTCTAGAAGGGTGGAATGCTACCCCCGCCACCAGAACTGGTGGGGGGTAGTATTCCAAGATGTTTGACACCAAACACGACATGTTTCCGTGCAGCCATCCCAAAGTTAGCATTTAACACGAGGTTATAATGCACTTAAGAGCATATGGTCAGGCTGCACTACAAACAGCATCAGAGAAGGGTCTCCGAACGCTGCAGAGGGGCTCTGCTCATGCAGGGGCACCCTCTCACATAAGAACCAAGCACTCTGCCTTCAGGATTGATAAGGCCTGCCATAGGAGTGACTTATAGGTTTATATGTGTGCATATATGTAGTGATATAGGTAACCTATACCACAGTAAGGGGTGCATGCACCACCTTACCCAGGCTGCAGTAGCAGACCTGTGGTGTCATTTTGGCTGGCCTTCCAGGGGTGGCATAATACATGCTTCAGCCCCTGGCAGGCCTCTGGGGTACCTATGCCCTTGGTACATAGTATACCATATACTAGGGACTTATAAGGGCACTCCAGATTCCAATCAGAGATGTACCTAAGGTACATGGAAACCATTTTAGAGAGGAAGCAGCTAGGCTGGGGGCCTGATTAGCAGGGCCCCAGCCAGACTAAAGTCGAAAAACAGTGAAGCATCAGCAAAAGTGGGGGTACCCATGTGAAGCAGATCCTACTCTCCTACACAACCCCCCCAAACGTAGGGACATTAAACTAACCTTGCCCAGTTGAGTCTTCATGTTCTAAGTGGAAGTACCTAGAGAGTCCATCTGCATTGGCATGGTTACTCCCAGGTCTATGTTCCACTGTAAAGTCCATCCCCTGTAGGGAAATGGACCACCTAAGCAGTTTGGGGTTTTCACCCTTCATTTGTTTTAGCCATAGGAGGGGCTTGTGGTCTGTTTGAACAAGGAAGTGAGTACCAAACAAGTATGGCCTCAACTTCTTCAGAGCCCAAACCACAGCAAAGGCCTCCCTCTCTATGGCTGACCAACGTTTCTCTCTAGGGGTCAGCCTTCTGCTAATAAAAGCTACTGGCTGATCCTGACCTTCATCATTCAATTGTGACAGTACAGCCCCTACCCCCAATTCAGATGCATCTGTTTGGACAATGAACTTCTTGGAGTAATCAGGACTCTGGAGAATGGGAGCAGTGCACATGGCCTGCTTTAGGTCATCAAATGCCTTTTGACAGCTAACTGTCCACTGAACCTTTTGGGCATTTTCTTGGAAGTTAAGTCATTCAGGGGTGTCACTATTGATCCATACCCATTGACAAATCTCCTATAGTACCCAGTCAGGCCTAAAAAGGCTCTCACCTGAGTCTGGGTAGTTGGAGCAGTCCAGTCCATGATGGTCGGTATCTTGCTCTGCAATGGTTGAACCTGGCCTCCACCCACAAGGTGGCCCAGGTACACAACCTGACTCGGCCCTATCTGGCACTTTGTGGCCTTGATAGTTAGGCCTGCTTTCTGTAGGGCCTGCAAAACATTTCTGAGGTGGACCAGGAGATCCTCCCAGGTGGAGCTAAAGACAGCAATATCATCTAGATATGCTGCACTATAGGCTTCCAGACCTGTAAGGACTGTATTCACCAACCTCTGAAAAGTGGCAGGTGCATTCTTCAAACCAAAGGGCATTACCACAAATTGATAATGCCCACTAGGGGTTGAGAATGCTATTTTTGGCTTTGCATCATCAGCTAGCCTGATCTGCCAGTAGCCAGCTGTTAGGTCAAATGTGCTTAGATATTTGGCTGAGGCCAAAGTGTCTATTAGCTCATCTGCCCTGGGTATTGGATGGGCATCAGTCCTAGTGACTGCATTGAGACCCCTGTAGTCCACACAAAACCTCATCTCTCTTTTCCCACCACTGGTGTGAGGTTTTGGTACAAGGACCACTGGACTAGCCCAAGGGCTATCTGAGGGTTCAATAACTCCCAAATCCAACATCTTCTGGACTTCTGTCCTGATACTGTCCCTGACATGGTCAGGTTGCCTAAATCTTATTTTTAATAGGCAGACGGTCCCCAGTGTCCACTTCATGAGTGCACCAGGTGGTCTGACTAGGTGTCAGAGAGAACATATGTCTGAACTGATTGAGCACCTGTCTGCAATCAGTTTGCTGCTGGGCAGTGAGGCTGCCTGCCAAGGCTACACCATCCACTGACCCATCATCATGGTTCTGTGAGAGCAGGTCAGGGAGTGGGTCACTCTCTTCCTCCTGTCCCTCATCAGTAGCCATGAGCAAGCCCATGTCTGCCCTGTCCACATATGGTTTCAATCTGTTGACATGGAGAACCCTGTGGGGACTCCTGGGTGTTCCTAGGTCTACTAAGTAGGTAACCTCACCCTTCTGTTCAACAATGGTATGGGGTCCACTCCATTTGTCTTGGAGAGCTGCTGGGGCCACTGGCTCCAACACCCACACCTTCTGCCCTGGCTGGTAAACAGTCAGTACAGCCTTTTGGTCATGCCAGGCTTTTTGGAGTTCCTGGCTAGCCTCAAGGTTTTTAGTTGCCTTTTTCATGTACTCAGCCATCCTGGAGCGGAGACCAAGTACATAGTCCACTATGTCCTGTTTTGGGGGCTTGAGAGGTAACTCCCATCCTTCCTTCACCAGGCACAACAAAGGGAAAGGCCAAAAGAAACCATGGTGCAAAGTCTGTAAGCAAAAGACACACTGGACCAGTGATTGCACCAAGTCCAAAGACTCTATTCCAGCCCCCACCAATGCCCTTAAGGCACCTGTTCCCCCTAGTGCAGTTACAATTGGTGGTGGGAGTACACAAGCCAAGGGTTTAGTAGGGTTGACCCTGGGTAAGGAGATGAGCTCTGACCTAGTCAGAGAACTCACTCAGGCTGTCCTAGTCTGTGATGGAGGCATGGATGTGACCTCCTCTGTGAGTCCCAGTAATCTGGGCAAGTACAGGCAACAGCCATTAATAAATGGAAAAGAGGCTTTGGCATTTAGGGACACAGGAGCAAGGAAGAAGATTTTTGGGGGCCTTGTGAAGACTTCTGGTCTTTACCCTTCTCCCCACCCTTGTCAGAGTTCTTAGCATCTTGCTTCTTTGGGTCACCACCTTGGTTCTGTACTTTCTGCCTCACCCTGGTTCTGACCCATTTGTCTGCCTTCTTTCCCAATTCTTGGGGAGAGGTCAGATCAGAGTCCACCAGGTACTGATGCAACAGTTGATTTTGACAGTTATTAAGAATCTGCTCCCTCATGATAAGATTGTACAATCCTTTGAAGTTACATACCTTACTGCCCACCAACCAGCCTTCCAGAGCCTTAGCAGAACAATCAACAAAGTCCACCCAGTCTTGAGTCTGTGCTTTTTGGGTATCTCTGAACTTTAACCTGTATTGTTCAGTTGTTAGGCCAAACCCATGGCACAATGGACCCCTGACAGGGTGACCAAACAAAAGTTCAAAAGGGCTGTAGCCAACCCCCTTTTGAGGCACCTCCCTGTATGCAAATAAAAGGCAGAGAAGAGTATGTCCCATCTTCGCCTAAGCTTCTCTGGGAGCCCTTTAATCATGCCCTTCAAGGTTTTGTTGAATCTCTCAACTAAACCATTGCATTGTGGGTGATAGGGTGTGGTGAACTTGTAAGTCACTCCACACTCCTTCCACATTGCTTTCAAGTATCCAGACATAAAGTTTGCACCCCTGTCTGATACAACCTCCTTAGGGAAGCCCACTCTTGAGAAAATTCCCAGGAGGGCCCTTGCCACCACAGGTGCTGTAGTGGTCCTAAGGGGAATAGCCTCTGGGTACCTGGTGGCATGGTCCACCACCACCAGGATAAACCTGTGCCCAGATGCTGTTTGGGGATCCATGGGACCAACAATGTCAATCCCCACTCTTTCAAAGGGAACCCCTCCACAGGTAGTGGTATCAGGGGGCCTTTGTAGTGCCACCTGCCTTGCCACTGGCCTGGCAGGTTACACAGGAGCGACAAAACTCCTTGGTGTCTTCAGACATGTGGGGCCAGTGAAAGTGAGGGACAATTCTGTCCCAAGTCTTGTTCTGGCCCAGGTGACCTGCTAAAGGAATGCCATGGGCTAGGGTCAATAGGAAGCCCCTGAACTTCAGAGGTATAACCAACCTCCTGGTGGCACCGGGCTTGGGGTCTCTACACTCTGAGTACAAGAGTCCATCATCCCAATACACTTTATGGGGACCACTAGCATTCCCAGCAGCCTCAGCAGCAGCTTGCTGTCTGAGGGGTTCAAGAGAGGGGCAGCTCTGCTGCTCCTGGCTCAGATCTGCCCTGGAAGGGCCCCTGTCCCTAAGAACTCAACCTGATCAGGCTCAAGCTCCTCTGGGACAGTTCCTTCCTCAGGACTGAGATCATCTCCCTGAAGAGACTGATCTTCCTTCTGAGCCAAGGGGAAGGCACTGCCTTTACCCTACTACTCCTCCTCTTGGATGGCACTTGGTCCATTGTTCCAGAATCCAAGGCCTGTTCAGTGTTAGGCATTTTGCTCTGTGACCTGGTCACAGCAAACACATCTGCAGGGATGCCCAGCATTTCTGCATGGGTCCTGAGCTCCACTTCTGCCCAAGCTGAAGTTTCTAGATCATTGCCAAGCAAGCATTCAACTGGTAGGTCTGCACTTACCACAACCTTCTTAAGGCCAGTTACCCCTCCCCAGGAGAAGTTAACAACTGCCAGAGTATGGTCTGTTCTGACATTGCTAGCATTGGTCACTTGGTACATTTCACCAAGTATAATATGCCCAGGATCCACAAGATCTTGTGTCACCATGGTGACACTTGCTCCTGTGTCCCTAAATGCCAAAGCCTCTTTTCCATTTATTAATGGCTGTTGCCTGTACTTGCCCAGATTACTGGGACTCACAGAGGAGGTCACATCCATGCCTCCATCACAGACTAGGACAGCCTGAGTGAGTTCTCTGACTAGGTCAGAGCTCATCTCCTTACCCAGGGTCAACCCTACTAAACCCTTGGCTTGTGTACTCTCACCACCAATTGTAACTGCACTAGGGGGAACAGGTGCCTTAAGGGCATTGGTGGGGGCTGGAATAGAGTCTTTGGACTTGGTGCAATCACTGGTCCAGTGTGTCTTTTGCTTACAGACTTTGCACCATGGTTTCTTTTGGCCTTTCCCTTTGTTAGACTGTGAATCCCCACCTGAAGAAGATTTTTGGGGGCCTTGTGAAGACTTCTGGTCTTTACCCTTCTCCCCACCCTTGTCAGAGTTCTTAGCATCTTGCTTCTTTGGGTCACCACCTTGGTTCTGTACTTTCTGCCTCACCCTGGTTCTGACCCATTTGTCTGCCTTCTTTCCCAATTCTTGGGGAGAGGTCAGATCAGAGTCCACCAGGTACTGATGCAACAGCTGATTTTGACAGTTATTAAGAATCTGCTCCCTCATGATAAGATTGTACAATCCTTTGAAGTCACATACCTTACTGCCCACCAACCAGCCTTCCAGAGCCTTAGCAGAACAATCAACAAAGTCCACCCAGTCTTGAGTCTGTGCTTTTGGGTATCTCTGAACTTTAACCTGTATTGTTCAGTTGTTAGGCCAAACCCATCAATCAGAGCACTCTTCAAGACTTTGTAATTGTCAGCATCCTCTTCTCTAACAGTGAGGAGCTTATCTCTACCTTTGTCTGCAAAGGAGAGCCACAAGATTGCTGCCCACTGCTCCTGAGGGACCCTCTGTACTTTACAGGCCCTCTCCAGGGCAGTTACCCATTTGTGGATGTCATCCCCACTCTGGGAGGGAGGGACAATCTTGCTCAGGTTTCTATGGTCATAAGACCTTTCCCTATCTCTGGGGAAATTGCTGCCACCATGGGACTCTAGTCCCATCTTTTTTCTTTGCCTTTCAAGCTCTAGGGACTCCCTGTCTATAGCCAACTGCTCTCTTCTGAGTCTCAACTGAGCTTCTCCATACTTGAGCAGTCTCTCTTTCCTTTCATGAGAGGATTCCCTCCTATGAGTAGAAATAGAGGTCCCTACTGAGGTGTCAGAGTGGTTAGACTCCTGAGAAGGAGATCTAGCTCTTCTTGGCACACTCTCAACCCTTCCTGGGGGACAAAGGGGAGGTCATTCTGATCCTCCTCCTCATCCACAGGAGGAGCTGAATTTTCCAGGTCAAGGTCATTGTCACCTACCTGGCCAGTTTCAGAGGGGGGGTCCTGGGTGATTTCACCCCTGGCCCCTTCCCCATCTTCTGCCCCACCCTCTCTGCCTACCCCTTCAGACCCTGGTAGTCTTCTGAGATCATCCAGCAGGAGTACCTCTATGAGGCGTTGCGTGTTGGCACTTTTGCCTGTCTTCAGTTTCCTAGCAGTGCTTAATGCTCTCAATTCCAAGAATGGGAGATAATCATACTTGGAGGGAAGAAGCCCATTGGCTTCTGGCTGGTACCCACTAGTTCCTGGCCCTGAAGACATTACTAGTGTGGTGTGGTGTATGCACTACCTACTCTAGTGTGGCCTACTAAACTCTCTTGAGTTGTAGAAAGGGTGTGCTATCCCTTAACACACAACTCTAAGTTCAGTAGAACTTACTGTATCCTAAGCTTGTTTTATATGTACCTAAGGTACCCTTAGTGGTTTTCAGTTGATCAATTCAATTGAGATTATCTGGTAAAACAATAGCAAGCTGGAATCCCACACGCTGCACACCAATGTGAGAAGTTGGCCTGGTATATGCTGTCCACTAATTATATTGGGCACCTTGCACCAGTCCAAACAACCCCTTATTGGAGATAGGTTAAAGACAACCTTTATTGAAAGCTATCCTAGTGGTAGCTATGGAGAGCAGCCTTCAGGCTAAGTCTTGAAGGAATGTAAAGCAGCTTGTTTTACCAGTCTATAATCTCTTGAGTGACCAAATGAAAGAGGACCACACCAGGCATATATTTAAAATATATGTATTTAGTCTTAAACACACCCCTCTAGTCTCTTTATGAGGCTAGAGTTCGAAGTACATAAGTTACAAGTCAGTTATCAACAGTAATAGCACAAATACACATTTGAGCCCTAGGGGCGTACCAAACCATATACCAATAAAGTGGTATAAGAACCACGACTGAGCTAGACACAAGGCCTAGAGCCTGTAGAAGTGCTTGGCCCTCAAGGAACCACCCAAGGTAGTGACACAGGGAACCCACGGGGGACGCGTGCAGTGTGAGAACACAGCCGCGAGCCGCCGTTGACTTCTATGGGGAATGTCGCGGTTGGAGTTTTAAAGAAAAAGGACACTTAGAGGAGGGCTTGGAGCAAACCCCTTTAGACTTAGGTTGTTCTAGAGTCTATACCCACGGGAGCACTGGAGTACTCGAGTTACCTCACCCAGGGAAGCCGGGTGCATAGGTGTCTTTTGGGGTCGGGTTTCGTCGTCGTTTTCAATGGCGATCTGCTGCAAAGTACTGCTGGCCACCAAGTTGAAAGTGTTCGGGTGGATCCAAGGGTGGATCGAAGATCTGAAGAACCTGAAAGCAGAGGGGACAGAGTCTGGGTCACTAGCCAGTGACCAGGAAGCCAATGAGCAGATGCCCACCGATGTCGGTGCTTCAGGTAGGTTGATAGTCATCTTGACTCTTCAGCCACGAGGTCCAGGAGGCGTCAACGATGACCAGGAGCTGGATTCGATCTGTTCCATGACATCTGTCGATTGCTGGGGTATCAGCGACTGGATTGGACCCAACAAGCCTTGGCAACGGCAAGTCATGGGGAAACAGAGAAAGGACGTTGATACAGACCAGCAAGGACTGAGGGACTCATTCCGTGAGGGTAAGTCAGGGCACGTCTGGAGAAACAAGGAAAGCCCAAGCAGAAGAAGAGTTTCCTTCAGGAGGGCCCACTAGCCAACGGACTAGCGACCACGAATGAGCCTCGAGTGGACACACTTGGAACTGGCTCACAGGACACTCGTGAAGTGGAGGCCAGTGATCTTTGGTGCAGTCGGTGCTGGAGGCGGGGGCTACTCGGAGCCCAAAGCACAACTTCATAGGAGACCAGGAAGAGGATGCACTTGCAAAAGTTCTCGGTGTCCAGGAGTCACAGTTCCACGTTACCCGTGACAGCTACGGGCCTCAGCTTTGCTGGGGACTCAAGGCAGCCTCGGGGAAGACTGGAAATCCACCTCTGGTGATGCAAAGACTTCGGTGTCCGGCGGGAGCTTCAGCGATGCAGACCGGACAATTGCTTCTTAGTTGCCTGCCAAGCAGGGGAGTCACTCCTTGACCCCAAGGGAGATTCTTCAGTCCTCTAATCTTCAAGTAGAGCGTCGAAGGTCCAGGATTCAGTGTCAGAGTTTCGTCCAGGGTAATCTAAAGTCCTAAGGACTGGGGTCCCATACTTATGCCAAGTTAGGGGGTTGGACATACTCTGGGGACCCACCTAGGGGAGGGTCAGGAGGTCAAGAGGGGTGGTTACACCCATTCCCTTTGTCCAGTTTCATGCCAGAGCAGGGGCTGGAAGCCCCTGAACCGGTTTGAACTGGGGTATGCACAGGGACACCAAATGTGCCCCCAGTGCAGGACTTCAAAGCACCAGAGAGTGCTCCCGCCCAGCCCCAATACACACTATCCTGTCTGGGGAGGTGGTTACACCTCCCTTGGACAGGAAACCTATTGTCCAGGCCTCCCCTGCCGGAGTTTCAGTCAGCAGCAGGAGGCCAGACCCGTGTCTGTGGCAGCGGCATCCATTTTGTGATGCCAGGGCTCTGGAAAGAAGTTACCGGGTAGGCCGGTGTGTACATGTCTCTCCCTCTATAAGGGTGGAATGCTACCCCCGCTGCCAGAACTGGCGGGGGGTAGTATTCCAAGATGTTTGACACCAAACACGACATGTTTCCGTGCAACCATCCCAAAGTTAGCATTTAACGCGAGGTTATAATGCACTTAAGAGCATATGGTCAGGCTGCACTACAAACAGCATCAGAGAAGGGTCTCTGAACGCTGCAGAGGGGCTCTACTCATGCAGGGGCACCCTCTCACATAAGAACCAAGCACTCTGCCTTCAGGATTGATAAGGCCTGCCATAGGAGTGACTTATAGGTTTATATGTGTGCATATATGTAGTGATATAGGTAACCTATACCACAGTAAGGGGTGCATGCACCACCTTACCCAGGCTGCAGTAGCAGACCTGTGTTGTCATTTTGGCTGGCCTTCCAGGGGTGGCATAATACATGCTTCAGCCCCTGGCAGGCCTCTGGGGTACCTATGCCCTGGGTACATAGTATACCATATACTAGGGACTTATAAGGGCACTCCAGATTCCAATCAGAGATGTACCTAAGGTACATGGAAACCATTTTAGAGAGGAAGCAGCTAGGCTGGGGGCCTGATTAGCAGGGTCCCAGCCAGACTAAAGTCGAACAACAGTGAAGCATCAGCAAAAAGTGGGGGTACCCATGTGAAGCAGATCCTACTCTCCTACAGCTGCCATCACCTTCACCTTGGGGGTCAGCGCTGCAGGGTATGTCCGGCCAGGTTGGAAATGTGGGGCCAACTGCACCGCCAATTCCTCAATAAGCGGCCTGTTGAAGCGGTACCGTCAGATGCAGTCACGTTCAACCATGGTTGCAAGGTCAGGGAATGGTCTATGGACAGCTGGTGCCCTGCAGTGCATAGGTGAACAAACAAAGATTGTCAGTCACCCCACATATGTGGCATTAACCATCCTCAATATCACATGATACATCATTACGAGACACAAGTACTTGATGTGTGTGCCGTTCTGTATGGACATATATGGCACCTACATGGCCAACATCTAACATCTCAGTTCAACATGTGTTGACAACAAGTTCCAGGTTGTGCTATGGGAAATCATTCGGATGTGTCACAGTACCCATGTACTGCTGTCACGTTCCAAATACACACCACAGTGACAAGTGAGGACAGATGTGCCCCAGGCATCACAGCTCTTTGACAGGTAGATTCCCAGGGACCCTGTATTGCCACATGGAGACTGGCATGACATGGCGTATCATGTACACGCCAGCAAAACAACCATGACTCCCACAGGTAGTGGCCCCTGTTGCCTCTGCAGGACAGACATGGACGTCTGTGACACACACACGCACAACATCAAAGTCGATGCACAAACAACGTGGATGTGGAGACTGTCTCCCATTGTGCACATGGAATCAGAGACATCTGAAACACAACATGCACACAGACTGTGGAGGGCCATCACTATTGTGGCAATGGGTCACCCTGTGATGTACATACCTTCCCACATGGGACTCAGGGTGTATGTGACATGACATACACATACACAACCTGGAAATGTGACCATGCCACATGCCCTGAACTGAACAGTTGCACATCACAGTGGTCATGTGCACAACACACAAAGGATTCTGTCCCCATGAACACGTGCACAGCCTGGGAGTGGCTGCCCCCAAATGCTACCGAAAAACCACATGTTGACCCCCATACACACACAGGTAATGCAGCCTTACATGCCTTAGGATACAGTGTGGATAGGCTGTGGTGTTGTAGGTGTGCCCCTGAGTCCCTGGCAAGTAATTGTGGCTGGCATACGTTCACCAGTGACAACCATGGTGACATATGCGAGTGACTTGTACAGGGACGCGTCGTACAGCAATGGACCGATCGGTGCGCACGCATTGGCCATTGCATATGATGTGGATGGATGCGTGTTGTCATCCGAAATACGCGTTGTACAGCAATGGACCGATCGGTGCGCACACATTGGCCATTGCATATGATGTGGACGGATGCGTGTTGTCATCCGAAATACGCGTTGTACAGCAATGGACCGATCGGTGCGCACGCATTGGCCATTGCATTTGATGTGGACGGATGCGTGTTGTCATCCGAAATACGCGTTGTACAGCAATGGACCGATCGGTGCGCACGCATTGGCCATTGCATTTGATGTGGACGGATGCGTGTTGTTTTTCGAAATACGCGTTGTACAGCAATGGTCCGATCGGTGCGCACGCATTGGCTATGGCCTGACATGGCAACGGACGCGTTTTCGAAGCTTTAACGAGTCTGATGCAGTGAATTCAGTTGGCCACCCACAACAATGTTGCAAATTCATGGGTGTCATGAAGTTGAACTTTTGAAGGATGCTGTGGGCGTGTATAAGTGGTGCAAGTCCATGGATTGGCCAGATTCAGAAGATGCAAACGACTTGGACCTATCACTTTGGACACATGGGACAGTATCTGCCTCTGCAGCACACATATAATGCTGGCTGTTACCCTGAGAGCTCACTTACCTGCACTACATGCTCCAGGACGACATCTGCCACCACCACTGCTGCTGTATCTGCATCCTCTGGCTACTGCAATGGCACGTACTGTGGAGAGAGCCCCAGCCTTCAGCACTGAGGAGAACCAGGCCCTGCTGGACAGCCTCCTTCCACAGTACAGCAAGCTGTATGGGAAACCAGGGGAGCAGGTGAGTGTGCTGTCCACTGCCTTACTAAATGTGCATGTTGTCTGATTAGCAAGACTTACAGTGTGCACACCACTGGCTAGCATGCTCACTGAGTAGTTGTCACCCCCAAAGTGTGTAGTTACATGCACTGAACAGGTATAGTGCAGTAACAGTGCATTCCAACAAGGTTTTACTTCCCAGGCAATGATACCATTTGGTAACTGCTGGCAAACTGTTCATAGCCATAGTTGCACTGCCTGTGTACATCATATGCCCCTGTGATTGAGACATGTATATCCAACTGTGTGATGCACGGAAATGTTGCATGTGTAGTAATGGCCTTTTCACTTTGTCATCCTCACAGGTTGATGCCCACCAGAAGCAGGAGATCTGGCTGACCATCGTCTGGGCAGTACGATCGGTGGGGGTCTACAGGCGCAGGATCCGCAACTGCCAGAAGAGGTGGCAGGACCTTCGGGGCTGGACCCGGAGGATCGCAAGGGTCCAGCTGAAGCTGTCGCCTCCTCGCAGGAGGGGCGGACACTGGACCCTGACCCCCCACATGCTCCGGATCCTGGCGGTGGTCTTCTCTGACCTGGATGGGCAGCTGAAGGCCAGACAGCAGCAAGGAGGGGGTAAGTGCTAGCCTCAACTGTGTACTATGACTGACATGCTCTATGCACTCCTTTAGCCTGGTTCCACTTCCACAGTACAACTGTCATGTCGTCCTGGACTCATGTCCCTCACTTGTGTCATGCCCCCTCCTCATCTGATACACAGGTGTGGCCCTTACAGTCTGTGACTTAGGTCACTTGGGTACTGTGTACTTGCAGTTACCTGTGGTTCAAGTTGGGGACAGCATCAGTTACAGGAACTTTGTGGTGGGCTGCATGGGTGGTACAATTGCTCACAATGCCTGTGATCTGACATGTACTCTGGGTATGGCTTTAACATGTGTTCCAATTGCTGCTCTGACTCACCACATGTCTCTGGTATGTGCCACACACCCATGCTGCTGCAGAGACCAAGATAGGAGCCTCAGTAGTATGTACATCATGTGTGTGACACATGCATAGCCAACTGCCTAGTGTTCAGGGTAATACCATGTTGCACATGGATCAGGACTGTAATGCCTACTCCAGACATCGAAGGCACTCTGTTCTCCCACTCCCGTGTGTCAGCATACATATTGGGCGTTGTGAAGAGGGCACTCAGGTGTATGCCTCTGTGTCACCGTGGTGTGGCCTTGCTATTTGGACTCCTGGAGTGTTTAACAATTTGGGGTGGCCAGCCATCTGAGTTATGACTATGGGATCTGCACATAGGTCAATGCATAGGTCTCTGATCCCTTGACTGTGCACAATTTTGTATGAAACTTTGGGGTGCAGGCAGCTTTGGTTCATTCTCATCAAACGTTGCAGTGCTCATGTGTATGGATTTGTGTTTGCAGTCACTCAAATGTCTCATTTGATTGACGTGGGATCATCTCAGTCCTCATGATGTGGCTGGCCAGGGGTGCACATGTGCACCTGTCAGCTACAGGGCTTACTTTTCAGAAACTTCCATGATTGTGACACAGTGCAGACTGGTGTTGTGTGTATGCCCTGCCCCTGTGACAGGAGACAGTTATGACTGACTTGCCAGACAGGCCTGTGCCATGACATTCCAATTGCAAAGGGTGATCCAGCAGTGGTGTGACATGTCCTGCATGCACACCATTGTTGCATTGTCTATCAGGACATGAGGACATCATTGTGTCTGGTGATGGAACCAAAACCCGCATATCAACAGAGACTTTGCCCATCACTTCTCCTGACACATGTACTGAGTCAGTGGCAGGAGATGGCATGTGTTTGGAGTGACACATTTCCATATGTTCTCTTGGATGTCCAACAACTGTGTATGTGGTACATGTGTGCACATATGATTAGTCGCATACAACAGGCAGCAGACAGATGGGTGCATGGACAGGTAGGATATGTGTGGCATGACTGACTGTCAGGCAGACAATGGGTTTCTTCAAATCAGTGGCAGCACTTATTGCAATGTCTAGCAAATGATGGCAGGGCTTGCTCTGTGATGTGCTGTACTTACTGTGGTGTGTGTGGTCAGTACAGGTGACTAATGTTGCTCTGTTTATCCTGATTGTTTGCAGATACATCCACACAGGATGGAGACAGCTCCACGGACCAAGAGATGCAGCAGAGCCAGACTGGGTCCACTGCGGGGGAGACCGAGGGACCCAGTGGCATGGAGGGTGAGGGGAGCCACACTGAGGAGACCTCAGCTATGACCACCTCGGCTGGGGAAAACAGCACTTCCAGTGAGGATTCCCTTGTGGAGGCGGGTGTCAGCAGACCAGAGGCAACGTCATGCAAGTCTGTCCATGCCACCACCACCATCTTCACCCTCCCATCTGCTCCCATCCCACATGTCCGTGGAGGCTCCCGTGTAGGGGAGCGTGTCTCCTTCATGCCAGGCACTGCACCCCCTGCCTCTGTCCCCCCTGCTGCCCTGAGTGTGGAGTCTGTGGACTTGCTGAAACAGATCCATGTAGGGCAGACATCAATGCTGAGTGTCCTCCATGCACACACGGGTCTTTTGACACAACTGGTGTCATTCATGGAGGTCATGTCATCTGGCATGTCTGCCCTACATCGGACCAATCAGTCCATGGACTCCTCACTGACGGCAGCAGTGTCCCTCCTGCAACAGTCCCTCACCCCTCCTACCTCTGCCCCATCCACAATCCCCAGCACCCTACCTGTCCCAAGCACACACACACCGGCACAGGCACCCACCAGCACAGACACAAGCAGCACACAGACACACACGCCAAAATCCAGATGCACACGCACGCACAGTCAGGGGACTGATATCTCACCCACAGGGGATGGGGCCCAGACACACACACACGCATCCACGAGCACTCCGCAGTCCTCAGATGCCTCTCCCTCCAAAACACCTTCCCTTGCCTCACCTGCAACCCCCCCTCCCAGAAGCTCTTCCTCTGTGAGCTTGGCCTCTTCCCCACAGATACACCTGACACGAAGTCCAGGCCGAAGAGGCGACCACCACACACAGAGGGGAGTGCCCCTCACACCCGGACACCCTCCCCCAGGCACAGGCAGGCTGAGGACCCCATTCAAAAGTCCCCCCTGGACCAGGAAGGGCAAGACCCCACCACCACCACCACGCAGCTCCACCACACAGTCTCTCTCCTCCATCCCCCAGCCCACCACTCCACAGGTTCCACTGCCACACCCTGCCCCAGGTTCCCCCACACACCGATACCGCATCCCCAAACTGCTTAGGCCCTCCCCCCCTACCACTTGCTCTTCCACCCCCAAACCAGACGGTCTGCCTGTTTGTGCCACTGGTGTGGTGACCGGGTCCCCCTCTGTCCTGCCCACCTCATCTGCCCCCCCTTCCACTCCCTTGGAGTCATGCACTGCAGTGGAGTCCACAACCACCCGTCTGACTCAGGCACTGCAGTGGGGACCCAGTCCACTCCATCTGACCGGCCCACTGCAGTGGTTGCAGCACCCACACCATCTGACTTGTGCCCTACAGTGGTGCCGGCCCCCACTGAGTCAGACACTTCCACTGCAGTTGCCGGTGACACTCCTGCACCCACCACCCCTTCACTGCCTCCTTCTGGCATCCCCTGATCCTGTCCCTGCGGTGCCTGGCCTGCCCCTTGTATGCCCCTCCGAGGGGGATGTCCCCTATCCGTACCAGTGCAGGCAAGCAATGGGTGACAAGTTGTCACATATCACCCTGTTGGGACTGTGTATTTGGACTGGCCATTGGACTTAGTTTCTTTTGGACTTGAATTTTTAGTTTAACATTTGCTGAGTAAAGCCTCTTTTTGTTTACTTGTTGTTTTTCTTTGGATGTACATGATGTAGATGAGTATCATCATGCATTTGCAGTTGTAATAGTGTTCAGATCATGAAAATGAAGTGTTGCTGTGATGGACTCCATGTGGTCCATGGGATATGTGTCCTAATGTAGTCTGGATCTATAGCATCCTTTGCTGCAGTCTGAGGGTGTAATGTTCTGCATTTGACACAGGGATGTACGTTTTGCATTTGTAAATTAACATCTTTGGCTTACACTGATGCACATCTGGTTGGCTTACCACTGTTCAATGTTTCTATTTCCCTGACTGTGTGCCCATCTCCACTGGACATGCAGTTTAGCACATCAATGTTGAAGGACTCATCTGTGTATACAGTGCAACTTGCTTGACACGTGTTTTGAGTGTATGCAGATGACTGACGTGACACTCCCGTACCCAGGCTGATGTGAGCAGAGCCTTCAGTGTGTTGTAGTTGATGACTCACTGACCGAGTGTTCTGCTGACATGTTTGAGTCGTGCACAGACAAGGTTTGGCACAGCGGACCTTCCACAGGAGTGGAGTGCCCTCATGGCAGTGTGTAATCCCGTGACATTGGCAGGGCCCGTGTTGTGTGTTGTGTGAGCATGTCTGTGTGTGTTCCCTTCCCTTTTCCTACACAGGCTGTGTCCCTAGGGATGTTCCTGTTGGTGATGCTTGCTGAGTTGTCCTGTGTTCATCCAGCATCTTGGACCTGGTTTCTCCGGGATGTGGGTGCATGGCAAACTAATGTTCATCAGGTTGTCATCCCTAGTTGTCTTTGTTGTCAGGTCTGGGGATGTGGGCAAACGCAGATGGGACACAGTCAGGATTCCCCTTGGCACTTGTTGGTTACACAAGTCATGTAATTTACAGTTTGTGGTAGCTTTCAGTGATTGTGACACGTTGTGTGTATGACTGCTGCCATTCCTCAGGGTCAGAGCTGCAATGTTGGAAGTTGTCTATGTGTGTTCTTTGTGGGTGACCTTGGCTTCTTCATTGGTGTGTGACTGTGGCCGGGATCCCATTGATTGGGGTGGATTTCATGTCATGCCCATGTACGGCGTAGTGTGCAGTGTGTCAGACATTCACGAGTCTTGTTGACTGGCCATGTGTGATGGGTTTCTGCACCTTAGTTCCCACCACCACCCCTGGGATTGTCATGGGTGCATGTGCAATGTCACCAGTCCATGTGAGCTTCACTGCTGCACATTGGTGGAGATTAAGGTGTGTGGTGTTGAGTGTGTGCAAATGAGAGTTGTTGCACAGCTAGACCCCTACCTCCATATTGGCCTTGGCTGACAGGCCGTGCTGATTGATTTGTGCTTGTGTAGGTGTGATGGTAGTTTGTTGCTCAGGACACATGACTGTGGTTCACAGTGTGAACGACATCTAGCTTTGTCATCACAGTGGGATTATGATGCAGGCCAGTGTCACCACAATGTGGGGTCCCTGGGGGTAGTGCTGTGGTGGGTCTGTCTCTTGCTGTGTTAGTTGCTGTTCCTACAAGCTTGTGTGACATGTGTAATTTGGGCTCCCTCTCATCTAACAATGCCTGATTGCCCACATAGGGGAATCAGATCCATGAGTTACTTTTGTGTGGCACTGTATACAAATCTGTGTAATTGGGATTCAGGCCTCCTCATGTGTTGTATGGTTGCCTGGGGACACTGGCACACCCCCCATCACCTGTTGTGTTTGATATGCAGTGTGAGGCTGCCTGTTTGTGTTTGTGCATCTGCACCACTGCATTGGCATATCTTTAGTGTGCCATTGGCTGTATGTTGTTTGGTGGGTTTCCCCTGCTGTCCCTGGAACTCCTAGGTCATCAGTCAGCACAATGAACATGGTTTGTATGTCCCATTGCTGCCATGGTATGGTATTTGTTCACCTCACATCTACAGTCTCCACAGGATATCTACATTTGTGTGTCCATTGGTGCAGATATGTGGGTCTGCATTATGATGGTCACTTCTGTCATTGTGTAATTGATGAATGTTGACAATGTCAGCCCCCATGGGTGATGTTTGTCTGCACATGGCCAAAGGTATGTCTTATTTGCACTGCCCTGCACTGTTTGCCTCACCCAATCTATGTTGCTATGGGACACAAGCACTACTTTGCCACTGATGTGTTTGTTGTTCTGTGACCAGGAATCATCCATGCTGTTTGGCATTTGCAGCTTTTTCCATGACAACACTTACATTTTGGTCACTGTGATGATGGGGGTTTAGACCCCATTGCCACATTGTTCAAAATGTGCTTCAGCTATGGACCCCACACTTACCTTTTGGTCACTGTGATGATGGGGGTTTAGACCCCATTGCCACAATGTTCAATTGGGCTTCAGCTATGGACCCCACACTTACATTTTGGTCTCTGTGATGATGGGGGTTTAGACCCCATTGCCACAATGTTCAAAATGTGCTTCAGCTATGGACCCCACACTTACCTTTTGGTCACTGTGATGATGGGGGTTTAGACCCCATTGCCACAATGTTCAAAATGTGCTTCAGCTATGGATCCCACACTTACATTTTGGTCACTTTGATGATGGGGGTTTAGTCCCCATTGCCACAATGTTCAAAATGTGCTTCAGCTATGGACCCCACACTTACCTTTTGGTCACTGTGATGATGGGGGTTAGACCCCATTGCCACAGTGGTCATGGTCTGCTTGCATTGTGGAGGCCACACACATTTATGTGTGACACATGTGATAGGGGGTCACATTGTATGTTCAATGTCATGTTCAGTGTTGTAGGCATTTGACACAGACTACACACGCTTGTCATGGTGTTGGGGGGATGTCTTTTTCTGACATTCCTTATGTTGGAGTAAGCTGGTTGTGTCATGCATTACCCGTCCTATGAGTAGGGGTGGTGGTAGTGGTAGGCATCCAGGCCCCCATGAGTAGGGGTGGTAGTAGTGGTAGGCATCCAGGCCCCCATGAGTAGGGGTGGTGGTAGTGGTAGGCATCAATTCCCCTATGGGTGGGGATGGTAGTAGTGGTAGGCATCCAGGCCCCCATGAGTAGGGGTGGTGGTAGTGGTAGGCATCCAGCCCCCTGAGTAGGGGTGGTGGTAGTGGTAGGCATCAATTCCCCTATGGGTGGGGATGGTAGTAGTGGTAGGCATCCAGGCCCCCATGAGTAGGGGTGGTGGTAGTGGTAGGCATCCAGCCCCCCTGAGTAGGGGTGGTGGTAGTGGTAGGCATCCAGCCCCCCATGAGTAGGGGTGGTGGTAGTGGTAGGCATCAATTCCCCTATGGGTGGGGATGGTAGTAGTGGTAGGCATCCAGGCCCCCATGAGTAGGGGTGGTGTTGGTGGTAGGCATCCAGGCCCCCCTGAGTAGGGGTGGTGGTAGTGGTAGGCATCCAGCCCCCCCTGAGTAGGGGTGGTGGTAGTGGTAGGCATAAATTCCCCTATGGGTGGGGATGGTAGGAATGGTAGGCATCCAGGCCCCCATGAGTAGGGGTGGTGGTAGTGGTAGGCATCCAGCCCCCCCTGAGTAGGGGTGGTGGTAGTGGTAGGCATCAATTCCCCTATGGGTGGGGATGGTAGTAGTGGTAGGCATCCAGGCCCCCATGAGTAGGGATGGAGTTGGTGGTAGGCATCCAGGCCCCCATGAGTAGGGGTGGTGTTAGTGGTAGGCATCCAGGCCCCCATGAGTAGGGGTGGTGGTAGTGGTAAGCATCCAGCCCACCATGAGTGGGGATGGTGGTAGTGACAGGCATCCAGCCCCCCATGAGTAGGGGTGGTGGTAGTGGTAGGCATCCAGCCCCCCATGAGTAGGGGTGGTGGTAGTGGTAGGCATCAATTCCCCTATGGGTGGGGATGGTAGTAGTGGTAGGCATCCAGGCCCCCATGAGTAGGGGTGGTGTTGGTGGTAGGCATCCAGGCCCACATGAGTAGGGGTGGTGTTAGTGGTAGGCATTCAGGCCCCCATGAGAAGGGGTGGTGGTAGTGGTAAGCATCCAGCCCCCCATGAGTGGGGATGGTGGTAGTGACAGGCATCCAGCCCCCCATGAGTAGGGGTGGTGGTAGTGGTAGGCATCCTGCCCCCCATGAGTAGGGGTGGTGGTAGTGGTAGGCATCCAGCCCCCCCTGAGTAGGGGTGGTGGTAGTGGTAGGCATCAATTCCCCTATGGGTGGGGATGGTAGTAGTGGTAGGCATCCAGGCCCCCATGAGTAGGGGTGGTGTTGGTGGTAGGCATCCAGGCCCACATGAGTAGGGGTGGTGGTATTGGTAGGAATCCAGCCCCCCCTGAGTAGGGGTGGTGGTAGTGGTAGGCATCCAGCCCCCCCTGAGTAGGGGTGGTGGTAGTGGTAGGCATAAATTCCCCTATGGGTGGGGATGGTAGGAATGGTATGCATCCAGGCCCCAATGAGTAGGGGTGGTGGTAGTGGTAGGCATCCAGCCCCCCCTGAGTAGGGGTGGTGGTAGTGGTAGGCATCAATTCCCCTATGGGTGGGGATGGTAGTAGTGGTAGGCATCCAGGCCCCCATGAGTAGGGGTGGTGTTGGTGGTAGGCATCCAGGCCCACATGAGTAGGGGTGGTGTTAGTGGTAGGCATTCAGGCCCCCATGAGTAGGGTTGGTGGTAGTGGTAGGCATCCAGCCCCCCCTGAGTAGGGGTGGTGGTAGTGGTAGCCATCAATTCCCCTATGGGTGGGGATGGTAGTAGTGGTAGGCATCAGGGCCCCCATGAGTAGGGGTGGTGTTGGTGGTAGGCATCCAGGCCCCCATGAGTAGGGGTGGTGGTAGTGGTAGGCATCCAGGCCCCCATGAGTAGGGGTGGTGGTAGTGGTAGGCATCAATTCCCCTATGGGTGGGGATGGTAGTAGTGGTAGGCATCCAGGCCCCCATGAGTAGGGGTGGTGGTAGTGGTAGGCATCCAGCCCCCTGAGTAGGGGTGGTGGTAGTGGTAGGCATCAATTCCCCTATGGGTGGGGATGGTAGTAGTGGTAGGCATCCAGGCCCCCATGAGTAGGGGTGGTGGTAGTGGTAGGCATCCAGCCCCCTGAGTAGGGGTGGTGGTAGTGGTAGGCATCAATTCCCCTATGGGTGGGGATGGTAGTAGTTGTAGGCATCCAGGCCCCCATGAGTAGGGGTGGTGTTGGTGGTAGGCATCCAGGCCCACATGAGTAGGGGTGGTGTTAGTGGTAGGCATCCAGGCCCCCATGAGTAGGGGTGGTGGTAGTGGTAAGCATCCAGCCCCCATGAGTGGGGATGGTGGTAGTGACAGGCATCCAGCCCCCATGAGTAGGGGTGGTGGTAGTGGTAGGCATCCAGCCCCCATGAGTAGGGGTGGTGGTAGTGGTAGGCATCCAGCCCCCGGAGTAGGGGTGGTGGTAGTGGTAGGCATCAATTCCCCTATGGGTGGGGATGGTAGTAGTGGTAGGCATCCAGGCCCCCATGAGTAGGGGTGGTGTTGGTGGTAGGCATCCAGGCCCACATGAGTAGGGGTGGTGGTAGTGGTAGGCATCCATCCCCCCCTGAGTAGGGGTGGTGGTAGTGGTAGGCATCCAGCCCCCCTGAGTAGGGGTGGTGGTAGTGGTAGGCATCAATTCCCCTATGGGTGGGGATGGTAGTAGTGGTAGGCATCCAGCCCCCCTGAGTAGGGGTGGTGGTAGTGGTAGGCATCAATTCCCCTATGGGTGGGGATGGTAGTAGTGGTAGGCATCCAGGCCCCCAGGAGTAGGGGTGGTGTTGGTGGTAGGCATCCAGGCCCACATGAGTAGGGGTGGTGTTAGTGGTAGGCATCCAGCCCCCCATGAGTAGGGGTGGTGGTAGTGGTAGGCATCCAGCCCCCCCTGAGTAGGGGTGGTGGTAGTGATAGCCATCAATTCCCCTATGGGTGGGGATGGTAGTAGTGGTAGGCATCCAGGCCCCCATGAGTAGGGGTGGTGTTGGTGGTAGGCATCCAGGCCCCCATGAGTAGGTGTGGTGGTAGTGGTAGGCATCCAGGCCCCCATGAGAGGGGTGGTGGTGGTAGTGGTAGGCATCAATTCCCCTATGGGTGGGGATGGTAGTAGTGGTAGGCATCCAGGCCCCCATGAGTAGGGGTGGTGGTAGTGGTAGGCATCCAGCCCCCCCTGAGTAGGGGTGGTGGTAGTGGTAGGCATCAATTCCCCTATGGGTGGGGATGGTAGTAGTGGTAGGCATCCAGGCCCCCATGAGTAGGGGTGGTGCTAGTGGTAGGCATCCAGCCCCCCCCTGAGTAGGGGTGGTGGTAGTGGTAGGCATCAATTCCCCTATGGGTGGGGATGGTAGTAGTGGTAGGCATCCAGGCCCCCATGAGTAGGGGTGGTGTTGGTGGTAGGAATCTAGGCCCACATGAGATGGGGTGGTTTTAGTGGTAGGCATCCAGGCCCCCATGAGTAGGGGTGGTGGTAGTGGTAAGCATCCAGCCCCCCATGAGTGGGGATGGTGGTAGTGACAGGCATCCAGGCCCCCATGAGTAGGGGTGGTGGTAGTGGTAGGCATCCAGCCCCCCATGAGTAGGGGTGGTGGTAGTGGTAGGCATCCAGCCCCCCTGAGTAGGGGTGGTGGTAGTGGTAGGCATCAATTCCCCTATGGGTGGGGATGGTAGTAGTGGTAGGCATCCAGGCCCCCATGAGTAGGGGTGGTGTTGGTGGTAGGCATCCAGGCCCACATGAGTAGGGGTGGTGGTAGTGGTAGGCATCCAGCCCCCCTGAGTAGGGGTGGTGGTAGTGGTAGGCATCAATTCCCCTATGGGTGAGGATGGTAGTAGTGGTAGGCATCCAGGCCCCCATGAGTAGGGATGGTGGTAGTGGTAGGCATCCAGCCCCCCTGAGTAGGGGTGGTGGTAGTGGTAGGCAACAATTCCCCTATGGGTGGGGATGGTAGTAGTGGTAGGCATCCAGGCCCACATGAGTAGGGGTGGTGTTAGTGGTAGGCATCCAGGCCCCCATGAGTGGGGTGGTGGTAGTGGTAAGCATCCAGCCCCCCATGAGTGGGGATGGTGGTAGTGACAGGCATCCAGCCTCCCATGAGTAGGGGTGGTGGCTGTGGTAGGCATCCAGCCCCCCATGAGTAGGGGTGGTGGTAGTGGTAGGCATCCAGCCCCCCCTGAGTAGGGGTGGTGGTAGTGGTAGCCATCAATTCCCCTATGGGTGGGGATGGTAGTAGTGGTAGGCATCCAGGCCGCCATGAGTAGGGGTGGTGTTGGTGGTAGGCATCCAGGCCCCCATGAGTAGGGGTGGTGGTAGTGGTAGGCATCCAGGCCCCCATGAGTAGGGGTGGTGGTAGTGGTCGGCATCAATTCCCCTATGGGTGGGGATGGTAGTAGTGGTAGGCATCCAGGCCCCCATGAGTAGGGGTGGTGGTAGTGGTAGGCATCCAGCCCCCCTGAGTAGGGGTGGTGGTAGTGGTAGGCATCAATTCCCCTATGGGTGGGGATGGTAGTAGTGGTAGGCATCCAGGCCCCCATGAGTAGGGGTCGTGGTAGTGGTAGGCATCCAGCCCCCCTGAGTAGGGGTGGTGGTAGTGGTAGGCATCAATTCCCCTATGGGTGGGGATGGAAGTAGTGGTAGGCATCCAGGCCCCCATGAGTAGAGGTGGTGTTGGTGGTAGGCATCCAGGCCCCCATGAGTAGGGGTGGTGGTAGTGGTAGGCATCCAGCCCCCCCTTAGTAGGGGTGGTGGTAGTGGTAGGCATCAATTCCCTTATGGGTGGGGATGGTAGTAGTGGTAGGCATCCAGGCCCCCATGAGTAGGGGTGGTGTTGGTGGTAGGCATCCTGGCCCCCATGAGTAGGGGTGGTGGTAGTAGTAAGCATCCAGCCCCCATGAGAGGGGTGGTGGTGGTAGTGGTAGGCATCAATTCCCCTATGGGTGGGGATGGTAGTAGTGGTAGGCATCCAGGCCCCCATGAGTAGGGGTGGTGGTAGTGGTAGGCATCCAGCCCCCTGAGTAGGGGTGGTGGTAGTGGTAGGCATCAATTCCCCTATGGGTGGGGATGGTAGTAGTGGTAGGCATCCAGGCCCCCATGAGTAGGGGTGGTGCTAGTGGTAGGCATCCAGCCCCCCTGAGTAGGGGTGGTGGTAGTGGTAGGCATCAATTCCCCTATGGGTGGGGATGGTAGTAGTGGTAGGCATCCAGGCCCCCATGAGTAGGGGTGGTGTTGGTGGTAGGTATCCAGGCCCACATGAGATGGGGTGGTTTTAGTGGTAGGCATCCAGGCCCCCATGAGTAGGGGTGGTGGTAGTGGTAAGCATCCAGCCCCCCATGAGTGGGGATGGTGGTAGTGACAGGCATCCAGCCCCCCATGAGTAGGGGTGGTGGTAGTGGTAGGCATCCAGCCCCCCATGAGTAGGGGTGGTGGTAGTGGTAGGCATCCAGCCCCCCCTGAGTAGGGGTGGTGGTAGTGGTAGGCATCAATTCCCCTATGTGTGGGGATGGTAGTAGTGGTAGGCATCCAGGCCCCCATGAGTAGGGGTGGTGTTGGTGGTAGGCATCCAGGCCCACATGAGTAGGGGTGGTGGTAGTGGTAGGCATCCAGCCCCCTGAGTAGGGGTGGTGGTAGTGGTAGGCATCAATTCCCTATGGGTGAGGATGGTAGTAGTGGTAGGCATCCAGGCCCCCATGAGTAGGGATGGTGGTAGTGGTAGGCATCCAGCCACCCTGAGTAGGGGGGGTGGTAGTGGTAGGCAACAATTCCCCTATGGGTGGGGATGGTAGTAGTGGTAGGCATCCAGGCCCACATGAGTAGGGGTGGTGTTAGTGGTAGGCATCCAGGCCCCCATGAGTAGGGGTGGTGGTAGTGGTAAGCATCCAGCCCCCATGAGTGGGGATGGTGGTAGTGACAGGCATCCAGCCTCCCATGAGTAGGGGTGGTGGCTGTGGTAGGCATCCAGCCCCCCATGAGTAGGGGTGGTGGTAGTGGTAGGCATCCAGCCCCCTGAGTAGGGGTGGTGGTAGTGGTAGCCATCAATTCCCCTATGGGTGGGGATGGTAGTAGTGGTAGGCATCCAGGCCGCCATGAGTAGGGGTGGTGTTGGTGGTAGGCATCCAGGCCCCCATGAGTAGGGGTGGTGGTAGTGGTAGGCATCCAGGCCCCCATGAGTAGGAGTGGTGGTAGTGGTAGGCATCAATTCCCCTATGGGTGGGGATGGTAGTAGTGGTAGGCATCCAGGCCCCCATGAGTAGGGGTGGTGGTAGTGGTAGGCATCCAGCCCCCTGAGTAGGGGTGGTGGTAGTGGTAGGCATCAATTCCCCTATGGGTGGGGATGGTAGTAGTGGTAGGCATCCAGGCCCCCATGAGTAGGGGTCGTGGTAGTGGTAGGCATCCAGCCCCCTGAGTAGGGGTGGTGGTAGTGGTAGGCATCAATTCCCCTATGGGTGGGGATGGAAGTAGTGGTAGGCATCCAGGCCCCCATGAGTAGAGGTGGTGTTGGTGGTAGGCATCCAGGCCCCCATGAGTAGGGGTGGTGGTAGTGGTAGGCATCCAGCCCCCCCTGAGTAGGGGTGGTGGTAGTGGTAGGCATCAATTCCCCTATGGGTGGGGATGCTAGTAGTGGTAGGCATCCAGGCCCCCATGAGTAGGGGTGGTGTTGGTGGTAGGCATCCAGGCCCCCATGAGTAGGGGTGGTGGTAGTAGTAAGCATCCAGCCCCCCATGAGTGGGGATGGTGGTAGTGACATGCATCCAGCCCCCCATGAGTAGGGGTGGTGGTAGTGGTTGGCATCCAGCCCCCCATGAGTAGGGGTGGAGGTAATGGTAGGCATCCAGCCCCCCCTGAGTAGGGGTGGTGGTAGTGGTAGGCATCAATTCCCCTATGGGTGGGGATGGTAGTAGTGGTAGGGATCCAGGCCCCCATGAGTAGGGGTGGTGGTAGTGGTAGGCATCCAGCCCCCCCTGAGTAGGGGTGGTGGTAGTGGTAGGCATCAATTCCCCTATGGGTGGGGATGGGAGTAGTGGTAGGCATCCAGGCCCCCATGAGTAGGGGTGGTGTTGGTGGTAGGCATCCAGGCCCCCATGAGTAGGGGTGGTGGTAGTGGTAAGCATCCAGCCCCCCATGAGTGGGGATGGTGGTAGTGACAGGCATCCAGCCCCCCATGAGTAGGGGTGGTGGTAGTGGTAGGCATCCAGCCCCCCCTGAGTAGGGGTGGTGGTAGTGGTAGCCATCAATTCCCCTATGGGTGGGGATGGAAGTAGTGGTAGGCATCCAGGCCCCCATGAGTAGAGGTGGTGTTGGTGGTAGGCATCCAGGCCCCCATGAGTAGGGGTGGTGGTAGTGGTAGGCATCCAGCCCCCCCTGAGTAGGGGTGGTGGTAGTGGTAGGCATCTAGCACCCCCTGGGTAGGGGTGGTAGTAGTGGTAGCCATCCAGCCCCCCATGGGCAGGGGTGGTGGTAGTGGTAGGCATCCAGCCCCCCCTGAGTAGGGGTGGTGGTAGTGGTAGGCATCAATTCCCCTATGGGTGGGGATGGTAGTAGTTGTAGGCATCCAGGCCCCCATGAGTAGGGGTGGTGTTGGTGGTAGGCATCCAGCCCCCCCTGAGTAGGGGTGGTGGTAGTGGTAGGCATCAATTTCCCTATGGGTGGGGATGGGAGTAGTGGTAGGCATCCAGGCCCCCATGAGTAGGGGTGGTGTTGGTGGTAGGCATCCAGGCCCCCATGAGTAGGGGTGGTGGTAGTGGTAAGCATCCAGCCCCCCATGAGTGGGGATGGTGGCAGTGACAGGCATCCAGCCCCCCATGAGTAGGGGTGGTGGTAGTGGTAGGCATCCAGCCCCCCCTGAGTAGGGGTGGTGGTAGTGGTAGCCATCAATTCCCCTATGGGTGGGCATGGTAGTAGTGGTAGGCATCCAGGCCCCCATGAGTAGGGGTGGTGTTGGTGGTAGGCATCCAGGCCCACATGAGTAGGGGTGGTGGTAGTGGTAGGCATCCAGGCCCCCATGAGTAGGGGTGGTGGTAGTGGTAGGCATCCAGCCCCCCATGAGTAGGGGTGGTGGTAGTGGTAAGCATCCAGCCCCCCATGAGTGGGGATAGTGGTAGTGACAGGCATCCAGCCCCCCATGAGTAGGGGTGGTGGTAGTGGTAGGCATCCAGGCCCACATGAGTAGGGGTGGTGTTAGTGGTAGGCATCCAGGCCCCCCTGAGTAGGGGTGGTGTTGGTGGTAGGCATCCATCCCCCTATGAGTGGGGATGGTAGTAGTGGTAGGCATCTAGGCCCCCATGAGTAGGGGTGGTGTTGGTGGTAGGCATCCAGGCCCACATGAGTAGGGGTGGTGTTAGTGGTAGGCATCCAGGCCCCCATGAGTAGGGGTGGTGGTAGTGGTAAGCATCCAGCCCCCCATGAGTGGGGATGGTAGTAGTGACAGGCATCCAGGCCCCCCTGAGTAGGGGTGGTGTTAGTGGTAGGCATCCATTCCCCTATGAGTGGGGATGGTAGTAGTGACAGGCATCCAGGCCCACATGAGTAGGAGTGGTGGTAGTGGTAGGCATCCAGGCCCACATTGGTACGGGTTGGTGGTAGTGGTAGCCATCAGGCCCCTATGGGTGTGTATGGCATTGGTGATAGCCATCCCGCCCCTATGGTTCTGCTGTTGCTGGTGTACGTCATTTCTGCATCCCTATGTGTGTGTGTCATATGTCGGGTACGTGTCATTTGTTTGTGTTGTGGGTGTTTGACTTACGGTCTGCGCCGTACGCGTCCGTACCGGTTCCGGTAATAGATGTAGAGTATTGGTAGGACCTGCGCGATGGGATTCATGGTTGGGTCGTCTCGTTCGTGTTTCTCGTGGCTTCGACTCGTACTCGTCGCTGGCTTGTTCGTCTCGTAGCCGTGGATCGTCTTGTGGCGCGAATCGGAGCTTATGTGCAGCTCTCTCGGATGCTCTGACGTGCCGGACGTAGCGACGGGTTCGGCGCGTATGGAAGGCGCATCGTACTAGTCCGGCCGGAAGGTGCTGTATATTTGCTTCCGTGCAACTCGATTCGGCGTTTACAGATCCGGCTCGGGCGGGGAACAGGAGCTGGAATGGGTACGTACGGCTGGGTCGGGATCTGGGCAGTTATGCGCATCGTACTTGCTCGTTCGGACGAATGTTCGAATCGGTCGGGAAACACGCGTTCGGCTTGGTTTTTTTCCGGACGAATAGTGTTAGGTGCGCTTCCGGCCGAGATCGGAATCGACCCCTTAGTCATCTTGATTGTCTAAAAAGTTCATTAATTTCCATGACATGAAATGACTTTGATTTTGAACAACTTATCGATCATTGTTTGCCACATGTAATTATTACTGCTTATTTAATTCAGATTGCATTTTGTTTTCTAATATATGCCTGAAATGAGAAGCAATGCTTAAAATGTACAGTACTTCTTGCATTCTAATAGGCTTTTTAAATGCTTTTAAGAAATATTTTTAGCAATATGCGGTACTTCATTTTATGTTTAGCATTTTAAATGTCTAGCATTTTATTATTATCGTACACACGAAAGTGGAGTGGGTGTTGTATTCTTCTTTGGGTGTCCGTATATAGGTTTTCCTGTATCATGTCCTTATATAGGCACAATTCGCCCTGCCCTTATATAGGCATAAAATCCCAGTCCTTATTTAGGCATTAAACCGTGCACTCCAAATACAGGCATGGTCCCTGACATCCGTCCACCCTAACGTCACAACGAGTTCTTGAAGAACAGACCCTTAGGCTTCGGGAGCTTCCCTAGCACAGGACTATTGTTTTCTTCAAGGACTCATCTATTATGCATGAACCATTATACCTTAGGGGTTCATTCATGACGTCTTCTGCTGTCCGATTCACGTCAATGCTAACATTCTGAGGTACCTCTCAGGTATAAATATACCTTCCCTAGCCCTTGTAAATCAGAGGAGACCTCGACTTCAGAGGAGCCCGTTTCCCGGCCTGATGCACTGAGAAGACGCTGTCATCCCTGCACGCAGAGAGTCCAGCTTCCAGTGATCTGATTTCCCTTGCGGGGTGTTGGAGTTCGAGTCTGGCAAGAGATTCCTACCTCTCTCATTCTTAAGGTATGGAGCTGACTAGAACCTAGAGGGACTCTTGGCATACTAGGCATACTAGGCTTAACATACTCTTAGTATACCATAGTAAGGAATACTTCACCTACTTCATACCTCTCCCTATACCTAGGTTAGGTTAGGTACATTGGGGTAGAACTAGATTAGAAACGCATCGTATGAGTACTCGCATTTTTAGTCTGTGTTATGTAAATGACTATCTACTAAAGATCATGCTAGCGCAGTATTATTTATTTCTACTGCTTACGCTGTACATTATTTATCTTGCATACTGTCTTGTGATCGTAACAGCACATATCTCTTACACGAGAAACAAGACTGTTCAATAAATCTTTTATTGAAACGCCCGTCTATTCTTTCTGTGTAACTTTGAGGAAAACCAAGCATGCACGATTGAGCTGAGTGAAACGGTTATCTATTGTTTCCACGACTCTGGGACACGTTCTGATTCTAAAGGGAAACAAAGTAGTCATGTTTTGCGGCTGCCAGAAACTACTCCCTTCTTGTCGTCAAGGAGTTTCTAGTGGCCTCTGAGCTAGCTGGCACAAGTAATTAAGTTTAATATACTCGATAGGGACATACCGACCTCAGTCCTATGTCAAGCCTATAGGGTATATTATTCCAATGCGCAGAGCCTATTAGGGAAATAGGAGCTACACTACAGCTGGCATCAACTATCATTATTGCACCACCTCAACCCCCTCTTCAGTACACTCCTGGACCTGTGGAAGACTTCAGAAGGCCTGCCTTTGTACTCCAGAGGACTGCACTGCTGCTTAAGGCCTGTCTTGTTCTCCAGAGGACAGCCCTGCCGCTACCTGAGGACTGCCCTGCTGCTGGAGGCCTGCCTTGCTCTTCAGAGGACTGCTCTGCTTCTTGAGGCCTGCCTTGCTACTTGAAGGAGAGATAACCATCTCCTTGAACCCAGGATTAGCAGAATAACTCCAAGGGCTAGTTGGCTGGGCTTCTATGTAAGCTACAGGGACCTTGTACCCTGCACCTGTCCTCTGCTGGAGTTAGTCCTAACCCCCCCCCCAATTGGTATCCCCCCAGGTCCTGGTCCCTTGAAAGTGGTGTTAGAGGCGCTGCTCCTGCCTAACCCTAAAGGTTGGGACTTGAGGCAATTTTCAACAAAATGTGCCAGAAGACCAGTCTAAAGACCCAGACCAACCTGCCAGGCGATCCACCTAAGGTGCATCGCTGGTCGGCCTAACTCCACGGTAGCTTGTGCTTCACTGGGTTCCACAGCAACAGACTCCCCAGTGAAGACCTCCTCGGCCTGTAAATCCAGCTTCTTTCCCTCAGAGCTTTTTCCCGCCATCATTGATGCTTTCACGGAGACCCCGTTCAGCACTCCCCGGCAACGACTCCTCCTCCTGTGGCAGAGCCAGCTTCCTTGCCCACTGAACTCTATCTTCTCCTAGACTTTTCTTCAAAATTCTTTCTAAGTCCAAAGGTAAGCCGAGACCAGGCCCATTCAACTTTGTGTATCTGAACCGTGGTCCATCGCAGTTGGCCTTAACTTTTCACTTTGTCTTGTACGAGCAGATACCTGTGGTTGGCACTTTGATCTTTTAGGCACTAGGTTGCACTGAAATTTTTAAAAATGCAGAACTTCGGTTCTAATAATTGGATTAATTTGTTTTTGTTTCATTTTATTTATTAAAATTGACTCTATTGACTCTATGAGCCCGTATTTGCACACTGCTTGCCGGTGGGGGAGACCATAACCCCCAGAGTACTCTGCGGCCGGCGTGCCACCAACGACGCAGCATGAACGTGCCTGTAAGGCCCGGGGGCCTCTTGCAGTGCAGGAGCCTGTATTTGCATACTGCTTGCCGGTGGGGGAGACCACAACCCCCAGAGTACTCTGCGGCCGGCGTGCCGCCAACGATGCTGCAAGAACGCGCCTGGAGGTGCTCTTAAGGCCCGGGGGCCTCCCGCAGCCCGGGAGCCCTATTTGCATACTGCTTGCCGATGGGGGAGGCCACAACCCCCAGAGTACTCCACGGCCGGCGTGCCGCCAATGACGCTGCGTGAATGCGCCTGGAGGTGCTCTTAAGGCCCGGGGGCCTCCCGCAGCATGGGAGCATGTATTTGCATACTGCTTGCCAGTGGGGGAGACCACAACCCCAGAGTACTCGATGGCCAGCGTGCTGCCAACGACGCTGCGTGAACGTGCCTGGAGGCGCTCTTTAGGCCCGGGGGCCTCCCGCAGCATGGGAGCATGTATTTGCATACTGCTTGCCAGTGGGGGAGACCACAACACCCAGAGTACTCCGCAGCTGGTGTGCCGCCAACGACACTGCGTGAACGTGCTTGGAGGCACTCTTAAGGCCCGGGGGCCTCCCGCAGTGCAGGAGCTTGTATTTGCATACTGCTTGCTGGTGGGGGAGACCACAACCTCCAGAGTACTCCGCAGCCTGCGTGCCGCCAACGACGCTGCGTGAACACGCCTGGAGGCGCTCTTAAGGCCCGGGGGCCTCCCGCTGCGCGGGAGCCCGTATTTGCATACTGCTTGCCGGTGGGGGAGACCTCAACCCCCAGAGTACTCCGCAGATAGCGTGCCGCCAATGACGCTGTGTGAACACGCCTGGAGGCGCTCTTAAGGCTCGGGGGCCTCCTGCAGTGCAGGACACGCGCGGGCGGGCCCGTCCACGCCCATCGGAGCCCATCGGAGGCTGGGCTGGGCCTACCCTCTGACGTCTGGCATACGTGAAGTTTCCAAGATGGTAAAAAAGAATGCCGCTAGTGAAGGGAGGGAGAAAGCAGCCCACATGTCGACAGAGGAGGTAAACTTTACTTGCTTGGACAGCTTTTTAGCAAAAGCCTCATCTGCGATAGCTCTAGAGATTGACCAAGCAGAGAGAAGATTATCGCTGGGTGTAGATATTGCAACAAATGAGGATATACCATCTGGTTTTTCCCATGAGGGACAGACACTAAAATTGTTGGAGACAAACATGGGTGTGATAAGCCCTTCCACCACTCCTACTCCCACTCCTGTGTTGAGCACTCCCACTTCTTTTATAGAGGCATTAATACCAGCGGATGGTGCTCCAGTGCAAAAGAGGAAAAGGGGTCCCTTAAACAACTCTTCCATAAATATTACAAAGAGAGCACGGAAAAGTAAAAGTATACCAGAAAGTGTACCAAGTGGTAGTATGGAGAAACCCCAACAACAGCAGATAGTTGCCCCACCCAAGACCCTGAATCTGAACATGGAAGTTCTTTTGGATAAATTTAAGGAACTTCTAGCACCTATAACTCTACGCCTAGAATTAATTGAAAAGGCAATAAGGGAAACAGCATCATTAAGATACACGCCTTCTGGGGAGGATGTTGCTACGGAAAATCACCTAGGGCACTTGCAAAATCCCACAGAAGCTGTTAGCAGCACAAATCTCTCAGAAGTGATCCACCAAACCCATAGTGTGATCCCAGTAACCAGGGCTCCAATATGGGGTAATGTTGCTTGACCTCTCCCGGTATCATCTGTGACTCAAAGTCGAGTACCAGAGACAGTGCCTCATTCCCATGTGGATCTAAGGAGCACAAATCGGGAGACTTTAGCTATAAGGGGGGGGCACTAATCTCCCACAAAATTTGGTTGAAGGATCGAGGTTAGACCTCCCCCCAGCTGCTTGCCCCTATGTAGTTATTTTGGCAAATACTCCAATTTAAAAAAATGACCAAATAGAAACTACTACCCAGTTCAATCAATCAATCATTTTTCTTTATTCGATCCAATAGATAAGATCATAAAAGCACAACTAAAAGATAAAACAGTAAATAATTTCCAATTCATCTTACGTAAGAGTCAATAGCAGCAATTACCTTTCACATGTAATAAAAAACTCTTATTGTGTAAGCAACCCCAGAGTGTATTGTGCAATTTTTCCGCATAACAAGCCCAATACTATTTACAGCCTCCCCTTCCTCTTTCTCATGCAGACCCGTAAAAACGTGGCTACAGAAAAGCAGACCAGAGGGTCAGACAGCGATTTTAAAAAATAAAGTGCAACCCGACATTGTTTAAAATTTTGGCGCTTTAAAATCGGGACGAGGTAGTCATTCCTTTCTTTCTCATAGAGCCCGAAAACAATACTAAGTGTAACTCAGTTTGTGTGGAGAGGTTATCACACGGGCACATAATCAAGTCTGAGTGGTTATATGCTTTTTCTGGATAACCTAACATCAGAAGTATCATGTTCATACGAAATCTCAATAGTATAAATTTATGCACTAGTGACATTTGCTAAATAGAAGTACCCTCCCTCTATCAGCGGCTGCCTCTGGAAATAGATACAGACTGCCTGTTTGTCCGGTTTTTTTCCTTCCTTTTTTACTACCCAGTTAATTTAGAAAGCACGTCACTGGATTTATAAAACTGGGAATGGGAATGGACAGGTTGAGGGTCATTGCAACATTTTAATGGCGCGCAGAGTTTCTTGGCTTGGGAAACAAACTAAATCTATTACAGGGGACTGTGTGGTCCTAACTTTGAAATCCCCGGTCATTGCAAAAAAAGCTATTACAACAATTACCTAATAATCCTTCAGAATCAACACAAATATTTGCTGTACCCCTTGGTTTCTTTTATAAACCGTCAATGCATCACCAAGGTACAATCAGAAATAGGGCTCAAGATTTCACCTTTATTAGAGCGGGGTTTCAATCACACTTACAACATAGAGAAAATACTACCCCTTTACTACCCACGTCAAATCGATTTATGGCACTGACGGATATGGAGGCCTGTGATTGACTGTGTACTAGGGAGGAATCCCAGAATGCGTTGGGGCATATATCTCAGGAAAGTTTAACTGACAAAGTTCCCCCTCCAAAGGACAAGGATACCTTTACAGCTATTACATGAAATATTGCAGGACTGGGGCAGAAATTGTTGGACCAGGATTGGTTAAAGTACATTTGCACCTTTGATTTAATATGCCTGCAAGAGACTTGGGCAGTGGGTCCTGTTAGCATAGATGGATACAGGTCATACTACTCCCCCGCAATTGCCTCATCCACTGGAAGGGCGGAAATGTGACATTTTTAAAGAATACCCTGAGATTTGAAGTTTTATCATCTTATATTGAATGTCAATATTTTAATATGTTACATCTTAAAGGTCCGGAAGGTAACACTATAGTACTGATGAACTATTATAATAATCTCTTTGGGGTTGAAATGTACAAAGTTGTTGCCAAAGTGGAGGAAAATATTAACAGGATATATGGCCTATGTAAGGAAGATCCGACAGTGCTGTGGATAGATGATTTTAACGCACACCCCTGTCCCTTTGCACTAACCCCAATCTGTGGCTTTACAGATGAGGATGGAGGATGTAATATTCACTTCGCCCACAACCACTATGGGAACGCCCTAAATAAACTTATTTTTATAAAAGATTTGGAGGTTATGAACCCCGATTGGTATCCACTGGCCTCCCTCTAGAAACCTTTCGATCCTCCCTATATAGCTCCTCAATTGATTTCATAATAGCTTTAGCTAGACTAGGAGGAACTCTTAACAATAGAAAAGTTGAATTTCTGGGATTGTGCGATCATGCAGCTGCAACCTGGCTTATGAACTGGTCGGGTATTCATGGCCCTAACTTTTCACATATAAAACCCACTATAGCAAGAAAGAATGGGATAACTCTTAAGTGGGAAGGCATTGATAAGACTGTTCTCATTCCCCAGGTAGTTACAAGCAGAAAGAATGAAATCGCAATATGTTTAGATCCTAACCAGGATCCTCAGTCTACAATTAAGGCCTTCCAAGCTTTTTTGCTTGAGGTAAAAAAGAATCTCTCAAAGAGTGGTGGGTAAACCCAAAGGTCCGAAATGGTTTGATCATAACTGCACTAAAGCACTTTCCCACCTGCACCGATCCCTCAAGTCTGTACCAAAAAATCCCCTACTTGTGAAACAGGCCCGTCTAAATTACTTTGTGGCCAGGAAGAATAGACTAAAGATATTGAAAGAAGAAGCCTGGGAAAACTTACTTAAAGCATTGACTACAAATAATACAAGGGATTTCTGGTCAACGATTAACGCCCCATTTCTAAAATTGGACTCTGATCCCAATTTGGACACACACGTGGATGAGGAGTCATGGGTGGAACATTTTAGTAAAATCTTTAAAGCTTCGCAAGAGGTATCCGGGGTAACGGATGAAGAGTCTGCTCTAGTCTCCAGCATCACCCTTACTTTTAATTATGCGGAGATAGGTGTAGCTCTGGCACAATGTACCAGTAATAAAGCACCTGGTATAGATGGTGCCCCAATAGATTTTTTCACAGATTCCCCTGACCTTTGGGGACCCTTACTTACCAACACATTAAATGCCATAGCATAAGAGGGCTTCTTGGCATAAAGCAGTTTTAGTATCTATTTACAAAAAAGGAGATAAACAAGACCCCAGAAATTATAGACCAATTCCCCTCCTCAACAGCACGGCAAAACTTATGGGCAGAGTACTATTAAATAGATTGGAGGAATGGGCACTGCTAAACAACATCCTGATCCCGGCACAATATGGCTTCAGAAAAGGTAGAGGTACTCAAGATCAATGCTTGAACCTGAGTCTCCTTATAGTGAAGTACACCCACGCTGAGAAGGGTAATTTATTTCTGGCCTTCATGGATCTCAGCGCAGCTTTTGACTGCGTCTCCCATTCCCATCTATGGAGGAACATGAGGGAAATGGGGGTAGACCAGGAAATAATTACCTTCATAAGACAGTTGTACTCGAAAGCTGCAGCATGTGTAAGGTATGGTCTACAGGGTGCACCAGATGGTTTTCAGTTACTAGTGGAGTTTCCCAAGGGTGCGTCCTTGCACCCTTTCTGTTCTCGTTATAAACAAATGGGGTGGAGTCCAAACTGCTGGAATCAGCCATAGACGTTCCTAGAATAAATAAGATGTGTATCCCAATTTTATTATATGCAGATGATGCAGTTTTAATTGCGCGAACGGGAAGGTCGCTCCAGTAGTTGTTAAATACATATTTAGATTTGATGAAAAGTCTGGATCTTCATACAAAAGAATCTAAATCATTTGTTTTAATTACAGGTCAAAAGTTGAAAAACCCCCATCCTTTTTCGTGGGACCGTGCTCGAAAAGAGTGTAAACGCCATTTGTTCATTTTCAAAAAAGTTGGGAACAAGAAACCCAGATATTTTAAGAAAGGTTTATGGGGCCTAATCTAGTGCAGTAGCTGCATATGGTGCGGGAGTGTGGGGCCACGTTAATGTAAAGGGGATACAAACAATAGAGGATAGTTTTTGGAAATCAATGATGAACCTCCCTATTAGCTGTTCCAACTTCAAATTACATCAAGAGTTAAGTATCCCCTATATAACTGATTCGATAAACGTAGCACCCATTCTCCTATGGCTCTCAATATGGTGCAGAGATACTGTGTCCCTTACCCAACAGATAATACTGGATTGTTTATCTCTAGAACATAAAGAGGATATTCAATGGCTAAAGTATGTGAAAAGCACTTTACATACCCTAGATCTAGGGAGCCTTTTTGAATTCCCAAGAAAATGTGCAACTGTGGCGAAAAAAGTTTTAAAGACCCGTTTTTTAACCATTGCTAATGATGTGAGAATAAATGTAAACTGCAGTAAACCGACTGTTAAGGAATACGTTGAAGGTCCACTGCAGGTTGAGGGGATACCGTCATATTTGAAGTTTGTAACAATCCCTCGGCGCAGATTTATTCTCCTAAGGTTTCGCCTTAATTACACCTCCTGCATGTTGGCCACCCTGCTTGTTATTACTCTACTAATGATCTCCCTTGCTGTCCATGTGATGATCTCTCACGTCAAAAGGATTTGCACATTTTCTTCTTCTGTAAATTTTATTGTAATCATCGGACAAGGTTTTTGACTCCCCTTTTGCGTAAGCATAATTTTAGACAATGTCGCCCGGCCCTATTTTTTCTTCGTATGCTGCCTGACCCTCGCTCTAACTTGTTACAGTGTTGCTTCCTTTTTATGTATGTCTATGAAAACCAGGAAATTGCTTACTTATTGATATGAATGAATTGTTCTCTTTTAAAGTTTTTATCTGTGATGTATTTTTTGATATTTAGGGCCATATGTAGGTGGGCTAATACCGGTCGGTAACGGCCGAAAATCGGTACATTTCCCGTTACCGACCGGTATTTAGCCCTTTGCGATGTAGGAGGCCGGATTTAAGGAGTCTGTAATTTACCGATTCGTTATTTTAAGGAATCGGTAAATTACTGATTCCTTAAATCCTATGAGGGAGCACTCAAGTGAGTGCATTTTTGGTTTAAGGATTCGTTATTTACCACCAACTACAAGTTGGTGGTAAATACCGAATACCTTTTAAAAAGCAATTTTGTGCTTTTTTAAAGTGCCATGTGGCAGACATACATGCCCTTAGGGCATGTATGTGCGCCACATGTGCACACATGCACGATTCAGGGGTGCAATAGGGTGTCAATTTGACACCCTGCCACCCTTGAATATGCTCCCCTATTACCGATTCGGTATTTACCGAATCGGTAATAGTGAATGGCTTCCCATTCATTCCTATGGGCCTCTAGGCCCATAGGAATGAATGGGAAGGTATTCCTTATTACCGATTCGGTAAATACCGAATAGGTAATAACGAATATTACCGAATCGGTAAAATTTACCGAATGTTTACCTACATTCTATTTACCGATTCTTAAATACCGAATCGGTAAAATTCGGTATTTAGGAATCGGTAAATAGAAATTACCTACATATGGCCCATAATGACTAATTTTGTTTTAATCGAATAAAGTAATTCTGATCTGATCTGACTCTATTTTTCTAAAATGGTTTGGGATTTTTCTTGTGGTGTATTTTCACTTTGTGAATGTTTGTGTGCTACATAAATACTTTACACTTTGCCTCTAAGTTAAGCCTGACTGCTTGTGATAAGCTCCCAGTGGGTTAAGCACAGGTTAAGTTAGTGACTTTTGTGGTTCACCCTGGCAAGGATTAAGGTCGTTGTCTGAATGTGGCTTCCAGCCCCCCAACCAATAAACTGATTACTTACATGTTCTATACAGGGGGCTCAAAAATTGACATTGACTATGGTCCACAGTTCCTTAAGGTGTAACTGGATAGAGTGGACCTTTTAACATTCGGATTGTCCGAAACGAATATATCTGTAAACAAGTGTTTTGTCTGTCAGATGTGGAAGCTGTGCCCCGTGAGTCTGACAGGATGAGATATCTATCCATGAGCGGATTAAAAAAGAGGGACGCTCAGTTAGTTTTTTATGAATGGTCAGAGGAAGAATTGTTCTTACCCCAGAATAATTTTTTGAAATTTAACCAACCTCTTTTACCTATGTTGAATCGTAATATGAGAAAAACGTCCTTTGTTTAAGCTGTGTTGGATAAAACAAATCATATTTTCCTGATACAATCCACATTCTTGAATATTGTGTAACTGGGTAGTGTATGCATCTGTAGATACGCATACTCTACCCAGGTGTAAAAGCCATGACAGAATTATTGGCTAGATTGGAAAAAAGGGAATATCGATGTCAATTTGAGTTATTTTGTAGTGTTGCATGTTGCTAATTGAGCTACTTAGGAACATCCAGCAAACAAAAAACAGCCTAGAGGGTAACTTTGTAATTGGTACTCACTTTTCAAGAGGGGTGTTTTGAGTTTTTTTCTTTCCCAATGGGATTTTGATGATTGAAGTAGGGCAGAATGAAAGTCAACAAAGTCAATGCAATTTGTTTAATTATATACAAGCATAATTGGCTCAGAAATCATATGCCAACATGCTGTGAAGTTAAGCAGATTTCGGTATTCCACTGGGCAATACAAGAAATCTGATGCTTATAGCCCACTGAAATGGAAACTCCAACTATTCTATATTTATTTCTAACCCTTTATTTTTTTATTTTTTTATAAGTTTATACAGTGCAGTCCTCACAACAGGGACAGCAGCTAAGCAGCATAAACTTGTGCTTATAAAAATAAAAGAAAGATGCGTCACATATAAACTGGATACAGGCCAGTACTGTGGAGGAGAACTAGATTAGCAGTGGAAGAAAGATGTAAATAGATAGGTTTTCAGAGCTTGGTGGAAGGCAAGAAGATTAGGAGTAGTCAATTGTAAATGCCAGTTAAGGGTAAAGAGAAGTAGCATTATCCCCTTTGATTGTAGGGCTATTAGATCTAACGCATTCTGCAATCTATTGTTAAGAGACATTCATTAGCATTGCCGGTGATCCCCCACTTCTTCAATGACCACAGTAGCTTAGATATACAGTTTACACAAGTATAGTTCAAGGACTACAATGAGCACACCAGCAAAGCGCTGGGTCCTTGTTGAACCGGTAGTAAAATATACTCAAAGGAATTTTGCAATTTAAACTGCCATTTCGAACTGGCAGGGTAACCCTCTCGCCAGGCCTCCCTTCTCTTTTCATGCATATAAGTCACCACTAAAGTAGGCCCTGTCTACCCATAGGCCAGGGTGCCATGCATTTAAAAGGTAGGACATACATTTTTAAGTTTTACCTGTCCTGGTAGTAAAAAACTCCCAATTTAGTTTTCACTACTGCAAGGCTTATCTCTCCCATAGGATACCATTGGGATTACCTTATTACATCCTTTAAGTGTAATCTCCAATTGTGCAGCTATAGATTTTTCAAGTTTGGTGTCACTGAACTCACAATTTAAAATCACAACTAATGGTGATGATGGATTTTAAATTCCAGTTTAGCAAATGCCACTTTTAAAAAGTTGACATTTACTTATGAAGTAATTTCCCTTTTGGGCCCACTTTGGTTACCCCTTGCCTTTACGTTTTAGATGTTTTTAGGCTGCCTCTGCTTGCTCTGCATAGCTACATAGAACACATTTGTTTTTGTGACATTATTCTGAGAATATGCTGTACATGTTGTTTGTTATTCAGGGACTCTTCTTGGGATTTTGTCTACACAGTTTGTACAAGGTTGCTTGGAATACATAATAACATAGTGTACTGGTTTTTTTGCTCGTTCAGCAACAGCTGCTAACATTTCAGACATAACAAGGTTGCATAACTGCATCTGCAGCACAATAGTTTTATCATAGAAACTTTGTTTAGTCCCCTTGAGGGCAGAGAGGAGAATTCTGGCAGACAGGACTGTTCTGGATGAACAGCAGTGCCTGACATTCAGCCGCGTGTAAATTAAGTTTACACTCATGATGTGGATCACATACCTACATACACCAGGTATGGGGTCTGAGGGTGATCCCAGAGATCACAAATATACTGTGCTCTTATAATAAGGGTAGACATAGACAGATATATAATTTGGCATGGTTAGGATGGTTGTCCTATACAGTCTTTTAGTAATGCTAATTACTTTGTTTGGTAGCATCTGCCTAATGATCGCAGCACATTTGCTTCATAGTAGACTACGATAGTTTCAATAAATGCATTGTAAACTTTCTTCATGTCATTCTTATGTCTACTAGGGGCATGCATGAGTGACTAATTGAGTAATGAAAGGGCAAGATCTGTTTGCACAGTTTCTTTGGGGACGAGAGTGTTATGCTCAAGGTTGCTGAAATCATCACTGTAACCTAGCCAGGTTGGGCCAACAAGTACTGATGTTGTAGAGAGACTCAATCCCTCCACTCTGACGTCATGTTGTCTTAACACACAGTTATGCTTACCAGCAGAATTCATGCAACACTTTCTTTACCTATTTGGTACCTTCTCTCTGTCTCTGGAATACATGACTGGAGTGGGACACCATTTCTTTTGCACCACAGCGGGGGAGACTACTGCTCCCAGCCAGCATCTGGTCACAGGAGGGCCGCGGCATCATCATTTCCGGTGCAGGAGCGCCTAAGAACAGCGGCAGATACTTGCTGCATGGGCCGCACCCGGGCGAAGCCCGGGCAAAGGGCGGGCCCGTCAAAGGCCTTCAAAGCCTCGAGGCGGCTGGGCTGGCCCCCCCCTTTTGGCTTTGTGCTGTGAGAGACCCATGACCCTCCTCAACATACCCTTGCACAAGCAATCCAACTGAGAGGTGAGATTTCTTTATTTAAGGACGGTACTTCACTTTACTATCTACCTTAAGGCCTGTGTATCTGTGACACTTAACCACTTAACCAGTTTGTGTGCACAAGCTGAACATATTACCTTTCGTAACAACTTGTTTGGTGTGAAGTCCGGTCATCGTGTCATCGTGCTACAAGGACTCTATTTGTACCATAGAGCCACACTATTTCCACTAAAGGGCTCTCTTTACCCAGCTTGATCCCGTGGGGAAACGTAAGACAACAGCAGTCATTCATGCAACACTGGCAATTATGACCATGGACTGTTTCTGCAGAGAGCTGCGAGGGTCCTCTATAAGGAGATTGAGTTGGTGACCCGTAGGCTATCCCGATCCCCCGCTATTTGTCTGGATCTTTGTACTCCTGTACCGTGTACCCCTGATCTGGTGGAGCTGACTGATCCCTATGTACCCCCTTCTGTACCCTCCTCCAGTGTGGCCCTGGATATTATTGGGGCAATGATCTAAGAGTATTAGGGGGGTGTAGGGCTCCTTCTGCACTAGCGAACATGCCAGCTTATGGTACGCCTGTCATTATTTCCTCTGTATCTCGCCAGGATGTTAAAGAGGGGGTGCCCAGTAGGGGGCCAGGACCTGGGACCAAGAGCAAGTGCACTTTGATGTGGGCCAAGGCTAAACGGTCTAGAGCGGATAGCTTTATTTCTACCAGCTCGGGAGCAGCACCACCTACGATAGACGAGTTAGCAACTATGCTGGATTCTTGTGTGGGTTCCCTTCTTGAGGGGTTAGACTCCAAACTGGACCCATTTAAGCAACCCCTGACCTCAATTGAAAGGGATTTCTTCTACTGGCTCCAACACAACAAGAAGACCAGCGACATAGTCTCCATTGATAACGCGGCTATTTCGGCCAATGGGAGGCACAAGGACCAAGATCAGTTTGTTCCTGCACCTGCATTAGGCGGGGTACACACAACCCACCTTCAACCGCAGGAGAGCATCATCCCTCCTGCCCTCCCCCTGTTTCGGCCTACCTCGCCCTTGCCATTAAAGGAAGGATCACAGGTGGGGGCGCTCTCTATGGAGACTGTTAGGATAAAGGGCCATCAAAGTAGCAATTTGCCCTGCAGGAGAGAGCATGGAGTAGGTGGAGTTACCTCCCCCTTAATCAGCGACTCAGGCGTGCAGTCCCAGGGCTCAAATATTATTCACTTACCACCAGAAGCAACACCGTATGTTGTGGTCCTGGGTAACGTACCGGTGCTAAAGCCTGGTTCCAACAAATTACTTTTACCAGTTAAAAAATAAAGTCTTGTACTGGTTGAACAAAACGCATGTTTGGGATTCAGAGTGGAAAAGCACACCATTATGGCCCTGAGGGTGGCTTGGATAGGAGGGACAAAAAAGAGCAGCAATGGAGACTGTGTAATAATCAACTTCAACCAGCCGCACTTGGAAGAGAGAATTCTTCATTGGGCCAGGGATTGTTCCACAACGGGCCCTGTTTCTTCCATCATTGCCCTTCCCCTGGGCTTTTTTTATAGACCCCTGCCCCAGGCTTTAACTCTAACTCTATGGCGCTCTATGAAACAATCATGTACAGCTCCACAAGAGTGACTCCAGGCTTCTGCACCGGTCCAGGTTTTTAACTCCTTTGCACCCCTTGGGCATCTTGACAACTGTGATTGACTTGAAGGACCTGTAACCACGACCCCTATAGCCCTATCACCATCATCAGCCTCTTTGTACCAGCTGGGCCATATCAATCCCGGATTTCACACTAGGGACCCTGGTTTTTGTAATCTTATCTCCTGGAATATAGCCGGCCTGGCTAGCAAGATCACAGTTGCAGAATGGTGCTGTTTTGTCAAATTGTTTGATCTTGTTCGTTTGCAAGAGACATGGGCTATTGATAACTCCCCTCCTCTGGAAGGGTACAAGTCCTTCTCAGTGCCTGCAATTCCCTCGAGGGTGGGCAGTGCCAAGCGGGGCCTCACCATTTACGTTTTGCTAAGGTTAAAAGGTGACATTGTTGAACTGAACACAGATATCCCCTGCCTTCAGGCTTTGTTAATTTATTTAAGGCCTAGTAGCTTATTGCTTCTGAACTTTTATAATGCTACCTCATCTCTTCCTGAAGTGTGTAACATAACGCGTTTGGGCACCTTTTTGACTAATTTTAATAGCTCTACTCACCACACCTCTAACATCGTTTTGGTGGGAGATTTTAATATTCATCCGTGCCGGGATCCAAGATCGCAAGGTATGGGTGATTCTTATTGTCCTCGTTATACCTCAGCACAATTTGAACATAGTGGTCAGGGGGACACTCTCAACAGCCTAGTATGTGATTTTGACCTCAAATCAGCAATGGATAAATTGGACACAGACAGAGGGTCATCACTCCCACTTTTTAAAGGGCAAGGTGATGATTCCTTTATTGATTATATCCTTGTCTCCACCCTTCTCTTTTATTTGATAGCCGATTTTAGTATCAAAGCAAGTATTTTTAGCAACCACAACCTGCTATGTTTTAAAGCTAGTTGGCCTCTATTGAGCCTGAAGGAGGGGAGTGGAGGTGGTGCTGCACTACAGACAACAGATGGGGGAAGAAGGCTTAAATGGGCACAAATCATTTCAGACTCTTTTTATGCGTCCCTCCAAGTCAAATGCCAGAATAAGATCCAGATCTGCCAGCTGCACAGTCACAGCCGGATGAGATAATTGTTAAAGCTTTTGAATCTATCTCCCGCACCATTGCCGACCAATTGTTGGTCCCATTGACCAAAAGCCAACATGTCAGGGCACCTATGTGGTTTGACTCAGGATGTTCATTAGCGGCCAGGATGCTCAAAGATGCACTGCATGCCACTCCTAGAAATAATGCCTTAATTAGAATATACAGAAAGCAGTATAAAGTGGCCATTGGAAATCGTAAGGAAGCCCTGAAGGAGGATGCTTGAAGTAAGCTCATGGAAGGCAGTACTATCAAGAGCAGCACCAAGTTTTGGAGTATTGTTAATAGTGCTCTTCTGGGGGGGGGAATAGCTAATGCTTTGGACGCCCATATTACAGAGAATGACTGGGTCAGCCATTTTGAGAGTATGTTTGGGGGTCCCACTGTTCAGTGTATACTGTCTGGGGTAGGTAATGGAAAATCAGAGGGTGAAGTGAGGTGGGGAATACTTGGTATGACCAGCAATAAGCCTCCTGGCCCAGATGGATTCCCTCCTGAGCTCTATATGTCCCATATAGACTTCTGGGTACCAGTGCTTACCCCAGTTATAATTGCAGCCGTTAGGTCTGCCCCCCCAGCCTCCTGGGCCATCTCCATTATTGTTCTAGTGTTCAAAAAGGGGAATAGAGATAGCGTACATTGTTACAGACCGATTTCCCTATTGGACTCGGTGGTTAAAGTTGTTGGACGGATTCTGTTAGACAGGCTGTCCACATGGGCCGGAGAAAATAACATTTTGTCGGATGCACAATATGGCTTTCGCCCTGTTCATTCTACGTTAGACCAATGCCTGAACCTTTTTATGATAATGAACAAATACACAGTCGCACGCCCTGGTACCATCTTCCTGGCCTTCATGGACCTCTCTTCCGCATTCGATTGCGTGAATAGATGCAAGCTGTGGTGGATTCTGCTCTCTTTGGGGGTGGGTAAAGACATAGTTCTCTTTTTACAAGATCTACACCGGGACACTAATGCGGCAGTGCGATATTCAGGTGATCTGAAGGTCTCACGTACCTTCCCCATACGGAGTGGGGTCCGCCAGGGCTGCATTCTGGTTCCTTATTTATTTTACATTTACATTAATAACCTGGAGTAGACCCTACTGGAGACCAAAGCGGATCTCCCCCAGGTGGGACAGTGAGGTTTCCCCATTCTGCTGTACGCAGACATCACCGTTTTAATGGCCTGGGCTGAATGGGGCCTGCAAACTCTTTTAAACTCTTTTGCCCACTTTATGGGGGAGCAGGATTTGAAGGTCAATAATTCTAAGTCCTACATCATGCAAGTGGTGGCCCGTACCAGCAGATCTTACATATTTAAGGTAGGGTCGACCCAATCCCAAAGTTGAGTGTTTTTTCCTACTTGGGGTTTTGATAGATGCCAAAATGAAATGGGTGCCCCAACTTACTCGCAAGCAAAATGACCTGGCTTGGGATACTGCAGCCATATTTATTTTTGCCTCTAGATTGGGGAAAAGAACGGTAGGGGCCCTACTAAAGCTTTATACAGGCAAGTGCATTTCCAAAGCACTCTATGGCAGTGAAATCTGGGGGTATATTAACTCAGATGATCTCCAAATTGCGGAAAATAAGTTCTTGAGACGACTTCTATCCATCCCTCAGGGTACCCCCTCCTTCACCGTACGCGAGGAGCTTGGTATGATCTATATCACTGACCTGATAGTATTTTGCCTAGTGGCCCTATGGTTAAGGTATGATTTTAAAAGATTTCCTGGCCCTAAACCATGCCTCTTGTGTACGGTGGCTTAAATACATTAAAGGGAGCTTAACGAGTATGGGGAGTAGAGATCTTTTTACCAACCCGGACCGGGTGAATAAGATGGACCTAAACACCATAAAGGCAGCCTTCTTTGCGCAGCAGATTGCGGCCAGTGAAGAGAAGGAACTTTTGAAGCCCAGTGTTCATCGTTTTATTATGTTAAGAACAACTCAGATGGAGGAGCTGTATTTACTGGGTTTAATAAATTGATTGATTGATTGATTGATTGAAATTCATACAACAGATTATTGACCAGGTTCAGGTTTTACCTTTTTCATCTCCTTCTTGCTCATCCCAGGGGACAGAGTAAGGGTTATATACTACCGTCCTGTGGTTGGGATGGAAAATCCCCACAGGACATGGTCCATTTTCTGATGTTCTGTAGTTTTTACGCTACCCCCAGGAAGTCCTTTTTAATCCCGGTTCTGAAAAAGGCCAATTTTAGGCAAGTGCAACCCGCTTTTATCGTTTTACAAATGCTCACGGGTAGCACCGTTTTTTATGTACTGTGGGGCATATTCTCAAGGAGCTATCGCCGAGTTATCGGCACTTTATCGCAGCCAAAGTCACGATAACTTTATCGCCCCATTCACAAGCTGGTGCTAACAGCTGATAACACCAGTTTACCTGCGACAGCAGCCGCAAAAAACATCGCCAAAGATGACCCCGGCAACTATCGCTAATAAGATGGAGAGTAGGCGTTCCCGAGAAAAAATCCTTCGACAACACCACACCTCAACATTCTCAACGACCAGCCAGATCGGCGATAAGATCTCAAAACATGCGATAAGGCGCGTTAGCAGCATGAATCTAACACCTGCTCTTACCTGGTGCAAAGTCGGACGACAACCTGCACCATCAAAGGGAGCCCAGCCCAGAGCCACACATGAAGAACAACAGATGCCATGGAGCCACTGACCATGCATCCCGGAGCCCTAAGAGGGCAACAACACCCACCGCCACCACCCCCAGGACCCCAACCCCCCTCCGGGGCCCCACTCCGGGCACCCCCCACCCACCCCCGGACAAAGATATGTCACACCAACGTTACGAAATCATAAACAAAACAATGTGCCTGATGTCGCACAATTACAACACCTAACATACATGTGTTGTCAGAAAAATGAGAATCATACATTCATCTCAGAATTTGCAAATAATTTGTTTCATTCAGAATAAACACAAAACAACTATTTAGAAGAGTCATGGCGGGTCCTCTCAGGACAATCTGTAAGTCACAGCCTGCAAAACAAAATTCTAGATAAGAAGGTGTGTCATGCGCTCATCAAAGGACAGAGAGAGCGAGCGAAAGAGAGAGAGAGAGAGAGAGAGATCGAGATAGAGAGAGTGAGAGAAAGAGAGGGAGAGGGAGAGAGAGAGAGAAAGAGAGAGAAAGAGAGAGATTGTACAAGGAGCGCAAGGCCAATTGGGCTCTTGGCTCATACATGCCAACTGTTGTGTGTGTATCGCTATTGGTGCACACTAAGTCAAAGGCCTGGCATCAATTGCAACGTGAAGCCCACATCACATTTCAAAAATGCAAGCAGTAGTCAGACTAACATTAGGAATGAAAGCTCCTTTGTCTCAATACACAAGGCTGAAGGACATCTGAACCCCCAACCTTGGTCTTGAATGCGGCTGGCACTCCTTGCGAGAGATACCATACCAGATCTTGACGACTCCCACACCACGAACTGCGTGAATGAAAGACCAACGTGTCCACTCCCCACACACACTTGTCCCTGCTTGAGGTACACCTGCATGGGATGCTCCTGACACATAAGTAAAAAACAACCCATATGCCCAAACGTTGCACACAAATACGACTCATTGTTCCGAGCAGTGGCATATCATCCACATAACTGCCGCCTGTCAGAAGAGTGCCGATGCTACGAGACCAACAAAGGCAATGGCTGGCAATTCCGGGCACATGCACAACCCCTGTCATGTGGAACTGTACCATGCACGAATGCTGCATCTGTTGGGATCACTGCCACTGGCAGTGTTTCGCATCAGTTACCGTCTGAGTTTCTGTCTTGCGTACGTCACCTGCGTCCAGCCCTGGTTCCATTGTCAATCATGCACATTCGAGTGGCCAATGGATGTCTGCCTATCCAACACAACGGTAGCTGAACTGGATTATGACACTTGTGTGCGCCCCCTGTTGGCCCATGAACAGGAGTGTAACCGTGATACCCGTGCATGGGATGCCTTGATATTTGGCGTATGTGCAGGCAGTTGGGCATGGGAGATTGCACAACTCCTCGTGTGCAGTGACCACATCGAGGCACTCCCCTATTGGGTGTGTTGCGGATTGGTGAAATGGCGTGGACGGAGCACAGCTGCCCGGACCAGGTAATGGATTGGCTCGCCCTCGTGTTCCTTGACCTCGACAACGATGTACTCTTGGAACAGATTGCCCATGAAGCAGCACTCGCATTCATGGACGAGTAACTACGTTCCTGCAGCCACAACTGATTGTCACCCACAGCACAGGTTACCACACCTTGTAGCATCTTGGAGGAATGGTCACATATCCCACCACAACAGTGGACATGTCTGCCTTCGCCTGGACTCAGAATGCATGTGCGTGGACCTACGCGTGCATACACACACCTGTGCAAGGTGATGCAGTCTCATGGGCGGAGCTGCACAGCGTCGTTTGGCAATGTTCCAAAATCGGAGAAACTGCTGGGGGGAGAGTACACACATGGCAATGTAGTACGACATGTGACCTTGTAGGATCCTTTCAGCTGCTCACTGTCAGCAGAGCACACAGTCAGCGCAGTACGGTGCTACAGCACTATGCAGATCCCATGGGCTGTGAGTCGTGTCCCCTGACACGGGCCAATGAGCAGACGCCAAACATCACATGACTCGTCCAGCAAGGCAAGGTGGGCTGAGACCGTTGACATCCGTAATGATTTGTGTTCACTTTTGCCACCCCATTACTTACACCTCAACATGTTCCTAAGCTGCCTGTAAGTGTCTTAAACATTGGTCTGCATGTTGTGGCCCTTGCCCTGCCCGTACTGACATGCACGTGCCAATAAAGTCTACGCAACTTCACTAGTGTACAACTGTGATGCGTGTTGATTATAATGACAAATCGTGTGCCTACATGTGCATTGTCCGTACACAGGGAGGGATTGACTGACGCTTGTGAATTGGGGGTGAGTCCCTATTGACAGCTCCACCTCTGTGAGCCAGACATTGTGGTTGGGACAGTTGCTGGCAGACCTGTGCTCTTACGTGTCTCCAGCAATGTGAGTATGGTGTCCAACTTCTTGCCATGTAGATCAAGGTTATCCATCAAAACAGACTGTGTCCACACAGATGTGTGTGAGTAGGTATGTGAAGAGACGTTCTGTTGTCACATGTGATGAGGGACACCACTTCAGGACTGCTACAGAATTTGACATTTCTACACACAGCCCTATTTAATACATGGACGTGGGGCTACGTTGGGGGGTAACGAGATTGTTGTTCATGTGCAATGAGGCCACAGCTAGTTCACACCTTCACAGTCATCTAATTGGCCATGTGGGTCAGGGTCAAACATGCGCATTGATGACATTTACCAGGGTGTACCTTTTAGTGCAATCAATGTCCCAACATCCATCCAAACTTTCATACATGAGTGAACATAGACATGACACATCTGTGTGATTTGGAATGTTTTATTCACATTCTGGGGAGTGTCGGAGCTGGAGCAGTACATGGCTATTTCAGGCCCACATAACATGGTTGCCCAGTGGTGGGCCAACCAGAGTCCTTGGGGGAATGCAAAGTTAATCTGAAGAGGAAGAGTTCAGTCCGCAGCCGGATTGCTGTGTCATTGGTACCGGAGCAGATATGGCAGTCCATGTCGGGGTCCAGGTGAATGTCGCAGAGTGTTTCGGGGGACAGTGGGAGGTGTTGTTCCAGGGCATGATGCAGAGAGCAGAACCAGGCAGGGACAGGCCATATGGCGGGGACGGATGCTACTCCCTCCTTCCTCACACAGTCATTACCCTCCACATCTTACTCCTCTGAGACGTCTTCTGTGTCTGGTGTGTCAGGTGTGTGTGGTGGGGTTATGGCTGCGTCACTGTGTGCCACTGACACATCAGGGTGCGAAGGTGATAGGGCTGCATCACTGTGTGCCACTGACACGTCAGGGGGCGGAGATGTTTGTGTCGAGGTTCCTGCAGCAGTCATCTGGTACAGGCTCAGTGGCAGCAATGGCAAGATGAGGATCTGCAGGGCATGGAAGACCCCAGCTACATCTCGAAGGTGTTCAGCCTTGGCAGCCACACTTCTAGCCTGTATCGGCTCCATGGTCTCCATTGTCCTCCACATCTGTGCCAACTCTGTGCTGTCATCGCTGGAGCCTGTCTGACTAGACAGTTCTTGTATCCGAGTAATTGCCCCAGCGATGTCAGCCAAGGAATGTTGGTGAGCATGATGCAGACAGTGGGTGTGCGTTAGGGACTGTAGGTGCTCCCTGATGGGACTCCGGCACCCACGTATGGCACTGAGTTTGGCTGCCATGAGGTCGAAACCCACCCGCAGCTGATCAGCCATCTTCTCCTGGCACCCTAACACATTGCGTTGGAATTCCATATGTTGGTCGTGGGTGTCCTGGGAGACAGCCGTGGTGGTGTGTGCTTCCTGCTGTGTGGTCTGTGCAGGGTGTGGGGTCATCGCGATGCAGCTGGGCTGCCCTGCTCCTGGAGGTGGGGTGCGGAGGCTGTCCACGAGCCATTGGAGTGTGTCTGAGCAAATGTGCAGGGTGTCCTCTTCATCATCACTGAAGAGATGTGTGGTCTGCTCTGCAGGGGGTGTTGATTGTCCCTCTGCAATGTAAAGGGGAGATGCAGGTTAACAGTGTGTTCCATGTATGTTGACGCATTGTAGATGTTTACATTCAGACTGCATGACAATGTACATTGTGACTGTTTTGGTGAAGCTGGCTATTTGATGGGAGACAGTGGACATTTCGACTACATGACGGATGTGTGGTTGTACTCGTACATTGTCATCTCACAGTGTCATGCATTGCCAGATGTGATTGGCCAGTTTCTACGCACGAGCGGCACCAGTTGTGTCCTCTGTCCTGTGGTGTAGGGGTTGCACTTTGTACCACATTGTCATCAATTTTGATGTACTGTGATTGCTATGTGTGTGTGCTGCATTGTTGGCGATTCGCCCCTGCAGCTCTGCTTTGGCGGACCCTTATCCCTTTGAGTCGGTGTGCCTTTGACTTATGTGCTTTTCGGGTGCTGGGATGTTTGCGACTTGGGTCATTTGTGCTCCTGGACAAATTTTGTACTCTTGTTCATTGTTTGTCTGCAGATGTATTTTTGACGTCATGGGTTGTAGGTGCACGTGGATGTGTCAGAGTGTGACCTGCTCCTTTACGGATGTGGTCCACACTCAGCCACCTCAATGTCGTCTCATGCACCATGTCATGTATTGTGATTTCAGCCATGCTATCTGTCATGCAGTGTCACTTGCATTGTCAGTGTGGCTCACAGAGCCGCTGCTTTTCTGGATTCAGCACATGTGCATGGGTAGGTTGTGGCATTGGTTTTTATTTTATTTATTTACTTGAGTTTTATATAGCCAGTAAGATACGCAAGCTCATTGATCGAGCATTAAAAGATGGAGACATATGTGAGAAAGAATGGACCTTTTTGAATGTTGAGAAACCTAGGATGGCTAGCATTTATGGTATACCTAAGGTCCACAAGAGCGTAACTGATCCCCCATTACGACCAATAGTTACCACTATAGGCTCGGTCACAGAGCCTTTAGCTAAATATGTCGATGCCATATTATGCCCTCATGTATCTCGCACACCTGCCTTTGTACAAGACACGAGGCATATTATCAATCTTGTGGAAAATATTTCTTTTTGTCCAGATACCGAGATTTTGGTTACTATGGATATTCAGGCACTTTACAGTAACATACCCATTGATGGAGCTATAGCAGCTGTGCATTGGTTCATCCATACCTATAACATCAAGTGTCCATCTTTGTTTGTCCTTGAGTGTCTCAAAATAGTGCTGTCTGATAACATTTTTGAATTTAATAATCAGCTATATAAGCAAAATCAAGGTGTCAGCATGGGGGCATCTTGTGCCCCTACGGTGGCAAATATTTACATGTCTCAATTTGAAAAGAGGTATGTTTTTAATGAGATAGCCCCGTTCTATGAGTCTGTGACCAATTGGTCGCGATTCATAGACGATGTCTTTTCATTTGGAAGGACACTTATGATAATTTGCAGCAATTTTTGGAATGGATAAATTTATGCGATACTAATATATACTTTACTAACAATAAAAGTAAATATCAGGTTGAGTATTTGGATGTATTAAAAAAACATGATGCAGGTATCTTGGTGGTTGACTTATTTGTTAAGCCAACTGCCAGAAATACCTTATTACATTACGATAGTTATCATCCGGCGACTCAAAAAAATAGCATTCCATTTGGTGAATTTTAAGGCTAAGACGTAATTGTACAAATATCAAGGATTTTGATGTTAAGGCAGAGGTAATGAAAAGGAAGTTCCTGGCTAGGGGCTATCCAAAAAGATTGTAAGAGACTCTTATAAAAGAGCCCGCTTCTATGACCGTCAGCATTTACTGACTAGTGCTAAAGATAAAAAGGACCCCACACTGGTCTTTGTTACCAGACATTCCATGCTAAATGAGAGAATCAGACAGGCAGTCTGTTCTAGTTGGCAAATTCTTAATGTGGATACATCTAAAACAGGGTTGATCCCTAAACCAATGTTTGCGTATAGACGCAATAAGAATATAAAGGATCATGTGGTACATTCCCGCATGAAGAAAATCAGTACTGCTCAGCAAATGAGTATCACTGGTAGTAATCCAGTAGTGGGAACATTTAAATGTACTAACTGTAAGTCATGTGCAACAGCTATAGAAGCAACTACATTGCACTTTAACGATCAAGTAATATCACCTAACAGCTTTAACAATTGCAAAACAGCAAACGTTATCTACTTGATAATATGCCCCTGTAGATTGGGTTATGTAGGGGAAACAGGCAGGTCGCTAAATGTAAGACTTACTGAGCATAGGTCAGCGATCAGGACCAAGAAAACATCAGCACCAATGGTAAATCACTACATAGAAAAGAACCATGCACCTGAAGATATGCATTGGTATATTGTGGAGAAAATTTGTCAGAAAGAAGGGATTATTACTGAAAAAACTAGAAAATTGAGAGAGGTTTATTGGATTTTTATTCTGGGAACATCAGTTAAAGGTCTGAATCTTGAGATACCTTGGGATCAAGCTATTAAATAAATCCTTTTATTATACTAGTTTCAATGATCTTTCTCTCAATTTAATCAAGTTTGCTATTAACATAATGTAGGACCTTGGTTTTATTTTTATCGTAATATCTATCTAGGCCTAGATCTACATAGGGGGTTAATTGCTTAACCCACGATTCACGTGGTATAATATATAGGTTGAGTTAGATGTTTTTGTAAAACATCAGTTGTGAACGGGCTGTGTCCCCAGAGAGATTGAGCATATTAGTGTTTGGTTACATTCACCGGTTAGTAGATATATGGTAATTACCTTTTCTACTATCTTTAATTCGAAGATTTTCGGGTATTAGCAACTCCATCATGGCGAATTGGTTAACATCATGTCTCAGCATTAGCGAGCGCATATTAATGACGTCATTCCGTCATTGACGAGAGTTACGGGAGTGAATTTAAACCGGAAATCAGCCCTTACGCTTCCTTTGTCGAATAGCTGGTCGGAGGCAGGAGCGTTCTATACTGCTGTAGTGGTAAGTTATATAAATCTTTGCCGTACCACTTTGGTATTGGAATATCCAGCTCAATATTATTTGATAGCGAATATTGAGCGTAATGTTATTCATCAGCGATTATTTGGCATATTAGGAGCGCTATATATACGCAGACATCAATTGCGTTGCATAAATAAGATGGAAGGCCATATTGGTAGACCTGTTAAGCGTATTTTGGTTATAAAATGATACTGTATGTCGACTACGCTATAGACAGTGCCTTGCCCCGTTGGATATTGTCATTAAATCCACTAACGTATGGCAGTTTTGATACGCGATATACTGATTAAATTTTGGGTCATTATATGGTTGGAATAATTTGGGGTGATGTGCAATAGCTCTACACATGAGCACTTAGTTGTAGCGTCTTCTATTTATTTTTGTTATTTACATTTCCATGTATTTTGACCTACCCTTTTAGTTAGATTTAGGGTATAAGTTGCCATATAAGAACCTAACCAAATATCATTATTAGAACTATTTAATTGTGTGGGGTTAATGCCTATTACGATAATTGACGTTCTGTTAGCAGGTTCATTTCATGTAATATCTTATCGCATTATGAGCATGGCTTATGAATAGCATTTTTGGCTTTGTTCTGGGGACAATTTCTTAATCAACCATTTCCGCTTTACATGTAGGGTCTTAGAACTACACTAAAATCATACTACCTCACTGGGAGTCCATGCATATAGGAATACGCCATTGGTGACATTCGTCACAGATTTGAAGGTTAGTATTTTGGAGTCCATATGTATAGTGTAATTAAATAAATTTCTAGTTTCATTGGACATTAGTTAGTTAATTGTGATCATTTTGTTCTTCCAGAATACAAATACATTAATTAAGCCTCCGACCGAAACAAATTAGCAGGATACAGTCAAGGGCTAGTCGAGGGGAGATATTATAAGAGAATAGGTAAGTAACATTAGTTTAGAGTCGTAATACATTCTAACATATATAGTGATTGGCTTGACATTATATTAGTAATAATTTTTTCATTTTTTATTTTATGTTATTTTCAGGCAGTACAAGCCTTTCATGTTTACCCCTACGGTTCAAGAACCATTTTAGTGATCCGTATAGTCTCTTTCATCTATTAAGGTATTTATTAGATCATTTCATATAGGTATAGTGAAAATTCTAGTAGTTTCTATATTAAAGACTTAGAACACTGTTTAAGAATCTATGGGTGTTCATATTTATATTCATTTCGTGATTTAGTGCTACACAGGGTTGCCAATTAGAGTTTCCAACCCCTAAGGATGAGGGTTGGCTCTAGTTATATACTATCTATGGATTCATTGGATGTAAATTATATGGTTATTGTTTTGCCTTACTAGTAAAGCTTCTTCCAAATATAGCCAACAATGGAAGCAGTTTAAGTATAATAGCTTAGAAACACACATGTTGAGATAGTTGCATGTTTTTTTTTTAATTTCATGTTATTTTTGTGTCACTTTGCAATTGGTTGGTTGAATAGTAGTGCTACACTGGTGTCATAAGTAATTGTGTCATACTGTAATTGTTTCTTGCAGCAATATTCAGGTTCAGTTGTCTCAGACCTAAGCTATAATGTGATTTATCAATATTTTAATGGACGTATATATGGAATAATTTAATGAGAGTGCGTTTAAACTCTAGCTCACAATTTTGTTTATACTTCCTTATTTTAGTAACCACTGGTATGAAAATCCTGAAGAAGGCTTTGCCGAAACGCGTTGGTATTCAACGAACATTACCAGTGTCTCTATATATGTTTTAATCATATTACTCAGGTTATATCGTAATTTGCATCGACATGTGGTTCTAATTTGCACAATATCTATTGGAATGTATATTGGTCCATGCATTGAAGGTTCTTATGTATAAATTGTATGTGTAAATCAATATATATATTTTTTAATCTTTAAAAAACAAACAAAAAGAAGATTAATAATAATAAAATATATTTTTTATGTCAGTTGTCATATGTATATTATGTTTTTGTGAGTCTAGAGTTTATAGGTCTTCCTAGAGTAAATCAGCACTGTGCCCGGTGCTAAAGTTTTTCAAAACAGTTGAATTCCCTGTTAGGGTTTATCCTTTTTTCAGGGGCCCCATACGTTTTCCAGAGTATGTATTGTGATTTCAGCCATGCTATCTGTCATGCAGTGTCACTTGCATTGTCAGTGTGGCTCACAGAGCCGCTGCTTTTCTGGATTCAGCACATGTGCATGGGTAGGTTGTGGCATTGGTTTTTATTTTATTTATTTACTTGAGTTTTATATAGCGCTGGCTAGACCCGGAGGTATCAGAGCGCTTTACATGAGGAGAGTTACATAGGTTACAAATTACACATTGTTACAGAAGGTAGAACAGTTACAGTTACATCCGTTGGTTCTTGGCGTGTAGAGGGGTAAGGGGGTAATGTAAAAGGGTGAGGGGGGAGATTAAGCGGAGTATAGGCATAAGGATAGACAAAGCAGGTGAGTGGAGAGGAATTCAGGGGAGAGAGGAAAGGAAAAAGGGAGGTAGCCAAATAATGAAGGAGGGAAGCGGAGGTGGAGGGGCTAGGGGACATAATGTGGAGACGGGGAAGTGACTGTGTCTGGCGTCCGGCTGGGTGGGAGACGGTTCCCCATGGGACAGGGATCCTACTCAGTCCTCAGTTATGTGTGATTCCCATTGTCACAGTGGACTCTCTCAGCGGGGTCGCTGAGACTCCAGGGCATAAATGCTGGATCCCTCCCCAACAAGGGGAGAGGAGTGCTTTGGTCACGGGCACACTCAGAAGAATGAAGGAGGGAAGAGGTGGGGAGGGGGTAGGTAACCCAGCGGGAACACAGTGTCCGAAGTCCGGCAGGGTAGGAGCCGGCTCCCAGTGGTAAGGGGATCAATCCCAGTCCTCCAATATGTGTGACTTCCACTGTCACTGTGGACTCTCTCAAAAGGATCTCTGAGACTCCAGGGCAAAAAAGCTGGTGATATGGAGGGGGGCCCATTTGTGCACATTGTCAACGGGGCCTACTTGGTGTTTCTATGTGTGCTGCAGTGTGGCAAAGGTATCAGGGACATGTTCCACACTCATTGTGGGTGTGCAGTGTGCTGCACATGATTGTGCATGAATGCCATTGTGCTCATCTCCCCCCGTTCCCCCAGTCCCTGGTCGTTACTCACCCTGTTGCTGTTGGGTCAGGTCATATTGAGCTGCATCCAGACCGCCAACTCCTTGCACCGTCTCCACACTGATGACCGTGGCCACCATTTCCTCCAGCTCATCCAGCTCCTCCTGTGGCGCAGGACTCCCACCTCCAGTCGCCTTTGCTGCCTTCCTGATGGCAGCGAGTTTCTGTTTGGTTTGGCTGTGCACTTCATGCCAGCGCCTCTTGACCTCCTCCATTGACCTCCTCGACACTCCGACTGCATTCACGTTGGTGACGATGGACTGCCATATTTCCGTTTGTGTTGCCAATGACGCAGTGGAGGTGACGAACAGTTGTTGGTAGTGTTCTATCACCTCCGTGACGATGATCCGGTCTTCCTGCGGACTGAACCCCGTCTTCCTCTTCTCCTTCCCCGGAAACGGGGTTCCTGGCTGGTCCTCCGTGGGGCTTGTGGGGTTCGGGTTGTCCTCTGTACTCGGTCCGGGTGCATCCATGGTGCTACGCAGTTTGATTTGGTTTTGGTGTGTTTTTTTGGTTGCTTTTATAGTGCATTTTCCCGCATGACGCGTTGGAATTGCAGGCCTGTCGCTGGTTGTCGTGGATTTTTGTATCGCGATTTGGAGCATCGCTGTTTTTTTCGCGTTTCGCATTTTTTCAGCGTCGTGTTAATTTTTGGGCGGTCATTTGGCGCGTTGTCCTGCTACTATCGCATGGTGCCGCCGGGTTGGGAATTCCACGTTGACACAGTGTTATATTTCCCGCGATAGACTGCGATGTGAAGAGTTGCGTTAAGCAACTTTTGCGGTAGTTATCACACGTTCTTGAGAATATGCCCCTTAATTTGTTTTAATCTGCCATTAGGCTTAGGTCTAGTTGTGATTAATCAGGTCGCGTTACATACACTTTTCTTGGCACAATGCACTTTGTAATATCTGGCTCTCAAGTTAGACTATTTTGAACTCTTAGAGTGTTGATACACCGTGCTATCTGAATAACTCTTTATCTTTACGGTATTGCCTGTAAGCTATCTGTGGTTACGCATTCTTGTGTTTGTCTAACTTATGTCCTTGTACTTTGGTATGCAGTTGAAAGGACTGTTTTTATTGTACTTTTATTTGTGCTTTTATGGTTTTAAAACTTGAAACTGAATAAATATTAAAGAAAAGACTGGGGTGGGTGACAGCTGGTTTCCTGTATTCCCTCTAGATGGTAACACACAAAGGAAGGGTAGGTTTTCCTGAGTGGTCATCTGCATTCATATGGTCCATACTGAGCAGGATAGGAGGGAGCAGCTGACACTTACACCTGAAAGGGCTGTGTCCCATCCCCACACAAAGGACTGATTACCCCCTGCAGTGTGTCTGGAGCCAGGGCAGGAAGGGAGAACCTCTGTGCACTTCAAAGCTTTCTTTGAAGTCTCTCCTACTTCAAAGGCACCACTGGGTATAAGTACTAGACCTCTGGCACTACCAAAACAGGACTCTTCTGGACCTGTGACCACTATGCCAGGAGGAAGACAATCTATTATTCTGCTCACAGACTACCACTCTGCTGGGACTGCTGTTTGCTGAACTCTTTCCATGCTGTGTTGCTCTATTGTCTGCTGCTCTCTCTCTGCCTGGGGAGAAGGACCTGCATCGCTCAAATCCAGAGTGACTCCAAGGGCTTGCTGGCTTGCCTCCTGTTGCCTAAGTCTCAGGGACACAAAAGACTTAGACCCCTCCTGTTCCAAGTCTTGGGCTCCCCTGCTTGTGAGTCTGTCCTGCCAAGTGGTGCCACCCAGTCTTGGACTCTTTGAAGTGGACCTAGGAGTATGCTCCAGTGGAACCGATTCATTCTCTGGTGCAAGAGCAGAATCGACACATCACAACTCAGAACCATTGCTTCGGAACCAACGTATCGCTGCCATTGCATGGAAAAGATCGACACATCGCCTTTACAGCATGGAAAAACCCGGGACATCACATTCGGAACTGCTGCACTTCAGAACTGATGCTTCGCTCATGGAAGCGACACATCACCGTAGTTGCTTGGAGAAATTTGGTGCAACACCTCAACTGCATGGAAATCACCAACACATCTCGCTGTTGAGACACGTATCAAGGTACTTTTTCTCAGCCTGCCCTGCATGGGTCCTTTGTTCAGCCCACACCCTATCGTGGTTGGCCTGAACTCTTGACTTTGTCCTGTCCAGCGCGACCAATTAACTCTTTGGGCGCAACTTGCTTCTGAGAGCCATTTTTGCATTTAATCTTTAAAAAATCATATCTCGACTTCTACATTTGATTTTTGTATTTTTGGCCTTGGTTTATTTATAAAATTCCCCTTTATTTTTCTAGCCTGGTGCAAAGTCTTATTGTGGTGTTTTTACTGTGTTACTGTTTGAAGTGTTTCACAAATACTTTACACATTGCCTCTTAAGTTAATCCTTACTGCTCTGTGCCAAGCTACATAGGATAATTTAGGTTGTGTTGTGGCTTAGCCTGAGTGTGATTGTGGTTCCTGCTTGGCAGGGTGCATACCTCTGCCATCCAGAAACAGAATTTTTAATATTGGTGATCACCGTTGACGATAGGACTGGTGTTTGTGCAGTGCCATATAGTAACTAGATGTACACTACCCATCACTGTCCAAGATCATTTTGTTTGAATTTTTCTCTGCTTTGCATTTTGATGCATCCTCTACATCATGTCTCTGGCTGGTTCTGCAACTGTAGCCATGGAGTTTGTGCTGGCCAAGGTGGAAGATTACACAGTGGTCCAGTTGAAAAGCTTTTGCAAGGACATGGGGTATCTGGACAGGAAGCCACCAAGAAGGTGGAATTTCAAAAAGCCTTGAGGGCCTCCCAGGATATTGATGAGATGAGGGAGGCTGAGAACAGCTCTTCTGATGAACACCCTGCAGCAGTTGCGGGGGTCACCCTTGGATTTGAGCTCTGTGTGAGAACAAGAAGCAGTGTATCCTCCTGTGGCCTATCCTCAGAGGAGCTGAGGGAAATTAGGGAAGAGAGAGAATTCAAGCTACAGATGGTAAAATAAAAAATGGAGGATGAAGGAAAAAAGGCTGAGAAGAAAGCCAAAAAGGCTTCGGCTGACAGAGCCTAAGTAGAGAAGAAACTATTTTTGGATCATGAACTGTGTCTAAAGGAGCTGGACATCAAGGCCAGGCAATCTTATTCCAGCAGTGATGGTGGCAGCATACATGCAGTACCTGATGGAGATAAAAGGTTCCTTATACTCAAGGATATGGGGCCCAATTATGTGGTGGGAGATGACATTGGTAAGTGGGTATCTGCTTACGAGGTTGCAGTTAAAGTACACAGGGTTCCTGAATAGCACTGGGGGGGCTGTGGAAACACATGCCTACACTTGCACCTACACCTGCATTTACTAAGGCTTGGCTGGACCCGTAAAGCTCTCGCCAAGCCATAACAAACAGCCATGTCCAGGGGGTGGGCACCCCGGGACATAGCAGGAGCTGCGGTTGGTGGTTCCCAGGGCTATCTATGGCTTTAGGAGGGAGGCCTAGTGGCCCTTTCCTTTCTTTGAATTTTCCCCAGGGAGGTGGTGGTCCCCGGGCTGTGGGAGGGGTCCACGTGGCCCCCCCATTCTTTAAACAAAAAGGGGTCTGCACCACCCCCCATTAATGAAAGTTAAAGCCCCGGGGAGGTGGCAGCCCCCGGGGCTGCAGGCGGTCTGCACAATCCCCCACATTTAAATTTGCAAAGCTGCAGGGATGTGGTGGTCCCTGGGGCTAGAGGGGTCCAAGAGGCCACCCATTTAATAGGTAAAGAATCCCCAGGAAGGTGGTGGTCCCCGGAGTTTGATTAAGCCCTAGGAGGGAGGCCCCATGTGCCACCCTCCTTTATTTTTCAGATGTCCCCGGGATTTGGCCCACCTGGGGGCTTTCTTTAAAAGAAGTGCAGGCACACATGCTGATTTTTTTCCAATTTTGCCATGAATCCACTGATCTACCCTTGATATTCGTGGCAAAATTGAAAAAAATATATCTCTTTTTAATGGATGGCGGTATCCCTGTGGGCACCCCCCCACCATTATCTGGAGGGGTCAGGGTATTCCTACCCTGCCCTGTTTTTTTTTGTTCTTTTTTTGTGAGACTCAGCTTCAAGTCAAGTCCCAAGATGGCGTCCAACTCTTCCTGGTTGAAGTGTCCGCAGACAATCAAATTTCAGTAAGATCAGCGAGTCCACTGCAAGGACTCGCGTAACTGGATATCTATATTTTTTAAACTTAAATATCTCTAAAACTACTGAACAGATTTACACTAAATTACAAAAAGCACACTTTCTGGACCAACATCTAGCTTTTTACCAATTTTGGTGTAATTCCGTTCAGCGGTTCGGGCTGTAGTCATGTTCAAAATGAAAAATTCCCGTGGACATAACATGGGGAAAACGCGTTTTGAGACCCCCGTTTTTTCAGGCCAAAACTTTCAATACAGCAGCTGAACCAAACAGGGGACGTTTTTGAAAATTTCGTGAAGATTCGCCAAGCGGCGCCAAAGTTATTGGCAAAACAAAAAATGCTTTTTGTGGAAACTTTGGTCATAAATATAACTACCAGCCAGTAGGGTATCTATATATATATATATATATATATATATATATATATATATATATAGATATTATCTACTGGCGGTCGCCAGTAGATAGTTATAGTTAGGACCTTTATCCATAGGAAATCCGCAACATTATATTTGAAATAACTCTTGCGCCGGTTGACGAATCTTCGCGAAAGCTTCCAACTTGTTGGGGCGCTCCGCTCCGCTCCTACCCTGAAAGTCTCGGGTTGATTCGTCAAGCGGGGGCCGAGAAAAAAGGGGGGTCCCAAAACGCGTTTTCTCCGTTTTTTTCATGTTAATTCCCATAGGAAATTTTAGCCGCGGCTACAGCCCGAACTACTGAACGGAATTACACCAAATTTTGCAAAAAGGTAGCGCTTGGTTCAGAAAGCGACCTTTTTTTTAAATGGTGTAAATCCGTTCAGTAGTTGCGGAGAAATTCAAAAAATAAGAGTGAAAAAATCGATTTCACATAGGAAACTTTATGCAAGGCTACAGCAAAAACTGCTGAACGGAATTACACCAAATTTGGCAAAAAGGTAGTGCTTAGTTCAGAAAGCACCCTTTTTAAAAATGGTGTAAATCTGTTCAGTAGTTGCTGAGAACATGCAAAATAAAAGTTTCGATATTTAGAGGCACGGAGGATCCGCGCACCCTCCCGACCACGAGCTGCATTATAATTGGCTGTCAACACTCCAAACCAGGAAGTGTTGGCAGCCATCTTGTCCCTCGGTAGAACCGAGGGACAAGAAAAGACAAAAACAAGGGCGCAAAACGCAAAAAGGGGGCAGGGTAGAAACACCCTGACCCTAGCGCTGCTCAGGGGGTCCTATAAATCGGCAGGATGCGCTCAGGGTGCGCGCATCCTGCCGAAAAAAAAAAGATCGAAGCGTGGTCTCCCGCGCCTCGATGTAAATTTGCCCCCGGGTGGCCCAAGTCCCGGGGGCATGTGGAGGTGGGTTTATTGTTTATGGGGCAGCCTCTAAGGCCCCCCAAGCCCCGGGGACCGCCACCCCCCGGGGCTTTATTAAAAATGATGGCGGGAGGGCTCTTTGCCCTCCCGCTGCCCCGAGGACCGCCACCCCCGGGGCTTCTTTATTTTTATTTAAAAAACCTGTGTGGGGGATCCAGCCCCCCACACGCCCGGGACCGCCACCTCCCGGGGCACTAAAGATTTAAATATGGGGGTCCGTAACGGACCCCAGAGCCCGGGGACCACCACCTTTGAACAAGTTGGGAGGGGGCCGTTCGGCCCCCTCCTGGAGCCCTTGATGGCCCTGGGGACCGCCACCCCCAGGGCCGGCTCCTGCAGTGTCCCGGGGTGCCTACCCCTGGGACACTGTAGTTTGCTATGACAGGACGGGAGCCTCGCGGCTCCCGCCCTGTCATAGCAAGCTTGGTTTGCATTTTGAAAGAGAGAGCAGGAAACCTGCTCTCTCTTTCAAAATGCAAACCCAATTGCTTTCCACACGGGGAGCTGCATGTTAGCTGCTCCCCATGTGGAAAAGCAATGCCGGCTCCCATAGGACACGGGGAGCCGAGGCGGGACTGTGGGGGATTGGGGACCCCCACAGTCTCCAACGAGAGGCCAGGCCCCGGGGATGGGGTCCCCAGGGCCATAAGTGGCCCAGGAGGGGGCCACGCAGCCCCCTCCCCAATTAAAAAATAAAAAAATAAAAAAGGGCAAGGCCGGCCCCGGGGGATGGGGTCCCCGGGGCCTTAAATGGCCTGAGGAGGGGGGCCACGCAGCCCCCCTCCAAATATTTTTTTAATAAAAATTAAAAAAGAGGGCATGCCCCGGGGGATGGGGTCCCCGGGGCCAATAGAGGCCCAAGGAAGGGGGGCCACGCGGCCCCCTTCCCGTTTTTTTTTTTTAAAATGCTCAGGCCCCGGGGTATGGGGTCCCCGGGGCCAAAAGTGGCCGAGGAAAGGGGGGCCATGCAGCCCCCTCCCATAAAAAAACGAAAAAAAAAAACGGCATCGTGTTGGAGGCCCCGCCCCCTCCCTGCAGCAGTCTGCAAACGCGCCCCCTGGCGCGTTTTAAGAAGGGAAGTAATTCCCCTTGAATACTGGGGGTCCCTGGAGGCCAACTAGCCCACCAGGAACCTCCAGTATGCGCCAGGGGCTGCGTTGCAGAGAGGTGTACAGAGGCCACGCCCCTTTTACACCTCTCTGCAACGCAGCTCTGTGGCGCTTTTGGAGGTACATGGTGGGCTAGTTGGACTCCAGGGACCCTCAGTATTCAAGGGGACTTAATCCCCCAACTTAAAACGCGCCACGGGGCGCGTTTGCATAGTGGTGAAGGGAGGGGGCGGGGCTTCAGGTGAAATGTGTGCAAACAGGACCCGTGGCGTATTTTAAGATGGGGAATTAAATCCCCTTCAATCCTGAGGGTCCCTGGGGGCCAACTAGCCCACCAGGTACGTCCAGAAAGCGCCACAGAGCTGCGTTGCAGAGAGGTGTAAAAGGGGCGTGGCCTCTGAACACCTCTCTGCAACGCAGCTCCCTGGCGCATACTGGAGGTACAGGGTGGGCTAGTTGGACCTCAGGGACCCTCATGATTCAAGGGGACTTAATCCCCCAACTTAAAACGCGGCACGGGGCGTGTTTGCAGACATGTCACCTCAGGCCCCACCCCCTTCCTTCACCATTGCGCAAATGATCCTCTAAAATCAGCCAAACTACGAATTCCGATTTACTCACCTGTTATCCGGAGAGACCTCAGTGCTGCATCTGTCAGCCCAGTACAGATCCTGAAAAGTAATTCTAACTGTACTTACCAGTAACTTGAATTTCCTTCCATAGGCTAACATTGACTGGTTTCACTTGGAAATTCTTCTAAGTGTGGAGTTTTGGAACTTTATAATATTCCTCTAAAATCAGCAGAACTACGAATTCCGATTTACTCACCTGTTATCCGGAGAGACCTCAGTGCTGCATCTTTCAGCCCAGTACAGATCCTTAAAAGTAATTCTAACCGTACTTACCAGTAACTTGAATTTCCTTCCATAGGCTAACATTGACTGGTTTCACTTGGAAATTCTTCTAAGTGTGGAGTTTTGGAACTTTATAATATTCCTCTAAAATCAGCCGAACTACGAATTCCGATTTACTCACCTGTTATCAGTAGAGAACCCAGTGCTGCATCTTTTAGCCCAGCACTGACCCTGAAAAGTAATTCTAACCGTACTTACCAGTAACTTGAATTTCCTTCCATAGGCTAACATTGACTGGTTTCACTTGGAAATTCTTCTAAGTGTGGAGTTTTGGAACTTTATAATATTCCTCTAAAATCAGCTGAACTACGAATTCCAATTTACTCACCTGTTATCAGGAGAGACCTCAGTGCTGCATCTTTCAGCCCAGTACAGATCCTGAAAAGTAATTCTAACTGTACTTACCAATAACTTGAATTTCCTTCCATAGGCTAACATAGACTGGTTTCACTTGCAAATTCTTCTAAGTGTGGAGTTTTGGAACTTTATAATATTCCTCTAAAATCAGCCGAACTGCGAATTCCGATTTACTCACCTGTTATCAGGAGAGAACCCAGTGCTGCATCTTTTAGCCCAGCACTGACCCTGAAAAGTAATTCTAACCGTACTTACCAGTAACTTGTATTTCCTTCCATAGGAATCCATTGTCTGGTTTTCAGCAGAAAGGTTTCAAAGTGTCGATTTTCACAAACTACAAATATTCCTTAAAAATCGCCTGTATGACTTAAACGCATTCTTTCAACTGTTTACAGGAGATGCACCAGTGCTGGATCCAGGATCCACCACTGAGTAAGAAAAAGTAACGATAACACTACTTACCTGCTAAGTGAATTTCCTCCCATAGAATAACATTGGTGATTCTATGTGAAAAAGTTTCTGTGTCAACTTTTAAAATACAATAATATTCCTTAAAAATCAGTACTGTAACCAAAACGCTTTTACTCAACTGTTTACAGGAGATGTCCCAGGACTGAATCTAGGATCCAGTCCTGTGGTTAGAAAAGTAATCCATAAAGTAACTAATTGCATTTAACTAGAAATTCACATTGAGCTCAATGTTGCATTGTGTTTGAAATTGTGTTGCCCATTGCAACAACTGTAACTACTGTACTTAAAAGTCTATTGCCTATTTGCAAAGAATTTAAACTAAAGTAATTCATTCTGAGAAAGTATATTTTGTAATGTAATGTATAATGTAATTACAATGTAATTTAAAAAATAAATAGTTTAAAAAAATGTAGTAAATCAGTATCAAAAAAATAAAGTTAACAATTAATACATTTAAAAATTGTCATTTACAAAACCTTGGAAATTCACTGAAAAAAACCATAGGTTTCAGACATGTTATAGTTAGGAATTAGCATTTAAAAAACCTTTGAAATTCACTGAAAAAACCATAGGTTTCAGGCACGTTATAGTTAGAAATTAGCATTTAAAAAACCTTTGAAATTCACTGAAAAAACCATAGGTTTAGGCACGTTATAGTTAGAAATTAGCATTTAAAAAACCTTTGAAATTCACTGAAAAAACCACAGGTTTCAGACACGTTATAGTTAGAAATTTGCATTTAAAAAACCTTTGAAATTCACTGAAAAAACCATAGGTTTTAGGGACAGTTATAGTTAGTTGGACATTGCACTCGTACAAAACCCGTGAAATTCCCCCGTTATAGTTAGTTCAGCTGACTATAACTCGCGCCCCCGCAATGCACTGCTGATGACGTCACATATTACATCACTCATGACATGGTCAGTGACATCACTGATGACATCACTGATGACATCTCAAATGACATCACTGATGACATCATCCATGTGATAATTTCATGCATCTTCTCACACCCTAATATAACTTTTGATACACCCACTGTAAATTACAGACTGCCATTCTCAAAACCATAGACACTCCAACACCAATAACTACATACCCACTCACTGATTCTTAGGTCTACACACATCCACTCACTCACCCGTACAGTCACTCATACTTACAGTCACTCAGTACAGGACTATCATATGCACTCATACACCTACATAGACACTCACACACCGCCACTCATCCATAGAGGTACTCACAAACCTAGTCAGTCATGCAAATAATTAATCACACTGCCATTTACTCACCTATACAGTTATACACACACCAGCTCACTTACTCATACAAATACTAGCACATTCTTACGCTCTTATACAATCACTGATACAAGCACACACTCATCCATACAGTCACTCTCACAATCACACACTCTCGCTTATAGCTATTTATATACTCCAACACACATATATACTGCCTTTCACATATGTAGTTACTCACACATGTACCACTGAGATATACATTCACTCACTAACACACCCATACACACACTCTCCCACCCATACAGTCCATCACAAATGCACTCTTGAAACCATGCACCCAGTGAATCACCCACTGATACATCTATGTGCAGTCACACACACACCCCATCCACACAAACACTCAGGCACCCATACAGATACTCAGACAACCAATCAATAACTCATAGACACTCATGTAGCTATTTACAAACCCATGCAGCCACTTACACTCCAACAGACAGACGGATAAAGACATTCACACAGTTTAGTCACTAACCCATGCATTTAGTAAGATACGTTTAATCACTCACTTATAGAGTCAGTCACGCACCTACTAAATCATCCATCCAGACACTTATACACCCACTCATTATTCAATACACCTTGGCATATATAGTAAACATATTTAAACTTTATAGAAACACACAGTCACTGCATGATGTCATCAGTGATGTCATTTGAGATGTCATCAGTGATGTCATCAGTGATGTCACTGACCATGTCATGAGTGATGTAATATGTGACGTCATCAGCAGTGCATTGCGGGGCGCGAGTTATAGTTAGCTAAACTAACTATAACGGGGGAATTTCACGGGTTTTGTACGAGTGCAATGTCCAACTAACTATAACTGTCCCTAAAACCTATGGTTTTTTCAGTGAATTTCAAAGGTTTTTTAAATGCAAATTTCTAACTATAACGTGTCTGAAACCTGTGGTTTTTTCAGTGAATATATATATATATATATATATATATATATATATATATGTATATCCGCTCCAAAAACATTGCAAGGCACTCATGGGGTACTTGTTGCCATCTTTATTCCATCAAAACAGACGCGTTTCGGCGACATATCGCCTTTCTCAATGTCACGATGAAAAAGTTCATTACACACATCGTTACGGGTTCATTTAAATATCAAGAACCCTTTCACCATTGGTGGATTCAAAGCATTATCATTATCATGTGATATTTAAATGAACCCGTAACGATGTGTGTAATGAACTACATGTCACAAAGTGAGGCAGACATTTAGTAACAAACTTATATACACATTCAATCACTGCCCCAAATAGGAACTGAGGCACTCATTTAGATATCTGCTAAAGAACTCACACTTTTAATTCTACCATGCAGAACAGAAGGCCTTCCAGCATGTGTCAGGCCTGCAATACTTCAGCCCGTGTACACAGCTTAACAGCTGCAGATATTTTCTCACTGAAAACTCCTACACAAGCTGCAAACTGCTCTTGTACCATCTATAACTGACCACTAACATAGGCTGTAGTAAGGCTATAGCTCAGGGAGGAGTAAGCAACCCAGAGTACCCACTTTCTACTCTACTTTTGGGGATGGCTGGGATGAGCCTCAAGTCTCCCACGGTCGCTGTAAGCTCACCCACCTCCTACGGCAGCCGGCATTGCTTTGACACACAGGGAGCTGCTAATATGCCGTTCCCCCTGAATCAAAGCAACTGTGTTCACTCTCAGCAAGCAAGAGCATTTTGTATGCTTTCGCTTGTTGAAAGCCATCACATTTTGCTATGGCTTGGTGGCAGTGGTAAAGCTGCTGTCAGGCCATAGCAAACAGCTATGTCCCCGGGGTGGTCACCGCGGCACATAGCAGGAGCCGACCATGAGGGGCGGGGTCCCAAGGGCTCCTGAAGGGGAGCCACGTGGCCCCCTCCCATCTTCTCATTAGCTCCAGGAAAGTAGCAGTCCTCGGGGTCAGGGGTCCGCAATGGGCCCATTCATTACATTATTTGAGCCCCAGGGAGGTGGCGGTCCCTGAGACTATGGGGGGGCCACGTGGGCCCCCACAGTTCTAATACTCATTGCCCTGGGGAGGTAATGGTCCCTGGGACTGCGGTGGGGCGAACGAGTCCCCGCACTTCAATAATTAATAGCCCCAGGGAGGTGGTGGTCCCTGTGGCTGGGGGTCCACAACAGACCCCCTCATTACATTATTTGATCCCCGGGGAGATGGCAGTCCCCTGGGCTGCTGGGGGGCTGCATGGACCCCCAGAATATCTAATATTCATTGCTCTGGGGAGGTGGTGGTCCCTGAGACTGTGGGGGGGCTGAGCGAGCCCCCTGTACTTCAATAATTAATAGCCCCGGGGAAGTGATGGTCATAGGGCTGGGAGTTCACAATGGACCCCCTCTATTTCATTATTTAAGCCCCGGGGAGGTGGCTGTCCCCTCGCATTTCAAATATTCATTGCCCTGGGGAGGCTGTGGTCCCCAGGGCTGTGGGGAAGCCAAGCGAGCCCCCTCACACTTCAATAATTATTAGCCATGTGGAGGTGGTGGTCCCTGGGCTGTGGGGGCCTCACAGGCCCCCCTTCATTTGTGTCAGTCATTGCCCCTGAGAGTTGTGGTCCCCGGGGCTGGAGTTCTGCATTACCTTATTTGAGCCTCGGGGAGGTGGTGGTCTCTGGGGCTGGGGGGGGCTTAGCAATCCCACCTGCACATAAATAATTAATAGCCCTAGAGAGGTGGTGGTCCCTGTGGCTGCAGGGGGCCTCGCCAGGCCACCTTAATTTGTATTAGTCATTACCCCGGGGAGGTGGTGATCCCTGGGGCCAGGGAGCTGCAACGGACCCCTTCCGTTACATTATTTGAGGCCCAGAGAGGTGGGGGTCCCTGGGGCTGCTGTGAGGCCTCATGGGCCCCCTCGACTTAATACAAGATTTGTCCTGGGGAGGTGGCGGTCCCCAGGGCATGGGGGTTGCTAGGCAACCCCTGCATTAAATGTTAAGAATGCCCCAGAGAGGTAGCAGTCTGTGGTGCTGGGGGGGTCCCTTCGGGCCCCCCAGAATTTGAGGCTGCGGGGGCAGGGTTCTTTACCCTACTGGTGGTCACCAGTAAGTAGTTATAATTAGGACGTAGTTTCCATCGGAAAAGCATTTTTTGACTTGGCTATAACTTTGGTGTAGTTTGACCAATCTGCATGAAATTTTGCCAAAAAAGTGTCACGGTTGGTACTATTGTTATGGCAAGTTTGGGGGTGATCCATGCAGTGGGGACCGAGAATTTGTGGTGCGAAATATGGTTGCGTTTGTTATGTTAATTCCCATAGGAACCTTTAGCCGCACCTACAGTCAGAACCGCTGAACGGACTTACACCAAATTTGGCAAGGCGGTAGATGTCGGTTCAAGGAAGTGCTTTTTGCTTATTTGGTGTAAATCCGTGCAGTACTTGTTGAGAAATTCAAGTTTAAAATTATAGTGATATCTCGAGCCGTGGATATTTCGCGTTGGTTTCGCGATGAATTGCGAATGCTCCCTCCAACGGAAATGCTCTAATTGGCTGGACGCAACCTGAATAGAAAGTTACAGCTTCCATTTTATCTTTCGGGAATGGCTACCAGGGCAGAAAATCTGTGTGAAAGCCCACATAAGGGTTCAGGGTGGAGATACTCTGACCCCATGGTTGAGAAATGGAGGTGTTAGTGACACTAGTTATGTGTCAAAAATTTTTTTTTTTAATGGTGTGCGATATTCGTGGCAATGCCATGACCGCCAGCACGGCCCCCGGTATGCCATTGCGGGCACATCGCAGCCATCAACGTCATTGCAAATATTGATGAAAATATTTTAAAAATCAATGAATCATTAATACATTGTTATAGAGATATTGATACATTATTTTATAGCGTTATTTATATAGTGAGTTATGTACTGTGATGGTTAGAATTAATTATATAGTTATAATTTTGTAATGTGGTGGTGGCTATTGAATTCCTGCTTTTGCTGTCTGCTTTCGTGACGTGTCCGGGAGGATCGCGATTACCGATGTCATCGCAATCTCCGGCCTCACTGCGAAAATGGAAACTACATTTTAGAGATGGTTGTTCTAAAAAATACACTAGAAAAACATGAGTTTGAAGTGTACAGTAATAAACCCCTAGTGTGTAAAATACTGTAATATGTGTGAATATATGTGTTTTCACTTTATGGAAAAGGCGCAATCGTCGCGGTTAACGACGTCATTGCGACATCTTGAATAACCGTGAAAATGGAAAATAGGTCTGAAAGATGTTTTTTTAAAGAAACTTAGCACAAAAATATGAGTTTAAACATGATTTTAAAGAAGTGTGTATATAGTAATATGTGTAGGGCAATGTTCAGAATCGATTTTTTTATATATTATTTTTGGATGTGTTGGTGGTCATTGAATGTCTGCTTTTGTTTTCTGCTTTCATGACGTATCCGTGGCGATCACAACGTCATCGCGAAGATCCCCAAAAACTAAATGAAAAAAAAACCTTTATGAAAAAACTTCACAATATTTCAGGTACTAGGGTCTCTCTGACAAGAGCTGTTGCGTTGGTTGTGTATATATGGCTGCTACACATAAGACCAGATGCAGAGTTTCATGTAACTTAGAAACACTCTGATGCCTTCATATGTAAAGTGCACTTCATCATTTCTATAAATTCCATCCATGTCAAAACGCAGATTGTTGTTATAGGTACAGCCCATGCGATGGTCTCTGAGGAATACAGAAATAGTTTTACTAACATGTTTACTGGCTTTGTCAATCTGTGGACAGAATTGCAAACCTTGCAAAGGTTTCTATCATTAGGATTTCCAGCCCTATCCCAGTCAATGTGCTTAGGTGGAGAAGTGTGGCTCAATGGTTAGAGCGGCAGACCCTGATGCAGAGATCTGGCCCGGGACCAGGGTTCAATTCCTGCCTCGGCGGGTCTTGGGCTCAATTTCCTCGGACCTGATAATTCTCGCCTCGGTGCCTATTCTAATCATGGGTCCCACTCTGCAACTCTGGGCAATAGCTTGCTTAATCTCCACAACGGCCCCAACAGCGCTGGGATGCCTGGCTTCACCCTGGGGGTGCCCAGGAGTGGACATTTCACAGGGAAAAGCCAGTAAGGGTTCCACAGCGGTATGCGTACAGTGCCCACCCCTAAATAGGAATTCGTAGTTCGGCTGATTTTAGAGGAATATTTGCACAATGGTGAAGGGAGGGGGCAGGGCCTGAGGTGACATCTGTGCAAACGCGCCCCGTGGCGCGTTTTAAGTTGGGGGATTAAGTCCCCTTGAATCATGAGGGTCCCTGGGGGCCAACTAGCCCACCCTGTACCTCCAGTATGCACCAGGGAGCTGCGTTGCAGAGAGGTGTTCAGAGGCCACGCCCCTTTTTGCACCTCTCTGCAATGCAGCTCTTTGGCGCTTTCTGGACGTACCTGTTGGGCTAGTTGGCCCCCAGGGACCCTCAGGATTGAAGGGATTTAATTCCCCATCTTAAAACACGCCACGGGGCCTGTTTGCACACATGTCACCTGAAGCCCCGCCCCTCCCTTCACCACTGTGCAAACGCGCCCGTGGCGCATTTTAAGTTGGGGGATTAAGTCCCCTTGAATCCTGAGGGTCCCTGGAGTCCAACTAGCCCACCATGCCTACCCCCGGGACACCGCTGTTTGCAATGACAGGACGGGAGCCTCGCGGCTCCCGTCCTGTCATTGCAAACTGCTTTGGATATTGGAAGAGAGAGCAGGAAACCTGCTCTCTCTTCCAATATCCAAAGCTGATTGCTTTCCACATGGGGAGCAGCACGTTAGCTGCTCCCCATGTGTAAAGCAATGCCGGCTCCCGTAGGACACGGGGAGCCGGCGGGACTGTGGGGGGTTTGGGGACCCCCCCACAGTCCCCAACGAGAGGCCAGGCCCGGGGGATGGGGTTCCCGGGGCCATAAGTGGCCACGGAGGGGGCCACGCAGCCCCCCTCCCCAAAGGTAAAAAAAGTTAAAAAAGTGCAAGGCCGGCCCCGGGGATGGGGTCCCCTGGGCCTTAAATGGCCTGAGGAGGGGGCCACGCAGCCCCCTCCAAATAAAAAAAAGAGGCCATGCCCCGGGGGATGGGGTCCCCGGGGCCAATACAGGCCCAGGGAAGGGGGGCCACGCGGACCCCTTCCCGTTTTTTTAAAAAATTTTAATAAAAAAAAGGGGTAAGGCCCTGGGGGATGGGGTCCCCAGGGCCTAAAAATAGGAAAAAGGAAGGGGGGCCACACAGCCCCTTTTAGGAAAAAAAAAAACGATCGGGCCCGCAGGCCCCGCCCCTTCCTTCACCACTCTGCAAACGCGCCCCCTGGCGCGTTTGCAGAGAGGGAACAATTCCCCTTGAATACTGGGGGTCCCTGGGGGCCAACTAGCCCACCAGGAACCTCCAGTATGCGCCAGGGGGCTGCCTTGCAGAGAGGTGTACAGAGGCCATGCCCCTTTTTACACCTCTCTGCAACGCAGCTCTGTGGCACTTTTTGGAGGTATATGGTGGGCTAGTTGCACCCCAGGGACCCTCAGGATTCAAGGGAGTTAATCCCCCGACTTAAAACGCGCCACGGGGCGCGTTTGCACAGTGGTGAAGGGAGGGGCGGGGCTTCAGGTGACATGTGTGCAAACAGGCCCCGTGGCGCGTTTTAAGATGGGGAATTAAATCCCCTTCAATCCTAAGGGTCCCTGGGGGCCAACTAGCCCAACAGGTACGTCCAGAAAGCGCCACAGAGCTGCGTTGCAGAGAGGTGTAAAAGGGGCGTGGCCTCTGTACACCTCTCTGCAACGCAGCCCCTGGCGCATACTGGAGGTTCCTGGTGGGCTAGTTGGCCCCCAGGGACCCCCAGTATTCAAGGGGAATTACTTTGTTTGCAGAGTACTGCAGGGAGGGGCGGGGCCTCCGGCACGATGCCGGTCGTTTTTTTTTTTTTTAATGGGAGGGCGGCTGCGTGGCCCCCTTCCCTTGGCCACTTTTGGCCCCGGGGACCCCATCCCCGGGGCCTGAGCAATTTATTTATTTTTTAAATTAAAAAAAAAACGGGAAGGGGGCCGCGTGGCCCCCCTTTCCTGGGCCTGTATTGGCCCCGGGGACCCCAACCCCGGGGCATGCCCTCGATTTTTTTTTTTTTAATTTGGAGGGGGACTGCGTGGCCCCCTCCTCAGGCCATTTAAGGCCCCGGGGACCCCATCCCCGTGCCGGCCTTTTATTTATTTATTTATTTATTTTTTTGGGGGAGGGGGCTGCGTGGCCCCCTCCCTGGCCACTTATGGCCCCGGGGACCCCATCCCCGGGGCCTGGCCTCTGGTTGGGGACTGTGGGGGGTCCCCAATCCCCCACAGTCCCAGCCGGCTCCCGCGTCCTACGGGAGCCGGCATTGCTTTCCACATGGGGAGCAGCTAACATGCTGCTCCCCATGTGGAAAGCAATTGGGTTTGCATTTTGAAAGAGAGAGCAGGTTTCCTGCTCTCTCTTTCAAAATGCAAACCAAGTTTGCTATGACAGGACGGGAGCCGCGAGGCTCCCGTCCTGTCATAGCAAACTACAGTGTCCCGGGGGTAGGCACCCCGGGACACTGCAGGAGCCCGCCCTGGGGGGTGGCGGTCCCCAGGGCCATCAAGGGCTCCAGGAGGGGGGCCGCGCAGCCCCCCTCCCAACCATTAGTAAAGCCCTGGGGAGGTGGTGGTCCCCGGGGCTTTGGGGGTCCATAACGGACCCCCATATTCAAATCTTTAGTGCCCCGGGGAGGTGGCAGTCCCCGGGGCATGTGGGGGGGCTGGAGCTCCCCCACACAGGTTAAAAATTTTTAAAAAAAAGAAGCTTCGGGGGGTGGCGGTCCCCGGGGCTGCGGGAGGGCAAAGAGCCCTCCCGCACCATTATTTTCTAAAGCCCCGGGGGGTGGCGGTCCCTGGGGCTTGGGGGGCCTTAGAGGCCCCCCACATTAAATCTAAACCCCCCCCACCATGCCCCCGGGACTTGGCCCACCCAGGGGCAAATAAACATCGAAGCGCGGTCTCCCGCGCTTCGATTTTTTTTTTTTTCGGCAGGATCCGCGCACCCTGAGCGCATCCTGCCGATTTAAAAAAAAAAAATGCTTTTCTGCCCAGGGGTCCTTGTGGGACCCCTGAGCAGGCCTAGGGGTCAGGGTGTTTCTACCCTGCCCCCTTTGTGCGTTTTGCGCACTTGTTTCTTTTTTTCCTCGGCGGGATCCACGCACCCTAAGCGCATCCTGCCGATTTAAAAAAAAATGCTTTTTCTGCCCAGGGGGTCCTTGTGGGATCCCCTGAGCAGACCTAGGAGGTCAGGGTGTTTCTACCCTGCCCCCTTTGCGCTTTGCGCACTTGTTTCTGTCCCTCGGTTCTACCGAGGGACAAAATGGCTGCCAACACTTCCTGATTTGGAGTGTTGACAGCCACTTGACAGCCAATTAGCATACAGCTCGTGATCGGGAGGGTACGCGGACCCTACTCGTCCATAGATATATATGTGACTTTACTTTTGATTTTCTCAGGAACTACTGAACGGATTTACACCATTTAAGCAAAAGGCATGACACTGAACCAAGGGCTACCTCTTTGCCAAATTTGGTGTAATTCCGTTCAGCAGTTCGGGCTGTAGCTGCGACTAAAGGTTCCTATGGAAAAATGAATGGGGAAAACGCGTTTTGGGACCCCCCTTTTTTCTCGGCCCCCGCTTGACGTATCACCCCGAGACTTTCAGGATAGGAGCGGACCGGAGCGCCCCAACAAGTTGGAAACTTTCACGAAGATTCGTCAACCGGCGCCAACGTTATTTCAAATAGAATGTCGCGGATTTCCTATGGATAATATGTCCTAACTATAACTATCTACTGGCGACCGTCAGTAGATAATATATATATATATATATATTGCACTTGCCGCCAATACTCCGGATTGTTCCAAGAAAAACACGGACACGGACCACTTCAAATTACTTCAGGTGTTTATTTGGATGCCGCCATAACGCGTTTCAACTCACAAAGAGCCTTGATCACACCAAACAGCGCCCCTCCTTCACCTCCTCCTCAGTGCGGATGCAATAGAAGTGCACAAACTCCACTTTTAGGTACGCAATTGTTGTTGTTTATTTCACGTTCAAGTAGTCATAACGCGTTTCGGTAACAGCCGTTACCTTGATCACATGATTACAATGCATTTCCGCCATTCATAAATACCACCGCCTACCAGTGATGTCATATCATAAACATAGTGAACAGACTGTTTTGCAATTGCTGCCTTCTATCGCAATGTGCGTGACCCCAAATGGGGACTCAGCAACCTTATTATCAAATTCAACACATATATTGCACATAAATATTAGGCAAATGTTTGTAATATATAAATATATACATAAATAAATAAATATATATTTAAAAAGTTCAAATCATAAATTGTGTTAAAATAACATTTTTAACCATTATAATTCATACTAAAACTTTATACGCAGAATATATTCAATCTCTATAGTACCAAGATTGACTGCATGAATGCGTTGACCAACATACTTTGATATGCTCATCACTTATAATAATAAAACAAACACAATATGCCTTTTTAAGTACATAAACTACCATTTGAACTTGAAAGGGTTGGTTAAACGCTTGAGTTGATAGCAGCAATATAAGTTGTAAACATAATGTCTGATAGATTAAAGTGCTAATGTGCTTCATATGTCTTAAAGTGCAAATTAAATGTGAAAGTGTGAAAGTGCTATTGTGCAAAAATAGTGCACACCTGTGTGTCACGCTAGGGTGGATTTTTAATATTTATTCTATCTTTTTTTTTTTTTTAAACAAAGTTTTTTATTTTATAAAAATATTTTTGTATTTTATAAATTAGGCTAAAATACACGGCGGGATAAATACGGAGTAAATTGTGTAAGTGTCTAAAACACTAGTTAAATGTACAGTGAAGTTAACTCTATTATAGATAATTATGCAGCTCTTCGTTGTTGTTCAGCCCGTTAGGAGTCTTGCTGTCCAGCTCTAGTATCAAACGAGTCTCGAGCTGGCGCAGCAGTTTCTCTCTATTACCTCCTCGTCTCAGACTTGGGACCGAATCAACAACAAAGTATTTCAGACATTCAGGTTTGTTATATATATATAAATATATATATCACTGGATGCTGTCAGCTTGAAAGGGAATACAATTAGGTAGTGTGTTGGATGACTCAGGAAGAAGTCTTATTATTGCCTGTTGTTTAAAAAAAGAGATGTAATAAAGACATTGATATGTTTTTGAATCGGTGGAGTAAACCACACCTGCTGTATCTCATTTGGAAGTAGCATGTTCCTTCTAGAATGTGCTTTGAACTTTTGACCTACTGGTTCCTCTGAGTTGCTAGGTACACTGAGCCACGACTGTATTTGGGGGGGGAGGGTGTTAAAGAGACAGAACATTTTTTTTAAGTTGAGGAGTGATGACACAATGTAAGTAATGGCAAGTTTGAATTTCCATCTCAGGACTATGTAATAAACTGTTGTGTAGTATTTAAATTTCAGAAAAATGAAGCTAGAAATAGGTTCGAACTCCCGGTTTTTTTCGCGATTATTCCGCGATGATAGCGAAAACATTGCGAAAACACGCCGACATGAACCTTGTTTTGAAAAAGAGGGAAAGGGTTAACAGATGCTAACCATAAACAAGTGGAGATGCAGTAGTCTAAAATGAAAGACATGATTTCATTTGCTGCCTTTCTCATGATGATAGAGTGGAAAGTCGAAGAGGTTGCCATTTTAGAGTTGCTTTGTAGGAGAGTGGTGTACCATTCTTGTGCTTAGTTTTTACAAATCTTAACAGTGTGAAAACTATCCAGAAAGAGCTAAACAACAATATAATCTACAAACTGAATTCACTGGTATATATATAACTTTGTAATTATTTAAAAAATGCACATTAGAAATGAAGATGTATATGGGTGATTGATTAAAAGGAGTATCACAGTGATGAAAAAAATATATGAGATGAACTGTATCTATTAGAGGGTATGTGTTTAAGAGGTTACTGGTGAATATTTTGGGAAGTAAGAAAAAAATGAATTAGTGCCTCTTTATAACATTGTGTATTTCATTGAAAAATAACAGTATAGTCTTGTGGAAAGTTGCAATGAGGAACTAAGAATGTTTTAAATGTCTGAACATGATGTGCAGAATAGATACACCTGCTATTTACATTCTGGGAGTTGTAGTACTATTAGTAACATTATTAAACAGGAATAGTGTAGTGAGAATTAAAATATGAGAACATGTTGTTTTCCTGTATATGAACTAGAAAGAAGTAATTCTTGTTAGGTATGTATTGGAAAGTGTTTGTCAATGTGATTTTTAATTTTTATGACCACTTTGCATATGCTTAGATGGTGAGATATGGTTGCACATAGCTATTTACACGGTGGTAGTTTACCTAAAGATGCAGAGAGGTATATATTTTGGGAAAGATGGCTTGAAGGTGTACATCATTGGCTTGAAGGTGTACATCTATTAAGAAATCGCATGTATGTTTACACAGTGATCTATGTTCAGGAAGGCTGATGAAAATTTCAGGTATATGGTGAGGGTAGTGTTTTTCTTTAAACATGGTTTGTTTAAAACTGAGAAGGATTAAAAGTGCAGAATGCCTCGGGAGTTCTTGTGCTAGCTTCATTTAGAGTGTAACTTTTGTTTGAGATATGCTGAATATATGTTTTAGAAACAAAAGAAGTATTTGAGAAATGATGTAGGTATGCCATTTGCAAAAGTTTTTGTGCTTTGAAAAATTTCAAAATGTTGTTTTCCATTTTGGAAACTTACTGATGCATGTGCACGCTCAGTAACAACGCAATGTATGTGTCTAGAGAGCCATGTATGCAATGATATATCCAGTGTGATACCTAGATTTCACTCACACATAGCTCAGAAGAAAAGCATGTATATAGGTAGTTTGATACTGACAGAAGGAGATAACCAATGAGTCAGAGATATAGTGACAACTGTTACGTATATAACAGCAATGAAGGTACTTTCTCAGTCAGTCAGGCAGTATTCAGGGACTCATGAAATCACCTGGCCATTACTCAGGGAGTCATCAAATAAGTGATTCACTATTCATGGAGTTATTCAATTACCCAGACACTACACATGTACTCTTGCAATCAGGCAGGCAGAATTATGAAGACATTGAACTATGCAGGCACTGCCTATACATTCATCTAATCACCTAGGTACTAACTATTGACTTATGCAAAGAGTGCATGAGTAGAGCCTGAGTGATTCATCAATGCACACTTGTGCTTCAGTATTTCAATGACTGCATTGCTTGTAAGTGGGTGTTTAGATGGCTGCATAGGGTCTGCACAAATGTTATAATGATTGCACTGTTACAGCCTTGTTAATTTAGTGTTAAGTTTAAAAGTCTAGAAGGAGGAGAGATGCAGTGAAACAGAAAGAACGAGTTGAGAGAGTAGTTGATAAGGCCTTTGCTTTGAAGAGGAAGCTTTTCATTTTGATTCTACATAGAACGAAGACTCTTGACAAAATAGTGTTGTGCATGAGGAGACAAAACCGGAAGAAAAGATTAGTGAATAGAAGTAACTGTTGTACAGTTTTTAGTGGAGAATTGATACATACTTCTTGTACAGGGCCTTTTACTATTCTTTGCAGCATTGTGAATGGCTGTTATGGACTGCTCTCCAGCACTCACTACAACTCCACAATCCATGCTGTATGATGCCATCGGGGGAAACTGGTGAGCCAAATCTTGAAGTTGAGATTGGACGTTTGAATGGACTCTCTGCGTCTGTGTTGTTGTGCTGCTATTGAAGTCGAGGGTTCTTCTGCTTTGCGTTGCCTTTTTGCTGCTCACTATGAACTCCTCTTATGAAATTTGCAAAAAATATAAAAGGGTGGAAAAAATAACAATCTATGATTTTTGGCAGCATGGCGAATAGCTGTAACACACTGCTCACCAGCTGTTATAACAACACTATTGTCCAAGCAATACGTGGCCATTCTTGAAAACTCTGGAGCCATATCTGTAGTAGTAGTCTATACCTCTAAACAGACTTTGTGGCGGGGAATTGTTGCTGCTGCCACTGATGTAGTTGGTCCTCCAGCTTCCTTTTGCTTGATTGGCAGTTAGAGACGTTTTCTATGATAAGTTTTAAGATGATATAACATGAACGTCATCCCACATGAGTCCAAAAAAAGTCTCCAGCCAAAATCAACCACCTGCTCACAATAAACGTCTGAAAAAGAAGATTCAAGAAGGAGGAGTGGGTGTATACTTCCTATTAATTTTACTGAACAGTATATTATCCAATGATATTCCTTACTTTCTCAGTCATGTTATGTTTTCAGATTGTGCATTGCACTAGTTTGGCAACAGTTTTCAATTCCCCATGAGTTTGGGTAACAATGGGTAGTTTGATGGGTGTTTGGTGGTTATCTTCTATTTGTGAGTTCAGATGGGTTATTGTTTGAAACTGTTCTTTTTTATAAATTTGTTGTTAAAATAAAGTTAAACGAATATGTTACTGAAGACTTAGACTCAAACTTTGTGTAAATTATGTTAATATATCTGTTTTTTCACTTTGTCATTTGTATTTGTGACTACTGATGTCATTGCGCCCTCTGGTGTTGCTGGGAAGAAGGAAAATGCATTTTTGATTTAGTTATTTCGACAAATGAAAACAAAGTGGAAAGTTAAATTAGTATCTTACTAAATAGTTACACTGCAACCTTATGTAAAATATGTCTATATATGTGTTTATACTTTGTTAAAAACACCCGGTATTCACTAACTGTCCTTGGAAATGGCACTCAAAGAATCATACAGGCACTACGTGTGCAATCATCAAGGACATCCTTTTGCCATCACTCTGCAAACGCACATCCTGGCATAGTACTAGTTGGGGGAGGAAGTCTCCTTGACTATTGAGGGTATTTGGGGGCCAAGTATCCCTGTTGTTACCGCCAGCAAGTTCCACACAGTCAGTTTGCTAAGAGGTCTTCGGAGGCCGCACCCCCTTTCTGCACCACTCTGAAAACACATCTCCCAGCATACTACTGGTTGGGGAATAAAGTTGTCTTGGATGTTAAAGGACCTTGGGGACCAAGAAGCCCTCCTGGTACTTTCTATAAGTCCTACTCAGTGGGATTTCTCAGAGCTGGTCAGAGGCCCAGCCCCCTTTCCAAACCATTCTGCAAAGACCATGGCTACTTAAAGAAAATAGAAATTCACTGAAAAAAATCAAAGGTTAGAGGTAAGTTAAAGTTAGGAATCAGCATTTAAAAAACCTTAGAAATTCACTGACAAAACCAAAGGTTACAGGGCTGTTATAGTTACGAAATTGTATTAAAAAAACCTTAGATATTCACTGAAAAAAGCAAAGGTTACAGTGACGTTATAGTTAGGCTGAGAAACCAGAGAAATTCAGCTGTTATAGTTATCTGAGCTAACTATAACTCACGCTCCTGCAATGCACTGCTTATGACCTCACATATTTCATCACATATTATGACATGGTCAGTGACATCACTGATGACATCATCCGGTGACTGTGAGTGTTTCTAAAAAGTTTATGAGTGTTAAATATATATACTCCAAGGTGAATTGATGAATCAGTGGGTGTATGAGTGCCTCTATGGATGATTTAGTGGGTGCGTGACTGACTGTATAAGTGAGTGATTGTACATGTCCCAGTGAGTGTATGGGTGAGTGACTAATCTGTGTGAATGTTTGTATTAGTCTATCAGTTGGTGTGTAAGTGCCTGCATGAGTTGGTGAGTAGGTACATGAGTGACTATATGGGTTATTGATTTGCTGTCTGAGTACCTGTATGGGTGTATGAGTGTCTGTGTAGGGGGGTGAGGGGGTGTGTGAGTCCCTGCATGGATGAATGGGTGGGTGAATCAATGGCTGTATGGGTTCATGAATTCATCTGTGAGGGGCTGTATGGGTGAGTGAGTGTGTGTATGGCTGTGTCAGTAAGTGAATAGATGTGTAAGTGGTATATGGGGGAGTAGCTCAATATGTGAAAGGCAGTAGACGTGAGTGTTGGAGTATATGATTGACTGTGTGAGTGGGACGATTGTGAGAGTGGCTGTATGGGTGAGTGTTTGCTTATGTCAGTGATGTTTAGGTGAGTAAGTATGTGTTAGTATCTGTATGAATAACTGAGTTGGTGTGTGTATAACTGTATAGGTGAGTAAGTGGCTGTGTGATTGACTCTATGGGTGAGAGAGTAGGTGTGTGAGTAGCTCTATGAGTGCCTAACAGTGTGTGGTTGGCTGTATGGAGGTATGAGTGGATATGTCAGTGGCTGTATTAGTGAGTGAGTGGGTGTATGAGTGACTGTATGGGTGAATAAATAGGTGTGTGTACACCTATGAATCAGTGAGTGAGTATGTAAGTACTGGAATGGGTGTGTTAATGGTTTCGAGAATGGTAGTGTGAAAGTTGGAGAGGGTGTATGAAAGGTTACATGGGGTGTGAGTGGCTGCCTCAGAGATTCTGTGGAAGATGTCATCAGTGATGTCATTTGAGATGTCATCAGTGATGTCATCAGTAATGTCACCGACCATGTCATGTGTGATGTAATATGTGAGGTCATAAGCAGTGCATTGTGGGGGCACAAGTTATGGTTAGCTCAGCTAACTATAACTGCTCAATTTCTCTGGTTTTGTAAGAGTGAAATATCAGCCTAACTATAACGTCCCTGTAACCTTTTGTTTTTTCAGTGAATATATTTATATATTTAAAAAAAATATTTTTTAAACTAAAGGCAAGGGGGCTGAATGGCCTGCCACCCTGGGCCAATTTCATCCCCGGGTACCACATCTCCCGGGGCCTGGCTTTAAAAATTTTTTTTTAAATTAAAATTAACTTTAAGGAAGGGGGAGCCCAGCAGACCCCTCCGTGAGCCGATTTTGGCCCCAGGGACCCCAGCCCCAGGGGCCCTTGCCTCTTTTTACATATTTATTTTTTAATTAAATAAATAAAGGGAGGGGGACTGCTGATTTTGGCCCTGGGGACCCCATCCCCTGGACTTCTGCCACCATATATATACATATATATATATATATATCAACGCTCCGGTTCCCATAAGAAACACTGCACTCACGGGGCCCATTTGAAAATGCTTTATTTACAAGGACGCGTTTCGGCGTTCTGCCTTCCTCTGCTTGTATTTCAAAACCGGCACATCCTGTCGTGATGGCTTTTAACAGGTGAGTTCAATCTCAATTGATATGGCACATGAACATCAAAAGAGGACTCGGACCCGGCGTCTTTTTCCGTGATGAATTCTGGGATTTAGAGTCCATGAAAGTTGGTAGGGTTTTTTTATATCGTGCATCTCATGCCTGTATGGCTCAATTGGGGTTGTAAATAAAGCCTCCCTGGGCATACCCTCCAAAGAATGTCACAATTGTTCTTTCATTGCGGCACGATGTTACCGTCCTCTTTTATGTGCCCTATCAATCGTCCCAACCATACCTCCTATGTGCCGTGGAATGCATCTTCTCTGGGGACCCCTCGTCCAACCACCGGGTCACGTTGCACTTGGCGCGGGAGCAGGTCAAATGGCCATAACTTCCTCAGGCATGATTCCTGTCGACATCTGTCGGCGTCAGTGCACTGGCTTCCTGATGGCGGTGCAATTGCCAATTATATCACAGCTCCAAAAGTCCACCTCGGCAATGTATGCACTCTTGTAGACGGGTGCAGTAGTATGGAGGTGGGTCCATACAAAATATCAACGCTCCGGTTCCCATAAGAAACACTGCACTCACGGGGCACGTTTGAAAATGCTTTATTTACAAGGACGCGTTTCGGCGTTCTGCCTTCCTCTGCTTGTATTTCAAAACCGGCACATCCTGTCGTGATGGCTTTTAACAGGTGAGTTCAATCTCAATTGATATGGCACATGAACAACAAAAGCGGACTCGGACCCAGCGTCTTTTTCCCTGATGAATTCTGGGATTTAGAGTCCATGAAAGTTGGTAGGGTTTCATAGACTCTAAATTTTTAAAAATCGGCAGGATGCGCTCAGGGTGCGCGAATCCTGCCGAAAAAAAAAAAAATCAAAGCGCGGTCTCCCGCGCTTCGATGTTAATTGGCCCCCGGGTGGGCCAAGTCCCGGGGGCATGCTGGGGGGGGTTAATTTTATGTGTGGGGGGCCTCTAAGGGCCCCCCAAGCCCCGGGGACCACCACCCCCCGGGGCTTTATGTGTAATGGTGCGGGAGGGCTCTGAGCCCTCCCGCAGCCCCGAGGACCGCCACCTCCCGGGGCTTCTTTTTTTATTTTTGATTAACCTGTGTGGGGGGGGCTCCAGCCCCCACACGCCCGGGGACCACCACCTCCCGGGGCACTAAGAAAATTACAATGGGGGTCCGTTTTGGACCCCCAAGCCCCGGGGACCACCACCTCCCCGGGGCTTTCAAAATGTAAGGAGGGGGCCGCGCAGCCCCCTCCTGGAGCCTGTGGTGGCCCTGGGGACCGCCACCCCCAGGGCCGGCTCCTGCAGTGTCCCGGGGTGCCTACCCCCGGGACACCGCTGTTTGCAATGACAGGACGGGAGCCTCGCGGCTCCCATCCTGTCATTGCAAACTGCTTTGGATATTGGAAGAGAGAGCAGGAAACCTGCTCTCTCTTCCAATATCCAAGCTGATTGCTTTCCACATGGGGAGCAGCATGTTAGCTGCTCCCCATGTGTAAAGCAATGCCGGCTCCCGTAGGACACGGGGAGCCGGCGGGACTGTGGGGGTTTGGGGACCCCCACAGTCCCCAACGAGAGGCCAGGCCCCGGGGATGGGGTTCCCGGGGCCATAAGTGGCCACGGAGGGGGCCACGCAGCCCCCTCCCCAAAGGTAAAAAAGTTTAAAAAAAAAAAAAAGTGCAAGGCCGGCCCCGGGGATGGGGTCCCCTGGGCCTTAAATGGCCTGAGGAGGGGGCCACGCAGCCCCCTCCAAATAAAAAAAAAGAGGCCATGCCCCGGGGATGGGGTCCCCGGGGCCAATACAGGCCCAGGGAAGGGGGGCCACGCGGACCCCTTCCCGTTTTTTTTTTAATTTTAATTAAAAAAAGGGGTAAGGCCCTGGTGGATGGGGTCCCCAGGGCCTAAAAATAGGAAAAAGGAAGGGGGCCACACAGCCCCCTTTTAGGAGAAAAAAAAACGATCGGGCCCGCAGGCCCCGCCCCTTCCTTCACCACTCTGCAAACGCGCCCCCTGGCGCGTTTGCAGAGAGAGACGAATTCCCCTTGAATACTGGGGGTCCCTGGGGGCCAACTAGCCCACCAGGAACCTCCAGTATGCGCCAGGGAGCTGCCTTGCAGAGAGGTGTACAGAGGCCACGCCCTTTTTACACCTCTCTGCAACGCAGCTCTGTGGCGCTTTTGGAGGTATATGGTGGGCTAGTTGCACCCCAGGGACCCTCAGGATTCAAGGGGAGTTAATCCCCCGACTTAAAACGCGCCACGGGGCGCGTTTGCACAGTGGTGAAGGGAGGGGCGGGGCTTCAGGTGACATGTGTGCAAACAGGCCCCGTGGCGCGTTTTAAGATGGGGAATTAAATCCCCTTCAATCCTAAGGGTCCCTGGGGCCAACTAGCCCAACAGGTACGTCCAGAAAGCGCCACAGAGCTGCGTTGCAGAGAGGTGTAAAAGGGGCGTGGCCTCTGTACACGTCTCTGCAACGCAGCCCCTGGCGCATACTGGAGGTTCCTGGTGGGCTAGTTGGCCCCCAGGGGCCCTCAAGAATCAAGGAAACTTAATCCCCCAACTTAAAACGCGCCACGGGGCGCGTTTGCACAGATGTCACCTCAGGCCCCGCCCCCTCCCTTCACCATTGTGCAAATATTCCTCTAAAATCAGCCGAAATACGAATTCCGATTTACTCACCTGTTATCAGGAGAGACCTCAGTGCTGCATCTTTCAGCCCAGTACTGATCCTGAAAAGTAATTTTAACCGTACTTACCAGTAACTTGAATTTCCTTCCATAGAATATCATTGCCTGCTTTTTGCTGAAAAAGTTTCTAAGTGTTGATTTTTGAAACATACAAATATTCCTCTAAAATCAGCCGAACTACGAATTCCGATTTACTCACCTGTTATCAGGAGAGACCTCAGTGCTGTATCTTTCAGCCCAGTACTGGTCCTGAAAAGTAATTTTAACCGTACTTACCAGTAACTTGAATTTCCTTCCATAGGCTAACATTGACTGGTTTCACTTGGAAATTCTTCTAAGTGTGGAGTTTTGGAACTTTAAAATATTCCTCTAAAATCAGCCGAAATACGAATTCCGATTTACTCACCTGTTATCAGGAGAGACCTCAGTGCTGCATCTTTCAGCCCAGTACTGATCCTCAAAAGTAATTTTAACCGTACTTACCAGTAACTTGAATTTCCTTCCATAGGATATCATTGCCTGCTTTTTGCTGAAAAAGTTTCTAAGTGTCGATTTTTGAAACATACAAATATTCATCTAAAATCAGCCGAAATACGAATTCCAATTTACTCACCTGTTATCAGGAGAGACCTCAGTGCTGCATCTTTCAGCCCAGTACTAATCCTGAAAAGTAATTTTAACTGTACTTACCAGTAACTTGAATTTCCTTCCATAGGCTAACATTGACTGGTTTCACTTGGAAATTCTTCTAAGTGTGGAGTTTTGGAACTTTAAAATATTCCTCTAAAATCAGCCGAAATACGAATTCCGATTTACTCACCTGTTATCAGGAGAGACCTCAGTGCTGTATCTTTCAGCCCAGTACTGGTCCTGAAAAGTAATTTTAACCGTACTTACCAGTAACTTGAATTTCCTTCCTTAGGCTAACATTGACTGGTTTCACTTGGAAATTCTTCTAAGTGTGGAGTTTTGGAACTTTAAAATATTCCTCTAAAATCAGCCGAAATACGAATTCCGATTTACTCACCTGTTATCAGGAGAGACCTCAGTGCTGCATCTTTCAGCCCAGTACTGATCCTCAAAAGTAATTTTAACCGTACTTACCAGTAACTTGAATTTCCTTCCATAGTATATAATTGCCTGCTTTTTGCTGAAAAAGTTTCTAAGTGTTGATTTTTGAAACATACAAATATTCCTCTAAAATCAGCCGAAATACGAATTCCGATTTACTCACCTGTTATAAGGAGAGACCTCAGTGCTGTATCTTTCAGCCCAGTACTGGTCCTGAAAAGTAATTTTAACCGTACTTACCAGTAACTTGAATTTCCTTCCATAGGCTAACATTGACTGGTTTCACTTGGAAATTCTTCTAAGTGTGTAGTTTTGGAACTTTAAAATATTCCTCTAAAATCAGCCGAAATACGAATTCCGATTTACTCACCTGTTATCAGGAGAGACCTCAGTGCTGCATCTTTCAGCCCAGTACTGATCCTCAAAAGTAATTTTAACCGTACTTACCAGTAACTTGAATTTCCTTCCATAGGATATCATTGCCTGCTTTTTGCTGAAAAAGTTTCTAAGTGTCGATTTTTGAAACATACAAATATTCCTCTAAAATCAGCCGAAATACGAATTCCGATTTACTCACCTGTTATCAGGAGAGAACCCAGTGCTGCATCTTTTAGCCCAGCACTGACCCTGAAAAGTAATTTTAACCGTACTTACCAGTAACTTATCTTTTCTTCCATAGGAATCCATTGTCTGGTTTTCAGCAGAAAAGTTTCAAAGTGTCGATTTTCACAAACTACAAATATTCCTTAAAAATCGCCTGTATGACTTTAACGCATTTTTTCAACTGTTTACAGGAGATGCACCAGTGCTGGATCCAGGATCCAACACTGAGTAAGAAAAAAGTAACGATAACAGTTTTTACCTGCTAAGTGAATTTCCTTCCATAGGATAACATTGGTGATTCTATGAGGAAAAGTTTCTAAGTGTCAACTTTTAAAATACAATAATATTCCTTAAAAATCACGACTGTAACCAAAACGCTTTTACTCAACTGTTTACAGGAGATGTCCCAGGACTGAATCTAGGATCCAGTCCTGTGGTTAGAAAAGTAATCCATAAAGTAACTAATTGCATTTAACTAGAAATTCACATTGAGCTGAATGTTGCATTGTGTTTGAAAATGTGTTGCCCATTGCAACAACTGTAACTACTGTACTTAAAAGTCTATTGCCTATGTGCTAAGTATTTAAACTAAAGTAATTCATTCTGAGAAAGTATTTTTTGTAATGTAATGTATAATGTAATTACAATGTAATTTAAAAATAAAATATGTAAAAGAAATTGTTTCTAAAAATGTAGTAAATCAGTATGAAAAAAATAATATAAAAATTAATACATTTAAAAAACCTTTGAAATTCACTGAAAAAACCGTAGGTTTCAGGCACGTTATAGTTACAAATTAGCATTTAAAAAACCTTTGAAATTCACTGAAAAAACCATAGGTTTCAGACACGTTATAGTTAGAAATTAGCATTTAAAAAACCTTTGAAATTCACTGAAAAAACCATAGGTTTTAGGGACAGTTATAGTTACAAATTAGCATTTAAAAAACCTTTGAAATTCACTGAAAAAACCATAGGTTTCAGATATGTTATAGTTACAAATTAGCATTTAAAAAACCTTTGAAATTCACTGAAAAAACCATAGGTTTTAGGGACAGTTATAGTTAGTTGGACATTTCACTCGTACAAAACCCGTGAAATTCCCCCGTTATAGTTAGTTCAGCTAACTATAACTCGCGCCCCGCAATGCACTGCTGATGACGTCACATATTACATCACTCATGACATGGTCAGTGACATCACTGATGACATCACTGATGACATCTCAAATGACATCACTGATGACATCATCCACGTGATAATCTGATGCAGCTCCTCACACCCTAATATAACCTTTGATACACCCAATCTAAATTACAGACTGCCATTCGCAAAACTATAGACACTCCAACACCAATAACTACATACCCACTCACTGATTCTTAGGTCTACACACACACATCCACTCACTCACCCGTACAGTCACTCATACTTATGGTCACTCAGTACAGGACTATCATATGCACTCTTACTCCTATATAGACACTCAAACACCGCCACTCATCCATAGAGGTACTCACACACCTAGTCAGTCATGCAAATAATTAAACACACTGCCATTTACTCACCTATACAGTTATACACACACCAGCTCACTTAATCATACAAATACTAGCACATTGTTACGCTCTTATACAATCACTGATACAAGCACACACTCATCCATACAGCCACTATCACAATCACTCACTCTACGCTTATAGCTATTTATATACTCCAACACACATATATACTGGCTTTCACATATGTAGTTACTCACACATGTACCACTGGGACATACATTCACTCACTAACACACTCTTACACACACTTACCCACCCATACAGTCTATCACAGATGCACTCTTGAAACCATCTACCCAGTGAATCACCCACTCACACATCTATGCACAGAGTCACACACACCCCACCCACACAAACACTCAGGCACCCATACAGATACTCAGACAACCAATCAATAACTCATATAGACACTCATGTAGCTATTCACAAACCCATGCAGCCACTTACACAGCAACAGACAGACGGATACAGACATTCACCCAGTTTAGTCACTAACCCATGCATTCAGTAAGATATGTTAAATCACTCACTTATAGAGTCAGTCACGCACCTACTAAATCATCCATACAGACACTTACACACCCACTCATTCTTCAATACGTCTTTTCCTATATATATTAAAAATATTTAAACTTTACAGAAACACACAGTCACTGGATGATGTCATCAGTGATGTCATTTGAGATGTCATCAGTGATGTCATCAGTGATGTCACTGACCATGTCATGAGTGATGTAATATGTGACGTCATCAGCAGTGCATTGCGGGGCGCAAGTTATAGTTAGCTGAACTAACTATAACGGGGGAATTTCACGGGTTTTGTACGAGTGAAATGTCCAACTAACTATAACTGTCCCTAAAACCTATGGTTTTTTCAGTGAATTTCAAAGGTTTTTTAAATGCTAATTTGTAACTATAACATATCTGAAACCTATGGTTTTTTCAGTGAATATATATATGTGTACAAATCCTCCAGTCAAGCAACAGAAGGCAAAGTCGCACTCAGGATATTTTTAAAGAGCAAAAGTTTATTGACTGACGCGTTTCAACCTCATGGTCTTTGTCAAAGTCACTTCCTGACCCGGAAGTGGCTATATTTAAGTGCTCATAGAAAAGGTCACAAGACAAATACATAGACATAAAGAAAAATACATGGTAATTGAGGTCTCTTCATATAGGAAGACAGACTAACATCACGTTTTGAACATATAGGTATAATAACCATTATTATAGCTCATAATAGTTTAAACAAACTAAATCACGTGGAAACAGAACCATAATGAAATAAACATAAAAAGAAACATATACAGAACCCACCGCAATGGGATATGGCAATCAAATGATGTTTACAACAGAGCCTCACTGCGCAAGTGCGCAAACATATGAAAAGTTTCATGAGGCTGAAAGGCACATAGTGGCCAAGAAAACCACTACACCCATATTATCCTAATACAAGGCCTGCCAGATCCCATTTGACAAGTACAGGAAAAGTAAAAAACCAACAGGGTACAAAGAACTAAAGCATATAACTAAATGAAAACAAAAGAAAAGGAGCACTATTAAAACCCACCCTAGGTGCTATACAGGGGAAAAGCGGAGTGGGAGAAACCGTAAGTTCAAGCAGTCGCTTGAAAAAATAAATTACAGTGCGGCTATTACGCCGAAACGGCAATTTGGATTCCTCAAATAGGAAGATGATAGGGAAACAGATAAATCTAGGAGGAGAAATTAAACAAGGCCAGAAAAATAACAGAAATAGAGAAAAAGGGAATGGAACCCTTCAGGCACAATACGTTGGAAAACAGCAATAAAATGAAATACAATTTAAACCCAGGTTAGGAGAAGGAAGATAACAATATATACAGTGTCCTAAGGGTATTTAGAGGGCACCAATTGTATATAGTATCTTTTCTAGCCTAAATGGACATGAAGGTCTTCCTCACAATTGAGGCCTCCGGGGGTCTTGCTTTGCAGGCGGATAATATACTCCGATTCCAGGCGCCTAAGATTTCTTTCACGGTCACCTCCTCGGGGATGTACTGGGACCCTGTCAATTCCAAAATAAGAAAGTTTAGAAGAGACATCAACTGTCCCATCATGTTCCAACATGCAATGCTTGGCTACAGTATAGGTCAGATCCCTGTTCCTTACTGCGCGCAAGTGCTCAAGGATACGCGTTTTTACCGGAAAGATGGTGCTGCCGACATAGCGCAGGCCACAGATACAGACAATGACATACACCACAAATTCGGTGTTACAATTTATAAATGACAAGATTTTCTCATCCCTGCCCACTGGCAAAGGGTAGGTTTTCACATTGCGGCTGTTACTACAGGCCTTACACCGGCCACATTTATAAAAACCAGGGAGTTCCTTAAGCCATGAGCTCGAGCCGATGCTCCTATGTGTAAGATGACTATGTACCAGGGTATCTTGTAGGGATTTAGACTTACGATAGGTAATGTGTGGCTTGGGACTAACCAATCTACCAATAACCACATCCTGCCTGACTAGATGCCAGTGCTTGTTAACTATCCTGTGTAAGGCTTGTGATGCATTCGAGAAGGTGGTGATAAGTCTTACTTCCTGAGCTCTTTTGTTAGTGGTCTTAGGGACCAACAAGCTTTTTCTGTCCCTCCCTGCAGCCTTTTCAGTGGCTATTTTAATAGTTTGATCTGAATATCCTCGTGTTTTAAAACGGCTAAACATATTCAAACTTTCCCTGGTATAGGCTTCAACAGAGCTACAATTGCGTTTAGCGCGGAGCAATTCTCCATAAGGGATGCTTCTCTTGAGTGCATCAGGGTGATGACTACGTGCATGTAGCACGCTATTCCCTGCAGTGGCTTTTCTGAACAAACTTGTATGTATGCAGTCATCCCTCACCTCAACCTGAACATCCAAAAATTCAATGGTGGTAGCATGTATTTTACTAGTAAAACTTAGGTTAAGCTCATTGGTGGACAAACCTGCAATAAAGTCATGAAGCAAATCCTGTGGACCATCCCAAATCAGAAAAATATCGTCAATGTAGCGGGTCCACAGGATCACATTATCCATAAAACACTCATTACCTTGATGCCAAAGGTGCTCCGCCTCCCACCACCCCATGAAGATACAGGCATAACTGGGGGCGAAGCAGCTTCCCATCGCCGTCCCAGTATATTGCCTGTACCATGTATCTTCAAAAAGGAAACAATTGTTGTGAAGGCAAAAGCTTAACATATCCAACAGTAAAGTAGTGTGATCAAACATGGAGAGTGGTCTATCTCTAAAAAAGTATTTACAAGCTTTAAGGCCCAATAGAGGCCTCAGGAGGGGGGCCACGCAGCCCCCCTCCTTAAATTTTTTTTAAAATGTGGCCATGCCCCGGGGGATGGGGTGATGGCAGTCTGTAATTTAGAGTGGGAGTATCAAAAGTTATATTAGGGTGTGAGAAGATGCATGAAATTATCACATGGATGATGTAATCAGTGATGTCATTTGAGATGTCATCAGTGATGTCATCAGTGATGTCACTGACCATGTCATGAGTGATGTAATATGTGACGTCATCAGCAGTGCATTGCGGGGGCGCGAGTTATAGTTAGCTGAACTAACTATAACGGGGGAATTTCACTGGTTTTGTACGAGTGAAATGTCCAACTAACTATAACTGTCCCTAAAACCTATGGTTTTTTCAGTGAATTTCTAAGGTTTTTTAAATGCTAATTTCTAACTATAACGTGCCTGAAACCTATGTTTTTTTTAGTGAATATATATATATATATCGAAGTCCTCCACACTATATATATATTTTAATTAAATTAATAAAGGGAGGGGGACCAGGCGGCCCCCTTCCCGGGCTGAGTTTTGCTCCGGGGATCCCATCTGCTGGCTGGCCAATGAAGTCCTCTTGGCTCCAGTGGGTCCTTGCAGACCAACTACCCCTTCTGTTACCTCCAGTAAGTCCCATTCAATGGGATTGGTAAGAGGTCTTTGAAGGCCAAGACCCTTTTTCCCACCACTCTGCAAACACACCTCCTGGCGCAGTAGTGGTTGAGGGTGAAGCCCCCTTGGCTCTTGAGGGTCCTTGGGGACCATCTACTACTCCTGTTATCTCCAGTAAGTCTCACACAGTTGGATTGCTAAGAGGTTGTTGGAGGCCACACCCCCTTACTCCACCACTCTGCAAATGCACCTCCTGGCACACTACTGGTTGGGGGAAGAAGTCCACTTTAGTCCTGAGGACCTCGGGAGGCAAGTGGATGTCATCCCCAAACCAGCAGTGCGCCGAGAGGCATGTTTGCAGAGTAGTTGAGAAAGGGGGTGTGGTCTTTGATCACCTCTCAGCAATCCCGCTGTGTGGGACTCACTGGAGGAAACAGGACATATTGTTGGCCCCTAAGGACCCTCAGCAGCCAAGGGGACTTCATCCCCTAATCAGCAGCATGCCAGGAGGTGCGATTGCAAAGTGCTGCAGAAAGGGGGCGGGCCTCCGGCATTGTGTGGTACCATTTTCTTTTTTTTGACTTATAAAGTAAGGGAGCTGTGTGCCCCCCTTCCCTGGGCCATATTTGGCCACAGGAACCCATCCCTCGGACCAGGCATTTTTAGAACAGGTAGGGGGCTGTGTGGCCCCCTCCCAGGGCCGATAGCCCAGGGGACCCCATCCCCTGAGGCCCGTCATTTCTTTTATTCATTTATTTATTTTAATTAAAGGAAGGGGGGCACGTGACCCCCTACCTAGGCCGATTTTAGCTCTTGGGACCCCATTCCCCAGGACCTGCCCTTTATTTTTTATTTGTTTTTTTTTAAACTAGGGAGTGGGCCACACGGCCTCCCAACCGGGGCAGATTTTGGCCCTGGAACCTCATCCCCCAGGGCCTGGCCACAATACTGGGTGCCGTAGTCCCAACCAGGGCATCCACTTTTTCAAGCTGTGGACCATGGGGGGAGCCTGAAGGCCCCCACGGTCCCTGCCCACTCCCCGCCTTCTGCTGGAGCCAGCATTGCTTTGAGACCCAGGTAGCTGCTAACATGCAGCTCCCTGGATCTCAAAGCAATTTGTCAGCGGGCAGAGAAACAGACATGCTCCCTTTCAGCAAGTGAGAGCATTTTCTGCTCTCGCTTGCTGTAAGTGGAGCACTGTTTGCTATGGCTTGTTAGGAGAGAGCCATAGCAAACTGCAATGTACTGGGGATGGGCACCCCGGGACATTGCTGGAGCCGGCCCTCGGAGTCAGTCCACAGGGCCATCTAGGGCTCCAGAAGGAGGGCTGCGTCCCTGGGCAACGGGGGCCGCGTGGCCCCCTATTGTAATTTTAGCCATTTATCAAGGGTAGGTGGTGGTCCCCGGGGCTGCGGTGGGCCGTGTGGGCCTCCACCTTTATGACATTTTTGTACCCCAGGGAGGTGGCGGTCCCCAAGGCTGGAGGGTCCATGTGGTCACTCCATTAAAAAAAGTTAAAGCACTGGGGAGGTGGCAGCACCTGGGCCTGTCGAGGGGTCTGCGCGGTCCCCCACATTTTTACTAGCAAAGCCCTGTGGAGGTAGTGGTCCCCGGGGCCTGGGGGTGCCGTGCGGGACAGAAAGACTCTTTAGTACAAGAAGAATTTCATTCTCTAGTTGACAATATATTAAGTCAATGTTTTGAATTGCACTTATAAGAAATAGCACATACTGGAGTACAAGGTGTATATTTTTCTATTAAAAAAGGAAAAGGAAGATAAACATCTGAAAATAATTAAAAGGATTGAGAGAAATCCTAAAACACAGAAGAGGAGCTAAGGCCAGTCTTTTAAGGGGTATGTTGTAGAAAACCAAAGGAAAATGTCATTGTAAAGTTTTTAAGGTACCTAGAGAAGAAAGGCGCTAATGTTTATTGTTGTTTTGCAGCGTACAAATCCTTCCCTTCAAGGCAATTCCACTAGGAGCCAGATAGGAAGTTTGTAACAGCCAAAAAGAAAAAGACTGCAGTCTCTTCTTTTTCCCATGCCCCCCCTCCCTCGGAGACCCTTGAACATATTTTAAATCTAGATTGGAGGTTGAAGGAGGTTCATGAGGGGCATCGGGTTCAAGCACCATTCTGCTCCTGTGAAGACTGGGAACTCAAGGAATTGGTCCTTCACAACCTGTGAATCCAAATTTTCAGTTTATGTGTTGGAATGCCCCTGTGGGAAACAATATATGGGAAGCACTATTAATAAACTACCGCCAGTAGGTAATATATAAATATAAATATATATATATATATATATATATATATATATATATATATATATATATATATATATATATATCTCACTACGTTCTTTTTCCCATATTACACAGAAGGAAGCGACACCATCGAGTTACTAACAAAATTTTATGTTTATTGAAGCTACCACTTGCTGCGTTTTGGCCACTTCCACAGCCTTGCACACAAAAACGGGTGCCATTTTTTCAAACCATTTCAAAGTGCATATGTGCTATCCAGTGGTAAACATAGACAACATACTTCACTTTCATGTTGCATTTGTCCTTTTTCTTTTTTCAACTTCTCATTTTCAAAAATCTTTATATACAAAATTGACTTCAATTTCTTTACTCATCATAATTGTACTTTCTTATCTCTCTCATTATTTACAGTGATTGATTGCCTAAGCTTTCTTTTTACAAAAACTATATAACGTTTTATCTCACACCCTTTTCTCGTTGCATGTTTATACGTGGAAGGTCCGTCAATCACATTCTTTAATGCACTACAAGATGCCTGTTCTGTCTCATTTCAGAATTACATTTAGCCCATGTGGGCCTTGTACTGTTTGATGAGGGAGCCATTTTGTTATATTTACAACCTTTTTCTTTTTTACAAATTATCACTTATTGTATATAATTAAAAAAGAAAATCAATCTCATATTTCTCATATTCCCATTTTTGCCCATGAGCCCTTACATCCAATTCTATACTCCTCAATGTTGTTTACTTCCAAATACAAACTCATTGCTATTGACATTTTTTCCACACAAAATTGTTTTACAATGTTTCATTTCTTTAAATGCCATCTCATAACCCTCACTGCTAAATTCAGCCTCCGTAGGCTTGCACTCCCTACTAACATTACCTATTTCAATCATCTTTGTACTAAATAATAAAAAGTTCAATGTTTTTCTTAGATTTGAGATGTATTTTTAAAGTGCTAACATAAAGTGCTTGTGCTAAAGTTAATTTTCCATTTGTGTTTCACATAAAACCATATACTGACATATTGAAAATAACCCTGGGCAAAGCACTACGCTACGCTCGCGTAGTTTGCGAAGTTTGCGCTACTTCGCACTACGCGAATTGCACGTAGCACAGTGCAAACACGCGTAGCGTAGTGCAGCGGTCATTTTTTGCTTTCTCGCGGTCCTCAACGTCAAGTTGGCGACCGCGAGCAAGCAAAATGACATCCCGGCAAGACTTTTTCCTCGTTCGCGATCAGCAACATCAAGTTGCCGATCGCGAGCGTGGAAAATAAACCTCCCGGCGAGATTCTCAACGCGGGGAGGTCAGGTTTCTCATTGCGAGTGGTCGCGTATGCTCGCGACCGCTCGCGATGAGAAACTACCAGTCCGCGTTGAGAAGCTGACGCTCGAGTAAAAATCTACTCGAGCGGCAGTAAAAGACAGCTCGCACTGTGCAAGATGCCGTTTTCAATGATTGCACAGTGCGGACAAGCATCCGGCACTGTGCAATCTTCGCGAACAGCGCACTACGCAGTTCGCGTAGTGCTACGCGTAGCTCGCGTAGTGCGAAGTGCACTTCGCCTAGCTTCGCGTAGCGCTACTTCGCGAACTACGCCCAGGGTTAATTGAAAACAATATTCTACACCTTAACACAACTGCTTTTCTAGGGAGGAAAATTTCTTATTGGATCATCATGAATGTGTGTGTAAGTCTTCTGAATTGAGCCCTGTCAGTATCTTCGTGCTCAGTTCTGTAATGTATTTTGACTCAAGATATCTTAAAGCCTTCTATCTCCACCCCTTCTGTTCTTAGGAATTGAATCAGTCACATAATATTTCAATAGATCGGCATTGATGGCATGGCATTCTTCAAAGTGCCTGACTACTGGGTAATTCCTGCATTGTTTTTTATTGCTCTAACATGTTGGAGTATTCTCTTATGCACATGTAATATTGTGCTCTCTACATAAAGTAGGGCACAAGGACATGACAGTACATATACTGCATATTCATTCTTGCATGTATATTGTCCTCTGATCTTTCTCTTCCTTTTCTGAAATGGTAATTCATACTCTGTAGTGTGTTTACTATGGATATAGGCCTTATATCGTCTGTACTTTTTAAACCCTTTACTTTGCCTCAGCCAAGTTGAGTTCTTCCTCTCTTTCAGACTACTCTTCACTATATAATCCCTCATTGACCTGGCTCATGCCTAATGAGGTGCCAGTTTCCCTGTAGAATCTTCTGTATCTCAGCTTCCTGCCTGCTCTATGCCATGGTCAACCTGAAGCTAGGACTTTTTTTTCTTTTTTTTGTGTTTATATAGCAATTGTTGTCTTGAGTGTTGATTGACTTTCTTCTTGCTTGATCTATAATCTCTCTTGAGTGTCTTCTTTCTCTGAACCTCTCTGCTAGCTCAGTTAGTGCTGTTTCTGATTTCTCTATATTGCTGCATTTTGTTTTAGCTCGTATACTTTCCCCATATGGGATGCTATATATCAAATTTCGGGGGTGAAAACTACTAGCATAGAGAAGGGAATTGCCCGCTGTGGGTTATCTATAAATCTTAGTTTCCAAACGATTCCCTTTTTACATACACTATCAAATCTAGACAGTTAACTTACTGTTTTCTCATAAATCTCAAATTAAGAATATTTTGATTTATTTTCTCAAAAAATCTCTTTGCACTCTCCACTGACACTATCCAGATTATGAACAAGTCATCGATGAATCTACACCAAAGAACAACCTGATTATGCCATTCCTCTGGATATTTCACTGGGAGCACCTGCTCCTCTTCCCAGCACATATACAAATTTTCATAGCTGGGGGTGAAGCAGGTACCCATCACTGTGCCTCTGATTTGTCTAAAGAGTTCCCCATTGAAAAGAAAACAGTTGTTTATGAGGCACATGCTGACTATCTGTACTAACATCTGTGTGTGTTTCCATATTTTTTTGGTCTTATGTTCAAAAAGTGCTGTACTGCTCTTACTCCATCGTTATGAACAATAATCGCATAAAGAGATGTTACATCTATCATAAACAAAGTATAATCATTTTCCCAAGGAATGTCAAAGATTGTTTTAAAAAAATCAGTAGTGTCTTGAATGTGTGATGGCAAACACTGTACAAAGTCTCCCGAAAAGTAATCTACATAGTTTTCATACATGCTTCGTATGGCCAAAATGATGGGATGGCCTGGGGGATTTATTTTGTTTTTATGAACTTTTGGAATGAGATCAAGTACTGCTGTCTTGGGATGGTCTACTCTTAGATATTTATACTCTTCTACACTAAGCAATCCTGCATCATGCCACTCTTTCAATTACTTGTTCAATTCTCCATTTATTTCCAACAATACACTGTTTGAGATTCTGTTGTAAGAAGTGAGAGGACTCAATTGCTTATAAGCTTCAATTAATAACATTTGCATGGGCCATAAAGCAATATTCCCTCCCTTATCAGAATTTCTGACCACATACTCTGTATTTGCATTAAGTTTGGTCATTAGCTCTTTAAATTTTTTAGAAATGTACTTGCCTCTTGTTCTTTTCCTGTTGACTGTTCCCATTATTTCTTTCAATTCTTGGGTTACCAGGTCATTGAATATGTCAATGGAATATCTTGGCATTATGGGCATTATTTTCGACTTTGGTCTAAAGTTTGTATTCACTTCTCCTTCCACTTCCAGCTTCATTTGATCAACAATGTCTTTTTCTGTTATTGTCTCTGCAACTCCCAAGTTATCATTCTCTAATTCATATAACTCTTTCATAAGTTTGACATCCATTACGGAGAGTTGATCCCTATGTTCTATATTTCTCATTGACATTTGCTTTTCCTTTTTGGTTGCATCTCAAAATATTTCCTTATTTTCATTGTCCTCGTAAACATGAATAAATCTATTCTCATCTGTGTGTAATCATTATCAGACTCAGGGCAGTATGAAAGTCCTAATGTTAAAATCTCCACTTCTTTTCCGTTAGTGCCAAGTCCATATGATTAATTACCATCTGAGCATCTCAGGTTATTGGTTTTTGTTCTATATCTGGTGCCTGGTAAATGGTCGATTTTTCTTTCCTCTTCCTACCCCTTCTATTTCCCCTTTTTCTCCTTGTTGTTTTTATTCTTGCTGTCGTGGTCACAGGTTTAACCACCTGTCCTGTCTTTAAAAATACAATTCATCCAGTACTGTCGGAACTCCTCTACCACTCCCACTTGTACTTGTTCCTTCATCAGGGTCAGTGTCTACTTACAAATTTAACTCACTGCTCATTTCCACGTTTCCTGTCCTATCCTGTTTGCTTCAAACATCCTTTGCCTATGTAAATTATCTAATTTACAGGCAAACGTATATATTTGTCCCCTTTCATAATCAAGCTTGTCTCGTCTAAACTTCTCCGTTTTCCCAAGCTTTATTGTATCTTCAAGCTTCTTTAACTTTGTTCTCATCTCATTCATAAATTTGCTCACCATTTCTTGATTTTCATTTAACTGATCTCTGTTTGCAATGTATCAATGTATTCCAATATTTGCTTCCAGTCTATTTTGGCAGACTTCACTAGAATTTCCAGCATGCATTTAGACGATTCCCTGTTACTGACATCCTGTTCCTTCAGTGTATTTGGATTCGGGTTCTCATAGCTGTGAGCTATCAAAGTACGCAAGCTCCATAGGACACGGCCCACCTCCAAATACTTCTGCAGTGACTTACTCTCCCACCATTTGAAAGATATGACACTTTTTCAATTTTCCAACTTCCTTAGTTTCATTATTTCACTGTCTTCACCCATTGTCTTTTGTTCGTTATCATAAGCTCATCTGGATGCTTCACCAAAGGTGACCTTGAAGACACTCATCGCCGGCTCCTCCCTTTCTTTCATTCGGTATGACGAATTGCCCCGAAACCTTCTATGCACGACAAGACACCTTTTTTTTTTAAAGTTCGTTAAGATTTGGCAAACAAAGCCAAAGATAAAGGCAAGTCAAAAATGCTTTTTCTATAGAAAAACGGTCTTAACTATAATTACCTACTGGTACATATTCACTGAAAAAAACAAAGGTTACAGGGACATTATAGTTAGGCTGACATTTCACTTGTACAAAACCAGAGAAATTCAGCAGTTATAGTTAGCTGAGCTAACTATAACTCACAACCCTGCAAAGCAATGTTTATGAACTCACATATTACATCACTCAGGACATGGCCAGTGTCATCACTTATGAATATCACTCATGACATCTCAAAAAATGCTTTGTATATGGAAATATGGTCCTAGATATTACTACCTACTGGCGAGTTAGGACCATGTTTCCATAGGAAAAGCATTTTTTGACTTGGCTATAACTTTGGTGTAATTTGACTAATCATCATGAAACTGTTCTAAAAGAGTATTATGTTAGGTTCTGTGTTTCATGGAAACTTTGGGGGTGATCCGTACAATGGGGACCGAGAAATAGCTGTGAAATAAGGGTGCAATTGCAATGCTAAATCCCATAGGAACTGTTGTATTCCACTTTAGGTGTCCGTATATAGGTTTTCCTGAAACATGTCCTTATATAGGCATAGAATCCCAGTCCTTATTTAGGCATTAGCCGTGCACTCCAAATACAGGCATGGTCACCAACATCCGTCCACCCTAACGTCACAACGAGTTCTTAGAAACCAGACCCTTAAGCTCTTGGGAGTTCCCCTAGCACAGGATTATTGATTTCTCCAAGAACTCATCTATTATACATGAACCGCTATACCTTAAGGGTTCATTCCTGATGTCTTCCTCTGTCCGACTTCACGTCAATGCTAACATTCCAAAGTACCTACCAGGTATAAATATACCTTCCCTTGCCCAAGCAAGTTAGAGGAGACCTCGACTTCAGAGGAGCCCGTATCCCGGCCTGACGCACTGAGAAGACACTGTCATCCCTGCTCGCAGAGAATCCAGCTTCCAGTGATCTGACTCCCTTCGCGGGGTTTTAGAGTTCGAGTCCGGAAAGAGATTCCCACCTCTCTCATTCTCAAGGTATGGAGCTGACTAGAACCTAGAGGGACTCTTGGCATACTAGACTTAACATACTCTTAGTATACCAATTCTAGAGAATACTTCACCTATTTCTTACATTGTCCTACACCTAGGTTGGGTTAGGTACACTGGGGTAGAACTAGCTTAGAGACGCATCGTATGAGTACTCACATTTTTAGCTCATGTTATTTATGTTCGTGAATATATCATAAAAGATAATGCTAGCGCAGTATTATTTATTTCTACTGCTTACACTGTACATTATATATCTTGCATACTGTCTTGTGATCATAACAGCTCATATCTCTTACACGAGAAACAAGACTGTTCAATAAATCCATTTATTGAAACGCCCGTCTATTCTTTCTGTGTAACTCTGAGGAAACTAAGCATGCACGATTGAACTGAGTGAAACTGTCATCTATTGTTTCCACGATTCTGAGAAGTATTCCGATTCTAAAGGGAAACAAAGTTTTCATGTTTTTGCGGTTGCCAGAAACTACTCCCTTCTTGTTTTCAAGGAGTTTCTAGTGGCCTCTGAGCTAGCTGGCACAAAGTAATTAAGTTTAATATACTCGATAGGGACATACCGACCTCAGTCCTATGTCAAGCCTATAGGGTATATTATTCCAATGCGCAGAGCCTATTAGGGAAATAGGAGCTACACTACATGGCGCCCAAACGTTTGGTTAGGCGGTAATTTAATGCTAGATACTGAGTAACTCAGTCGTGCTTTTCTCTCAGAGACCCCTACTCACATACTCCACAAGACGTCTGGAGTGGGTAGGGTTAAATATCCGCCAAAGCTAAATAGGACAAAAACACTATATATTAGCTGTTTGGTTTGTTCAACGTTGAAGGATACAGTGTTCCAAAATATTGTGCACCTTATCTTTTGTTTCCTTGAAACTTGTGCTACATTTTTCAAAAAACAAAATGTCCATACACGGGGACAATGACGCCGAAAACTATGTAGCTGCGGCTCAACCAGTCGTATCAGCTTTTAATTTTACAGGTTTAAATGAAACCGAGGAGGGTGTTATAGACATCCATCCAAACTTAAGAAGAGCCATCACTCTAAAACTTATAACACACGGCCTACCACCAAGAGGCGGTAGAGCAGTTTTCGTGATAGAGGCACACAAATCATTTCAGACAGAGGTATTCTATTCATGGATAGTATTCCCAGAATCAAATCCAGTTACAAAACTGTTTCACTTCTACAAAGAAGATGAACCACCAGAGGAATACATTCCTTTCGAGGATATTGAAATTCCACTAACTTACCAGGAGCATCAGCTCTGGTTTAAAGGCGCCCTAAAACATCACAGAAACATTACCAGGCTCGGTCCACTAGGTAGACCAGGAGCAACATGGCCGATTCTAGCCGGCTACACTCCTCATCCTGAACTCGATATAATGTCAGACGAGGAATTACTTACTCAACTTACAGAGTTAATAAAAATTTACAGACAATTGGTCCAATATGTCATGCGGACTTTCACAGTCCAACCACCATTGACCATTCCAAATCAAACCCCTCAACAGGGGAATACACTATAAATTACTCCACAGACTTTATACGCAGTCATGGGCAAAAATGCCCACAAAACGTGAGCAAATTCCATTCTGGATAGTTCAAAAAATTACTCAAATAGAAGCAGTATTTCCAAATACTAGCCCTTATGAGAAACACAGAATCCTAACAATCTGTTTACCAATGGGGATCACACCACAACTGGAAGACTGCACCACTTGGGGCTCAGTCTTTGCTGCCATCTATACTAAAACACATGGTGTTCCATCAATTGTAGTAATTCCAGATGTCCTGAAACAAATTCAAAACGAATACGGGGCATAGCCTGCTCTAAATTTAGGTATGAAATTACTGAAAAATTTCGATCAGGTCTCAACAATAATATTATCTAATATTAAAGGGGAGGCAGCATCAGTGGCGAAACGCCAACGATTAAGGGAATTTGATGTAACAGAACATCAAACTGAACTACCCAGAATAATAGAACAATCTTATGCAGAATTAGGCAGAGATAGTTTGGGTGGAAAACCATTGAAGCCAAAACTATCTGAGAATCCTAAGAAGGACTCTATTAAACAAACTTCTACGTCTTCTAAAAAGAAGTGGGAAACTAATAAACAAAATTCAAACGAGAAACGTTCTCAATCCCGAGGTAGATCTCCTCAAAAGGAGCCCTCTGAAAGGAGGTATAACCTCAGGAATAGGGATAATTTAAGAAAACCTGACAGGTATCAAGATACTGATACACGTTCCTCTCGTACCTTTCAGATATCGTCACAGACATCGGAAAGAAGAGGACGGTCAGAACATAGAGAAGAACGCGTGAAATCCAAAGACGATAAACACGTTCAGAAAAATAAATCAAAACCTCAATTCTCAAAAAAGAAGGTAGCAGGTCTGAAGATCAGACATGCCGAGGATACTGAGAACACAACTCAAGAATGGAGAATGGGCTCAGACAATGCTGAACAGTGCAGCAGAAGTCACAATAGCTCGCCAGAACCTGAAGGAACTTCTGGAGATAGTGGACTTGAATGAGTACATCACAGTAGAAACTGTAGACACCAGGGTTAGTACTCCACAAAAGTTATATGAAATAACACTCCGAATGGAGGGAGACATACCAAGACAGGTGAAAACACTCTTTTGGGAAAAACTTTCAAGAGGCTATGATATACTTCTAGCAGAAAAGACTGGCCACCACAATTTGTCAGGGAGTGCCCACATGGCGAGGACATTATTATGCCTGCCTTCTCCAACCATATTCCAATTCACCTAAAATATACTTATGCCAGGAAATGGGCAGTTGCCCAGGCCCCAGCTTTATATAAAAATCATTTAGGATGGGATGAGGACTCACCTCACCATAAAATACATCTAAAAAATGAACCTACTGCACAAAGGCAGTACCCAATAAAGCAAGAAGCTAAAAAGCAGGTCAGGGAGATCTTAGATCAACTTGAATACCAAGGGGTGATTGAAACATGCACCTCCTCAATGAACAATCCTTTGTTTTCTGTATCCAAACCAGACCATTCATATTGTCTAGTTTTGGATTACAGACACTTAAACACTTGTTCTAAAACATTTGCAGTGCAAAATGCACATAGTACAGCATTAATGAATAACATTGTGCGCAAAAAATATAAAATCACATTGGATATTTCAAATGGTTTCTTTTGTCAAAACATAGCACCTGAAAGCAGGTACTTAACAGCTTTCTCAATAATGGGGACCCAGCGTCAATTTTGTCGACTCCACAAGGGTTCAAGAACAGCCCGGGGTTATTCTCAGCGAGAGTAACAGAGTTACTACAAATTTATGATAATGAGGCATTGTCATATGTCGATGACATCTATCTGACAGACGATGACCTAGATAGGCACTTGAACAGGGTGAGTACCATTATATTGGGCTTCGCCTCTGAGGGCTATAAATTCAACTTTAAAAAATCCAGAATTGCCCATCTCAATGTCCTCGTTCTAGGATATGAGCTTTCAAGTAAAGGCAAGAGCTTGGTAGCTAACTTTTTAGAAAAGTGTGCGCTGCTCCAACCTCCAAAAACGCTGAAAAACTTACAATCCATCCTGGGTTTCCTAAATTTTGGAAGAACTTACATTCTAAATTACGCAGAAAGGGTTAAACCTCTCTACGAATTAATCAAACCTGATTTTTCAATCAAAAATTGGACACAAGAACACACAGAAATCTTGCGTTCACTCCAAGCTAACATGTTAGCAACAAATCACTTACAAACACGCGTAAGTCAACGCAACTTAGTGATCCGAATAATTTCGGGTCAATGCGGATTCACCTACTTAACATTTAATGAGGGTGAAAAAAGTACCAATAGCATACAAATCTCATTTGTATACACAAGCAGAAATGCACTTTACTTCAACTGAAAAAATACTGACGGCAGTTCAAACCGCTGTAGCAAAAGAAAGAGCCCTAGCCCAAGGGAAACGCATTATTGTCATAACCCCAGTACCAGCCTTAGAAGCGGTCACAAAAGCGAGCATTCCGAATGCAAAAGCTTTACATCCTAGATGGATACAATGGGTTAACTCTCTTGCTGCAACAGATGTTGAATATGTTTTTGATCCTGATCTAAAAACACAAGCGTTCCTGCAATATGAACATGAATGTCCTCTGCCCACTGAAATTCTGCCTCTCGATCAGTACGAATTTATAATTTACACTGACGGATCAGCACAACCCGCTACAGGGAGTAAGCAAGCTTACAGTGCAGCGTGCGCTATCGTTAAAGGTTGCATGCAAGATGGTAACTTCAGACCTATGGTCACAAAAACTCAATCTCTAGGACATTGTACAGCTCAGCGAGCTGAACTACAAGCATTCAAACTGGCACTTGAAAGTACAGATCGCGGATTCCCCACACTGATAGTGTGCGATTCTTTTTACTGTGTTTAGTCGTATAATGAATATATACAAAATTGGCTTGAAAATGGGTTCAAAGATGCAAAAGGTGGCACAATAAAGCATAAAACGCTTAGGGAACAAGTAGTTCAGTTAAAAAACGAACTACCAAAGGCTCACATGATACATACACTGAGTCATCAATGTGATGGCGTTCACGTTGCAGGAATTCATTGGCTGACGAAGCCGCAAAGGAGGCTGTTCACACGGCTTCCGTAGCTGCGATCACTCGTTCAAAAACAAGAATAGACAGTGAGATATTGTTGGCTGTCAATGCTTCAAGCAAAGGCAGTGGTGCAGCGTTACCAAAAAAGTTTCCACTCAAGTACTCTTATGTAATTGATGCGAACAACGTTCCTTTTGCTCTAATCCCTGGAGTGGGGGATAGGTTAATTCCAAACATGGAACGTAGAGCAGCTTTGATTTATGAAGCACATCTGGGGGAGGGTCTGTCACATCAAGGGATCTCTAAAACAATTTTGACGTTAAAAGAGATGTACTGGTGGCCTGGAATGAATACACAGATTCACATCTTCATCAATGACTGCATAGACTGTAAGGTACAGCGTGATGCAGAACGCCACCAGACACCATGCTATGAAGTAGCCTGCCCAGTACAGACACCACTGTTAGACAGCATTAGACTATCTACGCGCAGGCGTCCTTCTGGACAAATGCAAGCCCACACATACTAAGTCAAGGTTCCTATGGATATGGCCTCAGCGCTCGGCTGACGCTCGAACTGTTATAAAAGATTTGGGAGTCTTTATCGGCACATACGCAATAGGCACGCTACATTCTGACCAGGGCCCTGCGTTTAGCTCTCAGGCTTACAAAGAAGCCATGGCCAGTTTGGGCGTTGCACTGCGGTACTCCTCTCCATTTCATCCTGAGGAAAATTCTGTTGTGGAAAGGAAAAACCGGGACATAAAGCAGTCTATAACAGCTAGAGTATTAGGTTCGGGTGATGGGTGGGTCAAACATCTTTATAGGGTCCAACGCTCATTAAATAATTTGCCAAGAAGTTCTCTAGGGGGGGTCACTCCATATGAGGTCCTATTTGGGACAAGAATGTGGGTACCGGATCTAGAATATGAAGGCACAGTGGTGGAAAATAAACCCTTTGATATCAAAGATCGTTTGGCTGTTTTACAGGATCTAAATGAACTAAGATCAAAACAAAGCAACGTATTCCTGAAGCCAACCACCACTGGGGAAAAACCGGCAGTCCTAGCAAGGCCTGTCTGGATCCCAAAAGTTGGGGATCTAGTCAGAGAGAAGATTGCGGACAAGAAGGAATTTGGACCTTCTTACAGACAACCAGTACCTGTCCTATCCGTTCAAGGAACAAGAACAGTACTTCTGCCGCCCCTTGCTGGAAAAACGGAGAAAAGATTTGTGTCAATCGACCTCATCAAACCACAGTATGTGGCCAATACTAAATAGTAGGCCTCGTGGACTCCGAGCTAGTAGCAGACGCACTTCTCTCACTACTATCCAAGAGGTTCAGACTGAAAGACTGATAACCATCGAGAATTCAGCAGTAACAGATGAAGGACTCAGCAACAATGCTATGGAACTCATCCCTCTTGAAACTCAAGTAACAGTTCGTCCAAATACACCTGTCTACACCAATGTAACAAGTGATCAACTGGTTCCAGCGATTTCAACAAATCCTGATGCGATTGCAACAATTGACCGAACTGCTTCTGGCTATTTCATTAACTTTGATACGTTTTCTGAGGATCCGAGTGAGCCTGAAACGACGCCAGCATCATTAACTTTCAAACAGCAAATACAAGACTTATTTCATTTTCTGAAAAAGACTTATCTGGTTTCACCATGGATTGAACTCTGGATTGTTTCTGGATTATTTTTCTTTCTGCTTTGGCTAGCTTTGGTTCTGACTATCAGCGTGCTTATAAATGGCAGATACATCCTTTTGGACATTGAAAGTAAAAATGTGAACTTACTTTTGAAACCACATAAATCTTCCCATCGTGAAGCAAGAGACTTGTCAGCAGTGAAAATCACAGCCGATCCTATACAGGATTGTATAGTGTGGGACAAAACTGATTTCAATGTCTTCGGCCCTACGGAACAATTGAACATTCCACATTTATTTAAAATTTCACTAAGTGATTTTATTTCGTCCAGTACCTATTCTGATGATTGGGACTTTGAGACTGTAAATTACATGATGTTTGATCTAGAAAGGTCTGCTGCATTTTCTAACAATGAATATTTAGAGGGTTCATCAGACTATGAACAGCTGTATTGCTATAACCACTATGGTCATCATTTCTTGCATAAATCTGCAACACCTAGAAATGTGTTTATGTTTAACCAATGGGAGCATTGTCCTACACCACCAAAAGGTAGTTCAAAAACGTTTGCTAAAAAGTTTCCCTATTTTTCAGGGTACAATACGTCTGATCCGGAAACATTTTACTATAAAAATGTAAACAAAACTATTTTAACAAATACAAAACAGATTTACTCTGCAGCATTTATTGCCCAACTGTCTAGACATGGATTCGACTTGTGGAAAGACACAATAGACACAAAATCTGTCTGGGGTTCTAAAGATTGGCAAGTGCAGGGGATAGAAGCTTTGTTTAGAGCATGTATCATCCCTCAGCAAATAATATTTTTGAATGACACTGTGCAACAAACGTCTTGCCTTTGTTTAGCCAAGATCAAAGACATGAAAACACCTTCTGTACCAACACCTGCCAGTAATAACACTACACAAGCAGCGGTTACAGTTGACACAATACTACAAATCAACAGAACAAATCCTGATTGGAGAAAATGGTTGATCTGGCCCACAGACACAAACATCTGTCAAGAAAGATTCCTGAATAAAACACAGGGCTTTACTATTCATAGGCCAGGCCCACGATACGTCCAAAGACAACATCCGGGGGTAGTAACAACATACAGTGTAGGAAAATTATGCCTCGACTGGCTACAAAAATCTACACTTGAGGATGTGAAACAACACTTATCTTTACTTAAAGAAGACGCAGACCTTAGGGAATTCTTGCTAGGACCAAGAAAACCGCGTCAAAAACATTTCATATATGCCGGCATCTATGCTGCTTATAATGAAGCATGAAAGGTTTCACAGGTAGAGGCCGCAGAACGAATAAGTGAACTTGATCATATTAATTTAGAGAAAACTCTCACTGTCGTCGACAATGGGTTAACAACTTTGTCATCCAGAATTTATTCATTGGACAACATTGTATCCTCTGCTATCGACATACTAGAACAAGATTTAGCCATGTTACAGCAAGGCCAATCTCAGTTACGTTCTATTATGTTATTAGGCTGGATGCTGCAATCTTTGCGTGAGGGCTATGTGCCTTGGCGTTTTATCAACACGTCTGCTCTGTTTGCAGAATACAATCTGACTGATAAACAGGTCGAACTGGCACAAAGGGGAGCAAAGTATACAGTGCTGAGCATTGAAAAACTGGAGAAATTACCATTCACTGTGGCAGAAAAACCAGCTACAGAATAGCTTATTCATGGCAAAATCACTCTGCCTGTCAATACTTTTCAGTTTCAGTATTGCCTCAAACAAATGCAAGCAGGCAAATATGAAAGGTTGGGTAAAGATAACATTAAGACATCCTGGGATTTACCTTACGAATACAGATGTTGGAGTGGGTCTCGTGAAGTGTTTCTTAGCGGTACACACTGTGAAAATGCACTCAGCGGTTCACTCATATGTCAGGACATTTCTTTACACTGGGCTTGTAATGGTTCTGTGGCAAATTTGTCCTGCCACCAGCTAGGTACACCAGGTGCTGTGATTAATCCAACGTTTGACCAACTTTCTAATGGGAGTTACCTCGTGTTGAATGATCAGAGTTGCTGTGGCATGTTGCCAGGCATCCCATATCTGGTAACGGTAGACTCCAGGGTCACTTGCTGTATGCAAGTATTGTTCCCCCCAATAGACACAGTCAGGGAGTCGCCTTTGTGGCCTTCGTTGAATGTTTCTTTTATACGATTTGATACTTTAAGCAGAATGAAAGCCATGCTTATCCAACAAACTGTGCCTCTGACCTCGGCCAAAGAAATCTATGATTTACAAATTGCAAGGACTTCGGCTGAGATACAGGCTTTAATTCGTACAAACTGCCCTATACATTTCGTAGAAATGATGAGACGTATCTTTAACATATCTGATACAAGCGGAATTGTACATGTATTTAAGACCATCTGTTCAGGACTATTAGCACCTTTCCAGGCAGTCCTCGGAATCATCCCAAACTTCACACATTCGGTGTTTGGTGGTGTGCCATTAATTCTAGCACTTGTTGCAGGAATCCTATTTCTATTCCTACTATTACGCTTTGGCAAGCCTGTCCACCGACATCACTCCGAGCGATGTGGAGAAGGCTCTTCTAGAACGGAAGTGCCGTGAGCGCATAGTACAGCTTTTGGGCATACCTCGTCTACGGGAACTTAATACAACATGGTTCCTGTCATTCAGACCAATCTGGCAAGATTGCATCTTACCTGTTCTACGCTGCCTGCTTTGCGGTGAAGAATGCATGCTAGACACCTGTCTAACACTTCCATCAGTCATGCCAACGGATATCGATGCTCTGCTGGACCCGATAACGGCCCATGCTCTGTGTTGTCCCCAGAAGCTACCAATCCTGATGACGGCATTCATTGAGATCTCACAGATGCTTCCGGCTGCTGCTGAGGTACGAGATGGATCAACAGGCACACAGGTAACAACGGATGCGAACATTGCTGCGGCATCTCATGCTGAGGGCGATGCTTCACATCTCTGTGCAATTAAACTCCTACACAAGGTGTTCCAAATGTCACCAACATCGGTTAACGATATTTTGTCTACGGAAATAGATGATTTCATGTTTACACCAGACCCATACACTGACTTTGATTCGGCTCACAGTGTACCAGGGATGCAATGAATTTGGCCATCATATTTTCAAAACTTGGAACTCTTCCCAAAATTGAACTTTTTTTTTTTTAAACTACATGGCAAATCAATCTTCTTACAGTAGAACTATTCTTATAAAACGTACTTCTTTGAATACTTCCTGGGACACATTGTCACCTTATTTGTCTAAAATTTCATTTACTTCCATGATATGAAATGGCTTTGATTTTTGAAATACTTATCAATCATTTCGTCATATGTATATATTACTGTTTATTCATTCATGTTGCATTTATTTCCAATATATGCTTAGAATGAAAACAATGCTTTAAAATGTACAGTACCTATTGCATTCAACAGTTTATTTTAAACTTCTTTTAATATGCTTTTAGAAATGTTTTTAGCAATATGTGGTACTCAATTTCATGTTTAGCATTTAGTATTATCGTTCATTCGAAAGTGGAGTGGGTGTTGTATTCCGCTTTAGGTGTCCGTATATAGGTTTTCCTGAAACATGTCCTTATATAGGCACAATTCGCATTGCCCTTATATAGGTATAGAATCCCAGTCCTTATTTAGGCATTAGCCGTGCACACCAAATACAGGCATGGTCACCGACATCCGTCCACCCTAACGTCACAACGAGTTCTTAGAAACCAGACCCTTAAGCTCTTGGGAGTTCCCCTAGCACAGGATTATTGATTTCTCCAAGAACTCATCTATTATACATGAACCGCTATACCTTAAGGGTTCATTCCTGACGTCTTCCTCTGTCCGACTTCATGTCAATGCTAACATTCCAAAGTACCTACCAGGTATAAATATACCTTCCCTTGCCCAAGCAAGTTAGAGGAGACCTCGACTTCAGAGGAGTCCGTATCCCGGCCTGACGCACTGAGAAGACGCTGTCATCCCTGCTCGCAGAGAATCCAGCTTCCAGTGATCTGACTCCCTTCGCGGGGTGTTAGAGTTCGAGTCCGGAAAGAGATTCCCACCTCTCTCATTCTCAAGGTATGGAGCTGACTAGAACCTAGATGGACTCTTGGCATACTAGACTTAACATACTCTTAGTATACCATACTAGAGAATACTTTACCTATTTCTTACATTGTCCTACACCTAGGTTAGGTTAGGTACACTGGGGTAGAACTAGCTTAGAGACGCATCGTATGAGTACTCGCATTTTTAGCTCATGTTATTTATGTACGTGAATATATGCTAAAAGATAATGCTAGCACAGTATTATTTATTTCTACTGCTTACGCTGTACATTATATATCTTGCATACTGTCTTGTGATCATAACAGCTCATATCTCTTACACGAGAAACAAGACTGTTCAATAAATCCTTTTATTGAAACGCCCGTCTATTCTTTCTGTGTAACTCTGAGGAAACTAAGCATGCACGATTGAACTGAGTGAAACTGTTATCTATTGTTTCCACGATTCTGAGAAGTGTTCCGATTCTAAAGGGAAACAAAGTTGTCATGTTTTTGCGGTTGCCAGAAACTATTCCCTTCTTGTTTTCAAGGAGTTTCTAGTGGCCTCTGAGCTAGCTGGCACAAAGTAATTAAGTTTAATATACTCGATAGGGACATACCGACCTCAGTCCTATGTCAAGCCTATAGGGTATATTATTCCAATGCGCAGAACCTATTAGGGAAATAGGAGCTACACTACAGAACCTTTAGCCACACCTACAGCCTGAACTGCTGAACGGACTTACACCAAATTTGGCAGGGAGGTAGATGTTGGTTCAAGGAAGGGCCTTTTGCTTATTTGGTGTAAATCCTTTGAGCAATTGGTGAAAAATTTAAGAAGATAATTGGCCGCGGAGAATTCGCAATAAAAGACTAGCTCGTGCAGGGAAATGCACAGCTCTGAATGGCTGCCAACACTTCAACCAGGAAGTGTTGGTAGCCATCTTAGGACTCTGCTTCACTGAGTCGAAAGAAAAAAAAGTGAAAATAAAGAAAAGGGGGCAGGGTAGGAATACCCTGACCTCCAAGCCATGGTCTTGCGGTTCTCCTGGGACCCCGCCTTTGCATGAAAGCATTTTTTTTAAAGATTCCCCCTCCTGTTACATACAGTAAGACCCACACAGTGGGATTTCTAAGAGGTCTTCAGAGGCCACACACCCTTTCTCCACTCTGCAAACGCTCCTCCTTGCGCACTACTGGTTGGGGGTTGAAGTCCACTTTACTCCTGAGGGACCTTGGGGGCCAAGAAGCCCTCCTGGTGCCTCCTGTAAGTCCTACACAGCGGGATTCCTGAGAGATGGTCCGAGGCCCATCCCCCTTTCTCCACCACTCTGCAAATGCGACTACTACTTAAAAAACAAAAGGTTACAGGGATGTTATAGTTAGGAATTAGCATTTAAAAATCCTTAGAAATTCACTGAAAATACCTAAGGTTACAGAGACATTTTAGTTAGGATCAGATTTTACTCGTACAAAACCAGTGAAATTCAGAAGTTATAGTTAGCTGAGCTAACTATAACTCACGCCCGCACAAATGAATCAGTGAGTGGGTGTCTGGTATGGGTGTGTCAATAGGTTTGTGAATGGTTGTGTAAGAGTGTGTGTATGAAATGTTCTATGGGGGTGTGAGTGGGTGTGTTAGTGATTTTGTGGATGATGTCATCAGTGATGTCATTTGAGATGTCATCAGTGATGTCACTGACCATGTATTCAGTGATGTAATATGTGAGGTCATAAGCAGTGCATTGCAGGGGCACAATTTATAGTTAGCTCAGCTAACTATAACTGTTGAATTTCACTGGTTTTGTACGAGTGCAATATGAGCCTAACTATAACGTCCCTGTAACCTTTGGTTTTTTTCATTGAATTGCTAAGGTTTTTTAAATGCTAATTCCTAACTATAATGTCTCTGTAACATTTGGGACCAAAGTGTCCATAGTAAAAGTGTTTTTTTGCAATAACATTGGTGCCACTTGAAAAATTTTCACAACATTTTCACAAAGCTTCCCTTTTTTAGTTCAGCTGCTGTGTTGAAAGTTTCAGGGTGATTTGTCAAGTGGGGGGGGGGGTCGAGAAAAAAAAGGGTCCCAAAACGCATTTTTCCCAAGTTATGTCTGTGGGGATTTTTCATTTTTTGAATACGACTGCAGCCTGAACCGCTAAACGAAATTACACCAAATTTGGTAAAAAACTTGATGTTGGTTTGGAAAGCGTGCTTTTTCTAATTTGGTGTAAATCTGTTCAGTAGTTTCAGGAATATTTAGGTTTTAAAAATATGGATATCTGGGAGTCCAAAATCCAACTGAAATCCTACTGAGATTTGTTTGGCTGCCAACACTTCAACCAGGAAGTGTTGGCAGCCATCTTGGGACCAGTATACATGATAGCACCCTATTGAAATGCCTTGTAGTAAATGGCAGGTTTTGAGGGTCATGAAAAGGAGAATGTATAAAGGGTGATAACAGATTTTATTTACAATATAAACCCTTTTTGATGGTATCATAATAATTTTAGGAATCATCGTGTGTTCTAAGGTGATTTTATCCTGTGGAAAAGCCGTCTGCTGGGATTTCAAGAATGATGTTTGAGAGAAAACTGTTTTCTCATGATTTCCCCATAGAGGTTATGGAAGCTGCTCAAGAAGCTGAAATGAGAACATGTTTTCTGTAAACTCACACTTTCTTTCTCAGACATATGTAAATGATGTCTCATAGTTGATTCACTTGTGTTATATTGCAGCCTCCCAGAGTGTTCTAAAAAACAACTAGAGCGCTAACAGTGTTATTATTACAAAAGTATGACAGACCCGAAGCCATGTGTCAGGGACTGTCCGGGACTATGTGGGGAACACAGTCAGGGACTTGGGCAAGGACTGGGAACTGGGTAGAAAACGTACACAGAAAGAGTAGTACAGCGCTGCCCAGGATCACAAAAGGAGTCAGGGGAGAAAAAGGGATCAAAAGGGGAAGCCTGTACAAGATGGCTAAGACTCAGAAAGGAAGGGCACTCACAAGTCAATTTAGCATTCAGACTAACTACACCCAGGACGGACGTGCAAGACATATATATAATACAACATTAACAATAAAGGGGAGTGTGGGGTAAAGCACTCAGGAGCTCCACACGGTAAGACTGAAGCTCAGTAAGTTCCTCACCCACAATTGCTGTTACAGATACTGACTGAAAATACCCACATATAGGATATGTATGCAAAGGCAGGGTCTGTGGAGCTTATACCTATGGTGATGTTATAACAGTAACTCAAAGACAATACTCACAGTGAACAAGAAACACTACCTAGGTAGTCAGCTGTGCCCACGGATCCTGGCGATCAAACAGGAACACGCAAGGCAGTAACAGCAAAGGGGTAGAACTAAACACAAGCACAATAGACAAGGAGCTAGCAAGGAGGAGTGCTTAACAGGAAAGGATGGAAATCACAGGGCACACTTGGCAGAAAGCAGGTAACAAACATACAAGGTAACAGAAGCAAGACAGCAGAATAGAAAGACAGCAAACTAGAACTGGAACCAAGGAAATGGGAAGAAAGGCAGGGACTGGAAAAGGATATACAGAAGGGGAGGCTACAAGGGTATACTAGAATAGTGCAGGTTCAGGAATCAAGAAAACAAAGCATAGAAGGCAGTGCTGGGGCAGGAACAAGAATTGAGCAAAAGCGCAGGAGTCAAAGTAGCACTGCAGATAGTGCTAGTACAAGAGAAGGGAAACTGCTGCAGGTCAGGAACAAGGAATGCCAAGGCTCAGGAGTCAGGGTAGCACTGCAGGCAGTGCTAGGTCAGGAGAAGGGAAACTGCTGCAGGTCAGGAACAAGGAATGCTAAGGCTCAGGAGTCAGGGTAGCACTGAAGGCAGTGCTAGGTCAGGAGAAGGGAAACTGCTGCAGGTCAGGAACAAGGAATGCTAAGGCTCAGGAGTCAGGGTGGCACTGCAGGCAGTGCTAGGTCAGGAGAAGGGAAACTGCTGCAGGTCAGGAACAAGGAATGCTAAGGCTCAGGAGTCAGGGTAGCACTGCAGGCAGTGCTAGTTCAAGGAACAGGAAATAGCTACAGCTCAGGAAACAAGGAGTCAAGAGAGCACTGCAAGCAGTGCAAATCAGGCACAAGAAATAGCTGAAGCCCAGGAACAGGAATAGCTATAACTCAGGAAACAAGGTAGCACTGCAGGCAGTGCTAATTCAGGTACAAGGAATAGCTATAGCTCAGGAACTCAGGAAACAAGGTAGCACTGCAGGCAGTGCTAATTCAGGCACAAGGAATAGCTATAGCTCAGGAACTCAGGAAACACTGGAAACAAGGATTGGCCTCACCGGTATACAGCTACAATGACCAACACTGGGCTGAAGGGAGCTGGGGCTTAAAAGAGCTCACATTAATCACATGCATCAGGTGTGAGCAGGCTAGCAGCAGCCAGCCACAGGTGAGCTGAATTCCTCCACCCATCCTTGGCCTGCAGGGGTGGAGACGAAGCAGTGAGCAGGGAATTCTGGGTAATGGAGTTTCAGGCATGAGCAGGATGGCTTCCACAAAACCCGGCATGGATTGGGAATGGATGTCAATTCCCAAATAGTGTTGAAATGGCTGCAAGTCAGTATGAACATGAAGGGGAGGGTCTGTAAGCTTGTTAGGACACTGGGAAGCACCACAATTCGGCCCCCTGGTGGTGGACATGAGAATGCAGGGAGCGAGTCGTGACACCATGTTGATTGAATCAAACTGGTAAAACTTAAAACATTTAATTTAGAAAGGAACAAAATGAGAGGGTTCAGTTTATCATAGAAATTATAGTTAGTGCTGTAGAAAGAAAAATTAGGTCACATTTAAAGTGAGTTCTCAAATATCTTCCTCTTCTATTTCATTAAAACATTCTGACATGCAGACTTTCAACACATGCATACAAGCAGAATGAAACATGCACTTTCAGCACCAGCAGCAGACTGCCGGTTAACTCTCTGGTGATCAGCTGTTTTACTACAGTGTTCTAATGAGCAACTAGGGTGCTAACATTCTGTATTTATACCAAAGGTATGGCACATATGAATGCCATCTTGATGGAATCAAAGTAGAAAACTGAAAGCATTTTCTACTGAGGATACTGTAGTAAATGATGAAATTAGGGTGCTTCATAACAAATAAGTCTCCCAAGATGGAGCCCAAATATAGCAAAAATATTACCCAAATGTAGCCTATGTGTAGCCCAATGGCAGAAGTGTGCAAAACAATTAATTGTTTTGTTTTTTGGAAGTTTTAGATAGCACAGACTTGACCCAAAGGTATAGGTGTTCTTTACATGATCATCAGTTACATTGCACAAAGACACATTCATTTTGATTTTAAGCATGGCTGGATTAAGTGATTTGGCCAGAATCACAGGATGTTGAGCTGACGCCGAAACTCAAACTTTGTTCCCCAGTTGCAAAGTCTGCAGCTCTGGCTATAAAACAAAATCCCCTCCCTTAAGTGTAACATATAATAAAGTGAAGGGGGATGGGAGCACACTGCTTCACCTCCCAGCACAGTTCGCCCCTTTGCATCCTGGTAAATGCAGTTCAATATAAATGCTTACTTGAAATTTTGCAGAGTGTTTCACCAAAGTTGGTGCAGGTTAGTGCTGTTAATCTCTAGACACATGTGTTTCTGGATTTTATCCTTCATCAGTAGAGAAAAAACGAAATTCATCTGGGGTTTGCTGAGAAAGCTGCCACAATCCTCTCAGGTCTCTGTACCTCTCCCTGGCGCACAGGTGCATCTCCAAGAGCTCGTCAGCTCAGTGGCTCAAGGGAGCCTTTTAAACAGAAGGGGGATGGGAGCACACTGCTTCACTTCCCAGCACAGTTCGCCCCTTTGCATCCTGGTAAATGCAGTTCAATATAAATGCTTACTTGAAATTTTGCAGAGTGTTTCACCAAAGTTGGTGCAGGTTAGTGCTGTTAATGCTCCCACATCCTGTTGTCCATATAATAAAGTGATCAACTGAATAAAAAAATATAGACAGCAAATTTTTTAGAAGTGCTTTGTTGCTATTTGAGAACTAAGAAAATATGTCCTCATTTTAATTGTTTAGAGCACTAACCATAATTTCTATGGGAATAAGACCCTCTCATGGAGGAGGGTGCAGAGGCAATAAGTTGACCAGGCTATGCAGGAGGGGCAGTGGCAGCACCATGGACCATGGAGGGCAGGGAAATGGAGGGCAGGAGCAACAAACCAATGATGCAGTACAGGCAAGAGAGGCTGTGGCAATATAAAAGACCATTGAGGACAGAAGGAAGAGGCAGTGGCAGTACAACCATACATGCCAACAGACCTGATTCAGGCAGGAGACTCCCAATGTTTTTAAGCCCAAAAGGCCGTTATTTTATTTTTCTCCTGCCTAAAATGTCCTCTTTTTTGATGTATGTCAATGGGGAAAATCAATTCCCCAGGTCTTTTTTCAAAATCTCCCTCTTACCAAGTTCAAAATGTTGGCAGGTTTGACACATTGGATCGCGGAGGGCAGGAGGAATGGGGTAGGGACACGGACTCGGATAAGAGAGGGCAGGAGGGAGATGAGCGGGGGCACCAAACTGGCCTTACAGGGCAGCCATCAGGGGTTGAAGCAGCACAATACATCGCACTGGGCAAGCGGGACAGCAGTGCAGCAAATGGACCATGGAAAGCAATAAAGAGGGAACAGGGCCGTGCACATGGACAACAGAGAGCAGAGGGGAAAGCAGTAAGGGCAGAAAGCTGACCATAGCAGGCAGACAGGAGTGACAGTTGTAGCATAACGGACCATGAAGGGCAGGATGGAGTGGGCAGGGAAACGACAGCGGCCAAAGAAGGCAGGAGGGGGTGATGGGTGCCTGCACATCGAAAACAGAGGGCAGGGGGAAGAGGGCAGGGCAGGAGCAGTAGGCTGATCATGGAGGGCAGGAGGGATGGGTACTGGAAGCACAACACACCATTGAGGACAACAGTGAGACTATAATGGCATCCACAGAGACAACATAGGAAAGGTGGGAGGGGGTCAGGGGCAGCAAGCTGACCACACAGGGCAGGTGGGAGGAGATGTGGCAGCACAGAATACCATGCATGATAATCAGGAGGGTTAGTGGCAGCACAACGGCAATGGTGGTCAAGAAGGAGGGGGCAGGGACATGTGCAAAAGACCATTGAGGACAGAGGAGAGGGGTAGGAGCTGGACACAGACAAAAGAGGGCAGGGTAAGGGACTTCACAACAGTCCATGCCAATCAGACAGGAGGAACAGTTGGAGCACAACAAAGCATGGAGGGCAGAAGGGAGTGGCAGCAAAATGGACCATGGAGGACACGTGGAGGGGATAGGGGCATGGAACTTGGATAGGCAGGGTGGAGGTGTCAGGGACAGGGGGTAGCCATCTGACCATGCTAGGCAGGTGGGAGGGGCAGTGGCAGTTCAACAGGACACTTGGAGTAGATAGGAGGGTGGCAGGTCCATGGAATATGGTGGGCAGAATGCAGGGAGTAGGGGCATGCACACAGACATCAGAGGGCAGGGGGAAGGAGAGTAGGGACAGCAAGCTAAGCACAGAGGCTAAGCAGGAGGACAATTATGCTGCATAGAATTGGGGAACGGAGGGCAGGAGGAGTTGGCAGGGACATCGGGCTAAATAGAAGGCAGTGGCAGCACATCAGACCATGCAGGGCAGGAGGGAGGGGCTGGTTCATGGACTCGGACAATAGAAAGTAGGGAGGAGGTGGATGGGGCAGCAAGCTAACTGTTTAGGGCAGGCAGGAAGGGAAGTGGCAGAGCAACGGCCACACATGGCTGTAATGAGGGAAGAGGGTCATGGACATGAACAATGGATGGCAGGGCGGAGGTGGCAGGAGCAGCAGGCATGGTTGGGAACAGCACAATGCCAGGCCAGGCCAGGCCCTGCGTTCAACCACACCCCCACTGTGCATTGCGATGGGCATCTTAATTTGCATTAAAAAAACCTTAGTAATTCAGTGAAAAAAACAAAGGTTACAGGGACGTTATAGTTAGGAAATAGAATTAAAAAAGATTTTTGGAAATTCACTGAAAAAAACAAAGGTTACAGGGACATTATAGTTAGGCTCAGATTTCACTCGTACAAAACCAGTGAAATTCAGCAGTTATAGTTAGCTAAGTATAACTTGCGCCCAGCAATACACTGCTTATGACTTCACATATTACATCGCTCATGACATAGTCAGTGGCATCACTGATGACATCTCAAATGACATCACTGATGACATCATCCAGTGACTGTTTTTAAAATGTTTATGAGTGTTAAATATATATATATACCAAGTTGAATTGATGAATCAGTGGGTGTATGAGTGCCTATATGGATGATTCAGTGGGTGTGTGACTGACTGTATAAGTGAGTGATTAGGTGTCTCAGTGAATGTATGGGTGAGTGAATAGGTTGTGTGAATGTCTGTATCAGTCTGTCAGTTGGTGTCTAAGTGGCTTTATGGGTTGGTGAGAGGGTATGTTAGTGGCTGTGTGGGTGATTGGTTGTCTGATTACCTGCATGGGTGTATGAGTGACTGTGTGGGTGGGTGAGGGTGTGTGTGACTGCCTGCATGGATGAGTTAGTGAGTGAATCCGTGGCTGTATGGGAAAGTGAGTGCATCTTTGAGTGGCTGTGTGGGTGACTGAGTATGTGTATGGATGTGGGTGAGTAAATGGATGTGTCAGAGGTATATGGGCAAGTAACTGCATATGTGAAAGGCAGTATAGGTGAGTGGTGAAGTATGTGAGTGATTGTATGTGTGAGTGAGTGATTGTGAGAGTAGCTGTATGGGTGAGTGCATGCGTGCGTAAGTGACTATATGAATGAGTGAGTGTGTGTTAGTATCTGTATGAATAAGTGAGTGGGTGTGTGTATAACTTTATTGGTGAGTAAGTGGCTGTGTGATTCACCCTATGGGTGAGTGCGTTGGTGTGTGAGTAGCTCTATGGGTGACTGACAGTGTGTGAGTGGCTGTATGGGTGTATGAGTGGATATATCAGTGGCTTCGTTAGTAAGTAAGTTGGTGTATGAGTGGTTGCATGGTTAACTGACTTGATGTGTGTGTAGACCTATGAGTCAGTGAGTGGGCGTGTAAGTATTGGTATGGGTGTGTCATTGGTTTTGAGAATGGTAGTGTGGAAGTTGGAGTGGGTGTATGAAAGTTTGTTGTGGGTGTGAGTGGGTGTGTCAGAGATTCTATGAACAATGTCATCAGTGATGTCATCAGTAATGCTACTGACCATGTCATGAGTAATGTAATATGTGAGGTCATAAGCAGTGCATTGCGGGTACGCAAGTTATAGTTGACTCAGTTAACTATAACTGCTGTTTTGTACGAGGGAAACCTGAGCCTAACTATGACATCTCTGTAAAATTAGTTTTTTTCAGTGAATTTATAAGGTTTTGTTATTCCATTTCCTAATTATAACGTCCCTGTAATCTTTGGATTTTACAGTGAATTTCTACGGTTTTTTAAATGCTAAATCCTAACTATAGCGAAATCACAAAACAAATGCAAACATTCAACAGCCACCACCACCAAAAAAATTATAACTTAAAAAATTCATTCTAAATATTACAATACACACATTACTAACTTAAAGAACATGTTTATACACATATATTTGTAGTGACTTTTTAAAAACTGTGTTTGAACCCTACTTCCTGTTTTCGCGATGACGCCGAGAGTCACGATGACTTTGGTAACCAGGACAATCGTGCCTTTTTCAAGAGGTGCAAAACACATATATGCACACATTTTACAGTATTTTAGACACTAGGGGTTTATTACTGCACTGTTTAAAGTCATATTTTTGTAGGGAGTTTGCAAAAAACAATAATTGAAACCAATTTTTGATTTTCGCTGTGATGCCGGGCGTCGCGATGATATCGGTAGCCGCGATCGTCGCGAATAGGTTTGCTAAATGACAAAACAAACGCAGACATTCAATAGCCACCACCACATTCAAAACTTATAACTGCAAAATGGATTATAACCAACAGACTAAACACATTACTATCTAAATGACTGTATAATAGCATGTACAACTCCCTTAATATCTCTATAGCACAGTGCATAACTGTTTCAGTGTAATCTATAACTACATGCATCATTGTATCAGTAAGTTTCTCCTTCACTGTATAAGTATTTGAGTGAATCTGTAAGATGGTGCATCAGTCTATCAATGCTTCTGTAATGAACTGCATGACTGCCTCAGGGCATCTATGAGTGGGTGCATCAGTGTTACAATGGTTTTGTGAGTGGTTGCATACGTCTCTCACTCAATCTGTGAGTAGGTGCATGAGTGCCTTTGTGCATTTGTAAGTAAGTGTATAACTGTCTGACTGGATCAGTGCCTGGATAATGAGTGTCTGAGTGGGTCTGTGAGTGAGTGCATAAGTCTCTCAGTGGGTCTATCACTTGCAGCGTGAATGTCTGAGTGGTTCTGTCAGTGAACGTGGGGGTCTCTGATTGCAACGGTGAGTGGGTACATGAGTCTCTGAGTATAAAACTGACTGGGTGCATAGTTTTTTGAGTGGGTCCATGAGTGGATGTGTGAGTGACTGTATGGGTGTGTGAGTGTCTGAGTGGGTCTATGAGTAGATGTATGAGTGTCTGAGTAGATCTGTGAGTGGGTGTATGAGTGTCTCAATAGGTCAGTGAATGAGAGCATAAGTCTCTCAATGGGTGAGTGAAAGGCTGCATGCATGAGTGTCTGAGTGGGTCTGTGACTGAGAGGGTGAGTGTCTGGGTGGGTCTGTGAGTGAATGCAAGAGCCTTGAGTGGGTGAGTGTGTGGCTGTGTGTATATCTGAGTGAGTTTGTGAGTGGGTGTATGAGTTTCTGAGTTTCTGAGTGAGTGACTGAGCCTTTAAGTTTCTGAGAGGGTCTCTGACTGAGTGTGGGAGTGGCTATATGGGTGTGTGAGTGGGTGTGTGAGTGTCTGAGTAGATCTGTAAGTGGGTGTATGAGTGTCTCAGGGGGTCTGTGAGTACATACGTGAGTGTGTGGGTGGGTCTGGATGTGGGTACATGAGTTTCTGAGTGGATATGTACATGGGTGCATGACTCTCCGAGTGAGTCTGTAAGTGAGTGCATGAGTATCTGAGTGGGTCTTATGAGTGGGTGCATGAGTGCCCAGGTAGGTCTGTGAGAGTCTTTAAGTAGGTATGAGATTGCATGCATGAGTCTATGAATGAGTCTCTAAGTAGCTGCATGAGCCTCTGAGTGGGTCTGTACATGGGTGCGTCACTCTTCAAATGAGTTTACTAGTGGGTACATAAGTACCTGAATGGGTATGTGACTGAGTGCATGAGTATCTGAGTGGGTATGTGACTGGATGTATAAGTGTGTTAATGGGTGTGTCTGAGTGAGTTTGTGAGTGTGTACATGAGTGTGTGACAGTGACTGGCGAGTATGTACAAGTATATATATTTTTTATATATTTTCACTAATGTTCGCGATGACTTTCTGATATTCGCAATGTCCCCACAATGGTACACTGGGGGCCGTGCTGTTGGTCGCGGTGTTGTCGCAATGATCACACACGATTAAAAAAACATTTTTGGACACATAACTTGTGTCGCTAACACACCCATTTCTCAAACATGGGGTCAGAGTATCTCCACCTTGAGCCCTTATATTAGCTTTGACACAAATTTTCAGCCACAGGAACGGTTCCCGAATGATAAAATGGTGGCCGCTACTTTCTGTTCAGGTTGCGTCCAGCTAATCACAGCATTCCCGATGGCACGCGCATCTGTGATTAATCACGAAACCACAGAAAAAATATCTTCAGCTAGAGATATATCTATAATTTTTGGCTTAAATTTCTCAAAAACTACTGGACGGATATGCACGAAATAACAAAAAGCACAATCTGCGTAACAACATTTACCTTTCCAGCAAATTTGGTGTGATTCCGTCCGGCGGTTCGGGCTGTAGGTTTGACAACGCGTTCCTATGGGAATTAACATTATAAACGCACACTTTTTTCGTGCCCCTATTTTGCAGTCCACACTGCAAAATAGGGACACTGCACAGACCACCCCCAAACTTTCCATAACACACAGAACTTACTTTGACATTTTTTGGGGAAAATTTCATGAAGATTGGTCAGACGACGTCAAAGTTATAGGCAAGTCATAAAATGCTTTTCCTATGGAAACTAGGTCCTAACTATAACTACCTACTGGTGACCAGCAGTAGGTAATATATACATATATATGTATATATATTACCTACTGGCAGTCGCCAGTAGGTAGTTATAGTTTGGACCTTGTTTCTATTCAAAAAGCATTTTTTCTTTTGCCAATATCGTTGGCACCATTTAACGAATCTTCACGAAATTTCCAAAACTAATGGCCCGCTTAATTCAGCTGCTGTGTTGAACGTTTTGGGGTGATTCGTCAAGCAGGGGCTGAGAAAAAAGGGGATCCCAAAACATGTTTTCTCTATGTTAATTTTCATAGGAAACGGTTGACGCAGCTACAGCCTGAACTGCTGAACGGAATTACACCAAATTTGGCAGAAATGTAGCTTTTGGTCCAGAGTGCACTCTTTTGTTAAATGGTGTAAATCCATTCAGTAGTTCCTGAGAAATTTAAATAATTACAGATATCCATATTTCACCACGAAGGATCAGCGAACCCTCCCGATCTCGTGCCTGAGATCTGATAGACTGCCAACACTTCAAACCAGGAAGCGTTGGCAGCCATCTTGTGACTCGGTTGAACCGAGTCACAAAAAAAAGGTACAAAAACAAGAAAAGGGGGCAGGGTAGAAACACCCTGACCCCCTAGGCCTGCTCATGGGGTCCCACAGCAACCCCTAAGGCAAAAAAGCATTTCTTTTGTTTACTTTTTGGTGGGATTTGCGCTGGGTGCGCGAATCCTGCAGAAAATGTAAAAAAAAAATGAAGCGCGGTCTCCCGCAGCTTTGTTTCTAATAAGCCCTGGGGTGGGCCAGGTCCCGAGGGCATTGCCTAATTATGATGCGGGGGCCAACGGGGGCCCTCGCTGCTTCAGGGACCGCCACCTCCCCAGGGCGATACTGATTAAATGCGGGGGACACGTGGTCCCCTGTTAGGTTTCAAATTCCCATCCCTGCAACGCACACATCTCACGTTATATTAGGTTAGCAATGTGTGGCTAAATAGATGTAATTTGTATTCACGTTATGCAACCCACTGAGTTATCCCCGTAATGCGCAGGCTTCAGTTAGCGAGTGTGACTCCATTTTGCATTTCGTAATCCTTATTTGGCTGCTTAGACTGTGCCTGAGTTAGGCGTCTTTACTCGTATTGCTTGCCTCAGCAGAACACTGTATTTCGTTATTATTTCTCTTTCTGTTCAAGGCTGTTTCTCGACTTACTAATGAATAGGGCATTCTGCCCTCGCATACTTATCCGAATGTGTAGTTTCTGCTCCCACATTAGGAGATGCTGAGACCCAGCACCGTGGCCTTGGATTCCTGATAAAATGTACCCATCTGGCAGGTGTTAGCTCCTCCTACTGTGCCTCTTTGTTCATGTTCGGCCCAGGCCAGTAGTTTTCCATTGGGGGCGTGGTTGGAGGCTCCTTGGGAGGAATTATTATTCACTGTAGATGGTTGGGGGGTCAGTCCCTCAGCAGACATCTTAGGGTGCAGGTCATGATGGACTCCTCTGCAGAGCATTACTAATAAAATGTAAGTTTGCATTCTCTACTGTCTGACCGACTCTTCATTCTTGGGAAGGCATAGCAGGTGGTTGTAAGAAAACCTGAGTGACCCTAGAGGGCCACTTCCTTCAGTTGGCACCCGAACAGGGACCCCGCAAGGTGATCCGACTCGCCCGTAATCGGGTTGTAGGGTCGGGTTGCATTTGGTTGGTCGGGCAGATCGGGGTACCCCACACAAGACCGAGCTTGGCTCTCGCAGCTGCCCCGCCCGGCTGATCGGGCGCCCCCTCGTCTAGTGGTCATCGGCTGGGGTCCTGAAAAGGCGAAACCTTGGAGTTGACCGTTTGGTCCGAAGAGTCGGCAGTGGAGAATAACTTGACTCGACCTGTGTGCACCAGGTGAGTGATTTGATTCTTGGAAAAATGGCGCCATTCTTGGACGGCACGAGCCTGCGGGCTGTGTCTTGATACAGTCTCCGGACTGTCTTGTCTGCAGTTTTCGAACTGCCTTGCTTGAACGACACGAGCCGACGGGCTGTGTCTTGGTACGGTCTCCGGGCTGTCTTGTCTTGAACTTGGTGGGTTTGTGGACCCTTGAAAAGGCACAGAGCATTTCCGAGCAGCCCACCGGACCAACTGGTAATTTGGTTAATGCTTGAAAAGGTCTGGGGCTGGAGCCTGTCTTCTTGGATTTGATACAGTCCCCAGACTGAAGGGAGTGGTCCCTGGACCGTTTTGGTTTGGTTCATGACTAATGTTTGTTACTTTATCTTGTTTTTGTTTGCCGATTGTTGGTGTTATACTTGTCCGTTAGGGACAGTGCATGTGTCTTATATTAGGATGCCTTGTTTCAGCAAATTGGGGTGTTTTGGATGTCGATGTTCTTCTACTGATGCTCGATTGGAAGAGAGCCAGCCTGCACCTCCGGAGGGTTCTCCAAATTTTGACGTATACGTTCAACATGGTATTGGCCCTGTTATGTTTAGCACATTGTGGCATAAATATACGAGGGACAATGCTGAGGTACAGTGGCCACTTACTGGCTCATTTGATGAACAGAAATTGGAATTCTTGCAGGACAAGTTATACGCTAGGAGGAGCAAACAGTCGATGTTTGATTCTCTAAGAGTATGGCAGAAAGAAGCAAAGCAGTGACGATTGAGAGCAGAGAGAGAGGCCCGGAAGAGGCAGACGCAAACTATAACACAGAAAGCAGTAGCCTATGAAAGAGGAAAGATAGAGAAGGGTATAGAATGCGCAGATAGAAAGTTTCGGTTACAGACAGATAAATGTTATGTTACTAGAGAGGAAGGTGATGATTTCGTCGAAGAGCTATTGGATTCTCGCCCTCCTCCTCCTTCTGCCCCAGAACGGATATACCCAGCAGTTCCGACCTCTCAGTCCTCGGCCTCTAGTGCCGCCCCTTCTAGCGTTCCTGTTTCTAGTGCTACCGCTTCAGCCCCGGCCCCTCTTGCTTCTCTTCTACTCACACTAGTCACCGGGGCGGGTGCTGTTAGCTCCCCCGCCCAGTCTATCAGTTCTGTATCGACTGCTACTTCCCCTTTCACCCCTACCACCCTGTCTCCCTACATGATGGTACCTGTCTCTGCATCTGCTTTTCCCTGTGAGTGTGACACCCCAGGCAAAGTTGAATGTCAAAACTCCTGCGCGTGGAGTACATGAGGTGAACTGGGCAGCAGCGCAAGATCGAATGGATATAGTGTTGGTGCGTTCTGCAGTGGGTGATGAGGAAAAGCAAATGGTGGCGAATCAAGCAGCTCAGTGGGCTCGAAATCCGATCTATAGTGTGGAGTATGTGTGGAGTGTGATGAAAGATTACGAGCCGTTTATACAGCAACATGCCCTTAAGCACATGTTAGCAACGCTGATAGGGTTGTGGGAACAGTGTTTTCAAGGTGTTGCACCAAAAATAATATATGACATACGGGATAGGGTATATGCTGCAGGTATGGCTCCCAATGAGGTTTTTAGCAACATAACAACACTAGTGGGTTACCGAGGCAGATTGCTCAAGAAGGTTCCGACGATGGGGACACAGCAGCCCATGAGGGAAGTTCATCCCATTTACCACCATGACATTCCAGATCTGCGCGATTCCACTGATGCTGTGATTAGACCATGGGTCGACGCTCGATTTCAGGAATAGTGGATCTATACTCCTTGGAAGAGGAGTGAGGTCCTATCCTTAAAGAGCCAGCTGCCAGACCCCCGAAAAAACCCTACTGCATATTACAAAGAATTAACGGAGGCGGCCTCCTCCACAGTAATGACAGTAGCTGACATAGAGTTGTTTTTGGTCTGTTGGTACCGGTGGATATATGGAGGCAGGTTCATACGCAGGATCATGCGCTAGAGTTGGGGGGCACGTGGGATGAGATTAGGGCTTGGGATAAGCAGCATAAGCCCGGCAGCAAGCCGAAAGCGGAGCTCCTCGCTTTGCCAGGGCATATTCTAACATACATGCACTCACTTATTCCGCCAAAGAGAGTGGACGGGGATAAGTTGACTGCGTATCGCCAGAAGTAGGATGAAAGTGTGTCGGATTTCTTTGCCAGATTTGAAGGGGTGTTTTTAGATTTTAGTGGTCAGGACCTGTCACAGGAGGGTGGTGTTTGTTTATTTGTCAACAGATTTGTCACTAACTTGCTTCCCGAGAGTGCAACATGGTTGCAGGCTTCGGAAAGTACTTGGACGACATCATCCCCGTCAGTGATATTGAGTATGGCACAATATTAAGAACATAGAGAGAACGAGGACAAGGAAAGGGTGGAGAAAAAGTCAAAGGATTTGAAGACGAGGGTATTGATGCAGCAAGTTGCAAAGGGAAATGGACGAGGTAGAGGTTTGGGTCCGGCCCAATGGCCACCCCGGTCTGGAAGGGGTGGTGCTTCAAGCACGCCCCTCGGGCTCAATCAATGTGCATACTGCAAGCAGGAGGGACATTGGCGGAACGAGTGTCCGGAATTGCTACAGAAAGGTGAGACCCCGAGAGGTCGGGGTTTTCAAGGTCGTGGACGAGGAACAGGAGGTAGAGGGTGGATGCAGTCAGAGGATACATCACACAATAGGCAGAGCAGGAATTATTTTGATGACTTCCGAGGACGACAGTACTATCATGACGACTATGACATGGACGAAGAGACAGGGTTGTCTCACAGCTAGGACAGCCGAGGACAGGGCGAGGGGCCAGTTCCTGTGCCAATAGATCAGCATGGACCTTACATCACTGCCGATTTACAGGGTGCTACTGAAAAGTTTTTAGTTGATACAGGCGCAATGAATAGCTCTGTTTCCCGTTCACTGGTCCCGGGGGCAGCTCTGTCTGGCCAAAACAATGTGTCAGTGGGTTTCTCAGGCATTCCGGTCATTAGCCCCATTTCCAAGCCTCTTGCTTTGACTATTGGCCCCTTTACGGTCGATTCACCATTTTTACTGACGTCAAATTGTGGGGAAAATTTGTTAGGACTTGATTTGTTAAAAATGTTGCATGAGACAATTTTTTGTTCTCCAGACGGTGTTTACATGACTATTGGACCGCAGGTAGCCTCTGCCAAACAGTGCTTCACAAAGGATTCCCCCCTTCCAGCTGAGCTCAGAGATGTGCCATGTACGTTATGGGCTACAGGAGACATAGATGTGGAGTTACTCCAGATCCCGCCAGTATCTATACAGATCAGAGACAATGCTAAATTGCCACGTATTCCCCAGTACAAGATATCCCAGGCAGGTGAAAAGGCCCTATTGCAAATAATACAGGATTTGATTAAGTCTGGTGTGGTTGAAGAGACTGTGGCGAATGTGTGTAACAGCCCTATTCTTCCTATTCTTAAAAAGACACCCTTGGATTCTTCTGATGCCCACCTTGACATTTACCGTTTTGTGATAGACCTCAGAGAGGTCAATAAGATCATAGTTCCCCAATACCCTGTGGTCCCGGACATTACATCGATCTTGACAATGATTCCCCCATCAGCAAAATTCTTCTCTGTAATTGACTTAAAAATGCTTTCTTCAGCATACCAATCCATTCAGATAGCAGATATCTGTTTGGATTTGCAATAGCCGGTCGGAGCTTTAGATTCTGTCGTGCTCCACAAGGCTATACTGAAAGTCCTAGTATTTATAGCCAAGCCTTGAAAGCTCAATTGGATTCTTTAGAGCTTCCCCCTGGTAATGTGCTGCTGCAGAATGTTGACGACCTCCTTGTGGCCTCGGACAATGAGGATGGTTGCAAAGATGCCACAGTTAAATTATTGTTGCATCTGGCGCATCATGGACACAAGGTGTCACTTTCCAAATTTCAATATTGTCGAAAGGAGGTCACCTATTTAGGTCACCTACTGTCGAAGGAGGGTCGCAGACTAACACCTGAGCGCATAGCTGCTATTACTAATATGTCTGTTCCTAAGAAACAACGCAAGGTACGCACGTTTAATGGGATAACATCGTATTGTCTGCATTGGATCCCTAATTATTCCCTACCAACAAAATCCCTTCTTTACCTGACCACCAAAGATGTGCATGAACCCCTGCCTTGGACACCTGCATGCCAGCAATCTTTTGAACAATTAAAGGTTGCGCTTTGCTCTGCTCCTGTGCTTGATACTCCTGATTACCAGAAGCCTTTTGTGCTCTACGTGCATGAGGTGGACGGTTGCGCGCTTTCTGTTCTACCACAAGGTTTCGGTGGTAAGCAGAGACCCTGCGCCTACTTCTCTGCTATGCTTGATAATGTCGCCAGAGCACTCCCAAGCTGTCTGAGAGCTGCCGCGGCAGTGGCAGTTTCTATCAGACAATCACCAGGGCTCGTTCTTGATATGGACCTCACAGTCATGGTTCCTCATGCTGTGGATACGCTATTGAATAAGACAAAGACGCAGCACCTTACTAGTGCGCGTCTGACTGGTTATGAATTGTCTCTCTTTGCTCCGCACATTACCATCAAACAATGTGCTACTCTGAACCCAAAACACACAAGATGATGGACGGAATGCTGCACATTGGCAAACATTCACTTCCAGTCACAGATCTGGGTTTAATCCATCGTTATTTTGCTTCACCACGCCACCCCAGTTCAGACATAGCCATATGCAAATCAGTCTTGACCCTGTGCCTCATGGGAACAGTCCAGACCGAACTGCCAAGCCATGTCTTCCCTGGACCGGAATCAAGCATCCTAGGACCGGTTTCAGGCTATCAGCCTTCATCAGCCAGGATAGCTTGACTCCAGTGGCGTAGTGAGCACGGGACCCACGTCTGGGCATACCCTTCCCACATAGGGCGAAATGCAAAACACACAAGATGATGGACGGAATGCTGCACATTGGCAAACATTCACCCCCAGTCACAGATCTGGGTTTAATCCATCGTTATTTTGCTTCACCACGCCACCCCAGTTCAGACATAGCCATATGCAAATCAGTCTTGACCCTGTGCCTCATGGGAACAGTCCAGACCGAACTGCCAAGCCATGTCTTCCCTGGACCGGAATCAAGCATCCTAGGACCGGTTTCAGGCTATCAGCCTTCATCAGCCAGGATAGCTTGACTCCAGTGGCGTAGTGAGCACGGGACCCACGTCTGGGCATACCCTTCCCTTATAGGGCGAAATGCAAAACACACAAGATGATGGACGGAATGCTGCACATCGGCAAACATTCACCCCCAGTCACAGATCTGGGTTTAATCCATCGTTATTTTGCTTCACCACGCCACCCCAGTTCAGACATAGCCATATGCAAATCAGTCTTGACCCTGTGCCTCATGGGAACAGTCCAGACCGAACTGCCAAGCCATGTCTTCCCTGGACCGGAATCAAGCATCCTAGGACCGGTTTCAGGCTATCAGCCTTCATCAGCCAGGATAGCTTGACTCCAGTGGCGTAGTGAGCACGGGACCCACGTCTGGGCATACCCTTCCCACATAGGGCGAAATGCAAACACACAAGATGATGGACAGAATGCTGCACATTGGCAAACATTCACCCCCAGTCACAGATCTGGGTTTAATCCATCGTTATTTTGCTTCACCACGCCACCCCAGTTCAGACATAGCCATATGCAAATCAGTCTTGACCCTGTGTCTCATGGGAGCAGTCCAGACCGAACTGCCAAGCCATGTCTTCCCTAGACCGGAATCAAGCATCCTAGGACCGGTTTCAGGCTATCAGCCTTCATCAGCCAGGATAGCTTGACTCTGAACCCAGCCACGTTACTACCCCTCCCGTCGGAAGAAAAGGACAATGATGTCCATGATTGTTTATTTCTGACTGAGGAAGAAACGAAGGGACGGGGGGCCATGCCGTTTTCGGAAGGTCAGCTGTCTTGTTCTGCGCTGCCTCAGTGGTAGTCCAGCAGGGGGGGGACAGGGGGGGCCTGGGGGTTGTGGCGGTGGGTGTTGTGGACCTCTTGGGTCTCCGAGCTGCATGATCAGTAGCTCCATGACATGTGTTGGTCTTCAGATGTGGCTCTGGACTGGGCTCCCTTTCATACTGCAGGTTGTCGTCCTGCTTAACACCAGTAAAAGGCAGGTGTTAAATCACTGCTGCTAACGCGCCTAATCGCCTGTTTTTGGATCGCATCGCAGATCTGGCTGTTTGTGGAGAATATCACAAAGTGGTGTTTTCGTGTGTTTTTGCACGGGAACACCTACTCTGCATATCATTAGCGTTAGTTGTCGCTCTCATCCATGGCGATGTTTTGTGCGGAAGCTATCGCTGGAAAACTGGCGATATCGGCAGTTTGCACCAGCTTGAGAATAGGGCGATAAATCTATCGCCACTTTTGCTGCGCTAAAGTGCCGATAAATCGGCGATAAGTCCTTGAGAATATGCTCCTAAGTATTGCACTTTAATATGAGGATGAAAACGCCAATGCAGTGCAAACAAAAAACGGCGCCCAGCCCTTAATTATGTTACACTCTGTACTTTCCAACGAGATTTCAACAGCGCTCCACACACACCCCAGACTCGTGCACTGGGCCTCACACACCCTTTCAGGCTGCCACTAGCATGGGCTCATGTGTTCCGCGCTTCCCTGCGGCTCGATAATGCCTCTGATAATAGTGGGTCATGCGGGCCCCACGTATTCCCTTGAGGCTCAATTATGCCTCTGATAAGAGCGCTTGAGGCTCTATTTTGCCTCCGACAACAGCACTACACACGGGCATGCAAAACCACGTGCACTGTTCAAGACAACACACTACGGGCAGCGCTAGTACCGGCTCATTCCTCATGGTGCCCTCTGCATTCCTTTCCGGATGCTGGCTCAACGCTCGTGATGCAGCTCTCTTATGTAAACACTATGGCCAGCCTTTCCTTGTCCGCGATACATCAACCGCGACGGTGATAAAAACACAAACCCTAACACAAAAAAACATGCGATGGGCCAAACCACGAAGAGGAAATCAGCGATAAGCAGCGCCAGACCTGCAATACACACACGGCAGGTGGGAAAATCACTACAAAAGTAGAAAAAACACACAAACACAAAATGACCAACACCGAAGCACCATGGAGGCAGCAGGCGCAGAGAACGAGCGGAACCCCCCAAGCGCCCCGGACGACCAGCCTGGGACCTCTGGGACAGGGAAGGGCAAGGACAAGAAGAAGAGGAAGACGAAGTTCAGTCCGCAGGAAAAGAGGATCCTGGTCACGGAGGTGATGGAACACCATCAACAACTGTTCGTCACCTCCAATGTGTCATTGGGCACCAAAAATGGAATATGGCGGGCCATCGTGGACAAGGTGAATGCTGTGGGAGAGCACAAGAGGTCAATGGACGAGGTCAAGAGGTGATGGATTGACATCAAGCACAAAACCAAGGAGAAACTTGCAGCCAACCAGAAGGCAGCAATGCAGACTGGAGGTGGGAGCCCAGCGCCACAGCTGGAGCTGGATGACATGGAGGAGCTGGTGTCGACAGTCATCAGCGTGGAGACCGTGGCAGGAGTCGGGGGACCGGACACTGCTCGACATGACACAACACCACAGCAACAGGGTGAGTAACCACCAGGTACTGGGGGGACGGGGGGAGATGGCCACAATGGCACACATGCACAATCAAGCAGAGCACAGTGCACACCCACAATGACTCTGGATCATGGCCCTGATCCACAGACTGTCACAATGTACAATGCCATGCTGTCTGAATGTGAACATGTACAATGTGGCTACATACATGTGGACACATTGTAATACACCATCTCCCCTTCACATTGCAGGGGCACCGTCAACACCTCCTGCAGAGCAGTCCCAGCCACCTTTCACTGATGACGAGGAGGACACCCCCAGCATCGACACCCAAGCCCTCCAAGACATCATTGACATCATCCGCAACTCACCTCCAGGATCAGGGCAGCCCAGCTGCATCGAGGAGACCCCACCCACTACACAAACCACCCAGCAGCAGGCACCCACAACCCCGGCTGTCTCCAAAGACCCCCACGAACAACACATGGCCTTCCAACGCCGTGTGCTGGAGGGCCAGAGGGAGACGGCTGAGCAGGTGCGGGTGGGGTTTGACCTCATGGCTACCAAACTTGACGCCATCCATGGGTGTCTAGGTCCCATCAGGTACCAGCTCCAGTCCTTAATGGACACCCACAGGCCGCTCCATGGTCTCCAACGAGCCCTTGCTGACATCGCTGGAGTCATGACTCGGAGACAAGAACACCTGTCCACTCAGAGTGGCTCCAGCAATCCCAGCCGTGAGCTGGCACACATGCGGAGGCTCATGGAGTACATGGTGCGGATGGAGGCGGAAAGGATGGCAGCCACCACTGCACATCAGCAAAATGTAGCTGGGATCTACCATGCCCTGCAGATCCTCATCATGGCATTGCTGCCACAAGGCGTGGCGATAATGAATGCTGCTGACCCCACACCATCCACACCTCTGCCCCCTGGTGTGTCAGTGCCTCCCAGTGTGGCAGGCGTCTCCACTCCGGCACCTGATGTGTCACTGCCACACAGTGCGGCCCACAACCCACCTCCGGCCCCTGATGTGTCAGTGGCACACAGTGCCGCAGCCGGAACTGCAACACCCACAGGTGGGGAAGAGCACACATCCGAGGACGAGGACGTGGATGGGATTGAGCTCAGAAGGAGGCACTAGCATTCATTTCCGCCACCTGGCCTGTTTCTTCTTGGTGCAGCACATAGCGCCATGACCTTCCACTGACCCCCGATACACTCCTCTGTATTCAACCTTGTACCGCGACATGGACTGCCATATCCTGTTTGATGACCAATGACACGGCGACCAGACTGCGGACTGTACCCTTCCTCTTCCGCAGTACTTGTCATTCCCGGATGGACTCTGGCTGGCCCTCCACGGGCCCATATTGCTAAGTGGGGTTGGCATGTCCCTGTACTGCTCCAGCTGCAAAACTCCACTGGGTGTGCATTAAACATCCTGAAACGCACTGCTGTGTCATGTCTTACATCATTCATGTATGAATGTGCGGATGAAAGTAGGGACAGTGATTCCCCCTAACGTCAATGATGCTCATCTAGTGGGATTCCAGTCACAGTGTGCTACATTGCCGATTGCGTTCCGGGTGCCGTAGACACTACAACAGGGACACACGCATTAGTCACTTCCTTGTCCAGACATGGACTGACCCACGCCCAAAGCCCCCGAGTCATTGTTGCAAGCCCTGCGCAGGTCCGGCGTACGCCAGGCCAGACCACTCCGCTTACGCTCCAGGGGGGGCCCACATAGCTACATGTCGCAGGCGTACATGCTAGTGGTGTGCAGGTCACTGGTCTAGTTGTCAGCATGTTACGGCCACTCCCTAAGGGCAGGTTTGCACACACACCACACCCATCTGGCAAAGGCGTCACAGGCCATGTGACCCCGCCAATATAAGGGGCGGACAACGTCACATTCCCCACTGCCGGTGGTGACTGGATGACGGGCGCTCCACGGTTCTCAATCATAAAGGGCCCATGAGTTGTTGCGCACAGGGTTGGTGGCACCCGAAGCCTTGCGGACGTCACGGGCCTACCACCACGTGGCGCTGACTGGGGTGGCACAGGGTTAGTGGCACCCAAGGCCTTGCGGCCGTCACAGGCCTACCACCACGTGGCGCTGACTGGGGTTGCACAGGGTTAGTCGCACCAAAATTGCTGAGCGGGTGTGCAGCCTGCGATGATGACGTGTGCACTGATGTGGTCTCTGCCATTGATGCCTCAGGACTCAGCATCATGTGTGGGACCTGCTGGTCCGCGGTGCGGGTCTGCATGATGTGGAGCATGCCATGGTGGCGGGACCGGGGCCTGGAGCTTGCACGGGCACGTGGTGTGCCCACTGGTGGACACACCGTTGGCAGCAGGTGAGCAGTGGGGCCTGGGTGTGTGGGGGCGGACAGCCAGTGCTGGCCGGCGGCAGGGGGTGAGTGTGGCTGCATCTGTGCGCAGGGACGGACAGGCGTTGGTGCCGTGTGCAGTGAGGTGGTGTTAGACTTGCATCTTTTGGCGTGTTTCCCTTGACTTTTTGCTTTCTAACCTCCCGTTTTTGACTCTGTTTTTGCTGGTGTAATGATTCTGCGCTCTTTCCTCACTGCTGTCTAGTGGGAAAGTGCAAGTGCTCCTGTATAAAATGTGTATGGATTGGTATTTCCATGATTGGCCTATTTGATCTATGTGTCAGTCCCTAGTAAAGTGCACTGCGAGTGCCAGGGCCTATAGATCAAATGCTGTTGGTGGGCTGCAGCACTGTATTGTGCCACCCACGCAAACAGCCCGTAAAGTGTAACTCTGGCCTGCCATTGCAGAGCCTGTGCGCAGCCTGGGGCTGCCATAGTCGACTTGGCAAGTGCACACACTTGCAAGTCCCTAAACCTTCCCTTTTCTAAATGTTAGTCACCCCTAAGGTAGGCCCAAGGTACCCCTGTGGGCAGGGTGCATTGTATGTGAAAGGTAGGACATGCCCTGGTGTGTGTGGCATGTCCTGATAGTGAATTACAGCCTACTTCGTTTTTCACTATTGCAAGGCTACCTGTTCCCCATAGGCCAGAATGGGCAGTTTTGATTATTACATCCTATGATCCTAACTGACCCAGGGAACATGGTAGAAATTCGAGTTTAGTATGCCTGAACTCAGAATGATAAAATGCATCTTTTAGTGAAGTTGGTTTTAACATTCTGTGTTGGAAAATACCACTTTTAGGGAGTAGGTATCTTCTTGTCTAACCATCCAAGCCTGCCTCTGCTAGGTTGTGTATTCCTTGTCTGGAGTGTGAGTGACAGGGGCTGGGGGATTCCAGAAGACAGGGTGGGTCAGCACAGGGCTGAATAGCAACATCTACATGCAGATGGGTGGGAGGAGTTGCACCTGGGACCTGAATAGGACAGTGCCTTCCCTCCACAATGCTGGCTCCACCTCCTGTGGTGCGTCTGATGTCCCTGGCCTACTCTTTGAAAGGAAAGAAGGAGACTTGTCAACAAAGTGCTCCAGGACTGACCAGAACAGGTTTGGACTAGGCAGAGGCCTCTCTGCCTTCAGAGAACAAAGAGAAATTGAGGATAAAAAGGGGGACCCAAACCCCAGAACTTTAGATCTCGCTGGAATCAAGGAACCTGCCAAGACGAAGAGCTGGAAGAGCTGCCAGGAGGAGTACTGCCCCTTTGCTGTGTTGTTGCTTTGTTGGGTTGGCCTGCAGCTGCTGCTTCTGCCTTGGGCAGTGAAAGGACTGGACTGAACTTTCTCTACTTGTGCTGAGAATCTCCAAGGGCCTGAAACCGAGCTGGCCTCCTGTTAAGAAGTCTCAGGGACTGCAAAGACTTCACAACCCTCTGGGTACCTCTTCTGGAACCGCTGTTTCAGTTGCCACAGAGGAAGGGAACCGCAACCGACCCCGTCAACCGACTCCATCGCTGGCCCGGTGTCCCGTTTGCACCGCAGACCGCACCGTTCGCATCTCGCACCGCAACCCTGGTCTCACCAACGACAACGTCCGACGCCATCGCCACCGAGCCGCTGCTTGCACCGTGACCTGTGGGCACCGCAGTTCGCATCGCATCGCTTCACTGTACCAGCCGGACCAGACCGACGCTGTCGCTGCCACTGGCTCAACAATCGTGACCGCATCGCAGTTGGGGCACCGCTCGCCCGCATCGCAACCTGCCAGCACTGCATCAAGCACCGACTCGCCCTGCACTGCCTGCCTTGGTCTCACCGACGCTGTCTGTACGATCGTCACTGAGCCGCTGCTCGCACCGCATCGAGGGACACCGCACCTTGCACCGCTCCATTTTGCATCGCGACCGCGACGGATGCCAAGACCGACTCGCACGCCTGTGTGAGCCGCACTAAGAAAGGTACTGTGAACGAATCTGTCCCACTGTTGCTGGCCCATACCGACGCGGTCAGCGGGAACTGCGAGACTCTGTTGTTTTCAGCATCGCGGTAGGCTCGGACCGAGCTACCGACTCGTACGAACTGTATTTTTCAACGTATTTTGCAACTTAAAGACAGTTTGAGAAGTAACTATTTTTGAAGTACTGTATATTGGATTTTTTTATCGTACTGGAGCCAGTGTGACCTCAGTCCGGTGTCACCTGGTCTCTGAGGAGCAGGTAGTCCCAGGGGCATTCCACCAAGTAGTTGCTGTAGACAACTCTGAGCGCCAGTGTATGGTGGCGCAGGTTCCCTTTGAATGGGGGGGGTCTCAGGTCCCTTGAGGGTGGTTGTGAACCCTACCATGCCTGTAGATTGTCTGCTAGGTAACGACCTGGAGCAGTCCTTATGGAAGGATGTTGAGCTCAGGTCTCACTTGGAGATGCTTGGGTTGCCAGAGTGGGCATGCGTGTCTACTCAGTCAAGGCAGCCAGAAAGGGTGATCAAGAGGACTTGGAGCCTGGAACAATGGCCCAAGTCCCTGCCAAGAGGAAGGGCAGGGGGCGCGGGAAACCGGCCCCCGAAGTTCCCACAGACCGGGAGGAGGCGGACCTCGAGGGGGACGGCCCGGTGCCTACAGGGGAGCAGGTAGCCGAACTGGGAGACATCTCTGAGCTGACCCATTGGCAGCAAGAAGGGGGTCCCACCAGGGAGGAGTTCTGCAGGGAGCAGAACAAGTGCCCTACTCTGGAGGGTCTGCGGCGGCAGGCTGCAGACCAGGCAGCTGGTAATCAGTCCGGGTCACATCTGATCTACTGGGAGAATGGTCTCCTATACAGTGAGCCTAAGGTTGCTGAGCCTGGGTCAGCCCGTGTGCTGGTGGTACCCCAGCGCTTCAGGACCTTCCTACTGGGTCTGGCTCATGACGTGCCTTTGGCAGGACATTTGGGGCAGGACAAGACCTTTGACAGGCTTGTCACCCACTTCTTTGGCCCCAAATGCGAAGGCAGTCAGATGCACACTGTAGGTCTTGCCAAACTTGCCAGGCAAGTGGTAAGAGTGGGAGGAAGGTCAAAGCTCCTTTCCAACCTTTTCCTATTGTTGGAACACCCTTTGAAAGGGTAGGGATGGATATTGTGGGGCCACTGGATCCCAAGACAGCCATGGGCAACAGGTACATCCTGGTCTTGGTAGACCATGCCACCCGGTACCCTGAGGCAATCCCTCTCCGGACAACGACGGCGCCAGTGGTGGGCCGGGCGTTAATGGGGATCTTTTCCCGTGTGGGATTCCCCAGAGAGGTGGTTTCTGATAGGGGGACCAATTTCATATCCAAGTATATGACATCCCTGTGGAAGGAGTGCGGTGTAACCTACAAGTTCACCACTCCTTACCACCCCCAAGGAAACGGTCTGGTGGAGAGATTCAACCAGACCTTGAAGGGCATGATCAAGGGTCTAACAGAACCCATGAGGCGTAAGTGGGACTTCCTCTTGCCATGCCTGCTCTTTGCATACAGGGAGGTGCCTCAGAAGTCTCTTGGGTACAGCCCCTTTGAGCTCCTGTATGGCCACCCTGTCAGAGGACCTCTGAGTTTGGTAAAGGAAGGCTGGGAGGCAGCTCCCAGGAAAACTCCCCAGGATGTGTTTAGTTACATGCTGGCCTTTAGAAACCAAACTGCCCGCTTCAGGAAACTCGCTCAGGCGAACCTAGAAGCAAGCCAGGAAGAAATGAAGAGGTGGTATGACCAGAATGCCACTCTGGTCGAATTTCAACCTAGGCAAAAAGTGTGGGTCATGGCCCCAGTGGAACCTTGTGCCTTGCAGGACAAGTGGACTGGGCCATATGAGGTGGTGGAGCGCAAAAGTGACGTCACCTACCTGGTGGATTTGCAGGCTCCAAGGAACCCTTTGAGGGTCCTTCACGTGAACCGCCTCAAGCCCCACTTCGAGAGGTCCGAAGTGAGTATGCTCTTGGCGACAGATGATGGGGTGGAAGAGGAGAGTGAGCCTCTCCTGACCTCCTGTCTACCAAGGAGCATGATGGGTCAGTGGAGGGTGTGATCATCTCCCCTACTCTGACTCAGGAGCAGCAGGGGGACTGTCACCAGTTGTTGGGACAGTTCGCCCCACTGTTCTCTCTGACCCCCGTTGTTACTCACTGGTGTACCCATGACGTGGACACTGGTGACAGCCCTCCTGTGAAGCACAAGATTTACAGGTTGACTGACCGGGTCAGGGCCAGCATCAAGGAGGAGGTCTCCAAGATGTTGACGTTAGGGGTGATTGAGCCCTCCAACAGTCCTTGGGCCAGCCCAGTGGTCTTGGTCCCAAAGGCTGCTGAGCCCGGTGCCACTCCAGAACTCCGGTTTTGTGTGGACTACCGTGGGCTCAATGCCGTCACCAGGACTGACGCGCACCCCATCCCCAGAGCTGATGAGCTCATTGATCGGTTGGGAGCTGCCCGGTTCCTCAGCACGTTTGATTTAACGTCTGGGTACTGGCAGATTGCCTTAACCGATGGGGCCAAGGAGAGGTCAGCATTCTCAACCCCAGAAGGTCATTACCAGTTTCGGGTGATGCCCTTTGGGTTGAAGAATGCCCCTGCCACCTTTCAGAGGTTGGTCAATCAGGTGTTGGCTTGACTGGAGGATTTCAGTGCCGCCTACCTGGATGACATTGCTGTGTTCAGTTCCAGCTGGGAAGAACATTTACAGCACCTTGAGAAAATGTTGAGGGCTCTGAAAGGTGCAGGCCTCACGATCAAGGCCAGTAAGTGCCAGATCGGGCAGGGTTCTGTGGTGTACTTGGGACACCAGGTAGGAAGCGGCCAGGTGGAGCCCCTACAACCCAAGATTGACACCATTCTGGCTTGGGAACCCCCAAGACCCAGACAGAGGTGAGGGCCTTTTAGGACTCACCGGCTACTATAGGAGATTTGTTAAGGGGTATGGCACCATTGTCGCCCCCTTAACAGAGCTGACTTCAAGAAGCAGCCCAGGAAGGTGATCTGGACTGAGTCTTGCCAGAAAGCTTTGATGCCCTGAAGGCAGCCATGTGCACGGCGCCCGTGCTCAAGGCACCTGACTTCTCCAAGGAATTCGTCGTGCAGACTGACGCTTCAGAGCATGGTGTGGGAGCGGTGTTCTCACAACTGAACGAAGAGGGCCTGGATCAACCTATAGTCTTCCTTAGCAGGAGACTACTCCCCAGGGAACAGAGGTGGAGCGCCATAGAAAGGGAAGCGTTTGCTGTGGTCTGGGCACTGAAGAAGCTGAGACCATACCTGTTTGGGACTCACTTCCGGGTTCAGACAGACCACAGGCCCCTCAGTTGGTTGATGCAAATGAGGGGTGAGAATCCAAAACTGCTGAGGTGGTCCATCTCCCTACAGGGAATGGACTTTACGGTGGAACACCGCCCTGGTACAGAACACGCCTACGCAGATGGTCTGTCCAGGTTCTTCCGCCTTAGTGAAGAGAACTCCAATGGGGTTGGGTAGTTCTCCCTACTTTCAGCTGGAGGGGACATGTGTTAGACTTGGCATCTTTTGGCGTGTTTCCCCTGACTGTTTGCTTTCTAACCTCCCGTTTTTGACTCTGTTTTTGCTGGTGTAAGGATTCTGCGCACTTTCCTCACTGCTGTCCAGTGGGAAAGTGCAAGTGCTCCTGTATAAAATGTGTATGGATTGGTATTTCCATGATTGGCCTATTTGATCTATGTGTCAGTCCCTAGTAAAGTGCACTGCGAGTGCCAGGGCCTATAGATCAAATGCTTTTGGTGGGCTGCAGCACTGGATTGTGCCACCCACGCAAACAGCCCGTAAAGTATAACTCTGGCCTGCCATTGCAGAGCCTGTGCGCAGCCTGGGGCTGCCATAGTCGACTTGGCAAGTGCACACACTTGCAAGTCCCTAAACCTTCCCTTTTCTACATGTTAGTCACCCCTAAGGTAGGCCCAAAGTACCCCTGTGGGCAGGGTGCATTGTATGTGAAAGGTAGGACATGCCCTGGTGTGTGTGGCATGTCCTGATAGTGAATTACAGCCTACTTTGTTTTTCACTATTGCAAGGCTACCTGTTCCCCATAGGCCAGAATGGGCAGTTTTGATTGTTACATCCTATGATCCTAACTGACCCAGGGAACATGGTAGAAATTCGAGATTAGTATGCCTGAACTCAGAATGATAAAATGCATCTTTTAGTGAAGTTGGTTTTAACATTCTGTGTTGGAAAATACCACTTTTAGAGAGTAGGTATTTTCTTGTCTAACCATCCAAGCCTGCCTCTGCTAGGTTGTGTATTCCTTGTCTGGAGTGTGAGTGACAGGGGCTGGGGGATTCCAGGAGACAGGGTGGGTCAGCACAGGGCTGAATAGCAACATCTACATGCAGATGGGTGGGAGGAGTTGCACCTGGGACCTGAATAGGACAGTGCCTTCCCTCCACAATGCTGGCTCCACCTCCTGTGGTGCGTCTGATGTCCCTGGCCTACTCTCTGAAAGGAAAGAAGGAGACTTGTCAACAAAGTGCTCCAGGACTGACCAGAACAGGTTTGGACTAGGCAGAGGCCTCTCTGCCTTCAGAGAACAAAGAGAAATTGAGGATAAAAAGGGGGACCCAAACCCCAGAACTTTAGATCTCGCTGGAATCAAGGAACCTGCCAAGACGAAGAGCTGGAAGAGCTGTCAGGAGGAGTACTGCCCCTTTGCTGTGTTGTTGCTTTGTTGGGTTGGCCTGCAGCTGCTGCTTCTGCCTTGGGCAGTGAAAGGACTGGACTGAACTTTCTCTACTTGTGCTGAGAATCTCCAAGGGCCTGAAACCGAGCTGGCCTCATGTTAACCCCTTCGGTGCGCGGCCAATTTTCGCCCTGTGCGGGGCGTTTCATTGAGTGGGCGGGTTCATGACGAGCTCAGCTCGTCATGCGCACACGAGCACTGCGCAGCATGACGAGCTCAGCTCGTCATGAGCATAGAAGGGGTTAAGAAGTCTCAGGGACTGCAAAGACTTCACAACCCTCTGGGTACCGCTTCTGGATCCGCTGTTTCAGTTGCCACAGAGGAAGGGAACCGCAACCGACCCCGTCAACCGACTCCATCGCTGGCCCGGTGTCCCGTTTGCACCGCAGACTGCACCGTTCGCATCTCGCACCGCAACCCTGGTCTCACCGACGACGACGTCCGACGCCATCGCCACCGAGCCGCTGCTTGCACCGTGACCTGTGTGCACCGCAGTTCGCATCGCATCGCTTCACTGTACCAGCCGGACCAGACCGACGCTGTCGCTGCCACTGGCTCAACAATCGTGACCGCATCGCAGTTGGGGCACCGCCGCCCGCATCGCAACCTGCCAGCACTGCATCAAGCACCGACTCGCCCCTGCACTGCCTGCCTTGGTCTCACCGACGCTGTCTGTACGATCGTCACTGAGCCGCTGCTCGCACCGCATCGAGGGACACCGCACCTTGCACCGCTCCATTTTGCATCGCGACCGCGACGGATGCCAAGACCGACTCGCACGCCTGTGTGAGCCGCACTAAGAAAGGTACTGTGAACGAATCTGTCCCACTGTTGCTGGCCCGCACCGACGCGGTCAGCGGGAACTGCGAGACTCTGTTGTTTTCAGCATCGCGGTAGGCTCGGACCGAGCTACCGACTCGTACGAACTGTATTTTTCAACGTATTTTGCAACTTAAAGACAGTTTGAGAAGTAACTATTTTTGAAGTACTGTATATTGGATTTTTTATCGTATTTGGTCTTGTTTAAATATATAAAAATATTGGATATTTTTCTAAACTGGTGTGGTGTCCGTTTGTAGTGCCTACATTGTATTACTGTTGGTTATGTGCAAATGCTTTACACACTGCCTCTAAGATAAGCCTGACTGCTCGTGCCAAGCTACCACGGGGGTGAGCAGGGGTTATTTTAGGAGTGTAACTCCCTTATCCTGACTAGAGTGGTGGTTTCTGCCTGGCTTTGGCACATGCCCTAGCCTACCAAAAATCCCATTTCTAACATTGGTTGTCAGCGGTGAGGATAGGACTTGTGTTTGCACTTGACTTACAGCGATTGGTGTGCACTACTACCATATTGCAGACCATTACGTACCACATACAGGGTCTTTTTCTTTTTGGCCTATTCTTGATCTTGCCAGTTTGAACTTGCTACTTCAACATGCCTGAATCTATAGTATCATCAATTGCATCAGTAGAAATTGCCTTTGAGGAGGATCGATTGGAAGCCTACAATGTCAAGGAGTTAAAATCGATTTGCAAGAACCTAAAAGTCCAGGTCAGAGGCCTCACCAGGAAGGATGAGCTACAAAAGGCGCTGAGGGCCTGGGTAGCAGCCAGAGGTGCCAGTGGGCAATCTGGTGATCACACTGGAGAGGTGGAGGAGCCTGTTCCTAGGGTGGATGTGCTTTTGGGAGCGGGGGAGCCCTCCAGGCCAGGCAGCAGTAGCTTGTCCCCAGAGGAGCTGGAGGACAGGCGGGAAGTAAGGAGGTTTGAGTTGGAGAAACTCAGAATAGAAAGTGAGAGGGAAGAAAAAGAATAGCCATGGAGGAAAGGAAGATGGTACTAGATCATGAGAGAATGATTAAGGAGCTGGAGCTAAAAAGTAGAACCGGCTCAGATGGTGGCAGCAATTCTTCAGCACACACAGACAGGATTGTACACATCCCCAAGAATGTAGGTAAAGAGTACAAAAAGGGTGATGACTTACAAAGGTGGTTTCAAGGGTACTGAGTCGTCCATTCATATGAATGGGGTCCCTGAGAGGAACTGGGGAGCGGGGTTGTGGCCTCTCTTTCCAGAGGAAGCTAGGGATACTCTGATAGCTTTGGGTAAGGGGCAGGACCTCACCTATGCTGACATGAAAGATGCTCTCCTCACTAGATATGGGCTCACTCCTGAGAAGTACAGGGATCAGTTTAGGTCCAGTAAAAGTCTGAGGCCAACACTTGGTTGGAATGTGTGGATATGTTCTGTAGGTCGCTGGATGGTTGGGTGAAGGGCAGTAATGTAACAGATTTTCAGGGGCTCTACAATTTGATTGCATGGGAGCACTTGTCTAGTCTATGTTTTGCAGATCTGCGCCAGCACCTAGTTAATAGTAAGCTAACTGACCCCAGGAAGCTTGCTATGGAGGCGGACCGCTGGGTGAGTACCAGGGTCCACAAGAAAGCGTTTGGGGAGACTCAGCCAAAGGTGGGCAGGGTCCCCAGCAGAAAAGTGGGGGACAAGGGTACAGCACAGGAGTTCTCTAAAGGGCCCCAAACTAGTACCCAGGGTAAAGGTTCCCAGCCCCCCGGTGATAAGAAGAAAGGGGTCTCTACAGGGAAGCCTTTTGAGACCGGCCCCCGCAAGTGTTATGCATGTGACCAGGTAGGTCACTTCAAGGGGGACCCCAAGTGCCCAAAGGGGACACAGCCACCCACCGGTGGACAGTCCAAAGTGTTGGCTAGTGTAGCGCTTGGGGAGGAGGGGTGCCCACAGGAGGGTGGGGAACCCGCAGAAATGACCCTCGTCTCACTAGGGGACAGTGAGATGGTCCCAGGAAACCAGGTGCCCCCTAACACAAAGAAATATAGCAACTGTGTGACCATCAATGGGAACAGGGTAGAGGCTCTCAGAGGAGCAGGTAGTCCCAGGGGCATTCCACCAAGTAGTTGCTGTAGACAACTCTGAGCGCCAGTGTATGGTGGCGCAGGTTCCCTTTGAATGGGGGGGGGTCTCAGGTCCCTTGAGGGTGGTTGTGAGCCCTACCATGCCTGTAGATTGTCTGCTAGGTAACGACCTGGAGCAGTCCTTATGGAAGGATGTTGAGCTCAGGTCTCACTTGGAGATGCTTGGGTTGCCAGAGTGGGCATGCGTGTCTACTCAGTCAATGGCAGCCAGAAAGGGTGATCAAGAGGACTTGGAGCCTGGAACAATGGCCCAAGTCCCTGCCAAGAGGAAGGGCAGGGGCGCGGGAAACCGGCCCCCGAAGTTCCCACAGACCGGGAGGAGGCAGACCTCGAGGGGGACGCCCGGTGCCTACAGGGGAGCAGGTAGCCGAACTGGGAGACATCTCTGAGCTGACCCATTGGCAGCAAGAAGGGGGTCCCACCAGGGAGGAGTTCTGCAGGGAGCAGAACGAGTGCCCTACTCTGGAGGGTCTGCGGCGGCAGGCTGCAGACCAGGCAGCTGGTAATCAGTCCGGGTCACATCTGATCTACTGGGAGAATGGTCTCCTATACAGTGATCCTAAGGTTGCTGAGCCTGGGTCAGCCCGTGTGCTGGTGGTACCCCAGCGCTTCAGGACCTTCCTACTGGGTCTGGCTCATGACGTGCCTTTGGCAGGACATTTGGGGCAGGACAAGACCTTTGACAGGCTTGTCACCCACTTCTTTTGGCCCCAAATGCGAAGGCAGTCAGATGCACACTGTAGGTCTTGCCAAACTTGCCAGGCAAGTGGTAAGAGTGGGAGGAAGGTCAAAGCTCCTTTCCCACCTTTTCCTGTTGTTGGAACACCCTTTGAAAGGGTAGGGATGGATATTGTGGGGCCACTGGATCCCAAGACAGCCATGGGCAACAGGTACATCCTGGTCTTGGTAGACCATGCCACCTGGTACCCTGAGGCAATCCCTCTCCGGACAACGACGGCGCCAGTGGTGGGCCGGGCGTTAATGGGGATCTTTTCCCATGTGGGATTCCCCAGAGAGGTGGTTTCTGATAGGGGGACCAATTTCATATCCAAGTATATGACATCCCTGTGGAAGGAGTGCAGTGTAACCTACAAGTTCACCACTCCTTACCACCCCCAAGGAAACGGTCTGGTGGAGAGATTCAACCAGACCTTGAAGGGCATGATCAAGGGTCTAACAGATCCCATGAGGCGTAAGTGGGACTTCCTCTTGCCATGCCTGCTCTTTGCATACAGGGAGGTGCCTCAGAAGTCTCTTGGGTACAGCCCCTTTGAGCTCCTGTATGGCCACCCTGTCAGAGGACCTCTGAGTTTGGTAAAGGAAGGCTGGGAGGCAGCTCCCAGGAAAACTCCCCAGGATGTGTTTAGTTACATGCTGGCCTTTAGAAACCAAACTGCCCGCTTCAGGAAACTCGCTCAGGCGAACCTAGAAGCAAGTCAGGAAGAAATGAAGAGGTGGTATGACCAGAATGCCACTCTGGTCGAATTTCAACCTAGGCAAAAAGTGTGGGTCATGGCCCCAGTGGAACCTTGTGCCTTGCAGGACAAGTGGACTGGGCCATATGAGGTGGTGGAGCACAAAAGTGACGTCACCTACCTGGTGGATTTGCAGGCTCCAAGGAACCCTTTGAGGGTCCTTCACGTGAACCGCCTCAAGCCCCACTTCGAGAGGTCCGAAGTGAGTATGCTCTTGGCGACAGATGATGGGGTGGAAGAGGAGAGTGAGCCTCTCCCTGACCTCCTGTCTACCAAGGACCATGATGGGTCAGTGGAGGGTGTGATCATCTCCCCTACTCTGACTCAGGAGCAGCAGGGGGACTGTCACCAGTTGTTGGGACAGTTCGCCCCACTGTTCTCTCTGACCCCGTTGTTACTCACTGGTGTACCCATGACGTGGACACTGGTGACAGCCCTCCTGTGAAGCACAAGATTTACAGGTTGACTGACCGGGTCAGGGCCAGCATCAAGGAGGAGGTCTCCAAGATGTTGACGTTAGGGGTGATTGAGCCCTCCAACAGTCCTTGGGCCAGCCCAGTGGTCTTGGTCCCAAAGGCTGCTGAGCCCGGTGCCACTCCAGAACTCCGGTTTTGTGTGGACTACCGTGGGCTCAATGCCGTCACCAGGACTGACGCGCACCCCATCCCCAGAGCTGATGAGCTCATTGATCGGTTGGGAGCTGCCCGGTTCCTCAGCACGTTTAATTTAACGTCTGGGTACTGGCAGATTGCCTTAACCGATGGGGCCAAGGAGAGGTCAGCATTCTCAACCCCAGAAGGTCATTACCAGTTTCGGGTGATGCCCTTTGGGTTGAAGAATGCCCCTGCCACCTTTCAGAGGTTGGTCAATCAGGTGTTGGCTGGACTGGAGGATTTCAGTGCCGCCTACCTGGATGACATTGCTGTGTTCAGTTCCAGCTGGGAAGAACATTTACAGCACCTTGAGAAAGTGTTGAGGGCTCTGCAAGGTGCAGGCCTCACGATCAAGGCCAGTAAGTGCCAGATCGGGCAGGGTTCTGTGGTGTACTTGGGACACCAGGTAGGAAGCGGCCAGGTGGCGCCCTACAACCCAAGATTGACACCATTCTGGCTTGGGAACCCCCAAGACCCAGACAGAGGTGAGGGCCTTTTAGGACTCACCGGCTACTATAGGAGATTTGTTAAGGGCTATGGCACCATTGTCGCCCCTTAACAGAGCTGACTTCCAAGAAGCAGCCCAGGAAGGTGATCTGGACTGAGTCTTGCCAGAAAGCTTTTGATGCCCTGAAGGCAGCCATGTGCACGGCGCCCGTGCTCAAGGCACCTGACTTCTCCAAGGAATTCGTCGTGCAGACTGACGCTTCAGAGCATGGTGTGGGAGCGGTGTTCTCACAACTGAACGAAGAGGGCCTGGATCAACCTATAGTCTTCCTTAGCAGGAGACTACTCCCCAGGGAACAGAGGTGGAGCGCCATAGAAAGGGAAGCATTTGCTGTGGTCTGGGCACTGAAGAAGCTGAGACCATACCTGTTTGGGACTCACTTCCGGGTTCAGACAGACCACAGGCCCCTCAGATGGTTGATGCAAATGAGGGGTGAGAATCCAAAACTGCTGAGGTGGTCCATCTCCCTACAGGGAATGGACTTTACGGTGGAACACCGCCCTGGTACAGAACACGCCAACGCAGATGGTCTGTCCAGGTTCTTCCGTCTTAGTGAAGAGAACTCCAATGGGGTTGGGTAGTTCTCCCTACTTTCAGCTGGAGGGGACATGTGTTAGACTTGGCATCTTTTGGCGTGTTTCCCCTGACTGTTTGCTTTCTAACCTCCCGTTTTTGACTCTGTTTTTGCTGGTGTAAGGATTCTGCGCACTTTCCTCACTGCTGTCCAGTGGGAAAGTGCAAGTGCTCCTGTATAAAATGTGTATGGATTGGTATTTCCATGATTGGCCTATTTGATCTATGTGTCAGTCCCTAGTAAAGTGCACTGCGAGTGCCAGGGCCTATAGATCAAATGCTGTTGGTGGGCTGCAGCACTGGATTGTGCCACCCACGCAAACAGCCCGTAAAGTATAACTCTGGCCTGCCATTGCAGAGCCTGTGCGCAGCCTGGGGCTGCCATGTCGACTTGGCAAGTGCACACACTTGCAAGTCCCTAAACCTTCCCTTTTCTACCTGTTAGTCACCCCTAAGGTAGGCCCAAAGTACCCCTGTGGGCAGGGTGCATTGTATGTGAAAGGTAGGACATGCCCTGGTGTGTGTGGCATGTCCTGATAGTGAATTACAGCCTACTTCGTTTTTCACTATTGCAAGGCTACCTGTTCCCCATAGGCCAGAATGGGCAGTTTTGATTATTACATCCTATGATCCTAACTGACCCAGGGAACATGGTAGAAATTCGAGATTAGTATGCCTGAACTCAGAATGATAAAATGCATCTTTTAGTGAAGTTGGTTTTAACATTCTGTGTTGGAAAATACCACTTTTAGAGAGTAGGTATTTTCTTGTCTAACCATCCAAGCCTGCCTCTGCTAGGGTTGTGTATTCCTTGTCTGGAGTGTGAGTGACAGGGGCTGGGGGATTCCAGGAGACAGGGTGGGTCAGCACAGGGCTGAATAGCAACATCTACATGCAGATGGGTGGGAGGAGTTGCACCTGGGACCTGAATAGGACAGTGCCTTCCCTCCACAATGCTGGCTCCACCTCCTGTGGTGCGTCTGATGTCCCTGGCCTACTCTCTGAAAGGAAAGAAGGAGACTTGTCAACAAAGTGCTCCAAGACTGACCAGAACAGGTTTGGACTAGGCAGAGGCCTCTCTGCCTTCAGAGAACAAAGAGAAATTGAGGATAAAAAGGGGGACCCAAACCCCAGAACTTTAGATCTCGCTGGAATCAAGGAACCTGCCAAGACGAAGAGCTGGAAGAGCTGTCAGGAGGAGTACTGCCCCTTTGCTGTGTTGTTGCTTTGTTGGGTTGGCCTGCAGCTGCTGCTTCTGCATTGGGCAGTGAAAGGACTGGACTGAACTTTCTCTACTTGTGCTGAGAATCTCCAAGGGCCTGAAACCGAGCTGGCCTCATGTTAAGAAGTCTCAGGGACTGCAAAGACTTCACAACCCTCTGGGTACCGCTTCTGGATCCGCTGTTTCAGTTGCCACAGAGGAAGGGAACTGCAACCGACCCCATCAACCGACTCCATCGCTGGCCCGGTGTCCCGTTTGCACCGCAGACTGCACCGTTCGCATCTCGCACCGCAACCCTGGTCTCACCGACGACGACGTCCGACGCCATCGCCACCGAGCCGCTGCTTGCACCGTGACCTGTGTGAACCGCAGTTCACATCGCATCGCTTCACTGTACCAGCCGGACCAGACCGACGCTGTCGCTGCCACTGGCTCAACAATCGTAACCGCATCGTAGTTGGGGCACCGCTCGCACGCTTCGCAATGCACTGCTGTCCGACGCCAGCTCCCGCACTCCGGCTTGGTCGCCCGCATCGCAACCTGCCAGCACCACATCGAGCACCGACTCACCCTGCACCGCCCGCCTTGGTCTCACTGACGCCGTCTGCACGATCGTCACCGAGCCGCTGCTCGCACCGCATCGAGGGACAGCGCACCTTGCACCGCTCCATTTTGCATCGCGACCGATGCCAAGACCGACTCGCACGCCTGTGTGAGCCGCACTAAGAAAGGTACTGTGAACGAATCTGTCCCGCTGTTGCTGGCCCGTACCGACGTGGTCAGCGGGAACTGCGAGACTCTGTTGTTTTCAGCATCGCGGTAGGCTCGGACCGAGCTACTGACTCGTACGAACTGTATTTTTCAACGTATTTTGCAACTTAAAGACAGTTTGAGAAGTAACTATTTTTGAAGTACTGTATAGTGGATTTTTTTATCGTATTTGGTCTTGTTTAAATATATAAAAATATTGGATATTTTTCTAAACTGGTGTGGTGTCCGTTTGTAGTGCCTACATTGTATTACTGTTGGTTATGTGCAAATGCTTTACACACTGCCTCTAAGATAAGCCTGACTGCTCGTGCCAAGCTACCAAGGGGGTGAGCAGGGGTTATTTTAGGAGTGTAACTCCCTTATCCTGACTAGAGTGGTGGTTTCTGCTTGGCTTTGGCACATGCCCTAGCCTACCAAAAATCCCATTTCTAACAGTCATGATTGACTCTGGCCTCGATTTCAGATTGCAGACCTGGTGGCTTGCAGTGTATACCGGCACGTGGTTGGAGACACACCGGTGGCAGCAGGTGAGTGGTGGGGTCTGGGTGCGCGGGGGCGACAGTGTCCCTCCCTCTCTCTCTCTCTCCCTCCCTTTCCTTCCCACTCACTCTCTCTCTCACTATCCCTTCCTTTCCTTCTCTCTCTTTCTCTCTCTCCCTTCCTTTCCTTCCTTCTCTCCCTCTCTCTCTCGCTCCCTTCCTTCCCTTCCCTCTCTCCCTCTCTCTCGCTCTCCCTCCCTTTCCTTCCCTCTCACTCTCTCTCTCACTATCCCTTCCTTTCCTTCTCTCTCTTTCTCTCTCTCCCTTCCTTTCCTTCCCTCTCTCCCTCTCTCTCTCTCTTCCTTTCCTTTCCTTCCCTCTCTCTCTCTCTCCCTTCCTTTCCTTCCCTCTCTCCCTCTCTCTCTCTCTCCCTTCCTTCCTTCTCTCTCTCTCTCTCTTACTTTCCTTCTCTCTCTCTTTCTCTCTCTTACTTTCCTTCTCTCTCTCTCTTACTTTCCTTCTCTCTCTTTCTCTCTTACTTTCCTTCTCTCTCTTTCTCTCTCAGCCTTTCTTTCATTCTCTGTTCCTCTGTGTCTCGCTCCTTTGATGTGCGCATGACACACGTTCTGATTTTGTGCTTTATTTTCCAGGCTGTGACATCATGATTGTCCCGGACGGACCGGACAGGAGTCTTCCGCATTTGTGTTTTGTGTTGTATTTCAATAAAGTTTTTGGTTGTTACTTCAATGATGTGTGACTGTTTCTCGTTCTTCTGGCCACACATGTGTGTTTCTTTTTGTCATTGTGCGACATCATGCGCTTTTTGTGGCTCTTGTGTCGTGCACGGTATGTGTTTGTCCGGGGGGGTCCGGGGGGGCCTGGGAGTGGTGGCAATGGGTGTTGTGGCTCTCTTGGGTCTCCGAGCTGCATGATCAGTGGCTCCATGGCATCTGTGGGTCTTCCGATGTGGCTCTGGGCTGGGCTCCCTTTCGTGCTGCAGGTAGTTGTCCTTCTTAACACCAGCAGAAGGCAGGTGTTAATTCCCTGCCGCTACCGTGGCTTATCGCCTGTTTTTGGTTCGCATCGCAGATCTGGAAGTTCGTTGTAAATGTGGTGTTGTGGTTTTTTTGTGAGTTTTTGCATGGGAACGCCTACTCTGCATCTCATTAGGGTTAGTTGGTGGTGTCACCCGTGGAGATAAATTTTGCGGCAGTTATCGCAGGAATACTGGCGGTGTCTGCAGTTTGCACCCGCTTGTGAATGGGGCGTTAAATCTATCTCCACTTTTGATGCGTTAAGGTGTAGATACCTCGGAGATAAGTCCTTGTGAATATGCCCCTTAGAGTGTGGACGAATATGGTGTTTTAGATGCCAGATAATAAAGCACCTTCAGGTGCTGAGAGAAAATTCCCAGTGAATCGGAGACATTAATTAGGCTATTTCTGAAGATCTGTCTTCAGGAATAACATAAGTGTTGACAGGGCTGTATCAGGGCCACAATGTCCATTCTGCCATTCCTCAGTAGGCTGCAGGACTTGGGAGTTGCTTTCAGAACTATATGGGCTTCAACGACCCAACCAAGCCCCATGGCCTCAATATAGCTACAGCCTCATGCAGTGTGTAAAAAGATTGAACATTTTTGCCAGGGCAGTTTTCGCTTCCAGTCTGGCACTGTCAGCCATGCTGGCTTCGTCTGGTAAACGTGCTGTTTCGGATCACTGTCCCCACTGAAGCAGTGCTCACATTTACCAGAAGATGCCTGAGGAGAAATTGACCACCAAAATGATGGGCATCTCTTAATAAATTGTGCTGGCCACTGCCGATGTGGCAGAGGTACTGACACTCATATTCTGTACGGGAGGCATCCCTCCTAAACTTAAATTAGATCATAAGACTCCTGATCAAGGACCTGGATAGTCCTATAATAAATCCCTTCCATTTTACAGAGGTATGGGGGACTAAACTTCTCCCTTTGCTGTTTACCTATTTAGTAGATATATGAAGTGCAATCCCCTGCCTTTTTGGTCAGTATATTATATTGACACATTTAGCCAGTACTCCATACCCCTGACCCTCTTCAGTAGTCCTCAGCCTCTAATTCCCAACTCCCAATCACCAGTTAGCCTGAAGTTCAGCTAAGGTCCGCATGATTGGTTGCACATTTCAGCACGTGTTTGGCGTATGTTCACAAATATCGGGGCAGATTTACAAGCCCCTTGCGACACTTTTGCGCCGCCATTGCGTCACTTTTGTGATGCAGCGGCGGCGTAAAAAATGCAGCAAATTTACAACGTGACACATCTAGGGAGACGCGTCACGTTGTAAAGCCCTGCGTCACATTATACCTGCGTCATGTATAATGTATGCAGGGTGGGCGTTCCCATGCAGGAAAGCCTCGTAAAAGTGGCGCAGTGAAATCTACAAGATTTCACTCCGTCACTTCTAGGACGCCACTGCGTCAAAACCTTACGCCTGCTTGAAGCAGGCGTAAGGTGTGATGCAGTGTAGTGGGAATAGGCCTCAAAATGCATTGCTGGAGTTGCATCGTGCTTGCGACACGACTCCAGCAATGCGTGACTTTTGCCCCAACAGATGCGTCAGAATTTCTGACGCATCTGTCAATCCTTGCGCCATGGTGCGCCGTATTGTAAATACGGTGCATCCATGGTGGCGCACACTGGCGTAACGAAACTTGAGGGGGCCTCCCTGCAAGGTACGTGGGGGGGCCCCCTTCGGGCTCAATCAGGAGCTCTCCGGCCAGAGTGCTGTGCTGAGGGGGCCCCCTGGAGCTTGGGGGCCCACCGCACCGCGGGGGCTTGTGTTACGACCCTGGTGGCGCGAAGGTTACTCAGGGTTTCGCAGGGAAAGTGACGCATCTCTACAGATGCGTCCCTTTCTTGTAAATCTGCCCCATCCTTTTTAAGCTCTTGGCACTAATATTCCTAGCTTCAGTTTTTTAATATTATTTTCAACCTCAAGCAAAAATTGCTATGAAATATCCATCTTTGGTGTGGGCTGGACAGATGAAATTCGATTCAAAAATGCGTATTTTTATTTGGTAATATAACACTAATTATCAGTATGTCAGATATGCTTACACTTTCCCTAGCACATTGTAGCTCATTTTAACGATAAGTTCTAGAATTCGTATATAATCCTTTTTATGACATGCAACTGTAAATAATGAGTTCTTCTGGGACAGAACCAAAACAGCAGAATTCTCATGCTCTTTACGCGTGCGGCTTTCCATGAATCAACAGCTGTTCTCCCTTAGGAATTCACACGAACCGTAGAGACAGCGTTTTGATGCCCTGTTTTAAATGCTTTATTTTGTTGAAAAAAAGCACAATACATGGAGCAAGAGGGGCAATGAAATGTGCACCTTAAAGAGGAAAGCGGCAACTTGAGTCACACACACTGGGGGAAGAAATATTAAGTATTCCAAATCACGTTTATTCGAACAAGAAAAACAAAAAGAAAGAAAAGACGTAGCATGTTTTTAGGAGTAGGTTTAGGAGGACCATATAATACTTGTTATACAATTACGCAAAGAAACAGTAGAGGGTCCCTGCCAGGTACTTTGAAGGAACCTGACTAACAATCGCCATTGCACCTGACATGATCAATTAGGTCACTCACAATACTCAGGGTATCAGTGGGAGTTTTAGTGTCACATGCTTATATACGATTATGGTACACTCCCTGGGAAAATATAGGATTCGCAGAGCATACATTCTGAGTACAGAAGCACCTTGGTATTCTGTGCAGCCATTCGTACAACACCCACTCAGTCCATTTCATTCCTGCCTTCTAGCAGAGTGCAAATGGGACACATTCACAATTCCTAAGGGTCATAAGTGATCCCAAAGCCACATCAGTCAGACTGACAACATTGCCTGGCTCCATCAGCCACTCACCTAGCTCCGTCCTTTTCCTGCCTTTCCACTCAGTGCATATTGGACCAACCAGCAATTGCTAAGGCCAGGCACACACCCAGGAAACCACCACAGCCAGTCCTGCACCAAAGTCATGTCTACCCACCAATGAGATCGCTGCATCCCTTAACCATCTTCTGAAATGGTCACTCCCATGGCTTTCTTTCCAGCACATCATCAGCAATGGGTGTTTGAGTTTGAAGGTGTCTCGTTTTTGGGCCTGTTAGGGCTAGGAAGGATCTAGGTCCAGATTCCTTACCTACAGATGAAGCATCCTCACAATGCATGCACCTCAAACAAAGAGCACTCACCCCCACACTCAGAACCAAACCACACATTCACTCAGATAACACTCTCATGGCACTTCAAGAATAGTCATGACATCCCTCTCACCAGTATACATTCCCTACCAGCACAACATAACAAGCATCCCATGCCTATCAATGCACATGTGGCAGTTCTCCGCTCCACTGACATCACAGACAGCATCAGATAACAGACCCAAAATGCACTCTTATCACAAGAAAATGTGGCTCACACACCACATCCACATATATCTTAGACATTCTCATTCACACAGGCCACATCATTCAATGCATTCATCAAACACATAAGACTATTAAGAGTGTTGCCATCATTTTCAAGTCCACCTGGACCTGCAACCATTGGAAATCAAGAAAACTCAAATGGTTTGTACTCATCACCTTCCGTATGTCCATCTTTGCATCAAAGATCTACAGACCCACCCGGCACTAACAAGGACTTCACCAAATAACTCTCAGACCTCGTCACCTTTGTCTCCATTCAACTCACCCAATCCACTTTTCTCAGAGACTTCAATCTCGTAATAGCTTTGTAAACAATACCACTGAATTTGAAGATGGTGTGGTCTGGCAAGGGGTGCTAACAGAGCTCCACCTGAATGGGGGGGGGGGGGATGCAGTCATATTCCTTTAGGCTTTAGATGAGAAACGGTGCGGTATGTAGGATGCCCTTAAGGGGTGCCAATGTGGAGGCTGGAAGGCCGTCACCTTGACGACCAGCTGCATCAGATAAAGGCTGGCAGATGTGGCACCCTTGCATATTGCGATTACAATTTAACCATCTCTGGCGCATAGCACAACAGGAGAGGCTAGATCATCACCACACTGAAATATAGGAAATGCAAGAAAGAGAAAACCAGAAAGCAGGCCTTCTCCTTCCACGCAGCCAAGATCAGACAAAACATTACCATAAAACACGAAACTGCTCATATCCTCTTAAAATTCAAGAAGGAGCTTAAGACTCATTTGTTCAGAGAACAGTGTCTCGCAATACGATAAGAACCAACCACAATCTGAATGTTCTGCCACATTATAAATGATCATGAACAGTATGGAGGCAGTATGGCCCTGTTCAGTGCTCTGTTGCTTTGTAGTAGGTTAGTACTCTCCAAACAACTTTATCTACAACAATACCAGCATACATATATACAGACTTGGCTATTAGCTTATAAAAGATTACAGTAACCAACATTCCTTGACTTGTGCTGTTGAAAACTACATTTGGAATGCACCAATAATATGTGTGACAAGCCCTTTCCATCTTTCCTAATTTTTCCTTCCATCAATCCAATTTTACCTCTGATCTCCCTACAGGAAAGGAATAAAACAATTCATGTTAAACAGGCCACCTAACTTGGTAAGGAACAACTTTCTCGCGCTAAGTCGCTCTAGTTTAACCAAAATCAATAAAGCGCAAGCTAAGGTGCACAACAGTCTTTCCCCCATAACATAATGGCAATGGTAACAAACTTGCTGAAGAAGCCGGTTTTGAAATAATATTATAATTTATGGGACCATGTTTTGTGTAACATCTTCAGTTAGCAGCCAGTTGTAGGTTTTTACTGTTGTTATGCGTGGCCCACAATCTATACAAAATCACCAAGTAAACAAAGATAAACAAGGATTTCAAACCCAGAGTTGAAAAAAAAATTACAAGGTCAAGAATGCACAGTGATATTCGTTAAAAAACATCTCGGACAGGCTTAAGCTGTCCCATAAAATAGGTATGCTGGACAGATATGCGTGAGAGTCAGTGCATGCCACAAATCTGTGCAGGACCTAAATCCTAAAGTTAAATAGTTAAAGTGCAACAGTATACAGTTAGTTAATCACAGAACAGCATCAGGTGAAGTTGGATTACACAGTTAAAATTAATGTTTAAGTCAGAGAGTGTCGCTCTCAGAGCTGTGCTAGATAGTTTTATGGCCTATCAATAGGTTGTGCAATACACGTTTTTTAAAGGTCATTTACTATTTTGTATTCTAATGATGCATGCAATTTCCATCAACAGTACGATCTGTCTTAAGAATGAATAAGGTGGTTGTGAAAAGCTATTACAGTGCATTTTATATGAGAGTTAGAAAGCAAAAACATACAATTTGCAGGAAAGTCAAGGGCCACTGCTGTCCGGCACACTGCCACAGGGCCTAAGATGAACACCGAGAGAGTGTTATCTCCTCTTCACGTATCAGAGAAGGCTACACAGAGACCATCTGTGGTACTCTGGTTTCCAAGTGCATCTGCAGTCCTCAGGTCAGAGGCCCTGCACTTCTGAATTAAAGAGTCTAGAAAGTGAAATTAATAAGTGTCACACACTGCGCCCTGTCAGTGCAGGGTGGCTACTAGACTCCACACCTCATAGTGGACCCCAGCCTTTCCCTCGGAGGCTAAAGCCAGCAGTGAAAGGGTGCCAACGACCCCTGCCTCTGTCACCAAGTTCAGCTGCAATGTTAGCAACATTCAAGAAATAATGTTGCAAGTTTTTTATTCTTATAACTCTGTGGAAAGCAAAGAGGCTTCCACGGTTCTTGTGCTCCACATCAAAGCGCATGCAAAGGGTGCCGAGGGGCACTAAGAAGGGGGAAGTCTGGGAGCTGCGGGGACCTCAGTTACAGCCCTGCTATTATGTGGGGTACAACTGTTATGTTATGTTATGTTAATTTAATTTGTATCGCGCACAGATACTCGAGAGTGTCCCGGCGCAGAGCAGAGAGGGGCAACCATCAGAGATTTATGCAAAGAGATATGTTTTCAGGTTCTTCTTGAAGATCAGCGGGTCCTGAATGTTCCGGAGGGCGAAAGGGAGAGCGTTCCAGGCAACAGCAGCTTTCTGAGCTAGAGAGCTGCCTCCAAGCCTCTGACATTTAAAGCGGGGGACTTGGGCGAGGCGCTGGGACAAGGAACGCAGATGTCGCGCTGGAGTGTAGAAGGCGAAGCATTTTTGCAAGTAGATGGGGCCCCGCCCATGAAGAGCGCGATGGGCCATGACCAAAGATTTAAGTTTGACCCGGTCGGCTACAGGAAGCCAGTGCAGAGAGTGCTTATTACTACCTAACTCAATGGGAGTGACTTTATCGACCTCACAAGGATGATTCAACCTTCCTCAATTCGAACCATATTGCAAGTAGAAGTGTTAAGGGTGCTGCAGCCCCCCTAAAATAAACATGCTGGATTTCAGATTGAAAATGAGAGATAAAGATGCATTTCATTTTTGTTTTTATCTTGTTACATATGCTATGCGTTCAGCGTTCAGCGTTCAGCGACAGAGGTAAAATGTCAGGCTATGTCTACTGAAAAATTGCCACCTATTCTTTTAACATGTAGATTTATGTTTATTTTTCTTTCTCTGACTGCAGAGTTAGAGGATTCTGTAAAACAAGCTTTCTGAAAATCTTACTGGGACACATGAGTGTGAAAGGATAGGCTGTAGAATGTTAGTTTTAAAAAAAAATACTTTTATAACACAACATCATTTAAATACCTGTAAATTAACTGTACAGATATTTCCGAATATATCAGCAGTTCGGAAAGCACTAAGTAAGCACTTCTTTGTAGTCCTGAAGTGTGATAGAAGCACATTTTTCAATATGATCGAAACAAATCAATACACTTGGTGATGCGCAAATGAAATATTTGCTGGAGCCCAACTTTCACACTTAGGACCTGATTACAAAGTAAGTAAGAAAGCTGCGGTCAAAGGCTTTCTGACTTACATCGTTGGTTTCAAATCCATCAGCCTTATTACAATGAAGGCTGTCAGATTTGAATTCGGCCGGTCGGACCAACTGGCTTCCGACGGGGGCTCAAGTAGCCCGTCGGCCGTCGGAGGTCGCTCATAATCCCCTATGTAGGGCGTTTACGCCGTGGGGATTATGATGACGGTTTCCGACAGGCTTTTCATGCCTGGCTTTCAGACATGAAAAGCCTTTAGGAAAGCGACTTTGGGGGCCCCTAGCAGGGCCACCTTGCCACAGCAGCGTCCGGTTGGAGGCTGGTGCCCCCCTGTTAATCTCTGCACCGAGTGGCAGGCATTAACAAAAGCACCCATTTCTCAATGGGAGCTTGTGCCACGGCCGGTTTACGGCCTCAGCACAAGCTCCCATCGAGAAATGGGAGCGTACGACCGCATGATGTGCGGTCGCATCCTGATAATGCGGTCGGGACCTGCATTATTTTTTATATTATTTTTTTATAATGGTCTGTGAACTGCAAAATGCTGGCAGTCCACTTGCTACAGTTCCTCTTTTCAACAGTTTAATTTACGATTCTATTGTGCCCATCCACGATGATAGAACAGTAAATTAGGAATGTCTGCCATCTACTTCTACGCACGAGTGTGGTGTGTCATAATGCAAATTCCCACATCGGCAGCCATCTTGGAGTGGGATTCTTTTAATAGTAACCCGTTCAAGCATTGCCGGTCATGCCTCAGAATATGTTCTGATGCATGTGTTCTAAAGCCATAAGCATAGTCTTCTGAAGCCACAGGCTAAGGCATTCCTCGTCTCTGGAAATAATTGCTAGCAATATTCCTTTTATCAAAGAGGATAAGTGGGTAGTCTTTGTATTTCTTTTGGTCGCATTGTATACTGTCCATTTAAACCAGATTTCACTGGTAAGGGGATCATGATCAGGTCTATGGGGGGGGGGGGTCTGCTTACAACTATACCAATGCACTTGTACACACAATGTCTGCCACAATACAAACAATGATTGTCAGTTTTTTGTGAGGGATATTTATTTTACTTATATTGGTCCCTTTTATTTTATACTTTTAACTGATGTATTTAGCATTTAGCTACACCGTCTCCTAGTTAAAATTATTGCTATACAACATTGATGATTACAGAGTAAATATTCGTATACTACAATTTCATAATAAATATGTGATTTAAAGAAGGAACTGTATTCTGGGTTGCTTGGTTCTTGTACCTCTTAATCTCACTCAGTTTTATTTGTGCCATAATATTCATGTGGTCTTCGGAGTAGCTGTACATCGTTTTGTGCACTTGGCGCTATAACTAACTTTCGAGTGGGCATTGTTTATCAAATCTATTATCACTGCTGCTTGCATAGCAGAATACTCAGGTACTAAATGCAAATTGAGCACATTTAGTTCCTGTATTACCTGTTGCTCACTTTAATAGTCTTGCCATGTCAGATTTTTCTTGGAGGCTTATAGGGTACTTGCACAGAATGAGCAACATATTCAATCAATCAATCAAGTTCCTTTATTTCGCAGTCTTACAATTGCATATAAAGTGCAGAAGTATAAACAATTTCATCATACACAAATCTATCTTAAAAGATACTTTCCATCTTTCCAGAATGGGCAACATACTTAATATTTCCAGTTTCTTTGTTAACTAGAGCATACTGGGATGCAGTTGCAAATCATAAAGGTTTATTAACACATTACCAATTATTATTTATTTTAATCAAATCTGAATGGTTATAAATCAATAATCACCTGAATACAGATTATGTGAATGTAATCCAAGAACGACAAAAAACAAAAGCAAGGTAAAATATGTAGAATTATAGATGGGTAACAGTGAGCTACAGGGTTGGTTTTCACTGAAGGGTTCTGAGTGACATAGAATGAACAACGAGAGCAAAGCTTGAGTTGTCTATGATGTCACTTAGAACCCCAAGGGGAAAAAAAAACCATAATTCACTTTTTACCCATCTATATTTTTATGTTATGTATGGCCCCTCCCAAATCATGTGCCCCTTCTTTCAGCTAAAACGTAGGTGCAGAGGACCTACCTATCCCAAATAAAATAAAAAATACCTGACCTCATGTCACCAACCTCCGCTACTCTCTGTGCCATCCATTCCCTCTCCTTTAGAAACTATCCTCCTTGCATTCCAGTGCTCCTCTGACTGCTCTCGCAGTAAATTGTCACATTTAGAATGCTCTTGCAGACCCCCGCCAGAGCCGCTTGGAATTCCTTTATGACGTAGCAACAGTGAGTTATGAGATCTTTTAACCACTGTTGCTACATCACTGCAGGGAATTGCCACATTTAGAATGCAACATTCATGCCAATGGCTGTCAGTGAAAGCCATACGTTACAGGCAAATTATAACAGACTCTGGGGCATATTCTCAAGGAGCTATCGCCGAGTTATCGGCACTTTATTGCAGCCAAAGTTGCGATACATTTATCACCCAAATCACAAGCTGGTGTTAACAGCCGATACCACCAGTTAACTTGCGAAAGCATCCGCAAAAAACATCGTCACAGATGACCCCGGCAACTATCGCTAATGAGATGCAGAGTAGGCGTTCCCGTGCAAAAAGCTGTGTCAAAACCACACCGCAACATTCTGAACGACCAGCCAGATCGACGATAAGATCATGAAACATGTGATAATGCACGTTAGCTGCAGGAAATTAACACCTGCTCTGACCTGGTGTAAAGTCGGACGACAGCCTGCACCATAAAAGGGAGCTCAGCCCACAGCCACACCTGAAGGACAACAGATGCCATGGAGCTACTCATCATGCATCTCGTAGCCCCAACAGGCCCACCACCCCCAGGCCCGCCACCACCCCCCGGACCCTCCCCGCACCACCCCCCCGGACCACCACAGAGGCAGCGCAGACACAGAACGCGGACCTTCAGAAAATGCACCAGCCTCACTGACTTAACACCAGAGTATGTCATTTCCCACTACATGCTCAAAAGGACAACCATCCTCCGCATCCTGAACATCATTGCCCACAGGCTGACTGTACCAACACAGCCGACAACCAACATCCCTCTGCAGACAAAGCTGCTGGCTGTGCTGTACCTGTTGGCCTCTGGTACCTTCCAACCAACAACCGCCAGAGTCAGCCCTATCAAAGTTCCTCTCACCTGTCTTGGATGCCATCATCAGCTTGGTACCCCAGGACCTATACTTCCCCCACACTGTGCAGGAACAGCTGGAGACCAAGCAAGGCTTCTACGCCATGGCTGGATTCCCGCACGTGTTGGGGGCAATAGACTGCACACATGTCCTACTTGGGCCCCCTGCCGACACTGCACACAATTACCGCAACAGAAAGCACACGCATTCCATCAATGTGCAGGCAATAGTGGACCACTGGGGACTCATCACCAGCGTCCTCGCCAACTACCCAGGCAGTGTGCATGATTCCTACATCTTCCGACAGTCCATCATCAACCAGCGCTTCGAGGATGGCACCTACGGAAATGCACTGCTCGTTGGTAAGCACCAAATGAACACACCACACACCTCAACTCCACAATCATACAACTCACAACTCTGGGAATGCACATGTTACAAACTCACATACAACATGCCAAACAACATGCCCACGCACCAGACACGACAGCACAACTTACCGTGGGAACCTGGCCTCGCCATGTACATGAGCCATCAACGGCATGGCACCTCAGCCACACATTAGCAGAATGTGGGAAGAGGAGGGAACCAGGCATGTGCGAAGGAGGCGATGTGACCGATGAATGAGACTGCACACAATGCCAAGTGTGGCGTGGATGTGTTGGACAGACTGCAGCATGCAGACCACACACATATCCATGTCGACATACACCGCTGGTGTTTGGTGTAGTGGACAGTGGACGCAACCATGTCACCCCAGCCAGTGGGGGAGATCAGTGAAATGTAGCTTGTCACGTCCCCCCCCTGTAAGTGTGAGAGGAGTGGGCTGGCCCAGCGTACGCCAGGTCAGCGTATGGTTGTGAATAAATAGCACGTAGCCCAGGGCGTGATCCTCTTCCGGAATGCCCAACGTCCCTGCCAGGGCGGTGCCTCTCACCCCGCCACAAGGCCTACGCCGTGAGCGGTGTTGCCTGGGATCCTGTGCGCCTGCTGCACCCCGGGCCGCTGGTCCCCGAAGCCATCATGGCTGCCCCTGCGCATCCAGGCATCACTGCTCACCTGCCAACACCGGCGTGTGTCAAAGAGGGCCCACCACGTGCAGGTGCAAACTCCAAGCCCGAGGCCCCCAACCTTGGCAGACTCCTCGGACCACCACGGCCTCCGCAGAACTCCTTTCTCGTTGACGAACTCTACTGCTGCCTCCGGCCTACACTACGGTCAAGTAGGTGACACATTTGGAACTGAGTCTTGATTACACCATGGCAGAGTACATGATTTAAGGCTGAGTTCATGTCACTATACTCCCTCCAATGTGGTGCCACCAAGTCTGTGCATAGGACTCCCACCAAACATGTCTGTGGACCATTGCTGACTCCGGCCTTCAGCCTGCACTGCGGTCCTGCAGGCCTCACACCAATCCAATGCAGTCCGTCACAGGCAGGACACGGCCTCCTCGCCGGCTGCACACCCGCTCAGCTCTGGTGCCACTACCTACGTCAGCCACAAATCTAATACAAATGCCATTCCAACATCATGTGTGAGAGATCCAGGAGGAGATGGCTGGACAGCGGTTGGCCCGCGCTGACCGCTGCCTCTGGCCGACACTGCGGCCAACTAGGTCGCACTTTTGGAACTGAGTCTTGTTTTCCTAATGGCAGTGTTCATGTCACAGTACGCAAGGAGAGGAGTAAGAGGAAGACGCGCTTCAGTCAGAGGTGATGGGACACTACCAACAACTGCACTGGTGCCACTGACTCCGTGCAGCGCATGCCTATCCACACATGGCTGTGGGTCCCTGCTGATCGCTGCCTCCGGCACACACTGCGGTGGAGTAGGTCACACAATTTGAACTGAGTCTTGCTCTCTACATAGCAGAGTCCATGTCATTGTACAGGCCTCATCGCAGACTGCATCCCCTTCCAGCTCTGGTGACACTGAGTGTGTGCCCTGAAATTCATGTGCAATCTCTGTTTGGACGTCGGTGGCATCTGAGCCCATGGGCTGGAGACTGTCTTCATCTACATGTAGCTGATACTGACAAGGTGGAAAAGTGGGGTCTGTAGCATTCAACTCCGCCATCTGCCTGTTTCTGCTTGCTTCTGCCCTCTGCATCATGCCCTGGAAGGACACCTTCCACTGTCCTCCGCAACCCTCTGCGAAATTCCCCTTGGACATCGACGAGTACACGTTCAGCTCGCGTGGCACTATCTCAGTGCACCGCAAGTCACCGTCCCATGGCGGTGTGCCTGTGCCGGCCGCTGTGCATCCGGGGCCACAAACTATGTGCTGCTCAAGTCAGGGACCCATGATGTTTGTACCTTGTACTGCTGATTGTCTGCTCACTGTTGTGGTCTTTGCCAGCACCAACCAACCCCTGAGTGGTGGCTTACACTACCCAACACCCATCCAGCACAGGCGTCACTTGAGATGTGACCCTGGCAATAAAAGGGGCCGGGCGCACGTGCCATGGCCAGTCCCACAAACTCACTCAGTGTGTCCGTGTGGACATCATGTATGCATGAGGGACCGGGGACATTCCACTTTAATTTGTGCTGTGTACAGCGTTCGCAACCATGTCACCGCAGGCAGTGGTGTAGACCTGGGACATGTAACCGTGTCGTATCTCCATGTGAGCATAAGCGGGGTGGACAGGCGCACGACAGTACTGCGTAGGGGTGTGGCTCCTTCACACGTGGATCTGGGTGTGGTTCAGTGTAGGCCTTGCCGAGGATGTGGCTGATGCGTGTGTCTCTGTTGTAGTGTCTGCGTCCCCCGTCAGGCAATTGACAATGTTGCCATGTGGCATGCCCCCGGTGTGCGTGCTCGGCCAAAGGGGTACATGGGGGAGGGCATGCCCGCTCGGGGTCAGGGATCACACATGCCAACTGTTGTGTGTGTCGTTATCGCAGCATGAGCCAAAGATGTACCCTCAACTGCATGTCGGGTTCAGCCAGGCAGGTGCTCTACATCTGTGTCAGCACTGTCCTTGCAATGGGCTGACACACACGTAGCTGGCCACATTCTGCGCAGCATCATCACTGTGTCGTAGTCAGGCTTGTGGACATGCGCAGACAGGTATGACAGTGGTGTGCCGTAGGGGTGCATGTGATGCAATCGCGCTGCGCACAATAGTGAATGTGCTCGGGGGGGAGGTGCAGCAGTGAGGCTACATAATACACAGTGATGCCGCTCATTAGCAACACGCAGTACATGTCATACAGGAATCACTAAGTCACACATATCACACACCAATGAACCAGTGAGCCTGCCAACATCATGCAGTACGTAGTCTTGACTCATGTCCCTCTGCACTGTCACAGGTGACCAAGGATATGCACTCTGCGCTTGGCTGATGACACCCCTCCGAGCCCCAAACACACAGGCCCAGAGGCAGTACAATTTGGCCCACAAACGCACCAGGGGCATCGTGGAGCGCACATTTGGCGTGTTGAAGTCACGTTTCAGGTGCCTGGACGTCACAGGTGGAAGGCTCCTGTACAGCCCAGGCCTTGTGTGCAAGATGATCATTGCATGTTGTGTGTTGCACAACATTTGTGTACGCAGCAGAGCCCCATGGATACGAGTGCCAGATGCACCGGACGATGATGATGCAGATGAGGCAGGTGGACCACACCCCACTGCAGCCGCAGCAGGAATAGCCCGTAGGGACTACATCATTGACAATTTCTTCTCTGGTTGACGTCACATTGTGAGGGTCCTTAGCAGTAATGGCACAGTACGTTGACTGACCACAGGCACAGCATGTGCTAATAAATGCATTCCGAAACACATTCCCTGCATGCATGTCACTCATCTGTACAGGCACTTCACTCAGACGAGTGTGGGTGTGACTTGTTGTGCTGACAATTTAGGAATTTGTCAAAGGATGGTGGGTGTGTCACCTCTGTGCAGTGAGGCTGTTTAGGGTGTCATGTATTCGATCTGCCAGTTCTGTGTGTCGCAGTTGTTATGGTATCCCACTCTTCGGAGTTTCACATGTGTCCCAATTAATTCCATTTTGGCTGTCATTTGTGGCCTACAAGTGACAACATGGCTTCTTTTGGGGTCTGATATGTGCCGTCATGATGCAGGGATGCACCCTGTGACTCAAGTCCCGTAACATGGGCGACATGTACGTGGGGGGAGTCACTGCCCCTACATTGGTCCATGCTTTCATTATTGTTTGGTCATGGACATGGCACGTCAGTGTGCAGGGGGTGTTGTTTGTCCCTCTGCAATGTGAAGAGGAGATGCGGTTTCACAGTGTGTTCCATGTTTGTTTCCGCATTGGCGCAGGTTACATACTGAATGCATGTCAATGTACATTGTGGCTGTTTGTGGGGAACTGCCTATCTGATTTGGACAATGGTCATTTGTTCTGCGTCACAGCTGTGGGGTTGTGCTCGTACGTTGTCATCTCACCGTTTGTTTGGTCTGCTTTTATAGTGCATTTTCCCGCCAGACGCGTGTGAATTGCAGGTCTGTCGCTGGTTTTCGCTGCTTTTTGTATTGCGATTGGCCTCATCGCATCTTTTTTTGCGTTAGTGTTTCACATTTTTGTGGCGTGGCATTGATTTTAACGCCGTCAGTTGACGCGTTATCTGGAGACTATCGCATGGTACCGCCGTGTTGTGAATACTTGGTTGTCACGGCGTAAATTTCCCGCGATAGACTGCGATGTTGGAGGTTGCGTTAAGTAACTTTTGCGATGGTTATCACATGTTCTTGAGAATATCCCCCTCTGTTTCCCTAACAGGAAACTCCTAATACTAAACTAAAGTTTCATGCAAAGTCAGGGAATTCATAAGCAGCACGTGTAATCAAAAATAAAATCTCCAATACAACCAAAAGAAGGTTCTAATCAGGATAAGAAGACGCATGCTCACCTGAGTAACTATTTCTATGAGCAGCAGCAAAAGTAACATGAGGTCTCAAGAGAGGGAAAGGTAAGGTCTGCCTGCAAGGATGGACAGAAACAAGTCTAATTGTCTAATACCAAAACAAACAATTAAAACATAACTTTCAAAAGAAAGAAACAACCCCTACGGTTCTCACAAGGGAAGGAACCAAGCGAAGGTATCTTTCATGATGTGCCTGGTGTCGACCACTTCTCATGGTTAGCACAATGCAGAATTTTTGAACATCATGGCCTTCACAGATATTGCACTAGAGAGCACTCTTCTTCTTTGCCTCCCTTCTCTCACAGGTGCTGAGAAGCACCACAAGTTCGTTAAACTGCAAAATATTCACACAGAATTCTAACAATAATAATACAGTTAAAAAGATAATGGCCACCCCTGGGTGCCCGTGGCTGCATTCCCAAGGGGTGCAAATGCCTCAGCAAAGAAGTGTAAATGAAGATTGTCTGGAAATGCGTCCTTCTTTATTTGGAGCGTTTAAGGCTGTCTTCATTTACAAACAGACCTTGACGTGCCTAAACAAATGTGGGAACTGTGATCTGGAGTGACATGGGGTGAGGGTCATTGATTGTGGTGCAGGGTCAAAGAGGTAACTCAAATGAACTAAATATTCTGTAAGCATTTTGTCATTTTTTTGCCTTCACATAACTGCTTCTAAAATAACCTGAGCACAGTGAAATGAAAAAAAAATGCAAGTTAAACATCCAATGATTTTTCACAAATCACTGAATGTCCTGCTGCCTATAAAATGAATGTGGCCATGTTAGTGGTGCTCACGAAAAGCAATCCAATACCTTCAGGTCAGGTTTGGGATATATAAAACTTAAATGCGATCGCTACAGTTGTCTGTGTGTGAGACCATAAAGGCACAGAATTGAAATAGTGACTTAAGTATTTGTAGTGCTATGTGGTTCCGTCCTGTGAAAGAAAGCACTATGATCATGTAAGTCATTATTTTTTGCAGTTTTATAAAGCGCAGACTCAACCCGAAGATATCAGAGCATTTTACATTGTTGTGTATTTTCTACATATAATAAACAACAAAAGAGTGTACCTTTTAAAGAGAGAAGAGCAAATGTGCAGAATCCCACTAGGTTCTATGAAAAGCCCTCACTCACCAACCTGGTTGGTGACATGCTTCATCATTGGGCCCCACCGGGAGAGGCCGAATGCCACCCCGGTGTGCTGCAACGCCAGAGTTACTGCGGAGCTGGAAAAATAGTGATTTGATAAAAAAGGTGAAAGTGGATTAAAAATGTCTGAATTGTGTCAAAAATATGTTTTATTAATTTGCCAAACAGACATAGTTAAAAATACGGTGTTGGACCAAAAACTGAATAAATTGTTCAGCTATGTCCCCTGAAATCTGGTCAACATGTTTCTGCCTATGTGTGAGTAATTATTCAGGCATTCGTCAGGACCGAAGGTGAAATAAAGTGAACCCCGGCGGTATGGACGCTCTAAGGTCCACCCTAACCTGAGGTTATAAATGTAAAAAATAGGTTCCGACTGTAGTAGTCATGTGATCCTCGTGATTGAGAGGAACCGAGTTTACTATCTGGTGTAACGACTAATTACACCATGGGTCTCGGGAGGGGGGTGATGGCAAAATGGCACACCGCCTTCACTGCCGGGCACCCGCTTGGAACCTGCATCGACCCTCGTGTGGCCGGACCCCGCTACATAGCCCATTGTCATTTTCCCTATGTTAGCCTAACTATGCAATTTGAAGGCTGCGTTTGCTTTGCACACATTACCAAATATCACGCTTGTTTTTGTGCCACAATGTATTTTCACACAGTCAGCACATGTTTTTGTATTTTGTACTTTTCCTGGGATTTACTCGCACAGCCTAGGCAAAGTCAAACAACATTGCTCTTTTTTATTCTCTGTGGTCAGACACTAGCACCTGGACATAATCGAGAAACCCAGCTGCTTTTTTTGAACACACGCATTTTGTCATATAAACTAGTGTGTGTCATTCTAAAACACACAGGGCAAAGGTTCTAAGATGAGAGTGCTGCGTCAGCTGAGATGTAGAGCCACTATCTATGTATGCTAAGTTATGGGGTCCGCCACTAAACCCAGGGGTCTATAATATATAATCACTTAGCTTCTGCATTGAGGGTGGGTTTAGTCAAATCTTTCAGGTAATATGACAGGGCTTTTCATTGTATATGGTCTGCTAATTATGCTATTGACATAATTGACCTGTATCTGTTTTCTAGTTGTAGTGCAATTGTTGCATTTTAGAGCACGATAGTTTAAATACACATTGTTAGCTTCCTTCCTGTCCCTTTTTTATTTATTGTGGACAAGTATGAGTAAGAGAAAGAAAGGGGGTGACCTGCTACCGCAATCCCTGAGAGAGTCAAGAGTGTTGTGTTCCGGGATGCCAAATCACTTGTATCTCTGGAAGGGTTAGGAGGGCAAGTGAGGCACTATAAGCTAGTCGGATTCTGGCCTACAGGTACTGATGGGGTATAGTGACTCAGTCCCTACATGCTGATGTTCTATGGTCCCAAGCATAGTTCTATTCCTGAGCAGAATCCCTGCAACATGGCGCCACCAACATTTGGTCTTGTACTTATTTTTGGGTCTCCTGAGTAGTGCTTGTGTATGTTCACAATACCCTTTCACCTTTTACTGGAGACGTCCGTGGTGTTGGGGATTAATCCTCCAAAGTGTTTAGGAAGCACCCCACTCTGTTGGTTTTCAAGCTTGAATATTAAAAGGTTCGATCCCAGTTTGTGTTCCACTTTCAATCCATTATTGTTTTTCTAATGGATGTGCAGCCTGTAGACATTCCGGTCAACTGCAGACCAGCATTTTACACACATTTAGCACAACATGGGCTTCCTAATGCGGGTGGTCCTATTTTCTTTTTAGTAGAAGCAGATGACACATACAGCTTTGAAGTTTTTCATTCTTGGGTCACATTTCCAGCTGTGGATGGCAACACTAATACATTCCATACATGCACTACACCTGCAGCGCGTAATCAATTTAGCACAACATGGGTTTCCTAATGCAGGTGGTCCTATTTTCTTTTTAGTAGAAGCAGATGACACATACTGCTTTGAAGATTTTCATTCTTTGGTCACATTTCCAGCTGTGGATGGCAACACTAATACATTCCATACATGCACTACACCTGCAGCGCGTAATCAATATAGACCTTATGCGCTTATTGAGATCCCTCTCATGTACTGGGAACACCAAAATTGGTTCCTTGGTGCCCTCCCCCATGTAGCTACACTTGTACGCTTGGGTCCCCTTAGTAATGAGGGGGGCGACCTGGACATCGTTAGCTGGATATACATCCTACCCTGATATGGCTAATCAAAATCTTGTACAAACAAAAGCTTTATACACTCGTCTAGTTGCCTTATACAGATGCTTGACTCAGTTTGTTTTACGCACCTTGTTGGCAGGGACAGCTAGGATTGGCCTGCAAGGGCAAGCCCAATTGCCTGCAGCACCTACCATAAGCCCCGAAATTGTTCATTCAGTTATGGGCAAAAGACCCACTAATGGTGAGGAAATTCCATGTTGGATCGCCCCAAAAATTTGATCAACTTGGAGTTGTGTTTCCCCTTACGGGACCACAAGACAAGCATAGAATTTTAACTTTGTGCTTACCCAATGGGATGGTTCCTGGTTTTGGAGACTGTAACACTTGGGGGACAGTGCTTGCTGCTGTCTATACTATCTGCCACGGCACTCCCTTGATGGCTGTTGCACCTGATGTACTCAAACAAATACAGAACAAACATGGGGCAGCTGCTGCCCTAGATTTGGGGATGAAACGAATGGAGAATTTTACCCTAATGTTCGCAATGATTTTGTCTATGTTAAGGGTGAAACAGCATCCCTGGCTATATGCCAGTGGCTCACAGCAGTTGCACCAGCTGTCCATGAACATGAGTTTCCTGTAATTATTGCTTATGTATACACATCCATAAGACACAATGAGCTAGTAGGATTCGGGACCCATGGTACTGATGAGGTATGGTGACTCAGTCCCTACATGCTGATGTTCTATGATACCAAGCATAGTTCTGTTCCTGAGCAGAGTCCCCACAACAAAATGAGAACCAGTTACATTACTCAATGTCACAATTATTTTTCTAGGCACTGGGAGATTAAGTGATTTCAAATGTTGAGCAGGCATCAGGACTCAAACAGGGTTACCCAGTTCCAAATTCAGAAGCTTTCAAAATACTTATTTTAGCAATAAGTAATCAGACTGTACCCAGTTGTACCTAGTGCTAAAAGGTTAGTAGGTGTCGCAATTATTCCGGAGCACAGCTAATAACACCTTCACATTACCTCTTAAAAAGAAAGAATCTTTGTAACCATGACGCTTTGAGAGACTCCATCAATGAAAGGCTGGTAGTAAGGCTTTTTACTTCTCTAGCTCTCTGTACCTCACCACACCCTTCGCACTCAGGCAAAGACACCTCAAGTTCAGCATTAACCTTCCAGGGGCTGCTGTTTTTGTAAAAATTGAGTCAAGGGTTGGCAGGGAGGAGGCAAAAAGGGTTCCTCTAAACCCCTGGGACATCAGAGTTAGTGGCAGAGGAGAAACAGGAAAGGAGCAGAAATGCCCAGAAAAGGGGGCAGTATGTGGGGGCTCATTTTTTCATTTAAAAATTAACAGAGACAACGTCCTCAGATAGATACCCCCTAGGAAGGGGGTGATATATTGAGGCTTTTTATTTAAAGGGCCATCATTATCAGTGTAACAGGTACTGGGGCAAAGGGTGTAAGTGAATGCTGTAGCCCATTTTGCCTGTCTTACTAAGAAAGAAGTGGAGGGGGGCATTGATCTTGAAAGCATTACAACCCAGGTCACTCTTGCTGCTTTTTGTAAAACAAACGGGCAGAAGGTATCATTCATGCTGCAGGTACAGTGACACTGGGGGTCCGTGTTATCAGAAGCCAACTAAACCCCAAGCATGGTAGTTTAACTATCCTCCTTTGCTTTCATTAGGGCCCAATGCACGTTTGCTGTGCCAGTTTTGCTTTTGGCAATGGCTCAAGAGATGGGAAAATTGAAGCAGTGGAGACACCTTAGTTTAGCCTCAAAGAGCTGGCCGGAAGTGGAACGCGGCAAGATAGGAGCCCTGTTTTTAACAAATGGCAGAGGAGACAGTCCGCTTTGCAAAGTAGTATCTATCATTAGTGAAGCAGGTGCAGCACCACTGGGGCCTGGGAGTGTGAGTGGCACACTGCATCACAATTATAACTGCCTCACTTAAAAAAAGGGCAGGGGGGGCCTATTTTCCTATCTAAAATTAAGGCACCCTTGCAGAAGACAGTGGGGACAACATGTGGGAGCTCTTTTTTTCTTGAAACAGTAGGAGAGCCTGTTGCTAAATTGGAGTGATAGTCAGTTATGGTGAGGAAGGGGTGAAAAAGCAGAGGTGATGGCCTGCTACTCAGGGCCTGGTTATCATTAGTGCAGCAGATGCACTTGCATTGAGGACCAGGATTGTGACGGGTTTACAAAACACCAATGATGGGGAGCAGTATTTTTGGGTTAATTACTGGTTTTGCTTGATGTATTTGCTGGTTTATACGTCTCACATTGAGTGTGGACTATGCGCATCAAAAAAAGTACCTCTGAAATGATCTCAAAAAGCCCCGCCCCCTGTGCTCAGCCCCATGTTTCTCGCTCCACCAATCCTTGTCATAAAGTTTTGGAGTGAGGTTTGACTTCAAAACATCCTGCTTAGGGGGTGCTCATCAAAATAGTTTGAAGACCTCTGGCCTGGAACGAGAAAAAGATTATGATCAACATGCAGAATTAAAACATTTCATTCAAAATGGAGGGGCATATTAGCAAGACCCACGTTAAAATTATCGCCGTTTTAGATGTGCAGGACATCTAACCTGGGCTTCTATTGGAATTCCATAACGCATATTAGCAAGCCCATTATCGCCGTTTTAGCGGCAGTTTCCTGCCGCTAAAACGGCGATAATTTTAACGTGGGTCTTGCTAATATGCCCCGGAGTCTTTAACTGAGGTCTACAACGATCCCTGCTAACTTAATGTGACCACTCTCTAACTATAGCTAATCACACATTATGGCTGATCTAAATGTAAAATTATGCATGAATTTATGTACTAAATGAGAATGCATGTTATACATTAGTATGTCATTAAATGCATCGCCATGGGTCACAAGTATTACATCCTGACTCGGCTTACTTTTACTCTTGATCCTGTCTATCCTTTGGTTTTTATTTTATTTTAGCTGACTTTAATTGTCTTGCAGACTTTTCGTTTTTTTCAAATGCTATCTGCAATGTTTGACTGCTTCTTCATGTTTCTGATTGCTTGTGTTACTTCGCCCCTCATTTACATTACTTAAAAATTATGGGGCCTATTACCAACAGCGTGCGTTAATTAACGCAAACCACAGTTAGCGTGGTTTTTTTTATCGCTGGATTCGTTTGCGGAGATAACGCGTTATTAGCAACGTTTTATCTCCAATGCGAAACAAATCCAGCGATAGCTGCGATTCCCAGCATTAGCGCGAGAATTCCTTGCGATAAATTCCCATCGCTAAGGAAAAACTCGCTAATAGGCAGGTGGGGACTTAACCGTAGAATCCACCTCCCATAGACTATAATGGCTAAGTCAGGTTTCTAGCAGGTGTTAAAATCCAGCGCTAATCGGGGTTAACGCACATTTTTTATCGCTTCGCGGGCCTTGCTAATAGTGTGAAGTTGTGTTTGCGACTGTCTGCGTGTATTTTTAGTGAGGAACGCCCACTTTGCATGTCATTAGCGATAAATATCGCTGACATGCAAAGCGGTAAAAACGGGCGCTAATGCTCGAAAACTGTCGCTAACTGCTGTTAGAGACAGTTTGCTGATAGGGCGATAAAAATATCGCCGCTTTAGCGGCAAAAAGTGCCGCTAAAGCGGCGAAAGTGCCCTTGCTAATATGGCCCTATATTGTTGAGGAAAATAGAAGCTATAAATGTGGTTGGGTTAGGCAATTTTTCTCCTATTTATACCGTGCCTGCACTGTCGGCAAAAGCGCGGTGAAGAAAGTCAATAGAATTAAGTCATTCTGGGGAGAATCTGTCCTGAAGAGAGTTCTTTGAACCACATTTTCTTCGCACATTATCCCCCTTTCGCTGATTTATGGCTTCTTCGACCTGTTCACATTTCCAATGGGAGCACGTTTATTAAACACCTGCTCCGGGGTGGCGGTTTCGATTACAAATAAGAAAAGAAAGCTATGAACTGACATAAACAAGCCATCTGAAAATTGAAAGCTATAGGTTTCGAACCTTATTGTTAATTCATGCAAACTTATAATAATGTAAGGTTGCTGAAAACAAATTCCTTTGAAAGTAATAAAGTCTCATTAGTGCAGACAACCACAGCCACTGCGCTACATATTGATTACTGACGGGTGAAATAACCAGCAAAGAAGGGCTGCAGAGGTGAAGTGTTATTCTCTTGTGTTGTGTGTACGAGAAGCACACAGATTGATGAGCAACAAATAAAGAAAGAAGTCACAGGGAAGCCCTATCATTTCGCTGTGGTACTTACATATTTATTACAGGGTTGCAAGAGGTAACGTTTGAACTAGGAAACGACCAAAAGGCAGTTTTTCAGGGCAATGTGAAAAATGTAATCAGACAGTTAGATGGCTCATTGATTTGACCATTTGTTGATGTGATTTTAAGGTCACCTGGAGAATCTTTGCATGACTGATTCAGACTTTTATCCTTTTGCGGTTGATAGAATGAATAATTCTAAATGTTTGCATGATTTGAAGCCTCAGTAGGATACGGCCCATTGGGGGAATGCACTGTGCATTTTCAGTTAGGGAAGGGGGTCCGGCAAGGATGTATTTTAGCGCCTATGGGGCATATTAGCAACGAGGCGATAAACAATTATCGCCGCTTTTGCGTCCGTTTTCGGACGAAAAGCGGCGATAATTGTATCGCCTAATCAGCAAGGTCACGCTATCGCGTGAATCCTTGCATTATCGCCCTTTCCCTCAACGCCCATCTTTGCATCTCTAATGAGATGCAAAGTGGGCGTACCCCGGATGGACTACGTTGCAAATATCGCTGATGTTCACATCGCGATATTTACAAGGCAGCCCACATGATTTTAGCAGAGGTTAGATTTCGGCGAAAACGACCGTTTTCGCCAAAATCTAACGCTTGCTAAAATCCTGACTTAGCCATCCCTAACATAGGGGTGGATTCTGCTGATACGACCACAGGGTCGTATCAGCAGGAGCATCGCTGCTTTGCAGGGAACATCGCTGGAAAACCAGCGATGTTCCCTGCAAACGGCGATAACCTCGCTATCTCTGGAATTTTTATCGCCTGGAGAAGCGCGTTGTTAATAACGCGCTACCAGGGCGATAAATTCCAGAGATAGCCTGCGATAGGGAATCTGTCGCTAAGCACGGCCAGCGATAATTATCGCTGGCCGTTGATAATATGCCCCTATGTTTTTTATTTTATATATTAATCAATTAGATCTGTTTTTATGGAAACATTGTAAAGATCTACCGAAGGTAGGACATTGAATGGTCCCCGCTTTGCTGGATGCAGATTGTTCTGTTCTTATCTCCCGTACAGCAAATGGCTTTCAACTTTTATTATGACGATTTTATGACTTTATGGAAAATCTGTGCCTAAAAATCAATTACTCCAAATCATATACTATGACGATGGGACCCAGAAATACCAAAACTAAAACTTACATAATAAAGGATCATGATGTAGGTAAGGTGGACAAGTTTTGCTACTTAGGCATCTTGTTGGATGATAAATTGTCCTGGGATCCCTTATTGAAATCACACATTCAATCTTTTAATAGGGTCGCCTTTAGTATTGATGCCTTTTCCAGGAGACTAGGCTACAGCCATAGAACGTCTGTATTACAACTCTACAATGCAAAGTGTGTTCCAACTGTATCCTTTGGAGCGGAGATCTGGGGTTACAAGTCTTCCATTACTATACAAGTGGCAGAAAATACATTTTTTAGAAAACTGTTACGAATTCCACAGAATGTACCTGCAGAAATAGTACACGATGAGATAGGTGCAGACTTCATTGCTGACTACATACATTTGTGCCCTATACTTATATGGTTTTTTAAATGGGTCAAAAACGAGTTCGAATTCAACAGACTGATATTGAGAGATCGTCTGAATATGGATTATAGCCTGAGCATACCTTGGTTAAGTTATATAAAACGACTCTGACAAATTTAGGTAAACCACATCTTTATAATTCACCAGAGCTAATTTCTAAATCAGATATTGCATGGGTCAAAAGAGCGTTTAAGGTATATACCCAAGAAGCTAGAACCTTAGACTCAGAGCACAAACATTGGTATACAGATTATGTTATGGTGAAATCTATTGAAAAAATTTAACTTTACCTAACATTGGATATGCTGGTTATGCACAGAAGGTTTTTAACATACTTTCGTCTGAATATGTTCCCTCAATTACTAGCGGGATGGCATAAGCCATCATACCCCCCCCCCCCATTTGCACGTGATGCGCCCTAACTGGGCCGATCTGCAACATAAATATATCGGTCCATTACTCATGCCTTTGAATTTTCAGCAAGCAACACCAGCTCTTTTATTTTTGCAATTTTTAGACAATATTAATGTATGTTGCTAATTATCTAGATTTTTAGAAGGGGTGAATTTTGCTTATGTATGACATTGTATTTTTATTGAATTTTATGTTATGGTCATGAATTTATTGATGTTTTTATTGCAATTTTATGATTGCTGCGCTAATTGAAATAAAGTAAACACTGACTGTCTGGATAACTCTATCAATTGGTTAATAATTGCATGTACAGTGTTAGGAAGCATATGAATAACTGGGGGGCTGTGACACACTCTCTAAGCACTCTTACACTAGCTCAGATCACTTCAGAACTTCAGAGTACTATCCTAGGGTGACTTCGAAGCTCAGGGTTCCCTTCACAGCAGACATGTAACAAGAACTTTTACTGGCTCATAAGTACTGCATGTAATTGCCACCTCAACCAGTACTGAAGTGCTACCCCCTCATTTATTTTCACCTAAATTGGCTTAGGCCCTGCTTTCCATCGTTTGCTTTTTACTAAGCCTTCCTGGAGGATTCTGCAATAGCTCGGAGTTTGTTGGAGCTACACAATATACTAGTTACCTATTTTAATACTTCTGGAGGGCAAATAAAAAAATAAAACATTGAAACATGTCACTTGCATGCTTCATAGAAACACAGCTGGTTGTGGCCCATATCCTCTGACTCGGTGCATATAGTTGCAGACAAATAAAACGGGATTCACAAAGGTAAACAGAGACTAAAGTCTAACTTTAGGACTTTAGGTATTCACAAAGGGCATGTACGAGTAGTAAGTTAGACTTTTGTCTCAGTTAAACTTAAGTTTTGGTCTTAAGTTTAACTGAGACAATAGACTAACTTTACTACTCGCAAATGCCATTTGTGAATACCTAAAATGGTAAAGTTAGGCTTTCGTCTCAGTTTACCGTGGTGAATCGGGCCCAATATCTTCTTGTAAAGATGGAGTTTCTTTTAAATATGATGCACAGCTATTGTCCACTCATGCAGAATTGTTAACTCCGCGTGAACGGTCAACCGACAAAAAAGAGTACATGTGCGATCAAGTATAAATGAGGGTGTTCATCTTGCTAACTTGACACTGGTACGCTTTGTATTTAAAAGAGATTTCCAATTATAATTTCAGAAGCTGTTAGAAATGGGGTTGCTGGTTGACTGGGGTGAGAACCTTAGTCAAGCAACAACCACAATCCTTCGGAGGGTGACCCAATAAAAGTTGCTAAATTAACCAGTGGTTAACCCTGGGTAGCTTGGCACACAAGCAGTCAGGCTTAACTCAGTGGCAACGTATAATGCATTTATGCAGCACAATAACAGTAATAAAGTGAAAACACAACACAAGAAAAACCCCAAACCAAATTAGAAAAATCTATTATATTTTAATAAATTATTTGACACCCAAAAGACAAAAATCCAAGAAGTAAAACTGGAGATATTGATTTTAGGACAATTAATTGAAAATAGCACCAAAAGCATTAAGCGCCAACAAGTCATGCTGGACTGGTACAAAGTCAAAAGTTTACGCCTACCGCAATGGAGCATCGAACCAGTGGCGGCTGGTGACATTTTAAAGTGGTGAGGCGTAAAAAATCAGGATGAGTGCCTGGTGGTGAGTGAGCGTGCCAGACCGCCATAAGGGAGGTTCAGGGGGGTCCTCCCGCTGAGAAATTTTGAAAAAAGAGTAGACAAGTGGTGCATTTTCAAGCATATTTGAGAAAGCAAGAATGTTAATAAATCAATTGTGAAAGTGTAGTTATGACATCAATAAAGAGATTTCATATGATATGATGTAGGTAGCTGCTTATTCAGCATAACCACAGAGGGAACCCACTGTCTAAAGAACCCATTCGTTTGCACTATTTTGTCCATCCGATCAGGCTGTGCCCCCCATGACATGTAATCCAGACTCTATGCCCATCCAGTCTTTGGCCTCTCTGTTGAGTGCTAATATATCAAAGCAGATTGCTAATCAGCTTGGAACTGCAGCAATGTGTTTAATGAATTGTGATGACGACCAGCAGGGCAGCATTGGATCAATACTACCCTGCCGACCGGCAGGGTAGTAGTGGTCCAATGCTGCCCTGCTGGTCGTCATCACAATTCATTAAACCCATGGTCATGTGGGCACTCAGAAAATGGGCCAGCAACTGAATTGCAGGCAGCTGTGGGCGACTTTTTTTGCCCAGCATGGTGTTGGCCGATTTGGCCTTAGGCTGTGTCTGTGCTGTTCAAATGGTACCAGCAGCCCAGCGTAGGGGCCTGAGCAGCCTTCCCAGAGGCAGATGGGCCTCTGTTCTTATCTCCCTTTTACCAACCGGGAGGAGATGTCATGTTTCTCACTGAGCCGGCCCATTAGCCCGGGCCTACTTTTGATCCCAATTCAATCCTGCAGTGATCGGTTATAGAAAAGTGTGTGTGGACGCATTGGGAATGCTTTTTTTGTGCAGTGCACACTGTCTGTTATGTTTGTGGGACGGTGGGTCTCCTTCGTGTAAGGTTGCTGCATGACCCATTTCTAGCGCCTTGAAACTAGTGGAGCACTATGAAAATCATGCATTAACTGATAGTGTTCTCAACCCGGTTTAATTACCTGGTTAACAAAACATAGGGGCCCATGTTACTCTCTAAACACCAAGTAGAGAAAGTGCCTTTCAGTTACACTGCAGATCTCCATCTGCACGTGTGCTCAGCCTCTTTAACACACATCATGACGGAAAAGCAATCCTTCAGGACAGCTTCTGAACAATGTGCCAACACACTAGTTCCAATCTTATTTAACAAGGCACAGCCTCTCTCTCTGGCTGCCTCTCTTGCCCTCTACACTCTCTCTCTGCCCCCATCTCTCTCCTCTCTCCCTCTCATGCCCTCTACAATCTCCCTCGCTCTCTTCTTCTCTGTCTCTATCCCCAACTCTCCCAGTCTGTCTACCTCTCTCGTGCCCTGTACTCTCTCTCTCTTCTGTATATCTCTCTCTCTCTCAGGGGGATATTCACAAGTACGTGCACTAAACACCCCCCAAAAAGTGTTAACGCAACTTTACACATCGCAGTCTATCGCGGGAAAATAACCCTGTGTTAACTTGGAATTCACAACACGGCGGTACCATGCAATAGTCTCCCGGAAACGTGGAAAAAGTCCGCGATACAACAACCTCGATGGTGATAAAAACCCAAACCCCAACGCAAAAAAACATGCGATGTGCCAACCCGTGATGAGGAAATCAGCGATAAGCAGCGCCAGGCCTGCCATACACTCACGGCAGGCAGGAACATCACTACAAAAGTAGAAAAAACACACAAACACAAAATGACCAACACCGAAGCACCATGGAGGCAGCCGGAGCAGGCGCAGAGGACGAGCGGAACCCCACAAGCACCCCGGACGACCAGCCTGGGACCTCGGGGACAGGGAAGGGCAAGGACAAGAAGAAGAGGAAGATGAAGTTCAGTCCGCAGGAGAATAGGATCCGTGTCACGGGGATGATAGAACACCATCAACAACTGTTCGTCACCTCCAATGTGTCATTGGGCACCAAAAATGGAATATGGCGGTCCATCGTGGACAAGGTGAATGCCGTCGGAGAGCACAAGAGGTCAATGGACGAGGTCAAGAGGCGATGGATTGACATCAAGCGCAAAACCAAGGAGAAACTCGCAGGCAACCAGAAGGCAGCAATGCAGACTGGAGGTGGGAGCCCAGTGCCACAGCTGGAGCTGGATGACATGGAGGAGCTGGTGTCGACAGTCATCAGTGTGGAGACCGTGGCAGGAGTCGGGGCACCGGACACTGCTCGACATGACACAACACAACAGCAACAGGGTGAGTGACCACCAGGTACTGGGGGACAGGGGGAGATGGCCACAATGGCACACATGCACAATCAAGCAGAGCACAGTGCACACCCACAATGACTCTGGATCATGGCCCTGACCTACATACTGTCACAATGTACATTGCCATGCTGTCTGAACGTGAACATGTACCATGCGGCTACATACATGTGGACACATTGTAACACAGCATCTCCCTTTCACGTTGCAGGGGCACCGTCAACACCTCCTGCAGAGCAGTCCCAGCCACTCTTCACTGATGACGAGGAGGACACCACCAGCATCGACACCCAAGCCCTCCAAGACATCATTGAACTCATCTGCCAATCACCTCCAGGACCAGGGCAGCCCAGCTGCATCAAGGAGACCCCACCCACTCCACAAGCCACCCAGCAGGAGGCACCCACAACTCCGGCTGTCTCCCAAGACCCCCCGAACAACACATGGCCTTCCAACGCCGTGTGTTGGAGGTCCAGAGGGAGATGGATGAGCAGGTGCGGGTGGGGTTCGACCTCATGGCTACCAAATTTGACGCCATCCATGGGTGTCTGAGTGCCACCAGGGACCACCTCCAGTCTCTAACGGACACCCACAGGCCGCTCCATGGTCTACAACTAGCCCTGGCTGACATCGCTGGAGTTATGGCTCGGAGACAAGAACACCTGTCCGCTCAGAGTGGCTCCAGCGATCTCAGCCATGATCTGGCACACATGCGGAGGCTCATGGAGGACATGGTGCAGATGGAGGCGGAAAGGATGGCAGCCACCGCTGCACATCAGCGAAATATAGCTGGGATCTACCATGCCCTGCAGATCCTCATCATGGCATTGCTGCCACAAGGCGTGGCGCAGATGAATGCTGCTGCTCCTACACCATCCACATCTGCCTCACAGTGCGGCAGGCATTTCCACTCCGGCACCTGATGTGTCACTGCCACACAGTGCGGCCGTCAATCCACCTCCGGCCCCTGATGTGCCAGTGGCACACAGTGCCGCAGCCGGAACTGCACCACCCACAGGTGGGGCAGAGCACACATCCGAGGACGTGGATGGGCTTGAGATCAAGAGGAGGCACTAGCATTCATGTCCGCCACCTGGCCTGTTGCTGCTTGGTGCCGCACATGGCCCCATGACCTTCCACTGACCCCAGATACACTCTGCTGCACTCACCTTTGCCCTCGACATGGACTGCCATAATCTGTTTGGTGACCAATGACACGGCGACCAGACTGCGGACTGTACCCTTCCTCTTCCGCTGTACTTGTCATTCCCCGATGGACCCTGGCTGGCCCTCCACGGGCCCATATTGTGAAGTGGGGTTGGCATGGCCCTGTACTGCTCCAGCTGCAAAACTCCACTGGATGTGCATTAAACATCAAGAAACGCACTGCTGTGTCATGTCTTTCATCATTCATGTATGAACGTGTGGATGAATGTAGGGTCAGTGATTCCCCCTAACGTCAATGATGCTCATCTGGTGGGATTCCAGTCACAGTGTGCTACATTGCCGATTGCGTTCCGGGTGCCGTAGACACTACAACAGGGACACACGCATTAGTCACTTCCTTGTCCGGACATGGACTGAACCACGCCCAGCGCCCCCGAGTCATTGTTGCAAGCCCTGCGCTGGTCCGGCGTACGCCAGGCCAGACCACTCCGCTTACGCTCCGAGGGGGGGCCACATAGCTACAAGTCGCAGGTTTACACGCTAGTAGTCTGCAGGTCACTGGTCTAGTTGTCAGCATCTCATTACCCCTCCCTGAGGGCAGGTTTGCACACACACCACACCCATCCAGCACAGGCGTCACAGGCCATTTGACCCCGCCAATATAAGGGGCCGACAACGTCACGTTCCCCACTGCCGGTGGTGACTGGATGACGGACATTCCACGATTCTCAATCATAAAGGGCCCATGAGTTGTTGCGCACAGGGTTGGTGGCACCGGAAGCCTTGCGGCCGTCACAGGCCTACCACCACGTGGCGCTGACTGGGGTTGCACAGGGTTAGTGGCACCCAAAGCCTTGCAGCCGTCACGGGCCTACCACCACGTGGCGCTGACTGGGTTTGCACAGGGTTAGTGGCACCCGAAGCCTTGCGGCCGTCACAGGCCTACCACCACATGGCGCTGACTGGGGTCGCACTGGGTTAGTGGCACCGAAATTGCTGAGCAGGTGTGCAGCCTGCGATGATGACGTGTGCACTGATGTGGTCTCTGCCATTGATGCCTCAGGACTCAGCGTCATGTGTGGGACCTGCTGGGATGAGGTGCAGGTCCGCTTGATGTGGAGCATGCCATGGTGGCGGAACCTGGGCCTGGAGCTTGCACGGGCACATGGTGTGCCCACTGGTGGACACACCGTTGGTGGCAGGTGAGCAGTGGGGCCTGGGTGCGCAGGTGCGGACAGCCAGCGCTGGCCGGCAGGAAGGGGTAGGGTGTGGCTGCATGTGTGAGCAGGGACGGACAGGCATTGTTGCTGTGTGTAGTGAGATGGAGTCTGCCATCATTGACTCTGGCCTCGTTTACAGATTGCAGACCTGGTGGCTTGCAGTGTATACGGGCACGTGGTTGGAGACACACCGGTGGCAGCAGGTGAGCAGTGGTGCCTGGGTGCGCTGGGGCGGCAGTGTCCCTCCCGCTCTCTCTCTCTCTCCCTTTCTTTCCTTCTCTCTCTCTCTCTCTCTCGCCCTTTCTTTCCTTCTCTCTCTCTCTCTCTCTCTCTCTCTCTCCCTTTCTTTCCTTCTCTCTCTCTCTCTCCCTTTCTTTCTCTCCTCCTTTCTCTCTCTCTCCCTTTCTTTCTTTCTCTCTCTCTTTCTCTCTCTGCCTTTCTTTCCTTCTCTCTTTCTCTGAATCTCGCTCCTTTGATGTGCGCATGACACACGTTCTGATTTTGTGCTTTCTTTTCCAGGCTGTGACATCATGATTGTCCCGGACGGACCCGACAGGAGTCTTCCGCATTGGTGTTTTGTGTTGTATCTCAATAACATTTTTGGTTGTTACTTCAATGATGAGTGACTGTTTCTCGTTCTTCTGCCCACACATGTGTGTTTCTTGTTCTCATTGTGAGACATCATGCGCTTTTTGTGGCTCTTGTGTCGTGCACGGTATGTGTTTGTCCGGGGGGGGCTGGGAGGGGTGGCGGTGGGTGTTGTTGCACTCATGGGTCTCCGTGCTGAATGGTCATTGTCTCCATGGCATCTGTGGGTCTTCAGATTTGGCTCTGGCCTGGGCTTCCTTTCATGATGCAGGTAGTCGTCCTGCTTAACACCAGCAGAAGGCAGGTGTTAAATCCCTGTTGCTACCGCGGCTTATCCCCTGTTTTTGGTTCGCATCGCAGATCTGGCAATTCTTTGTGAATGTGGTGTAGTGGTGTTTTCATGTCTTTTTGTACGGGAACGCCTACTCTGCATCTCATTAGGGTTAGTTAGTGGTGTCACCTGTGGAGGCAAATTTTGCGGTAGTTATCGCGACAATACTGGTGATGTCTGCAGTTTGCACCCGCTTGTGAATGGGGTGTTAAATCTATCTCCACTTTTGATGCGTTAAGGTGGCGAAAACTCGGAGATAAGTCCTTGTGAATATGCCCCTCAATGTCTCTCTCTGGCTTCCTCACTCCTACCCTCTAGTCCCTCCCCCACCTCTCTCTCTCTTGCTCTTTGCCTTCAGACTAGAGATATTTCTCTAAACCGACTCCCCCTTCACTAGTTCTTTATCTCAATCATTCCCCCTCCTCACTATGCCACCTCTCACACACACAAGCATTCAAGCGTGGTCTCCTACTTTCCCTTCCATTTTATCGCAGTCCGTCCCCACATAGTGAAGCAGTGAGCCTCTAGCTGGTGAGGCCCTCCCTTCCTGCCCTATGGGGTAGGCCTCTCTGTATACAAATTTCCACTGCTGGGTTGCAGCAGTGGGGTGCACACACAGTTATTCACGCAAACATCTTGTGCACCACTGAACCCTCGTGCTGCTGCGGCTTGAGACGGGCCCACTTTTCCTGATGGTGTTCAGATCCCAAAGGCCCTGGGTGCACTTAGAACCCATATACAGTGTACACGCACGCGCACCGCCCAGTTACAGGTCACACATCAGATGGCTCACACGTTTATACGAACTCCAAGCCCCCATTGCATTTATTCACATTGAAGATTTTCACACCCACGCAAACATGAACATGATTCAATTAACTTTCATTTGGTCAAGCTATGCGCACACTCCTTTATTTAAAAAAAATATGTAGCACAATAAACATAACTAATAAAACCTACTTTAATTTGCAGGATGAGTTGGAGGGGTCGGCTAGAGGTGCGTTTTAGCTGCAATGGCTCATCTTGTTTGAATTCGGAAGGTCCGTTACTCTCTAATCTGTGGTAGCTCCTGTGGCAGAGCAGCTCCGGCCGGCACTTCAGTTCGAGGCTGGCAGGACAGAGAGCTTGGAAGGCCCGGGCAGTAATCCCAAATGCTCAGTTCAGGGTGAGACAACTAGCGTGCTGTTCTGGGCCATCAGTAAAATCCTGCTGCTTGGTTCTTTCTTCGATTTCAAACATACAACAGTAAAAGCACAGTACACACTGCTGCAACATGTTTGTTCCTTCAGTAGGCCCCAGCCTGCCAATCAAAATGAGCAGCAGCAGTTGCAGAGGCTAGTGACATGCCCAGGCTTTTGTTATCTACATAGACCTACCCCGGGCCTGTCCATTTACTTTAATGGCACTGCTCCAGACACGCCCTGGGCCATTACCAAGAACGCCCAAATGGGTTTCTGCATCTCGCAATGAACAATCACCACTCCCATCACTATTGACATCACATTTAAAGCTTATGCTTGCAAGGCCAGCAAGACCTCACCCGGACCAAGTGCAGGATCATCACAGGCCATTCGATCGGACCCTCACCCCTCAGAAAAACAAAGAATAAAATAAAATGCAAACTTAAATTTTATTTTAAGCTGCCCATTGTTATTTTTCATCCTCTTATTCTTTCTCCTAAAAGGTGGGAGGGCAGCGCCCATTTCGACCATTAATGCCAGCCACCCCTGGGTAACAGGTTGGGTCCGCTGGGCTGAAGTACCTTAGTCCAGGCTGCGTCAATGTCGAGATCCTGTTGACGGAGAGGATGCGGAGCGCAGAGGGGGCAATGCGCCGATGTCGATCCACGCGTTTATCAGCAATGCACTGGACGATGCGTCGGCTCTGATACGATGTGGAGCTTCGGCTTTGACGTTGATGCTGTCGTTGAGGAAGATGCAAGAACTCTACCTGTAGAGCAGAGGCTTTGAGCCATGCAGATGCAGCAAAGCCTTGGTGCTGGTCCATGTAAACAGGGGTGATGAGCTGGTTACGATCCACGCAGTGGCAAAGATGCATTGGTGAGCACCACACAGTATCGGTGATACGCCAGTTGTCTCTGCAGGAGTGGTGAAGTGTTGAGCATGGACCTTAGGCCCACTTCCAAGGGTTCAGGACTGGGGTGGCACCACTTAGCAGGGTAGACTAACAGATGGCAGAGTCCAGGTGCAGAAGCAAGATAGTTGGAAGTCTGTTATGGCTCTGAGACTTCATATCAGGAGGCTAGCCATATAGCCCTTTGAGTCACTCTAGCTTCCTGGGGTCAAGTGATGAAGGTCCAGTCCTTCTCACACAGACCAGAAGAGCAGCTGGCAGCAGGTCAGCACAGCAAGAGCGGTTCTTCAAGAGCAGAAGTCCAGCAGAGTGGCAGTACTTCAGCAGCACAGCAGTTCTTCTTCCTGGAAGAGTATCCACAGGTCGAGAAGTGTAGTGAAGTGGTATGGTCCATTTCTTATACCCACTGGTGCCTTTGAAGTAGGGGATAGTTCAAAGAAGGGTCTTTGAAGTGCACATAGGTCCTCTCTTCAGCAACACAGCAGTTCTTCTTCCTGGAAGAGTATCCACAGGTCGAGAAGTGTAGTGAAGTGGTATGGTCCATTTCTTATACCCACTGGCACCTTTGAAGTAGGGGAGACTTCAAAGAAGGGTCTTTGAAGTGCACATAGGTCCTCTCTTCCTGCCCTGGTACCAGACTCACTACAGTGGGGTATGCACACCCTTGTGTGGGGACAGGACACAGCCTATTCAGGTGTAAATGTGAGGCTGTGCCCAGTTCCTCCCTCCCATCCTCCCAGATGGCATATCAAGTCACACCTAAGTTCCAATTCGACTTTCAGTTAAAGAGGATTTATCATTACAATTCCATAGGTACTAAACATGACAGATCTACCTCCTTCCAATTGAGAATTACAACTTATGAGATGTAATAAAGAATCCCTCAAATTGACCTATGAAAGGGGTGGACCTCACAGTAGTGAAAAAGAATTTGGGAGTATTTCACTACCAGGACACATAAAACTTAAAAGTACATTTTCTACCTTTTAATTATACCGCACCCTGCCCTATGGGCTACCTAGGGCCTTCCTTCGGGGTGATGTATATGTAATAAAAGGGGAGTTTAAGGCTTGGCAAGGGATTTTAAATTCCAAGGCAACATGGCAGTGTAAACTGCACACACAGGCTCTGTAGTAGCAGACCTGCAACATTTTTAAGGGGGGTCTTAAGTTAATCAGTGCTACAGGCCCACTAGTAGCATTCAATTTACAGGTCCTGGGCACATGTAATGCACTCTACTAGGGACTTAAAGGTAAATTAAAAATGCCAATTGTGGATAAGTCAATCAAACAGAATTAGGGGAGTGAGCACAAGCACTTTAGCACTGGTCAGCAGTGGTAAAGTGTACAGAGTCCTAATACCAACAAAAACGAATTCAGCAAAATTGGAGGCAAGCAGGCAAAATGTTTTGGGGAAGACCACCCTAAGGTTGACAGGTCTAACAGAAGTCTATGCTCAAATTCAAGTGAAATATGCAACAACAATTCAACTCACCTTTGGAGTGTGTCATATAACCTGAAGCCCCTTTGATAATCTCTTTATTTACCTTTTGTATTTCCTTGACCTGGATACCCGAAACAATGTCAAGTTTACTGTTTGGGATATGTGTTCTGGGCTACTGCTAGTGGTTCAGAGCAGTGTCCCCATCTGTAGGCCCCACTATCAGCTCATACTCAACCAATTCTGCAAGTTAGGTACCACAAAGTATATCTTTTACAATAGCTACCACAATTCTGCATCAGCAGCTCCCATCTCTCTTAATTTCCCTCCTTTACAGGGCGTATTTCCTTTCCTCCTGGATGGGCTCCTTCCCCTCCCACACTTTGTTTGAAAATACAATGAATTACATGTATATCACCTTAAAAACGTCTACTGGAAATAGTGAAATGGTAGGCAGTGGGAATATGGTGCTCAATTGGAGAGTTTTACGGCTTAGGACTGAGAAGCAGATGATTAGATATGGAACTAATGTGAAACTTCATATAATGGCCTTGCTGTATGTGGGGTAATAATACTGAGCACCTTTGCGAGAGTTCGTAAGAAAATAGTCCAGTCCCATTGCTCACTGTATGCCAGTATAATGCCATCTAGCAGATATGCCAGCAGAAACACTGACTAATGGCATAATGCAGGGTTCTCCAAAGTCAGTCCTGGAGGGCCGGATCCATGCTAGATTTTTAGCATATCCCCATTTAGATAAATGTAGTTATCTTGAAAATCTGGCATGGATCTGGCCCTTCAGGACCGACTTTGGAGAACCTTGGCACAATGAATAGATAATGATGTGAGAAGTCACCACCACCCCTTGGTGATTCTTCCTTGCTGTTGCTCTCTGCTAACTGGATGGCCCTAGTTAGGCCCCTATCAGGATCGACATCTATGGTTTATCATTCTGGCATGAATCCCAGATTCTAATGGACTGCTGAACTGCATTAGTTACCATTAAATGTAATGGTGTTATCCTGTGACCCTCAGAACCTGGGTATACAGTTCAAGGCTACAAACAGTTCTGTCGGGTGAAAGAAATCTCCTCAAGGGGAAATGTACATAATGTTTTTTCATTAAACATTAAATACTAGAAGGGCCTATAAGTGATCACTCCAACATGTGGGAAATACCTCCTGTCTCAAATAACACAAACCTTTCAAGAAAATGATACCTTAAAACCACTGACACAACACAACCATTAACTTATGCTTTAAATATATTATTTTTCATATATCAAAACATATACATATATATATATATATATATTATCTACTGGAGGTCGCCAGTAGATAGTTATAGTTAGGACTTATTTTCCATAGGAAATCCACAACATTCTATTTGAAATAACTCTTGCGTCGGTTGACGAATCTTCGCGAAATTTTCAAACTTTATGGCCCGCTCCGGTCCGCTCCTACCCTGAAAGTTTCGGGGTGATTCATCAAGCGGGGGCCGAGACAAAATGGGGGTCCCAAAACGTGTTTTCCCCATTCATTTTCCCATAGGAAACTTTAGCCACGGCTACAGCCCGAACTGCTGAATGGAATTACACCAAATTTGGCAAAGAGGTAGTTCTTGGTTCAGAAAGAACCCTTTTTGTTAAATGGTGTAAATCCGTTCAGTAGTTCCTGTGAAAATCAAAAGGAAAATCACATATATATCTATGGCCGCGTCGGATTCGCGCACCCTCCCGATCACGAGCTGCATGCTAATTGGCTGTCAACACTCCAAATCAGGAAGTGTTGGCAGCCATTTTGTCCCTCGGTAGAACCGAGGCAGAGAAACAAGTGTGCAAAACGCACAAAGGGGGCAGGGTAGAAACACCCTGACCCCCTAGGTCTGCTCAGGGGGTCCCACAAGGACCCCCTGGGCAGAAAAAAGCATTTTTTTTTTTTTTAAATTGGCGGGATGCGCTTAGGGTGCGCGGATCCCGCCGCTAAAAAAAAATAATCGCAAGTGTGCAAACGCACAAAGGGGGCAGGGTAGACCCTGGGCAGAAAAAGCATTTTAAAAAAAAAAAAATCAACGGGATGCGCGGATTTCGCCGTAAAAAAAAATGCTATTTTGCCCCCGGGTGGGCCAAGTCCCGGGGGCATGCGGGGGGGTTGGTTTATAGTTAATGGGGGGCCTCTAAGGCCCCCCAAGCCCCGGGGACCGCCACCCCCCGGGGCTTTCTAATAAAAATGGTGCGGGAGGGCACTGTGCCCTCCCGCAGCCCCGGGGACCGCCACCCCCGGGGGCTTATTTTTTTAAATTTGAAATACCTTTGTGGGGGGGCTCCAGCCCCCCCACATGCCCCGGGAACCACCACCTCCCCGGGGCACTAACATTTTTAAAATGAAGGTCCGTTTCGGACCCCCGAAGCGCCGGGGACCACCACCTCCCCGGGCCTTTGCAGAAGTGGGGAGGGGGGCCGCGCGGCCCCCTCCTGGAGCCTGTGGTGGCCCTGGGGACTGCCAGCCCCCAGGGCCGGCTCCTGCAGTGTCCCGGGGTGCCTACCACCGGGACACTGCTGTTTGCAATGGCAGGACGGGAGCCTCGCGGCTCCCGTCCTGTCATTGCAAACTTGCTTTGCTTCATTGAAGCGAGAGCAGGGAAACCTGCTCTCGCTTCAATGAAGCAAAGCAGATTGCTTTTCCATAAGGGGAGCTGCATGTCAGCAGCTCCCCTTATGGAAAAGCAATGCTGGCTCCCGCAGGACACGGGGAGCCGGCGGGACCGTGCGGGGATTGGGGACCCCTTCACGGTCCCCAACGTGTGGCCAGGCCCCAGGGGATGGTGTCCCCGGGGCCATTAGTGGCCCGGGAGGGGGGCCACGCAGCCCCCTCCCAAAAAAAGGAATTTAAAAAAAGGACGCAAAGGCCGGCCCCGGGGGATGGGGTCCCCGGGGCCTTTAATGGCCTGAGGAGGGGGGCCACGCAGCCCCCCTCCAAATATTTATTTTAATTAAAAAAAGAGGGCATGCCCCGGGGGATGGGGTCCCCGGGGACAAAAGTGGACGAGGGAAGGGGGGCCACGCAGCCCCCCTCCCATAAAAAAAAAAGAAAAGAAAAAAAAAAAAACGGCATCGTGCCGGAGGCCCCGCCACCTCCCTGCAGCACTATGCAAACACGCCCCCTGGCGCGTTGTAAGAAGGGGAAGTAATTCCCCTTGAATACTGGGGGTCCCTGGGGGCCAACTAGCCCACCGGGAATCTCCAGTATGCGCCAGGGGGCTGCGTTGCAGAGAGGTGTACAGAGGCCATGCCCCTTTTTACACCTCTGTGCAACGCAGCTCTGTGGCGCTTTTTGGAGCTACATGGTGCGCTAGTTGGACTCCAGGGACCCTCAGGATTCAAGGGGACTTAATCCCCCAACTTAAAACGCGCCATGGGGCGCGTTTGCACAGTGGTGAAGGGAGGGGGCGGGGCTTCAGGTGACATGTGTGCAAACAGGCCCTGTGGCGCGTTTTAAGATGGGGAATTAAATCCCTTTCAATCCTGAGGGTCCCTGGGGGCCAACTAGCCCACTAGGTACCTCCAGTGAGCACCACGGAGCTGCGTTGCAGAGTGTTGTAAAAAGGGGCGTGGCCTCTGAACACCTCTCTGCAAAGCAGCTCTCTGGCGCATACTGGAGGTATCTGGTGGGCTAGTTGGCCCCTAGGGACCCTCGGGATTGAGGAGGAATTAATTCTCCAACTTAAAACGCGCAACAGGGCGTGTTTGCAGACATGTCACCTCAGGCCCCACCCCCTTCCTTCACCATTGTGCAAATATTCCTCTAAAATCAGCCGAACTACAAATTCCTATTTACTCACCTGTTATCAGGATAGACCTCAGTGCTGCATCTTTGAGCCCAGTACAGATCCTGAAAAGTAATTTTAACCGTACTTACCAGTAACTTGAATTTCCTTCCATAGGCTAACATTGACTGGTTTCACTTGGAAATTCTTCTAAGTGTGGAATTTTGGAACTTTATAATATTCCTCTAAAATCAGCCGAAATACAAATTCCGATTTACTCACCTGTTATCAGGAGAGACCTCAGTGCTGCATCTTTGAGCCCAGTACTGATCCTGAAAAGTAATTTTAACCGTACTTACCAGTAACTTGAATTTCCTTCCATAGGCTAACATTGACTGGTTTCACTTGGAAATTCTTCTAAGTGTGGAGTTTTGGAACTTTATAATATTCCTCTAAAATCAGCCGAACTACGAATTCCGATTTACTCACCTGTTATCAGGAGAGACCTCAGTGCTGCATCTTTGAGCCCAGTACTGATCCTGAAAAGTAATTTTAACCGTACTTACCAGTAACTTGAATTTCCTTCCATAGGATATCATTGCCTGCTTTTTGCTGAAAAAGTTTCTAAGTGTCAATTTTTTAAACATACAAATATTTCTCTAAAATCAGCAGAACTACGAATTCCGATTTACTCACCTGTTATCAGGAGAGACCTCAGTGCTGCATCTTCGAGCCCAGTACTGATCCTGAAAAGTAATTTTAACCGTACTTACCAGTAACTTGAATTTCCTTCCATAGGGTAACATTGACTGGTTTCAATTGGAAATTCTTCTAAGTGTGGAGTTTTAGAACTTTATAATATTACTCTAAAATCAGCCGAACTACGAATTCCAATTTACTCACCTGTTATCAGGAGAGAACCCAGTGCTGCATCGTTTAGCCCAGCACTGACCCTGAAATGTAATTCTAACCGTACTTACCAGTAACTTGTATTTCCTTCCATAGGAATCCATTGTCTGGTTTTCAGCAGAAAAGTTTCAAAGTGTTGATTTTCACAAACTACAAATATTCCTTAACAATCGCCTGTATGACTTAAACGCATTCTTTCAACTGTTTACAGGAGATGCACCAGTGCTGGATCCAGGATCCACCACTGAGTAAGAAAAAGTAACGATAACACTACTTACCTGCTAAGTGAATTTCCTCCCATAGGATAACATTGGTGATTCTATGTTAAAAATTTCTGTCAACTTTTAAAATACAATAATATTCCTTAAAAATCACTACTGTAACCAAAACGCTTTTACTCAACTGTTTACAGGAGATGTCCCAGGACTGAATCTAGGATCCAGTCCTGTGGTTAGAAAAGTAATCCATAAAGTAACTAATTGCATTTAACTAGAAATTCACATTGAGCTCAATGTTGCATTGTGTTTGAAATTGTGTTGCCCATTGCAACAACTGTAACTAACGTACTTAAAAGTCTATTGCCTATTTGCAAAGTATTTAAACTAAAGTCATTCATTCTGAGAAAGTATATTTTGTAATGTAATGTATAATGTAATTACAATGTAATTTAAAAAATAAAATATCTAAAAATAAATAGTTTAAAAAAATGTAGTAAATCAGTATCAAAAAAATAAATATAACAATTAATACATTTAAAAATTGTCATTTACAAAACCTTTGAAATTCACTGAAAAAAACCATAGGTTTCTGACATGTTATAGTTAGGAATTAGCATTTAAAAAACCTTTGAAATTCACTGAAAAAACCATAGGTTTCAGGCACGTTATAGTTAGAAATTAGCATTTAAAAAACCTTTGAAATTCACTGAAAAAACCATAGGTTTCAGGCACGTTATAATTAGAAATTAGCATTTAAAAAACCTTAGAAATTCACTGAAAAAACCATAGGTTTTAGGGACAGTTATAGTTAGTTGGACATTGCACTCGTACAAAACCCGTGAAATTCCCCCGTTATAGTTAGTTCAGCTAACTATAACTCGCGCCCGCAATGCACTGCTGATGACGTCACATATTACATCACTCATGACATGGTCAGTGACATCACTGATGACATCACTGATGACATCTCAGATGACATCACTGATGACATCATCCATGACATCATCCATGTGATAATTTCATGCATCTTCTCACACCCTAATATAACTTTTGATACACCCACTCTAAATTACAGACTGCCATTCTCAAATCCATAGACACTCCAACACCAATAACTACATACCCACTCACTGATTCTTAGGTCTACACACACATCCACTCACTCACCTGTACAGTCACTCATACTTACGGTCACTCAGTACAGGACTATCATATGCACTCATACACCTACATAGACACTCACACACCGCCACTCATCCATAGAGGTACTCACACACCTAGTCAGTCATGCAAATAATTAATCACACTGCCATTTACTCACCTATACAGTTATACACACACCAGCTCACTTACTCATACAAATACTAGCACATTCTTACGCTCTTATACAATCACTAATACAAGTACACACTCATCCATACAGCCACTCTCACAATCACACACTCTCACTTATACCCATTTATATACTCCAACACACATATATACTGCCTTTCACATATGTAGTTACTCACACATGTACCACTGAGATATACATTCACTCACTAACACACCCATACACACACTCACCAACCCATACAGTCCATCACAGATGCACTCTTGAAACCATGCACCCAGTGAATCACCCACTGATACATCTATGTGCAGTCACACACACCCCATCCACACAAACACTCAGGCACCCATACAGATACTCAGACAACCAATCAATAACTCATATAGACACTCATGTAGCTATTTACAAACCCATGCAGCCACTTACACACCAACAGACAGACGGATAAAGACATTCACACAGTTTAGTCACTAACCCATGCATTTAGTAAGATACGTTTAATCACTCACTTATAGAGTCAGTCACGCACCTACTAAATCATCCATCCAGACACTTATACACCCACTCATTATTCAATACACCTTGGCATATATAGTAAACATATTTAAACTTTATAGAAACACACAGTCACTGCATGATGTCATCAGTGATGTCATTTGAGATGTCATCAGTGATGTCATCAGTGATGTCACTGACCATGTCATGAGTGATGTAATATGTGACGTCATCAGCAGTGCATTGCGGGGCGCGAGTTATAGTTAGCTGAACTAACTATAACGGGGGAATTTCACGGGTTTTGTACGAGTGCAATGTCCAACTAACTATAACTGTCCCTAAAACCTATGGTTTTTTCAGTGAATTTCTAAGGTTTTTTAAATGCTAATTTCTAGCTATAACGTGCCTGAAACCTATGGTTTTTTCAGTGAATATATATATATATATATATATATATATATATATATCTTTTCATATTTTTCTATTTAACAGCTGTCCAGAAAACATAAAGAACAATACATCACATTAGCATATACATAGTGAAAATCAAAAATCTCCCAGTGATCACATAGACAAACATGAGACCTTGGAACCACATATAATGAAAATGTCCCAAACATTTTTTGTTCAGTGTATCCTTATATCTTCATTACACATTCCAAGGATAGCTGACATATGACATAATTTAATGCTGTCGATGTTTCAACCCTGTGTTCAAGTCTTATTGACAATACATCATGTCAGGTCTTCCTCAGGACTAAAACAGACCAAAGGGCAGCCTTAAATGTATTCAAAGAAAGACACATATGACGTGTCCAGAACGGTATCCGTTAGTTATGTACCATGACATCTCAGTCCCCAGCCGCAGTTCCATAGATGTGGGAATGGGGTTTATTTATCTTGATCAGTTACCCTCCTTCAACTGTAGTCCTCTTGGCCCAATCGTGGCCTCATTTGTTTCGATTTAAAATATGAACAGCAGCAGCACCTGTCCTGTCTGCTGAGTACAGCAGACAAGACAGGTGCTGCTGTTGTTCATATTTATTTGAGTCAGGAGAAGTTTCCCACATATTGGAGGGATCACTTGTAGGCCCTTCTAGTATTTAATGTTTAATGAAAAACATTATTTACAATTCCCCTTGAGGAGATTTCTTTCACCCCACAGAACTGTTTGTAGCTCAGAACTGTATTAGTTAGCACACATATTTCCAGCTTCCTTTGTGGTGATTAAGGCTACTTGCACTTTCCCTCCATTTCTCCCTCATACAGCCCCTTGCTCTCAGGTTAGAAACCCAATCAGTGTAAAGCCAATGTAGCCATGAGAGGCATTGAGGGCAGTGATTGCCTTACCTCACCCTTCGTTCTTCCATTTAATGCCTTGGCAGTGATGTGGCCGGATACATTGCTCCTACCACCATGCAACTGTCATATCACCATGTTAGTGTCCCTGACAAGGTTTACACATTTTCTAAAGCACTACCTCCCTACTTTCACCAGCCTCCAAAGCTCTTGTGCATAGCAGTGCTTCTGAAGACATGTACATGAATATGTCATGTTACAACGCGTACTAGTACCACGCATGCCATTACAATGCAGGTATTACTACGCCAAAACATTTACCACGACCTACTATCACAACAAAAACTTTCACCACGAATATGCCTTTTACCGCACATGCCATTACAACGCAAAGGCATGCGTGGTAAAGGCATACACTTGGTAAAAAAAGTGGTATGTGTATATGTATATATATATATATATATGTATATATTTTTTAATACCCCCTAAAACCCTAAAATTACCCTTATCACCCCTTAACCCATACCCCCAAACCCCAAAAATACCCTTACCGCCCCTTAACCCATACCCACCCTGAACCCCAAAATTACCCTTACCACCCCTTAACCCATACCGACCCTGAACTCCAAAATTACCCTTGGCATCCCAAAACTCATACCCACCATGAACCCCCAAATTACCCTTGCCACTTCAAAACCCATACCCAACCTTAACACCAAAATTACCCTTGGCACCCCAAAACCCAAACCCACACTGAACCCTAAAATTACCCTTGGCACCCCCAAACCCATACCCTCCCTGCACCCTAAAATTACCATTGGCACCCCAAAACCCATACCCACCCTGAACCCTAAAATTACTCTTTAATCCCAAAACCCATACCCACCGAACCCTAAAATTACCCTTGGCACCCCAAAACCCATACCGAACCCTAAAATTACCCTTGGCACCCCAAAACCCATACCCACCCTGAACCCTAAAACTACCCTTGGCCCAACAAAACCACCCAAAACCCTAAAATTACCCTTCCCACCCCAAAACCCAAACCCAATCTAAACCCTAAAATTACCATATAATATATATATTACCTACTGGCGGTCGCAGTAGGTAGTTATAGTTAAGACCTTGTTTCTATTCAAAAAGCGTTTTTTCTTTTGCTAATATCTTTGGCGCCGTTTGACGAATCTTCGCAAAATTTTTAAAACTAATGGTTCACTCAGGTCAGCTCCTGTCTTGAAAGTTTCAGGGTGATTCGTCAAGCGGGGGCTGAGAAAAAGGGGGGTCCCAAAACACGTTTTCCCCATGTTAATTTCCATAGGAACTTTAGACACGGCTACAGCCCGAACTGCTGAACGGAATTACACCAAATTTGGCAAAAAGGTAGCTCTTGGTCCAGAAAGCGACCTTTTTTCAAAATGGTGTAAATCCATTCAGTAGTTGCTGAGAAATTAAAAAAATATTAATGTATATGTCTGAGCACCAAGGAGGATTTGCGACTCCTCCCGAGCACGACCTTCATTCTGATTGGCTGCCAACACTCCAAAGCAGAATGTGTTGGCATCCATCTTGTGACTCGGTAACCGAGTCACAAGAAAAAGGGAAAAAAAAGTGAAAAATGAAGAAAAGGGGGAAGGGTAGAAACACCCTGAGCCCCAAGGCCTGCTCAGGGGGTCCTACAGGGACCCCCAGGACAAAACAAAACATTTAAAAAAAAAAAAAAGATCTGCAGAATTCGCACTGGGTGCGCAAATCCTGCAGAGAAAATAAAAAAAACAAAGCGCGGCCTCCCACGTTTCATTTTAATGAGCCACCAGGTGGGCCAGCTCCCGGGGCAATGCCAAAATTATATAGCGGGGGCCCAAGGGGGCCCCTGCAGCCCCGGGGACCGCCACCTCCCCGGGGCTTATTTAATTTGATGTGGCCGTATTTTGTCCGTCCTTAACTGCTGACTATAGCCTGAGTCTTTGAAAGAACACACACAATGTTACACAAAAGTTGCCTTTGAGTGCCTGGAGAGTGCGCTGCAATCCAACTTCGTAGCCACTGAGAGAGTGCAGCGTATACTGTGGCAGTTAAACCAGGAGGTACAGAGTTGGTGTTACTGTTTTCTCTTCTGAAAACCGGTATCAAAACACCCGAGCCCCTCGACCAATTTATAGCCTTCGGTGTATCTTAGAACGGAAACAAAAAATGTTGCAGGGTTATTGGGAGGAAGGTGAGATGTACCTCCCTCCCGGCGTGCCCCGATACGGCGTTTGCACGGCTGCAGGCAGAAGCAATGGAGAAAGTGAGGGGCGTGGCGCAGAGTCCTGTGTGTAACCTGGAACACGGATGCGCGGCGGGGGCAGGATCAGTGTACAGACGGATGTGCTGTTTTCAGGATGCGAGCCCGGTCCTGCCCCTTCCTTTCACAAATACAGATCCTGTCCAAGTGTGCTACTCGTCGCAGGCTGAGGAGGGCGGCTTGTTATCCGCAGTCAGGTGCGCGGGACACTGGGGCACAGCTGTACAGATGCCTATTGCTACATTTAGAGAAAGGGAATTGCATCACACAGAGAGGGAGCAGGTTCACACACTGTGGAGGGCAGAAAAAGTACAACGTGTAGCCATAATCTACAGGGGCTCAGCCATAATTAGTGCAGCGGGAGCAGTGGCACCGGAGTGCAGGATGGACACTGTTTTTTTAACTTTCAAACTAGCTGATGGCGGCGTGTTTCCTCTTGCTTTAGGACTCGCATGGCACTGGCAGTCTAAAATCAACTGCACAATGAGTTTCACTGTTATCGCCGGAACTGCGTGCACTGCCTGAGCACATGCCTCGACTTTTCATTTTGAAGCACTAAACTGAGACGAAGAGAAGAAGAATGTAGGGCAAGGGATATGAAGGTGGTTACGTATTGGATTAGAAGGGGTGTTGACACCAGGCTCCCCGTGGCTGGCACCCACTTATGGGTCTGCTTCTCGCGGTCTTTGGAACCGCCAACCCGCTTTCCACAGCATAGTCAACACGCAAGGAGAGATGGGGTGTGCACAGGTCATGTTCCAGGCACTGTGGGTTTTTAGCTGCTGCCTGCACACAGGTTAGGGGTATTGACAGCTCCAAGGGATGCAGGATTGGCGGGCGGATGGTTGTATGCAGTAAAATGACTCGGGTGAGACGGTCTGTCTTGTCCCACTGAGACCCGGGTGAGGGGGCTGACAGGTACCGCGCGCAGAGGAAAAAAGTGAGCAATTGAGTGTGACAATAACGCGGGGTGTGTCATGCAGGTGAAGCGGGCCCTGGTGTGTCACAACCTGAGTCCAAGGGGGTCAAGCATTTAGAATAGGTTGGCAGCACAGCTGTCTGACAGGTGCTGAGCGCGCACTGCAAATGGGGGCTGTTCATCACCGTCCCACGCTCCCAGGTATGGGGTAGGCAATGGCACAGGTGAGCTCGCCCCTCAGCTTCACTTCCACGTGTTGCTTCTTGTGGACGCTACAGGTCCGGCACCTGTGTCAACTCTGTGACGTCACAAGAGGCGGGGAGTCCGGCGCTCCGATTGGCCCCGTTGCAGAGGAGATGCAAATGCCCTGGTGAGGGCAGCCCTACCTCGGTGCTGTCCTGGGCCGGGGAGGGGGAGAGAGGCGGCCGTGGAGCTTGACGTGTCCTGGGGGAGTGAGGTGCCTCCTGAGCGGCGCATATCCAGGCCAGGGGAGCAGCTAGGCATCTCTGGAGGAGGACGGTCAGACCCGGGACACACTGACTGTGGACCTCCCAGCAGCCCTGAGGGGGTGAGCCGTCTGCGGAGCTGCTAGTGTCCAGGAGCAGACCTCGACCCTCGGGCAGCAGCAACAAGTGTCGGCACCATGCTGGACCCCTCCTCCAGTGAGGATGACTCAGAGCTTGAGGTCGAGTGCCCACCGCCAGACTCAGTGCTGCTGGCACCCGGCACTGACCCATCACTGGCGCCCCCAGCAGCAGTGCGCGAGCCACAGGGGCCTGGGGAGGGAGGCCCCGCGGTCGACGGCCGCTGCAGCTCCAGCCCCTCCGTGCGCAGCAAGGGCAGCAAGGAGGAGGAGCGGCTGTAGCGCGAGGAGCAGGAGCGCCGGGGCCGGCTGCAGCTCTACGTCTTCATCATCCGCTGCATCGCGTACCCCTTCAATGCCAAGCAGCCACCAACATGGCCCGGCGGCAGCAGAAGGTGAGGGGCCTGCTGCAGAGCGCTGTGCTCCCCCTACTTGTGGTTACAGCCCTGCTTGTGTCAGTGTCTTCCCTACTACCCACATGCTAGCTACTGCACTTAAACCGCTGCCTGTACCTTTGACTACAGCACAAGTACCATCTGCCTCTCAGTGCTGTGCTTCCCCTGTGTGTGCTTCGGGCTACTGCACTGACTCCCAGGCCCTCCGAAGCCCCAGGGACCACCACCGCCCCGGGGCTTTATTTTGTGGGTGGGGGGCCTCCCAGACCCCCCCAAGCCCTGGGGACCACCACCTCCCCGGGGCTTTCATAAATTATTTGCGAGGGGCCTCGCGGGCCCCCCAAGCCCCGGGGACCACCACCTCCCTGGGGCAGTTGAAATGATGGGAGGGGGGCCGCGCGGCCCCCCTCCTGGAGCCCTTAATGGCCCTGGGGACCGCCAACCCCCAGGGCTGGCTCCTGCAATGTCCCGGGGTGCCCACCCCCGGGACATTGCTGTTTGCTATGGCTGCCGCCCTGTCATAGCAAACTTCTGCTTTGCTTCTTGGAAGCGAGAGCAGTAAACCTGCTCTCGCTTTCATGAAGCAAAGCAGAATTGCTTTTGGGCAAGAGGAGCTGCATGTTGGTAGCTACCCTTGCCCAAAAGCAATGCCGACTCCCGCAGGAGGCGGAGAGCCGGCTGGGACTGTGGGGGCATTGGGGCTTCCCCCACGGTCCCCAACGCTGAGGGCCGGCCCCAGGGATGGGGTACCCAGGGCCAGTAGTTCCCCGGGAGGGGGGCCACATGGCCCCCTCCCTTTATTTAAAAAAAAAAAATGGCCGGGCCCCAGGGGATGGGGTCCCCGGGGCCAAAATCGGCCTGGGGAGTGGGGCCGTATGGCCCCCCTCCTTAAATTTATATATAAAATGGCCAAGCCCCAGGGGATGGGGTCCCCGGGGCCAATAGTGGCCCAGGGAAGGGGGGCCACACGGCCCCCCTTTCCTATAAATATATATAAAACAAGCATTGGCACAGCCAATAGGTCTAGCCTTTGGGACCTTATAAGTATTTAGTTATGCAGTACAATGCAATGCAATAGATCTCGCATTTGCGAGAGTTTAAGATATTGGCATAGTAAATGACTTAGCCTTTTATTTATGTGTTTTTTAAAACATAAATAAAAGGCATTGTCATTTACAATGGCAATAGCTTAAACTCTCGCAAATGTAAGACCTGTTGCATTGCAAATGCTTGTTTTGGCTGTTTGTGGGCCTGTTTTATGATCTTCTGGGTTTTTACTGTTAATTTCCCGGATATTAAAACAAACACCGCCTGCAAGTCCACGCAGTCTTCCATACCTTGCAAAACACATATACAGCGTGCCTGTATAAGTTCAGAATTGCACCAAATTGCAACCATGACCCACTTTTTTAGCTTTTATATTACACTAATGTTGGACAGTGGCTGGCATGAAGCCCTACAACTGGCCGGGGGAGTCTTATCAGCAGGCCTTGGGATACCTGAAAGAGAAGGGGGGGGGGGGAGGGGGGTAGGCTGCTGCTGAGGGAGGCTGACGAAGGAGGCGAACAATAGTGGACAGAGAAAGGAATGACGAGACAGAAGAGAGGAGCGAGAAAGAGCAAATGCAGAAGAAAACAGCAAATGAGAGGAAAAGATGGAGGATTGTATGAAGGTGTTTCTGAAGGAGGAAAGAATGGATAGATGGAGTGAGATGAGAAAACAGCAAAGAGGCGAGGGAGTGGGGAAAGGTGTGTGGGAGAATGGAGGAAAGGGGAGACCTGTTGAAGAGGGGGAGGCAGTAGTGGTTTGCAAGATTCGAAGGCCTTCAGGGGGTGGAGGGGGCGAGGAGAAATGACCTGAGAGAAATGAAGACGGAAACTGAGCAGGATGAGGAGAGGGAAAGGGAAAGTTGTGGAACAGACATGGAGGAAAGATGGAGAGCATAAGAGGCAAGAACAGAGAGGGGCTCAATGAACGAGGCCTCAAGTAAATCAAGCATTGGCCGCGCGGCCGTAAAAGTAACGCCGCGCGGCCGCGAAATAAAATAATTTAAAAAAACGCGAGTGGTGACGCGAGTTGTGCGCACGCGCACGCGCGACAAGAAAAAGTGCTGTGTACGTCGCACGCGCTTGTGCGCATAACCGCACGCTGGTGGCCGCTTTTGGAGCACTTTCAAAAGCCCCTTACTAAAGTCTCACAGAGCAGCGCATGCGCGCTGGCTCAGCGAGACCTAAAAAGGGGGCCATGCCCCGGGGGATGGGGTTCCGGGGCCGAAATCGGCCTCGGGAGGGGGGCTGCGCGGCCCCCTTCCTGTTTTATTTCCCTTTTTTTTTAAAGGGTCAGGCCTTGGGGGATGGGGTCCCCAGGGCCCCAATAATACTAAAAAAAGGGGGGCCACACAGCCCCCCTTCTAAAAATATATATTAAAAAAAGTCAGCTTCTCGCCAGAGGCCCCGCCCCCTCCCTGCACCACTCTGCAAGCGCGCCCCCTGGTGCATTCTAAGTTGGGGAATTAAGTCCCCTTGAATACTGAATACTGAGGGTCCCTGGGGGCCAACTAGCCCACCAGGTACCTCCAGTAAGCACCACACAGCTGGATTGCAGAGAGGTGGTCCGAGGCCACGCCCCTTTTTACACCGCTCTGCAAATGCGCCTCTTGGCGCACTGCTGGTGGTGCGATGAGGTTCTCTTTTGTCCTGAGGACCTCAGGACACAGGTGGACTTCATCCCCGAGCAGCAGTTCACCATGAGTCGCGTTTGCAGAGTCGTTTAAAAAGGGGGCGTGGCCTTTGAGCACTCTCAGTAATCTAGCTGTATGGGGCTTACTGGAGGTAACAGGAGGGCTAGTTGGCCCCCAGGGTCACTCAGGAGGAGAGGGGACTTCATCTTCCAACCAAGAGCGCGCCAGGAGGCAAATTTGCAGAGTGGTGGAGGAAGGGGGCGGAGCCTGTGTCCACCTCTCAGCAATCCCACTGTGTGGGGCTTACTGGAGGTAAGAGGTAGGCTAGTTGGCCCCTAAAGGACCCCCGCAGCGAAGGGGACTTCAATCCCCATCCAAGAGCACGCCAGAGAGCGCATTTGCAGAGTGGTGGGTAAAGGGGGCATGGTCTGCTATGAGAACTTAGCAATCCTGCTGTGTGGGACTTACTGGAGGTAATAGGAGGGGTAGTTGGCCCCCAAGGATGTCCTTGGGGGCCAACTACCCCTCTTGTTACCTCCACTAAGTACCACACACTGGGATTGCTAAGACGTCTTCGGAGGCCATGCCCCCCTTTCTCCACCACTCTGCAAACGCGCCTCCTGGCAGACTACTGGATGGGGGATGAAATCCAATTTACTCCTGAGGGACTTTGGGGGCCAAGAAGCCCTCCTGGTACCTCCTGTAAGTCATATGCAGCGAATTCCTGAGCGCTGGTCGGAGGCCCAGCACCCTTCCTCCACCACTCTGAAAACGCGACTACTAGTTAAAGAAGTGTTTGCAATGTAATAGGTTTCGCATTTGCGAGAGTTAGAGCTATTGGCGTTGTAAATGTAAAAGTTTTTTACTAATTGTTTTGGAGTGGAGTGGATGTACGTTGTGTGTAGTGGAATTATGTGGTATGCTGTGCAGTGAAATTATGTGGATAGAAAGTATGTGGTATTTAGTGTATAGGAATTATGTAGAGTGGGATTATGTGTTATGGAGAGTAACTATGTGGTATGGTAGTCTGTGTTGTGGAGTGGTAACCTCAGGTTTAGTCTTCCTCGTTTCCATAGAAGCTCAACTATGAACTCAGTGAGACAAAAAAAGAAGGAATCACTGAGAAGCACTTGTGGACCTAGTCAGAGGTATGAGCAGGGCCACTGAAATTTTGCGACTGTTTGGCTGCACCGACTTTCGCACAATTATACATTTTTCGCATTAGCCACATAATTCATCATCTGCTCCCTAATCTGCAGATTTGAACAAAAACCCTTGTTTCTAGCTCAAACGGCTCAAACATTACCAAAAATGCAGCGACAAGTGTTACAGGGTGGTAGAAGGCCCTTTGCAAACCAAGAATGGCCCCTGTTACTTATGGCTAAATGTGGGTGTTAAAATGGTACTAATGGTGTGCAAGCCACTCTTGCTTCCTTCTGCACCTCTCTTGCCTCTTTCTGCATATCTGTTGCTTCTTTCTGCACATTTCTTTCTTTTTCTGCACTTCTCTTGCCTCTTTCTGCAAATCTCTTCTAATTTCTGCACCTCTCTTGCCTCTTTCTGCACGTCTGTTGCCTCTTTCTGCACCTCATTTGCTTCTTTCTGTACCCCACTTGCCTCTTTCTGCACTCTTCTTCCCTCTTTTTGCACCTCTCTTGCCTTTTTCTGTACCCCTCTTATGTCTTTCTGCACCCTTTTTGCCTCTTTCTGCACCTCTGTTCCTTCTTTCCGCACTTCTTTTGTTTCTTTCTGCACCAGTCTTGCTTCTTTCTGTACCCCTCTTGCCTCTCTCTACACCCCTCTTACCTCTTTCTGCACTTCTGTTGCTTCTTTCTACACCTATCATGCTTCTTTCTGCACCTCAATTGCCTCTTTCTGCACCTCTATTGCCTCTTTCTGCAGTTCTCGTGCCTCCTTCTGCACTTCACTTGCCTCTTTCTGTAACTCTCTTGCCTCTTTCTGCACCTCTCTTGCCTCTTTCTGCATCTCTCTTGCCTCTTTCTGCACCCCTTTTGTCTCTTTCTGCATGCCTCTTCCCTCTTTGTGCAACTCTCTTGCCTCTTTCTACACCTCTTTTCCCTCTTTCTGCACCACTATTGCCTCTTTCTGCCCCCCTCCTGCCTCTTTCTGTACCCCTCTTGCCTCTTTGTGCACCTCTCCTATCCCTATCTGCACCCCTCTTGCCTCTTTTTCCATCTCTGTTGGTTCTTTCTGCACCTCTTTTTCTTCGTTCTGCACTTCACTTGCCTCTTTCTGTACCCCTCTTGCCTCTTTCTGTACCTCTGTTGGTTCTTTCTGCACTGCTCTGGCTTCTTCCTGCACCTCTGTTCCAAATTTCAGCATCCCTCCTGCCTTTTTCTTCACCCCTCTTCCCTCTTTCTGCACCTCTCTTGCCTCAGTCTGCCCACCTGTTCCCTCTTTCTGCACCCCTTTTGCCTGTTTCTGCAACTCTCTTGCCTCTTCCTGCAGTTCTCTTGCCTCCTTCTGCACCTCACTTGCCTCTTTTTGCACCTCTGTTGGTTCTTTTGCACTGCTCTTGCTTTTTTCTGCACCTCTCTTGGAAATTTCTGCACCCCTCTTGCCTCTTTCTGCACCCCTCTTGCCTGTTTCTGCACCTCTCTTGCCTCTGTCTGCACCTCTGTTGCTCCCTCTTTCTGTACCTCTTTTGCCTGTTTCTGCAACTCTCTTGCCTCTTTCTGCAGTTCTCTTGCCTCCTTCTGCACCTCTGTTGCTTCTTTCTGCACTTCTCTTGCCTCTTTCTGCACCTCATGTGCCTATTTCAGCACCTCTGTTGCTTTTTTCTGCAGAACTCTTGCCTCTTTCTGCACCCCTCTTTTCTCTTTTTGTACCTCTCTTGCCTCTTTCTGTACCCCTGTTCCCTGTTTCTGCACCTTTCCTGCCTGTTTCTGCACCTCTCTTGCCTCTTTCTGTACCTCTGTTTCCTCTCGCTGCACTTCTCTTGCTCTTTCTCCACCCTTCGCGCCTCTTTCAGCACCTCTGTTGCTGCACTGCTCTTGCTTCTTTCTGTACCTCACTTGCCTCTTTCTGCATTTCTCTTGCTTCTTTCTTCACCTCTGTTGCTTCTTTCAGCAATTCTCTTGCCTCTTTCTGCACTTCTCTTCCTCCTTTCTGTACCCCTCCTGCGTCTTTCTTTACCTCTGTTGCCTCTTTTTGCACCTCTCCTACCTCTTTCTGCACCCCTCTTGCCTCTTTTTACACCTCTGTTGGTTCTTTCTGCACTGCTCTTGCTTCTTTCTGCACCTCACTTGCCTCTTTCTGCACTTCTCTTGCTTCTTTCTACACCTCTGTTGCTTCTTTCAGCAATTCTCTTGCCTCTTTCTGCACTTCTCTTCCTTCTTTCTGCACCTCTCCTGCCTCTTTCTATTCCTCTGTTGCCACTTTGTGCACCTCTCCTACCTCTTTCTGCACCCCTTTTGCCTCCTTTTGCACCTCTGTTGGTTCTTTCTGCACTGCTCTTGCTTCTTTCTGCCCCTCACTTGCCTCTTTCTGTACTTCTCTTGCTTCTTTCTAATCCTCTGTTGCTTCTTTCAGCAATTCTCTTGCCTCTTTCTGCACTTCTCTTGCTTGTTTCTGCACCTTTCTTGCGTCTTTCTGCACCTCTGTTGCCTCTTTCTGCACTTCACTTGCTTCTTTCTGCACCTCTCTTGCCTCTTTCGGCACCTCTGTTGCTTCTTTCTGCCCCCCTCCTGCCTCTTTCTGCACCCCTCTTCCCTTTTTGTGCAACTCACTTGCCTCTTTCTACACCTCTCTTCCCTCTTTCTGCACCACTCTTGCCTCTTTCTGTACCTCTGTTGCCTCTTTCTGCACTTCTCTTGCCTCTTTCTGCACCCTTCATGCCTCCTTCTGCACCTCTGTTACTTCTTTATGCACTTCTCTTGGTCCTTTCTGCACTGCTCTTGCCCCTTTCTGCATCCCTCTTGCCTCTTTGAGCACCTCTTTTGCTTATTTCTGCACTTCTCTCTCCTCTTTCTGCACCCCTCTTGCCTCTTTCTGCACCTCTGTTGCTTCTTTTTGCACTTCTATTGCCTCTTTCTGCACCTCTCTTGCTTCTTTCTGCACCCCACTTGCCTCTTTCAGCACCTCTGTTGCTTTTTTCTGCAGATCTCTTTCCTCTTTCTGCACCTCACTTACCTCTTTCAGCACCTCTGTTGCTTTTTTCTACAGATCTCTTGCCTCTTTCTACACCCCTCTTTTCTCTTTCTGCACCTCTCTTGCCTCTTTCTGCATCCCTGTTCCCTATTTCTGGACCTTTCCTGCCAGTTTCTGCACTTCTCTTGCCTCTTTCTGTACCTCTCTTGCCTCTTTGTGCACCCCTCCTACCTTTTTCTGCTCCGCTCTTGCCTCTTTTTGCACCTTTGTTGGTTCTTTCTACACTGCTCTTGCTTCTTTCTGCACCTCACTTGCCTCTTTCTGTACCTTGGTTGCCTATTTCTGCACTATTCTTGCTCTTTCTGCACCCTTCGCGCCTCTTTCAGCACCTCTGTTGGTTCTTTCTGCACTGCTCTTGCTTTTTTCTGTACCTCACTTGCCTCTTTCTGCACTTCTCTTGCTTCTATCAACACCTCTGTTGCTTCTTTCAGCAATTCTCTTGCCTCTTTCTGCACTTCTATTCCTTCTTTCTGCCCCCATCCTGCCTCTTTCTGTACCTTTCTTGCCTCTGTGCACCTCTCCTACCCCTTTCTGCACCCCTCTTGCCTCTTTTTGCACCTCTGTTGGTTCTTTCTGCACTGCTCTTGCTTCTTTCTGCACCTCACTTGCCTCTTTCTGCACTTCTCTTGCTTCTTTCTACACCTCTGTTGCTTCTTTCAGCAATTCTCTTGCCTCTTTCTGCTCTTCTCTTCCTTCTTTCTGCACCCCTCCTGGTTCTTTGTGTACCTCTCTTGCCTCCTTGTGCACCTCTCCTACCTCTTTCTGCACTTCACTTGCTTCTTTCTGCACCTCTCTTGCCTCTTTCGGCACCTCTGTTGCTTCTTTCTGCACTTTTCTTGCCTCTTTCTGCACCTCTGAGTTAGAGGTAGTTTTAATCCCACTGCTCTATTATGTACTACGGCCTTACAGGGGAGGTCATGCCAATCACAGGGGTACCCCAACCCAGAGCAGGGGTAGGAACATGGCGGCCACGAGGTAAACGGTCGCGGACCACCAGGAGAAGGAGGCAAGAGTAATGGTGTTTTGAGTGTCTCCCGCCCTCCCCACCCACTCTAAGCATAACGGCTTGTGCAGATTAAAGATTATAGGCTAAAGAAAGTATTTTTGGCTCACCGTAACGAATGAATCCGTGCCGGATGATCCCTGAGAGTGGCTCCGGTTCCAGTGATGCAGGGAGAACGCCGACGTGGCAGAGGGCAGCAGGACTGCTGCGGCGTCTCCGAGCAGCACGTGTGCTGAGGGGAAGAGTCAGCACAAGTTTTCTGGAGGAGCGCACAGCAGTTCTGGATTGTTGGAGAGGGGGCTCTACTCGACTGCACCACCTCTCGGATCCCCAGCATGACGGTGAAGACTGGAAGGGCTTGAGAGAAGATTTACTAACATGGTATTTTCCCCTTATGGAGAAGGAGAGCTTGCCGCCCGCAGAGAAGGTTGGTGTGATCTCTGGCTCAATTCCTGACAAGATATTAAGGTATACCTTGCTCACCGGGGCTCTCGGCACTCTGGGGAAATCTACTGGGGTAAGTCACGACCTTAAATTACTTCCAGCTAAGGTGGTTCCTGGGTATATCACTGCTGGTACCATTCCCCCAAAGTTTGTGAGGACAGGAAAAGCCACAAGGCAGCAGTGGAAGAGCCCACGCGGAAGGAGAAAAAAAATCTCACCCTTGCAAGTCACCCCATCTCTTAAATCATATTACAAAGTTCTGACGCACGTAATGGCGTCAGGAGAGGCGGGTGGTAAAACGGCAGACGAGCCCCAGAATTCACTGACAGAGCTTGAGAGAATGGGGTAAACCCTACTACGCCTGAAATCAGTGCAGGACAAGAGGTAAAAAGGGGTCCAAAATAGAAAAGAACTATGGAGTAGATGAGACCCGTTTCCAGTTACAACGCAGAACAGGTTTAGCATCTTGACACTCCGGGACGAAGAAGCGAATGAGGAGGGGTCACAGCACGCCGACAAAGGAAGGGCCCCCAATTTACAACCAGAAACCCTGTTAGCTCCCTTGAGTCTGCCCGTACAACCTGAGCCTTTAGCAGCGCCCCGGTCTATCCCAGAAGTCCCACTGGCCTCTATTCTTCTTGATCTTAAGGAAGAACTTAGAAGTCGGTTTAAAACCTCAGAGGCGAATCAAGCAGATTTTCAAGCCTCCTGCATGGTACTTGCGCAAAAACTAGATGATGTCGCAGCTCGGACAGGGATGCTAGAGGAGGAAGTAAGCTTGATGCAGAAGGATATCTCCAAAAATACCAAAGGCATAGAGGCACTGGTTAAAGAAAACTTAAGCCTCAGGGATAATTTGGAAAGAATAGAAAATCATTCTCGGAGAAATAATCTCCGGATTCTAAATATCCCAGAAGCGGAGGAGGCGACGAACCTTAAAGCTTTAGTAATTAAACTCTCCTTTAGAGGGTTCTGAAGGATAGACCGGATATCAATCTAGATCAGGAGATACAGCGGGTACATAGGGATCCATTCAAGCGGAATTTACAGCGACAGAAGCCAAGAAAATTCTGCTAAACTTCCTCTCATATACAGTTAAAAAACCATCTTGCTGGCTGCACTGAGAAATGGTCCATATACTGTCCAGAACCTCACGTTTACTATTAGATCGGATGTATGCCATGCGACGGAACAGAAACAATGGGAACTGGGCAAAAGAATGTGGGAGCTAAATAATCTTGGTGCCAAGGCCCAATTAAAATTCCCAGCAATGCTTTGTGTTATGTGGAACAATCAAATGCGTAACATACGGTCCATAGAAGAAGCAGACAGCCTGATAGACAGTATAAGGAAAGGTGGGGGTCCCTGAGCAATGAGCTTTAATTCAAAGGTGAAACAAAGTGTGAAATAAAATGTTTAAAAAAAAAAATACGACACAGATATATAGATACACACACTGGGTGGGGTTGGAGGGGTGGGATGAGGGGAGGCTCGGTTTAATTATTGGGTCTCTGTGAGATAAGCCCCCTTCCTCCGGTGGCCCAATAGGCTTTATGCCTGATAGTTTAGGGAGGGTTCCTATGGGGGGGTAAAGGTTAAATGGGTGCAGGGTAAGGCACAGGGTGGGGAGCAGTGGGAGAAAATAAAAAATCAGTCCTCATTAGACATATTACTAGGGTTCACTTTTAAAACAGAGAATCAGAGATCCTCGGGTCCAAGAAAGCTGGTGCACCTTAAGGCAAATGGTTGGGGTGGATAATAACTTACAAATCGCAATCTGAAACTTAATTGGCTTAAGATCAAAAAATAGACAGAGATTGGTAATGAAGTACTTGGAGTAATCCAAAGCCCACGTTATCATTATACAAGAGACCCACCTAACGGCGAGGGAAAGCAGGGGGTTATATCTAAAACAAAGATGGGTAGGGAGCTAAGTCGCTTCAGATCAATCAGAATATTGTAAGGGAGTTGCAATAATCATTAGGAATGGGTCAGGAGTGGAGTTGAATTCATCTAAAACTGACAGTTCATGTAGGTGGGCTTTGGCTACTCTTAAATGTTTGGGTTCCGAATTCGTTTGTGCAGGTTTTTACGGTCCGAATGTGGACGACCCCCAGTATATTGTGGATTTGCAATTGACGTTAGCTGGGGTAACCTCACCTATAATAATAGGGGGCGATTTCAATACCCTTTTAGATCCAACACTGGACAGGTCTACGAGTAGGAGGGGGACCCAAGCCCAAGCGCCAAAGACGAGACAGGCCCTCAAGCATATGCTATATGAATTGGGTTTGGTCGCCTCTTGGAGATTTATAATGAAAGACAAGCGAGGCTACACCTTTCATAGCAAGAAGTACCATCATTTTTCACGACTGGACTACTTGCTAGTGGATAGAGTGTGGGCCGGGAAATTAAAAGAGGCCCATATATCCCCAGGACATATTTCTGATCATGCTATGGTCAGTGTTTCATTGAAGGGAGTTAATGTGAGGAACAATGTGAGATGGACGTTGAAAAGATCTATTTTATTAGATTCTGATGTTGTCGTCCTCTTGAAAAAAACAACTTTAGAGTTTTTCAGGACAATGCCCATTCGACTCCAGTTGGAGTAATTTGGGACACTTTTAAAGCGTATCTTCGTGGAGTCTTACAAAGTCAGGTCTCATTTAAGAATAAGGTGGATAGGGCTGGGTTAAGGAAGTTGGAGGAGGAGATCAGGATATTAGAAGGAATGACGCAGCAAGAGATACAAAACATACAGAACAGGGAGGCAATCTTGAAAAAGCTGGAGGAAGCCAGACTGAATTATAAGATGAAGTTAGAGACAAAATGCAGGGAAAGGTGGGCTACGGGATGTATGCAACCCTTTGAATATGGCAAAAAAGCTGGAGCACTGTTAGCCTGGAAGTCGAGGGCTGAAAGGGTGCGAAACCATATTGGGGAGTTGGTCATTAATCCCGAGGGTGATATTACGAACAAGGATGAGGAAATACAGGCCAGTTGGTTTCACTCTTTCCGGAACTATATGCGGAAGCAGAGAGCCCAGATGAGGAAACCTTAAAGTGTTGGCTAAACAACGTAGGCCTCCCGGCCCTAACAATAGAGGGCAGGAACAGGGTAGATGCCCCTATTACAGAGGGGGAAATAAGAGAGCAGCTTCAACATATGAAGAACGGAAAGGCGGCAGGCCCAAATTCCGTACCGGCCGAGGTTTATAAGTTAATAGCCGATGAGATAGTGCCGGAAATGAAGTCCCTCTTTAATTCAGTTTATAAGGAGGAAGGGCTGATCCCAAATTCCTGGAGAGAGGCCATAATTACTTTGATCTTAAAACCAGCCAAGGACCCGAGGAGGGCTGATTCATATCGGCCAATCTCCCTGCTAAATGTAGACCATAAAATTTATACGGGTATTCTGGCAGGAAGATTTGCAAAGGTGGCCCCCCAACTGATACATATCGACCAGAAAGGCTTTGTCCTGAAGAGACAAATACGAGAACTTACGTTGTCATTAATAGGAACAATAGACCTAGTAGTCGCCCGATCGATTCCGTTGGCGGTGATTACCATAGACGCCGCCAAGGCTTTTGATCGTGTCAGTTGGACATTCCTTTGGGCTGTTTTAGGCACAATGGGTTTCAGTACCGATTTTATTAGGGCAATTTGAAAACTATACGAGTGCCCTACGGCCAAAATCCTCATAAACGGCTCCCTGACAAGGAGTTTTAATATTCATAGAGGGACGAGACAGGGTTGTCCCCTGTCTCCCCTCCTTTTCGATATGTATATCGAACCCCTGGTGCATATTCTAAGAAATGACGATCAGATTATCCCTATACACCAGCTTCCTTCACCCAGTAAAATTGCATTATATGCTGACGACCTGATAATTTACACCTCTGACCCGGCTCAAACATTAACTAGGATGGAACAACTAACAACTGAATATGGGGCATTTTCTGGGTACTTAGTAAATTTATCAAAGACAGAAGTAATGTGTTGGAACATGGAGGAGTGGGGTGGTAGAGTGTGCACAGAGATGAAATATTTGGGGATAGTTATCGCAGATAAAATTGATGAGATTCCTACCCGTAATCTGAAGAGAGTGGTAAAGGAGGTAGATAGGCTACTAGCTAGGTGGAAGAACTTACCTCTGACCATCTACGGGAGGGTTAACCTGGTAAAAATGTCCATTCTCCCGAAGCTGACATACCTCTTTAATTGTATTCCACTTAACTTCCCTAAGGATGAAATTAATAAAATACAAGGGAAAATATCGACTTTTATCTGGGCCTCCTGGGGGGTTTGTCTCTCTTGGAAAAAACTAAGAAGCAGCCTTAAGAAGGGCGGGTTAGCATTGCCGGATCTCAGACTCTATTGTATGGCCTTTCAATTCAAAAATATTCGTATGTTGGCAGGGGAGCCCATTAGTTCTACCTGGGGTTTAATATTGGGAGAAATGACCAAAGAGGTAGGCTCAGAAGCTTTTCTATATAAATTTGGAGCTCAAAAATTCGTTAAAAAGTAAGGCTAAAGGTTTTAAAATCTGCATTGAGACTTTGGCTTGCAGTAAGACGGTTACTAAAGATCGGTTATTTCTCAGAATTTGCCCCAATCTGGGAATCTCCGGGGATACCGGAGTGTTTGAAAGACGCTCTAAGTCTGCCCTTAAAGCAGGCAGGGATAACTAAATGGGGAGACATGATAACAACTGGAGGAGTGACACCCTGGGAGGTATTGAACGTCAGGACGGGTAATAGACTCTCCAGGTTTAAGTACTTGCAGCTTACTTCATGGTTTTCAACTGTCACAGAGGAAGTAGGGGGAACATAGGATTTTGAGGCCTCACTCCAGGATGCCAGCCCAAGAGCTAAAGAAGTGGCAAAATGGTATGGACGATTTCTAGAGGCAGAGGAAGAGAAATTGAAGGCCCCCTTTGAGATCTGGGCGGGCACATTGCAGGAAGGAAACATACAATCTCTGTGGGCAGACTCGCTGAAATTACTTTATGCTACAGTAACACCTGCCAACCTTAAACGTCATCATTTCTTTGTCATCCACAGGTTGTATTGGACCCCGCAAAGATTGGCCAAGTTTGTGCTACAGCCGGTCCCCAGTTGTAAGAGATGCAATCATTTAAGGGCTAATGATGTTCATGTGTTTTTCACATGTTCAATGATAAAAGAATTCTGGAAGACGGTGGAAGCCACCATAAGGGACATTCTAGAAGAGTATGTAGTTTTGACGGAAACTTTGGTGCTTTTTGGGGTGGATAGCGTCATACAACATTCCTTAAATAGTAAGCAAAGGGGCTTAGTATTTTACTTACTGCTCTTGGCCAGGCGGGAGATCTGTAAACATTGGTTGGACCCCCTTCTTCCACACCCCACTGCATGGTTAAGTGTAGTTAAGTGGACTTGTAATATAGACATCAAATGCAATCCACGGCCGTCAGAAGAAATTTGGGGGGACTTTCTGAAGTGGTCAGGTTAGGGCCCAAGATAAGCCCCAGGATGGTCGTAAACATCGATATATGGTCCAATGATTACACCAGGCCATGGATTTGGGGTGGGGTTTTTTGCACGCCCCCATAAAAAGACCAGTGCCGTGGAGGTTAAGGTTCTGAAACTGCATGGACCACAGACGGACCAAGGGTGTTTACAAACGGCCCAGAGAGCAGCTGCCATGGTGAAATGAGGACAATAAAAATTAAAAAAAGGGGGCACCCCAACCCATAGTGTACCCTAGTGTATGTAAGTGTTTTCACTGTATTCTAAGTGTCTTTCAGCATAGCACTGGCTCTGGGCCTGGTTAGTCAGAGTCAGTTACCACTAGTACCAGTCAGCAAAAAGTTGAGGGCACAGGATGACTTTGCAACAAGGCCTCTTTCTGCACCTCTGTTGGTTCTTTCTGCATATCTCTTGCTTCTTTCTGCAATTTTCTTCGTCTTTCTGGACTTCTGTTGCCTCTTTCTGCATTTCTCTTGCTTCTTTCTGCGCCTTTCTTCCTCTTTCTGCACATGTCCTACCTCTGTAGGCATAGTTAGAAATTAGCATTTAAAAACCTTTGAAATTCACTGAAAAAACCATAGGTTTCAGGGACGTTATAGTTAGAAATTAGCATTTAAAAACCATAGAAATTCACTGACAAAACCACAGGTTTCAGGGACGTTATAGTTAGAAATTAGCATTTAAAAAAACATAGAAATTCACTGAAAAAACCACAGATTTCAGGGACATTATAGTTAGTTGGACATTTCAGTCGTACAAAACCAGAGAAATTCGGCCGTTATAGTTAGTTGAGCTAAGTATAACTCGCGCCCCCGCAATGCACTGCTGATGACATCACATATTACATCACTCATGATATGGTCAGTGACATCACTGATGAGATCACTGATGACATCTCAAATGACATCACTGATGACATCATCCACGTGATCCTCTGATGCACCTCCTCACAACCTAATATAACCTTTGATACACCCACTCTAAAATACGGACTGCCATTCTCGAAACCATAGACACACCAATACCAGTTACTACATACCCACTCACTGATTCCTAGGTCTACACACACATCTACTCACTCACCCATACAGTCACTCATACATGCAGTCACTCATCAATACAGCCACTATCATATGCACTCAACACCTATACAGACACTCACACACCACCACTCACCCATAGAGTTACTTAAAGCCGGGTCTGGTTGCTCAGTGGACTAAAGCAGCCACTGCAGGGGCCTGTGTTCGACCTAATGGTCACAGGTTCAAATCCCGGCGGGTCCACTCAGCCTTTCATCCATCTGAGGTCGATAAAATGAGTACCATTGAGTTGGGTAACAATAAACATCTGTTATTCAGCGCCAGGACACCTACGGGTAATCGTGCTCTTTACAAATACACCTGTTATGTTATGTTACACAGCTAGTTAGTCATTCAAAGAATCAATCACACTCCCATTTACTCACCTGTACAGTTATACACACACCACCTCACTTATTCACACAGATATTAACACATACTTACTCTCTTATACAATTACTGACACAAGCACACACTCATCCACACAGCCACTCTCACAATCACTCACTCACATATAGTCATTTATATACTCCAACACTCACATATACTGCCTTTCACATGTGCAGTTACTCACACATGTACCACTAAGACATCCATTCACTCACCAACACAGCCATACACACTGACCCACCCATACAGCCCCTCACAGACCCACTCTTGAACCCATACACCCAGTGAATCACCCACATACACATCCATGCAGTGAGTCACACACACCCCACCCACCCACACAGACACTCAGGCACCCATACAGATACTCAGACAAGCAATAAATAACCCATATAGACATTCATGTAGCTACTCACCAACCCATGCAACCGCTTACACACCAACAGACTTGTACAGACATTCACACAGTTTAGTCACTAACCCATGCATTCAGTAAGACACGTTTAATCACTCACTTATACAGTCAGTCACACACCTACTAAATTATCCATTCTGACAGTCATACACTCACTCATTCTTCAATACACCTTGGCCTATATATATATAAAACATATTAAACTTTACAGAAACACACAGTCACTGGATGATGTCATCAGTGATGTCATTTGAGATGTCATCAGTGATGTCATCAGTGATGTCACTGACCATGTCATGAGTGATGTAATATGTGATGTCATCAGCAGTGCATTGCGGGGGCGAGAGTTATACTTAGCTCAACTAACTATAACAGCCGAATTTCTCTGGTTTTGTACGACTGAAATGTCCAACTAACTATAACGTCCCTGAAACCTGTGTTTTTTTCAGTGAATTTCGATGGTTTTTTAAATGCTAATTTCTGACTATAACGTCCCTGAAACCTATGGCTTTTTCAGTGAATTTCAAAGGTTTTTAAATGCTAATTTCTAACTATAACGTCCCTGAAATCTCTGGTTTTTTCAGTGAATATATATATATATATATATTCACTGAAAAAACCATAGGTTTCAGGCACGTTATAGTTAGAAATTAGTATTTAAAAAACCTTACAAATTAACTGAAAAAACCATAGGTTTTAGGGACAGTTATAGTTAGTTGGACATTTCACTCGTACAAAACCCGTGAAATTCCCCCGTTATAGTTAGTTCAGCTAACTATAACTCGCGCCCCCGCAATGCACTGCTGATGACGTCACATATTACATCACTCATGACATGGTCAGTGACATCACTGATGACATCACTGATGACATCTCAAATGACATCACTGATGACATCATCCAGTGACTGTTTGTTTCTGTAAAGTTTAAATATTTTTAATATATATAGGGAAAGGCGTATTGAAGAATGAGTGGGTGTATAAGTGTCTGTATGGATGATTTAGTAGGTGCGTGACTAACTCTATAAGTGAGGGATTAAACGTATCTTACTGAATGCATGGGTTAGTGACTAAACTGGGTGAATGTCTGTATCCATCTGTCTGTTGCTGTGTAAGTGGCTGCATGGGTTTGTGAATAGCTACATGAGTGTCTATATGAGTTATTGATTGGTTGTCTGAGTATCTGTATGGGTGCCTGAGTGTTTGTGTGGGTGGGGTGTGTGCGACTCTGTGCATAGATGTGTGAGTGGGTGATTCACTGGGTGGATGGTTTCAAGAGTGCATCTGCGATAGACTGTATGGGTGGGTAAGTGTGTGTAAGAGTGTGTTAGTGAGTGAATGTATGTCCCAGTGGTACATGTGTGAGTAACTACATATGTGAAAGGCAGTATATATGTGTGTTGGAGTATATAAATAGCTATAAGCGAGAGTGTGTGATTGTGATAGTGACTGTATGGATGAGTGTGTGCTTGTATCAGTGATTGTATAAGCGCGTAAGAATGTGCTAGTATTTGTATGAGTAAGTGAGCTGGTGTGTGTATAACTGTATAGGTGAGTAAATGGCAGTGTGTTTAATTATTTGCATGACTGACTAGGTGTGTGAGTACCTCTATGGATGAGTGGCGGTCTTTGAGTGTCTATATAGGAGTATGAGTGCATATGATAGTCCTGTACTGAGTGACCGTAAGTATGAGTGACTGTACGGGTGAGTGAGTGGATGTGTGTGTAGACCTAAGAATCAGTGAGTGGGTATGTAGTTATTGGTGTTGGAGTGTCTATGGTTTTGCGAATGGCAGTCTGTAATTTAGAGTGGGCGTATCAAAGGTTATATTAGGGTGTGAGGAGGTGCATCAGATTATCACGTGGATGATGTCATCAGTGATGTCATCAGTGATGTCATCTGAGATGTCATCAGTGATGTCATCAGTGATGTCACTGACCATGTCATGAGTGATGTAATATGTGACGTCATCAGCAGTGCATTGCGGGGGCGCGAGTTATAGTTAGCTGAACTAACTATAACAGGGGAATTTCACGGGTTTTGTACGAGTGCAATGTCCAACTAACTATAACTGTCCCTAAAACCTATGGTTTTTTCAGTGAATTTGTAAGGTTTTTTAAATGCTAATTTCTAACTATAACATGTCTGAAACCTATGGTTTTTTTCAGTGAATTTCAAAGGTTTTGTAAATGACAATTTTTAAATGTATTAATTGTTATATTTATTTTTTTGATACTGATTTACTACATTTTTTTAAACTATTTATTTTTAGATATTTTATTTTTTAAATTACATTGTAATTACATTATACATTACATTACAAAATATACTTTCTCAAAATGAATTACTTTAGTTTAAATACTTTGCAAATAGGCAATAGACTTTTAAGTACAGTAGTTACAGTTGTTGCAATGGCCAACACAATTTCAAACAACAATGCAACATTGAGCTCAATGTGAATTTCTAGTTAAATGCAATTAGTTACTTTATGGATTACTTTTCTAACTACAGGACTGGATCCTAGATTCAGTCCTGGGACATCTCCTGTAAACAGTTCAGTAAAAGCGTTTTGGTTACAGTAGTGATTTTTAAGGAATATTATTGTATTTTAAAAGTTGACACTTAGAAACTTTTTCACATAGAATCACCAATGTTATCCTATGGGAGGAAATTCACTTAGCAGGTAAGTAGTGTTATCGTTACTTTTTCTTAGTGGTGGATCCTGGATCCAGCACTGGTGCATCTCCTGTAAACAGTTGAAAGAATGCGTTTAAGTCATACAGGCGATTTTTAAGGACTATTTGTAGTTTGTGAAAATTGACACTTTGAAACTTTTCTGCTGAAAACCAGACAATGGATTCCTATGGAAGGAAATACAAGTTACTGGTAAGTACAGTTAGAATTACTTTTCAGGGTCAGTGCTGGGCTAAAAGATGCAGCACTGGGTTCTCTCCTGATAACAGGTGAGTAAATCGGAATTCGTAGTTCGGCTGATTTTAGAGGAATATTATAAAGTTCCAAAACTCCACACTTAGAAGAATTTCCAAGTGAAACCAGTCAATGTTAGCCTATGGAAGGAAATTCAAGTTACTGGTAAGTACGGTTAGAATTACTTTTCAGGATCAGTACTGGGCTCAAAGATGCAGCACTGAGGTCTCTCCTGATACCAGGTGAGTAAATCGGAATTCGTAGTTTGGCTGATTTTAGAGGAATATTATAAAGTTCCAAAACTCCACACTTAGAAGAATTTCCAAGTGAAACCAGTCAATGTTAGCCTATGGAAGGAAATTCAAGTTACTGGTAAGTACGGTTAAAATTACTTTTCAGGATCAGTACTGGGCTCAAAGATGCAGCACTGAGGTCTCTCCTGATAACAGGTGAGTAAATCGGAATTCGTAGTTTGGCTGATTTTAGAGGAATATTATAAAGTTCCAAAACTCCACACTTAGAAGAATTTCCAAGTGAAACCAGTCAATGTTAGCCTATGGAAGGAAATTCAAGTTACTGGTAAGTACGGTTAAAATTACTTTTCAGGATCAGTACTGGGCTCAAAGATGCAGCACTGAGGTCTCTCCTGATAACAGGTGAGTAAATCGGAATTCGTAGTTCGGCTGATTTTAGAGGAATATTATAAAGTTCCAAAACTCCACACTTAGAAGAATTTCCAAGTGAAATCAGTCAATGTTAGCCTATGGAAGGAAATTCAAGTTACTGGTAAGTATGGTTAAAATTACTTTTCAGGAACAGTACTGGGCTCAAAGATGCAGCACTTAGGTCTCTCCTGATAACAGGTGAGTAAATCAGAATTCGTAGTTCGGCTGATTTTAGAGGAATATTTGCACAATGGTGAAGGAAGGGGGTGGGGCCTGAGGTGACATGTCTGCAAACATGCCCTGTGGTGCGTTTTAAGTTGGAGAATTAATTCCTCCTCAATCCCGAGGGTCCCTAGCGGCCAACTAGCCCACCAGGTACCTCCAGTATGCGCCAGAGAGCTGCGTTGCAGAGAGGTGTTCAGAGGCCATACCCCTTTTTACAACACTCTGCAACGCAGCTCCGTGGCGCTTACTGGAGGTACCTGGTGGGCTAGTTGGCCCCCAGGGACCCTCAGGATTGAAGAGGAATTAATTCCTAAACTTAAAACACGCCACAGGGCATGTTTGCACACATGTCACCTCAGGCCCCGCCCCCTCCCTTCACCACAGTGCAAACGCACCCCGTGGCGCGTTTTAAGTCGGGGGATTAACTCCCCTTCAATCCTGAGGGTCCCTGGGGTGCAACTAGCCCACCAGCTACCTCCATTAAGCGCCACAGAGCTGCGTTGCAGAGAGGTGTAAAAAGGGGCGTGGCCTCAGAACACCTCTCTGCAACGCAGCCCCCTGGCGCATACTGGGGGTTCCTGGTGGGCTAGTTGGCCCCCAGGGAATCCGAGTATTCAAGGGGAATTCGTTCCCCCTCTGCAAACGCGCCAGGGGGCGCGTTTGCAGAGTGCTGCCAAGGAGGGGGGGTGGCCTCCGGCGCGATGCCGGATTTTTTTCTTTTTCTTTTTTAAAAGGGGGCTGTGTGGCCCCCCTTTTTTTACCTTTTTTGGGCCCTCGTGACCCCATCCCCCAGGGCCTGACCCTTTTTTTTCTTTAAATTGAAAACGGGAAGGGGTCTGCGTGGGCCCTCCTCCCGTGGCCTATTCCGGCCCCGGGGACCCCTTGATGCCCTGATTGTGCTCGTTTTCCCTTCTGTGCCTGTTTCTCGCCGCTGCGCCCCTGCGGCCCCGCCCCCTCACTGCCCATTCGCTGCCCCATTCCCTGCTCCTCCCTCCCACCTCCCCATTTATGGCGGCCGCTGCATGGTGAAGAGAGCGACCCCTGACCTTGACTGGTAGGTCGCTCCCCCACCACACAGCTCCGTCTGTGTGCCCTGCTGCTGCCCCTGATTGTGCTCGTTTTTCCTTTCTGTGCCCCCTTGCTGCCCCTGATTGTGCTAGTTTTTTTTTTCCTTTCTGTGCCCCCCTTGCTGCCCCTGATTGTGCTAGTTTTTTTCCTTTCTGTGCCCCCCTTGCTGCCCCTGATTGTGCTCGCTTTTTCCTTTCTGTGCCCCCCTTGCTGCCCCTGATTGTGCTCGTTTTTCCCTGTGTGCCCCCCTTGCTGCCCCTGATTGTGCTCGTTTTTTCCTTTCTGTGCCCCCTTGCTGCCCCTGATTGTGCTCGTTTTTCCTTTCTGTGCCCCCTTGCTGCCCCTGATTGTGCTCGCTTTTCCTTTCTGTGACCCCTTGCTGCCCCTGATTGTGCTCGTTTTTTCCTTTCTGTGCCCCCTTGCTGCCCCTGATTGTGCTCGTTTTTCCTTTCTGTGCCCCCCTTGCTGCCCCTGATTGTGCTCGTTTTTCCTTTCTGTGCCCCCTTGCTGCCCCTGATTGTGCTCGTTTTTCCTTTCTGTGCCCCCTTGCTGCCCCTGATTGTGCTCGTTTTTCCTTTCTGTGCCCCCCTTGCTGCCCCTGATTGTGCTCGTTTTTCCTTTCTGTGCCCCCTTGCTGCCCCTGATTGTGCTCGTTTTTCCTTTCTGTGCCCCCTTGCTGCCCCTGATTGTGCTCGTTTTTCCTTTCTGTGCCCCCTTGCTGCCCCTGATTGTGCTCGTTTTTTCCTTTCTGTGCCCCCTTGATGCCCTGATTGTGCTCGTTTTTTTTTCCTTTCTGTGCCCCCTTGATGCCCTGATTGTGCTCGTTTTCCCTTCTGTGCCTGTTTCCCGCCGCTGCGCCCCTGCGGCCCCGCCCCCTCACTGCCCATTCGCTGCCCCATTCCCTGCTCCTCCCTCCCACCTCCCCATTTATGGCGGCTGCTGTGCGGCCGCGCAGCGGACGTGCGCAGCGGGCGCGCCGCTGGTGCGCCGAAGGCGCCCCTAAGGCAAGCCCGTCTGCGCCCGTCTGTGCCGTGACCGCGCCCAGTGCCAGACCCCCTGGTCCGGGCATCCCCCGCGCCCGCCACATCAACAGACGCCGATACGACGCCAGCACCCTCCACGCACTCAACCCCGGAAAAGATCACGCCTGCTACCAGGCCACCCCGAAGCGCACCCAAGGGCCCTTCACCTGCCAGAACTGCAGCTTCGCCAGCACCCGCCCCGCCAAACCACCGCCCAGGAAAGAACCCAACTACCTCAGATGCATCCTCCTCAACACCCGCTCCGCCTGCAAACACGCCATCGAACTCTGGGACCTTCTTGACTCAACCTCCCCAGACGTCGCATTCCTGACGGAGACCTGGCTGAATCCCGCTTCAGCCCCCGACATCGCCATTGCCATCCCGGACGGATACAAGATCACCCGCAGGGACCGCACCAACGGAGTCGGAGGAGGCATCGCCATTGTCCACAGGAACACCCTCAGAGTCTCAACCAACACCGACGAAACCCTCAGCACCGCCGAACACATGCACTTCCAGATCCACACCGATCCCAACACCACCCTCAGAGGAACCCTCATCTACAGACCCCCGGACCCCGACCACAGTTCAGCGATTCCATCGCTGACTTCGTCAGCACACACGCCATCGCCTCCACGGACTACATCCTCCTCGGGGACCTGAACTTCTACCTCGAGAACAACAAGGACACCAACTCCACCACCCTGATCGACAACCTCGCCACCCTCGGACTCAGACAGCTCGTGACTACACCCACCCACGCCGCCGGCCACACGCTCGACTCCATCTTTTCCGCAAGCCCACACGTCTCCTTCAACCACACCTCCGAACCCCACTGGACTGACCACCACTGCATCCACTTCACCTACAGGAAGCCCACCACGCACCACCGCACCGAACAAATGCCTCGCTGCTGCTGGAGCAGAGTCACGGAAGACCAGCTAACCACAACCCTCGCCCTGAGCCCACCCGCCGAACCCTCCGACCCCGACACCGCCGCCCGCAACCTCAGACAGTGGATCGACGACTGCGCCAACACCCTCGCCCCGCTCAAGAATCCGCCCAACAGCCACACCAGCAAGAAAGCCACCTGGTTCACCGAAGACCTCCAGGCCTCCAAACGAACATGCCGAAAACTGGAGAAGATCTGGCTCCACAAACGGACAGCGGACAGCTACGCCGCCCACAAGAGCGCCACCCGCAGTCACCATCACCTCATCAGATCCGCCAAAAGGGCCTCACTCAAAGACCGCCTAGACAACAACGCACACAACAGCAAAGAGCTCTTCAACATCGTGAAGGAACTCTCCAACCCCAACTCCAACACCAACGACATCCAGCCGTCGCGAGACCTGTGCGACTCACTGGCCACCTTCTTCCACCGCAAAATCGCCGACATCCACGACAGCTTCAACACCACGACCGCCCCGGCAACCACCGAGACCACTGCCCCCACAACCACCAACCGCCTGCTCTCCTGGACCAACATCAACGACGAGGACACCAGCGAGATCATGAACACCATCCACTCCGGTTCACCGCTAGACCCGTGCCCTCACCACATCTTCAACAAAGCCAGTACAGCCAGCGCGCCCCATCTCCGGAAAATAATCAACATCTCCTTCGAGACAGCAACCTTCCCGGAAAGCTGGAAGCACGCCGAGATCACCGCCTTACTCAAGAAACCCAAGGCAGAACCCAAGGACCTCAAGAACTTCCGACCCATCTCTCTGCTCCCGTTCCCCGCGAAGGTCACCGAGAAAATCGTCAACAAACAACTGACCCGCTACCTCGAGGAGAACAACATCCTGGACCCTTCCCAGTCCGGCTTCCGCAGCAACCACAGCACCGAAACCGCCCTCATCGCCGCCACCGATGACATCAGGACCCTGCTAGACAACGGAGAAACAGCAGCCCTCATCCTCCTGGACCTATCAGCCGCCTTCGACACGGTCTGCCACCACACACTACGAACACGCCTTCACGACGCCGGGATCCAAGAGAAGGCCCTGGACTGGACCACATCCTTCCTTTCCGGCAGAACACAAAGCGTCCGCCTCGCCCCCTTCCGATCCAAGGCCACCAAGATCATCTGCGGCGTACCCCAAGGCTCCTCCCTCAGCCCAACGCTGTTCAACATCTACATGGCACCCCTCGCCCACGTCGCCCAACAGCACAACCTCAACATCATCTCCTACGCCGACGACACCCAGCTGATCCTCTCCCTCACCAAAGACCCTCACACCCACCAAAGCCCACCTCCACGAAGGAATGAAGGCCGTCGCCGAATGGATGAGGACCAGCCGCCTGAAGCTGAACTCGGACAAGACGGAGGTCCTCATCCTTGGTTCCAACCCTTCAGCCTGGGACGACTCCTGGTGGCCAACATCACTGGGAACAGCCCCGCCACCCACCGACCACGTACGCAACCTAGGGGTCATCCTCGACCCCACCCTCTCCATGACTAAGCAGGTCAATGCCGTTTCCTCATCCTGCTTCAACATCCTCCGAATGCTCCGCAGGATCTTCAAGTGGATCCCCACCGAAACAAGAAAAACAGTCACCCAGGCCCTCGTCACCAGCAGGCTGGACTACGGAAACGCCCTCTACGCAGGAACGACGGCTAAGCTCCTGAGACGGCTGCAACGCATCCAGAACACCTCTGCACGTCTTATCCTCGACATCCCCCGACGCAGCCACATCACACCCCACCTGAGAGACCTGCACTGGCTCCCTGTCAACAAGAGGATAACCTTCAAGCTCCTCACCCACGCACACAAAGCACTCCACAACTCCGGACCAGCCTACCTCAACAGACGACTCAGCTTCTACACCCCCACCCGCCAGCTCCGCTCGACCAGCCTCGCCCTCGCCACAGTCCCCCGCATCCGGAAAACGACTGCCGGCGCCAGATCCTTCTCCCACCTCACCGCCAAGACCTGGAACACACTCCCCACCAACCTCCAACAGACCCAAGACCTACTGGCCTTCAGAAGACTCCTCAAGACCTGGCTCTTCGATCAGTAGCAGCACCACCCCCCTCTTCCCCCAGTGCCTTGAGACCCTCGCGGGTATGTAGTGCGCTTTATAAGTGACATGATTGATTGATTGATTGATCCCCCGGGTCATGCCACCATTTTTTTATTTTTTATTTTTGGAGGGGGGCTGCGTGGCCCCCATCCTGAGGCCTCTAATGGCCCCGGGACCCCATCCCCCGGGGCCGGCCTTTGCCTTTTTAAAAAAAAAATTGTTATTGTTTTTTTGGGGAGGGGGGCCGTGTGGCCCCCCTCCTGGGCCACTTCTAGCCCCGGGGACCCCATCCCCCGGGGCTGGCCCTCTCCGTTGGGGACTGTGGGGGGGTCCCCAATGCCCCCACGGTCCCGCCAGCCCCCCGCGTCCTGCGGGAGCCGGCATTGCTTTTCCATAAGGGGAGCTGCTGACATGCAGCTCCCCTTATGGAAAAGCAATCCTGCTTTGCTTCATTGAAGCGAGAGCAGGTTTCCCTGCTCTCGCTTCAATGAAGCAAAGCAAGTTTGCAATGACAGGGCGGGAGCCGCGAGGCTCCCGTCCTGTCATTGCAAACTACAGTGTCCCGGGGGTGGGCACCCCGGGACACTGCAGGAGCCGGCCCTGAGGGGTGTCATTTGAGATGTCATCAGTGATGTCATGAGTGATGTCACTGACCATGTCATGAGTGATGTAATATGTGATGTCATCAGCAGTGCATTGCGGGCGCGCGAGTTATAGTTAGCTGAACTAACTATAACGGGGGAATTTCTATGGTTTTGTACGAGTGAAATGTCCAACTAACTATAACGCCCCTGAAACCTATGGTTTTTCAGTGAATTTCTAAGGTTTTTTAAATGCTAATTTCTAACTATAACGTGCCTGAAACCTATGGTTTTTTCAGTGAATTTCTAAGGTTTTTTAAATGCTAATTTCGAACTATAACGTGCCTGAAACCTATGGTTTTTTCAGTGAATATATATATATTTATTATACTATGTATACATGTGAAAATGTCTCGATCCTCTGTTTGCCTCGGTGGCACGGAAAAAATGGGTGGAACTGAAGTCAGCACGCCGACGAGGTTCTCTTATGGCTCCGATGACGTCATACGGTGTCGCGAGCGGAGCCGTGCTATTATGACGTCCTCGTTGACGTGGGAGAGCTAGGAAAGAATTTCCGTGGAATGCTGGTGCAGAGGATATTCACCTAAGTGTTCAGGTTATTCCTTTGGGAGCAACTGTTTATGTTGCCACTCCAGAAACCGAAATCAGTGATCCGAGGGCAGAGGCCCTGCAGATGGCACACGAGGTGGGGTGCCCAGCTGTGTGCACCGGCGGGGCAGCGAAGTGACAAGCGCCACAACCCACAAAAAAGGTATCGAGGGCACTGAATAACACAGGATCTTCTCTTTGTATCTGGCAGGAACAACGAAGTTAAAATGCCCTAGTACCAAAATGTAGAATTAGTGCTACAACGGTCTTCAAGAGGACCTGCGATGCCGCTTCTGCCTCCCGTACCCAGGAGGTGGCACATGGGTCACGCGGTACGGTCATACTGCGGTGGGACGCACACTCGTTGACCTCTCATGGCACTGCTCCACACTTTAGGGAGGACGCTTTCCATTAGCTATGTTTTCTGATGACATGTCGCGCCGGCCCTGTCCAACAACAGAACTCCTTTAGATCCAAACAGACTCTTCCACTCTCTCACCGGAAGTGAAACCAGGCCACGCGGACACTTTCACAATACAACAGCCGGGAATGCACTTTTCAGTAAAAAAAACACATTCCTTCCTCCTAATTAAGCAAATAAATGTCTCACTGAAGAACAGGGGCCAGCTTCGATCGGTAAACAGCCGTTACAACGACTTTTTTACTTTGCGATACCATTACAACGCATGCATTACCACGCATGCGTTGTACATCACGAAGTCATTACTACGCATTTTTTAGAACGCATGGTCATTTACCATGCATGCCTTTACAATCGAATTTTGTTGTAAAGGTATGTATGGTAAATGACCATGCGTTCTAAAAACATGTAGACGATCCATGTCGTTGTAAGGAAACAGAGGCTGTTCCGTTTCCTCACAACGACGTGCACCGCCCCTCAGAGACGACGTGAAGCAGGAACGACGAGGAGAGAGGAACCACGAGGAGTGAGAGGTAAGGGGGATTGGGCATGGGGTGGGGGTTTCTTTTCTAGGGTTTAGGGTAGTGCAGTGGTGTTTGGGTGGTGTAGGGGGTCGTGCTGGGGGTAGTGTTTTAGGGTTTAGGGTAGTGCAATGGTGTTTGGGTAGTGTAGGGGGTCGTGCTAGGGGTAGTGTTTTAGGGTTTAGGGTAGTGCAGTAGTGTAGGGGGTCGTGCTGGGGGTAGTGTTTTAGGCTTTAGGGTAGTGCAGTGGTGTATGGGTAGTGTAGGGGGTCGTGCTGGGTTAGTGTTTTAGGGTTTAGGGTAGTGCAGTGGTGTATGGGTAGTGTAGGGGGTCATGCTGGTGGTAGTGTTTTAGGGTTTAGGGTAGTGCAGTGGTGTTTGTGTAGTGTAGGGGGTCATGCTGGGGGTAGTGTTTTATGGTTTAGGGTAGTGCAGTAGTGTAGGGGGTCGTGCTGGGGGTAGTGTTTTAGGGTTTAGGGTAGTGCAGTAGTGTAGGGGGTCGTGCTGGGGGTAGTGTTTTAGGCTTTAGGGTAGTGCAGTGGTGTATGGGTAGTGTAGGGGGTCGTGCTGGGTTAGTGTTTTAGGGTTTAGGGTAGTGCAGTGGTGTATGGGTAGTGTAGGGGGTCATGCTGGTGGTAGTGTTTTAGGGTTTAGGGTAGTGCAGTGGTGTTTGTGTAGTGTAGGGGGTCATGCTGGGGGTAGTGTTTTATGGTTTAGGGTAGTGCAGTGGTGTTTGGGTAGTGTAGGGGGTCGTGCTGGGGGTAGATTTAGGGTTTAGGGTAGTGCAGTGGTGTTTGGGTAGTGTAGGGAGTCGTGCTGGGGGTAGTGTTTTAGGGTTTAGGGTAGTGCAGTGGTGTTTGTGTAGTGTAGGTGGTTGTGCTGGGGGTAGTGTTTTAGGGTTTATGTTAGTGCAGTGGTGTTTGGGTAGTGTAGGGGTAGTGCTGGGGTAGTGTTTTAGGGTTTAGGGTAGTGCAGTGGTGTTTGTGTAGTATAGGGGGTAGTGCTGGGGGTAGTGTTTTAAGGTTTAGGGTAGTGCAGTGGTGTTTGGGTAGTCTAGGGGTTCATGCTGGGGGTAGTGTTTTAGGGTTTAGGGTATGGCAGTGGTGTTTGGGTAGTGTAGGGGGTCATGCTGGGGGTCGATTTAGGGTTTAGGGTAGTGCAGTGGTGTTTGTGTTGTGAGGGGGTCGTGCTGGGGGTAGTGTTTTAGGGTTTAGAGTAATGCAGTGGTGTTTGTATAGTGTAGGGGGGTTTAGGGTAGTGCAGTGGTGTTTGTGTAGTGTAGGGGGTCATGCTGGGGGTTGTGTTTTAGGGTTTAGGGTAGGGCAGTGGTGTTTGTGTAGTGTAGGGGGTAGTGTTTTAGGGTTTAGGGTAGTGCAGTGGTGTTTGTGTAGTGTAGGGGGTCATGCTGTGGGTAGTGTTTTAGGGTTTAGGGTAGTGCAGTTGTGTTTGTGTAGTGTACGGGGTCGTGTTTTAGGGTATAGGGTAGTGCAGTGGTGTTTGGGTAGTGTAGGGGGTCATGCTGGGGTTAGTGTTTTAGGGTTTAGGGTAGTGCAGTGGTGTTTGGGTAGTGTAGGGGGTCGTGCTGGGGGTAGTGTTTTAGGGTTTAGGGTAGTGCAGTGGTGTTTGTGTAGTGTGGGAGGTCATGCTGGGGGTAGATTTAGGGTTTAGTGTAATGCAGTGGTGTTTAGGTAGTGTAGGGAGTCGTGCTGGGGGTAGTGTTTTAGGGTTTAGGGTAGTCCAGTGGTGTTTGTGTAGTGTAGGGAGTCGTGCTGGGGGTAGTGTTTTAGGGTTTAGGGTAGTGCAGTGGTGTTTGGGTAGTGTAGGGGTCGTGCTGGGGTAGTGTTTTAGGGTTTAGGGTAGTGCAGTGGTGTTTGTGTAGTGTAGGGGGTCATGCTGGGGGTAGTGTTTTAGGGTTTAGGGTAGTGCAATGGTGTTTGTGTAGTGTAGGGGGTAGTGTTTTAGGGTTTAGGATAGTGCAGTGGTGTTTGGGTAGTGTAGGGGTTCATGCTGGGGGTAGTGTTTTAGGGTTTAGGGTATGGCAGTGGTGTTTGGGTAGTGTAGGGGGTCGTGCTGGGGGTCGATTTAGGGTTTAGGGTAGTGCAGTGGTGTTTGTGTTGTGAGGGGTCGTGCTGGGGGTAGTGTTTTAGGGTTTAGAGTAATGCAGTGGTGTTTGTATAGTGTAGGGGGTTTAGGGTAGTGCAGTGGTGTTTGTGTAGTGTAGGGGGTCATGCTGGGGGTTGTGTTTTAGGGTTTAGGGTAGGGCAGTGGTGTTTGTGTAGTGTAGGGGGTAGTGTTTTAGGGTTTAGGGTAGTGCAGTGGTGTTTGTGTAGTATAGGGGTCATGCTGTGGGTAGTGTTTTAGGGTTTAGGGTAGTGCAGTTGTGTTTGTGTAGTGTACGGTGTCGTGTTTTAGGGTATAGGGTAGTGCAATGGTGTTTGGGTAGTGTAGGGGGTCATGCTGGGGTTAGTGTTTTAGGGTTTAGGGTAGTGCAGTGGTGTTTGGGTAGTGTAGGGGGTCGTGCTGGGGGTAGTGTTTTAAGGTTTAGGGTAGTGCAGTGGTGTTTGTGTAGTGTGGGAGGTCATGCTGGGGGTAGATTTAGGGTTTAGTGTAATGCAGTGGTTTTTAGGTAGTGTAGGGAGTCGTGCTGGGGGTAGTGTTTTAGGGTTTAGGGTAGTGCAGTGGTGTTTGTGTAGTGTAGGGAGTCGTGCTGGGAGTAGTGTTTTAGGGTTTAAGGTAGTGCAGTGGTGTTTGGGTAGTGTAGGGGGTCGTGCTGGGGTAGTGTTTTAGGGTCGTGCAGTGGTGTTTGGGTAGTGTAGGGGGTCATGCTGGGGGTAGTGTTTTAGGGTTTAGGGTAGTGCAATGGTGTTTGTGTAGTGTAGGGGGTAGTGTTTTAGGGTTTAGGGTAGTGCAGTGGTGTTTGTGTACTGTAGGGGGTCGTGCTGGGTTCTAATGTTTTAGGGTTTAGGGTAGTGCAGTGGTATTTGTGTAGTGTAGGGGTAGATTTAGGGTTTAGGGTAGTGCAGCGGTGTTTGGGTAGTGTAGGGGGTCGTGCTGGGGGTAGTGTTTTTGAGTTTAGGGTAGTGCAGTTGTGTTTGGGTAGTGAAGGGGGTCGTGCTGGGGTAGTGTTTTAGGGTTTAGGGTAGTGCAGTGGTGTTTGGGTAGTGTAGGGGTCAACCAACATGAATTTGTCCTTGTATGATGTAACCAATGCTCATGTAAAGCACTCCAATACCTGACCAGTCTGCACTATATAAAACTGCAAAAAAACAAAAAATAAAAAGTGTTTTGCACACTTCTGTCATTGGGCTATACGTGGGCTACCTCTGGGTGATATTTGTGCTACATTTGGGCTCTTTTTTCTCTGGTGGCCATCTTGGGAGACTTATTTGTTATGAAGTTTCCTAATTTACTACAGTCTCCTCAGTAGGAAATGCTTTCAGTTTTTTACTTTGATTCCATCAAGAAGGCATTCAGATGTGTCACACATTTGCCATAAATTCAGAATGTTAGCACTCTAGTTGTTCATTAGATCACTGTAGTAAAGCTACTGCTCACCAAGGAGTTAACTGGAAGTCTACTGCTGGTATTGAAAGTGATTGTTTCAGTCTGCATGTCAGAATTTTCTAATGAAATAGAAGAGAATTTGAGATCTCACTTAAAACATGCACTAAATTTTCTTTTTGCAGCACTAACCATAATTTCTATGGCAAAATGAACCCCATCATTTTGTTCCTTTTAAATTAAATGTTTTAAGTGTTACCAGTTTATTCCAATCAAGATGGCTTCAGGTGTGCAATACTTTTGTCATAAGTAAGGCTGTTAGCACTCTAGTTGTTCTTTAGAACACTCTGGGAAGCTGCAGTAGAACACAAAGGCATCAACTGACAGGCTGCTCCTGTTGAAATATAACAGGAAGATATTTGAGATCACACTTGAAACATGTCCTAATTTTTCTTTCTACAGCACTAACCATAATTTCTATGGCAAAATGAACCCCATCATTTTGTTCCTTTTTAAATTAAATGTTTTAAGTGTTACCAGTTTATTCCAATCAAGATGGCTTCAGGTGTGCCATACTTTTGTCATAAGTAAGGCTGTTAGCACTCTAGTTGTTCTTTAGAACACTCTGGGAAGCTGCAGTAGAACACAAAGGCATCAACTGTCAGGCTGCTCCTGTTGAAATATAACAGGAAGATATTTGAGATCACACTTGAAACATGTCCTAATTTTCTTTCTACAGCACTAACCATAATTTCTATGACAAAATGAACCCCATCATTTTGTTCCTTTTTAAATTAAATGTTTTAAGTGTTACCAGTTTATTCCAATCAAGATGGCTTCAGGTGTGCCATACTTTTGTCATAAGTAAGACTGTTAGCGCTCTAGTTGTTCTTTAGAACACTCTGGGAAGCTGCAGTAGAACACAAAGGCATCAACTGACAGGCTGTTCCTGTTGAAATATAACAGGAAGATATTTGAGATCACACTTGAAACATGTCCTAATTTTTCTTTCCAGAGCACTAACCATAATTTCTATGACAAGATGAACCCCATCATTTTGTTCCTTTTTAATTAAATGTTTTAAGTGTTACCAGTTTATTCCAATCAAGATGGCTTCAGGTGTGCCATACATTTGTCATAAGTAAGGCTGTTAGCACTCTAGTTGTTCTTTAGAACACTCTGGGAAGCTGCAGTAGAACACAAAGGAATCAACTGACAGTCTCTGCCCTTGTTGGATGTACATGTTTTACTGAGAATGTCAGACTTCATTCTCACATGACTGAGAAAGATAATGTGAATTTACAGAAAATATGCTCTCATTTTAGCTTCTGGAGCACCTTCCAAAACTCTATGGGACAAGCATGTGAAAATAGTTCTCTCTCAAACATGATTCATGATATCCCAGCGGAAGGTTTTTCACAGGGTAAAATCACCTTAGAACACACCACAATTCCTGAAATTAGTATGGTACCATCAACAAATGAATTCTAATTTAACTAAAGTCTGTTATCACCCTTTATAGTTCTCCTTTTGGTAACCCTCAAAATCTTCGATTCACTACACTGCATTTCAATGGGGTACTATCATTTATATTGGTCCCAAGATGGCTGCCAGCAATTCCAGGATGAAGTGCTGTCAGCCAATCAGATCTCACGATGACATGTGTGGTTAGGCTCCGCCCAGATATATATGTGTTTTTACTTTTGATTTTCTTAGCAACTACTGAACGGATTTACACCATTTAACAAAAAGGGTTCTTTCTGAATCAACAACTACCTCTTTGCCAAATTTGGTGTAATTCCGTTCAGCAGTTCGGGCTGTAGCCTTGCATAAAGTTTCCTATGGGAAATTGATTTTTTGACCCTTATTTTTTTAATTTCTCCGCAACTACTCAACGGATTTACACCATTTAACAAAAAGGGTTCTTTCTGAACCAAGAACTACCTCTTTGCCAAATTTTGTGTAATTCCGTTCAGCAGTTCGGGCTGTAGCCGTGGCTAAAGTTTCCTATGGGAAAATGAATGGGGAAAACACGTTTTGGGACCCCCCTTTTTTCTCGGCCCCCTCTTGACAAATCACCCCAAAACTTTCAGGGTAGGAGCGGACCGGGCCATAAAGTTTGAAAATTTCGCGAAGATTCGTCAACCGACGCAAGAGTTATTTCAAATAGAATGTTGCGGATTTCCTATGGAAAATAGGTCCTAACTATAACTATCTACTGGCGACCGCCAGTAGATAATATATATATATATACAGTAGATAGTTATAGTTAGGACCTATTTTCCATAGGAAATCCGCAACATTCTATTTGAAATAACGTTGGCGCCGGTTAACGAATCTTCGCGAAATTTTCCAACTTGTTGGGGCGCTCCGGTCCGCTCCTATCCTGAAAGTCTCGGGCTGATTCGGCAAGCAGGGGCCGAGAAAAAAGGGGGGTCCCAAAATGTGTTTTCCCCATTCAATTTTCCATAGGAACTTTTAGTCGCAGCTACAGCCCGAACTGCTGAACGGAATTACACCAAATTTGCCAAAAGGTAGCCCTTGGTTCAGGGTCGTGCCTTTGGCTTAAATGGTGTAAATCCGTTCAGTAGTTCCTGAGAAATTTGAAAAAGAAAACACATATATATCTGGGCGGAGCCTAACCACACATGTCATCGTGAGATCTGATTGGCTGTCAGCACTTCATCCTGGAATTGCTGGCAGCCATCTTGGGACCAATATAAATGATAGTACCCCATTGAAATGCATTGTAGTGAATCGAAGATTTTGAGGGTTACCAAAAGGAGAACTATAAAGGGTGATAACAGACTTTAGTTACATTAGAATTCATTTGTTGATGGTACCATACTAATTTCAGGAATTGTGGTGTGTTCTAAGGTGATTTTACCCTGTGAAAAACCTTCTGCTGGGATATCATGAATCATGTTTGAGAGAAAACTATTTTCACATGCTTGTCCCATAGAGTTTTGGAAGGTGCTCCAGAAGCTAAAATGAGAGCATATTTTCTGTAAATTCACATTATCTTTCTCAGTCATGTGAGAATGAAGTCTGACATTCTCAGTAAAACATGTACATCCAACAAGGGCAGAGACTGTCAGTTGATTCCTTTGTGTTCTACTGCAGCTTCCCAGAGTGTTCTAAAGAACAACTAGAGTGCTAACAGCCTTACTTATGACAAAAGTATGGCACACCTGAAGCCATCTTGGATGGAATAAACTGGTAACACTTAAAACATTTAATTTAAAAAGGAACAAAATGATGGGGTTCATTTTGTCATAGAATTATGGTTAGTGCTGTAGAAAGAAAAATTAGGACATGTTTCAAGTGTGATCTCAAATATCTTCCTGTTATATTTCAACAGGAGCAGCCTGTCAGTTGATGCCTTTTTGTTCTACTGCAGCTTCCCAGAGTGTTCTAAAGAACAACTAGAGCGCTAACAGTCTTACTTATGACAAAATTATGGCACAGCTGAAGCCATCTTGATTGGAATAAAATGGTAACACTTAAAACATTTAATTTAAAAAGGAACAAAATGAGGCTGTTCATTTTGCCATAGAAATTATGATTAGTGCTGTAGAAAGAAAAACTAGGACATGTTTTAAGTGAGATCTCAAATATCTTCCTGTTATATTTCAACAGGAGCAGCCTGTTAGTTGATGCCTTTGTGTTCTACTGCAGCTTCCCAGAGTGTTCTAAAGAACAACTAGAGTGCTAACAGCCTTACTTATGACAAAATTATGGCACACCTGAAGCCATCTTGATTGGAATAAAATGGTAACACTTAAAACATTTAATTTAAAAGGAACAAAATGATGGGGTTAATTTTGTCATAGAAATTATGGTTAGTGCTTTAGAAAGAAAAATTAGGACATGTTTCAAGTGTGATCTCAAATATCTTCCTGTTATATTTCAACAGGAGCAGCCTGTCAGTTGATGCCTTTGTGTTCTACTGCAGCTTCCCAGAGTGTTCTAAAGAACAACTAGAGCGCTAACAGTCTTACTTATGACAAAATTATGGCACACCTGAAGCCATCTTGATTGGAATAAACTGGTAACTCTTAAAACATTTCATTTAAAAGGAACAAAATGAGGGGTTGATTTTGTCATAGAAATTATGGTTAGTGCTGTAGAAAGAAAAATTAGGACATGTTTTAAGTGAGATCTCAAATATCTTCCTGTTATATTTCAACAGGAGCAGCCTGTCAGTTGATGCCTTTGTGTTCTACTGCAGCTTCCCAGAGTGTTCTAAAGAACAACTAGAGCGCTAACAGTCTTACTTATGACAAAAGTATGGCACACCTGAAGCCTTCTTGATTGGAATAAACTGGTAACACTTAAAACATTTAATTTAAAAAGGAACAAAATGAGGGGTTCATTTTGCCATAGAAATTATGGTTAGTGCTGTAGAAAGAAAAATTAGTGCTAAAACACTACCCCCAGCACGACACCCTACACTACCCAAACATAACTGCACTACCCTAAACCCTAAAACACTACCACCAGCATGACTCCCTACACTACCCAAACACCACTGCACTACACTAAACCCTAAACATACCCCCAGCATGACCACCCACACTACACAAACACCACTGCACTACCCTATACCCTAAAACACGACCCCCTACACTACACAAACACGACTGCACTACCCTAAACCCTAAAACACTACCCACAGCATGACCCCTTCACTACACAAACACCACTGCACTGCCCTAAACCCTAAAACACTACCCCAGCACTACCCCTACACTACCCAAACACCACTGCACTAACATAAACCCTAAAACACTACCCCCAGCACAACCCCTACACTACACAAACACCACTGCACTACCCTAAACCCTAAAACACTACCCCCAGCACGACCCCTACAGTACCCAAACACCACTGCACTACCCTAAACCATAAAACACTACCCCCAGCATGACCCCCTACACTACACAAACACCACTGCACTACCCTAAACCCTAAAACACTACCACCAGCATGACCCCCTACACTACTCAAACACCACTGCACTACCCTAAACCCTAAAACACTACCCCAGCACGACCCCCTACACTACCCATACACCACTGCACTACCCTAAACCCTAAAACACTACCACCAGCACGACCCCCTACACTACTGCACTACCCTAAACCCTAAAACACTACCCCCAGCATGACCCCCTTCACTACTGCACTACCCTAAACCCTAAAACACTACCCCCAGCACGACCCCTACACTACCCAAACACCACTGCACTACCCTAAACCCTAAAACACTACCCCCAGCACGACCCCTACACCACCCAAACACCACTGCACTACCCTAAACCCTAGAAAAGAAACCCCCACCCCATGCCCAATCCCCCTTACCTCTCACTCCACATGGTTCCTCTCGCCTCGTGGTTCCTGCTTCACGTCATCTCTGAGGGGCGGTGCACGTCGTTGTGAGGAAACAGAACAGCCTCTGTTTCCTTACAACGACGTGGATCGTCTACATGTTTTTAGAACGCATGGTCATTTACCATACATACCTTTACAACAAAATTCGTTGTAAAGGCTTGCGTGGTAAATGACCATGCGTTCTAAAAATGCGTAGTAATGACTTTGTGATGTACAACGCATGCGTGGTAATGCATGCGTTGTAATGGTATCGCAAAGTAAAAAGTCATTGTAACGGCTGTTTACCGATCGAAGCTGGCCCCTGTTCTTCAGTGAGACGTTTATTTGATTAATTAGGAGGAAGGAATGTGTTTTTTTACCGAAAAGTGCATTCCCGGCTGTTGTATTGTGAAAGTGTCCGCGTGGCCTGGTTTCACTTCCGGTGAGAGAGTGGAAGAGTCTGTTTGGATCTAAAGGAGTTCTGTTGTTGGACGGGGCCGGAGCGACATGTCATCAGAAAACATAGCTAATGGAAAGCGTCCTCCCTGAAGTGTGGAGCAGTGCCATGAGAGGTCAACGAGTGTGCGTCCCACCGCAGTATGACCGTACCGCGTGACCCATGTGCCGCCTCCAGGGTACGGGAGGCAGAAGCGGCATCACAGGTCCTCTTGAAGACTGTTGTAGCACTAATTCTACATTTTGGTACTAGGGCATTTTAACTTCGTTGTTCCTGCCAGATACAAAGAGAAGATCCTGTGTTATTCAGTGCCCTCGTTACCTTTTTTGTGGGTTGTGGTGCTTGTCACTTCGCTGCCCCGCCGGTGCACACGACTGGGCACCCCACCTCGTGTGCCATCTGCAGGGCCTCTGCCCTCGGATCACTGGTTTCGGTTTCTGGAGTGGCAACATAAACAGTTGCTCCCAAAGGACTAGCCTGAACATTTAGGGGAATATCCCCTGCACCAGCATTCCACGGAAATTCTTTCCTAGCTCTCCCACGTCAACGAGCACGGCTCCGCTCGCGACACCGTATGACGTCATCGGAGCCATAAGAGGACCTCGTCGGCGTGCTGACGTCAGTTCCACCCATTTTTTCCGTGCCACCGAGGCAAACAGGGGACCAAGACATTTTCACATGTATACATAGTATAATAAATATATATATATTCACTGAAAAAAACATAGGTTTCAGGCACGTTATAGTTCGAAATTAGCATTTAAAAAACCTTAGAAATTCACTGAAAAAACCATAGGTTTCAAGCACGTTATAGTTAGAAATTAGCATTTAAAAAACCTTAGAAATTCACTGAAAAAACCATAGGTTTCAGGGGCGTTATAGTTAGTTGGACATTTCACTCGTACAAAACCATAGAAATTCCCCCGTTATAGTTAGTTCAGCTAACTATAACTCGCGCGCCCGCAATGCACTGCTGATGACGTCACATATTACATCACTCATGACATGGTCAGTGACATCACTCATGACATCACTGATGACATTATCCAGTGAATGTGTGTTTTTCTGAAAATTAAATATGTTTTATATATGTATATCTCAAGGTCGATGGAAGAATAAATGGGTATATAAGTGTCTAAATGGATGATTTTTTTTGGTAAAATTGATTGTATAACTGACTAAGTGTATCTTAGTGAATACATGGGTTAGTGAGTAATGTTTAAATATGAAAATATCTGTATCAGTCTCTCACTTTGTGTATAAGTGGCTGCATGGGTTGGTGAGTAGCTACATGAGTGTCTATATGGGTTATTAGTTGGTTTTTGAGTATCAGTATGAGTGTCTGAGTAGACACTCAGACACTCATACTGATACTCAAAAAACCAACTAATAATGGTTCGGTGGGGGTATTACTTAGTGCATAGATGCATGAATGAGTGACTCACTGTTTGTATGTGTTGAAGACAGCATGTGTGCAGGACTGTATAGGTGGATGAGTATGTGTATGGGTCTGTTAGTGAGTGAATGACTGTCTCAATAGTGTCTTTATGAGTAACTACATATGTTTTAAACTAGTATATGTGAGTATTGGTGTATATAAGTGAGTATATGTGAGAGTGAGAGATTGGAAGAGTTCCTGTCCAAATAAGTAGGTGTTTCTATAAGTGATTGTTTAAGAGAGTAAGTATGTGTAAGTTTCTGTAGCAGTAAGTGTGGTAGTGTGTGTATAACTGTATATGCAAGTAAATGGATGTTTGATACTTTGTTTGCATGTGTGACTATATGTGTGAGTAACTCTATGGATGAGTGGCGGTGTGTAACAGGATGTATAGGTGTATGAGTACATATGATGAGTGAGTATATGTATGAGTGACTGTATAGGGACTGTTGGTGAATGAGTGGATGTGTGTGTAGATCTTGGAATTAATGCATAGGTGTGTTGTAACTGGTATTGGTATGTCCATTGTTTTGAAAATGTTTGTTTGTATTTTTGAGTGTGTGTATCAAAGGTTATATTAGGGTGAGAGGAGGTCTGCCACTCTATCACAAGGATAATGTCATCAGTGATGTCATTTGAGATGTCATCAGTGATGTCATGAGTGATGTCACTGACCATGTCATGAGTGATGTAATATGTGACGTCATCAGCAGTGCATTGCGGAGCGCATGAGTTATAGTTAGCTGAACTAACTATAACGGGGGAATTTCTATGGTTTTGTACGAGTGAAATGTCCAACTAACTATAACGCCCCTGAAACCTATGGTTTTTTCAGTGAATATATATATATATATATATATATATATATATATATATATATATATATATATATATATATATATATATCAAAGTGGGACATAGGAATAACGCCCAGCGCTAGTAATCTCAGTTACTGGTCCCCACCAGTATCTTATTTTTCAAATTATAAATTGTCATACACTGAGATAAAAAAAAAGAAATGACTTGTTCTTGAATCTTTCTTTAAAATGTCTTTATTCCTGCTTTGGATATTGTTCTCAATACAGCACAGAGCATCCAAAGTTTTGAATAGCCGCAAGTAGCCACATATGCCTTTACCATTCATGCCTTTACAACAAAATTCGTAGTATAGGCATGCATGGTAAAAGCATATGGGTTGTAATGGCATGCATTGTGATAGCATGCGATGTAAAGGCACTTACGTTGCAATGGCACGCTATGTAATAGCATGCGTTGTAACAGTTTTGTTGTAATGGCTGTTTCCCTATTATGTGTCAACAGGCACAAAATGTTAGTATAGTAAAAATTAAAGAATAAATGTACAGGGTAAGGCCGGACACATTGTGTACTATAGAACATTCATCTAAATACATATGACATCATTTAATGTCATCAAAACCCTCAATGAAACATTTATAGTATGTTTAACGATGATACTCATTAAGAAATTCTTAGATAACACCACCCATGAACTCAAGTGGCTGGATCGGGTGGCATTTGTACTCATTTCAAACTGTACTATCCTGACCATAGTGTGCAGTGCTGCCAATGATCCAAAAAGCATCTTCTAAAATGCTTTTTTTTCATCTCCTCTGCTAGAAAGTATCTGACTTCCTCACAGCAGGTCAAAATTGCACGATCTTGCCGTACCTAATGCTTAAGATGTGCAAAATAGAGGTTATCATCTGTACATTAGCCACGCTAGCATCTTCAACCCAATTCCCTCCTTGTCTTAGGATCAATTCCTGTGGTCCACAAATCTGGGGCAACCACATCATCACACACATCTGTCCATATATGTCACCTTAGCCATTTTCTCTGCAAGCTTTATACTACTTGACATCTGCTATATCCACCATACTTTATGGTTCACTCTAAATATGGAGTAGACTACACTGGCTTAAATTCTGTCCCAAATACTGTCCTTCTAGTAGAGGCAATTTTCAGGCAGTGCATTATGTTCTGTATTTAAGGTGTTCTCCACGTATATGGAGGATTTTTAGTTTCAGTCAAGATCTGAATGAGTCCCTCTCTTTTCACCACAATTTGTGAATGGATTTATCTTTAAAAGCTTTTTGATATACACTACCACATATGCACCTCCATTGTTGGCTTATATTACTACTATACGTCCATGATTTAATGTTTCCCAATATCATCTATAGTTGTATAGACTCCTACCATCTAAAGACAAATACAAGTCATGCCATTTGAAAGAAAAGTGGTATAGTGAGTTGCACAATCACTGTGCCAATCTGTGCATGGCTGTTATTGTTCAGATGTTAGAAATGCTGTTCAGTAGCCACCCACTAACTTAACCATTATTTAGGGTGATTCTGTTCTGCAACAAACATGTTTCAGGCCTCTATAATGACTGTGCATTAGCATGTGGATGAAAAGTAAAGTGAGTTCATCAAATGAAATGTGGGATTTTATCCAGGGTTACTGTGCTTATTCCTCATATCTCACTCTTTTCAGAGCTCTGCACTGGTGCTGCAACAATTATTGATATATTTTAAATAAAGCCTGCCTTGTTTAGCAAAGATGAGGCAGCTAATATCACTAGATGGTGTCACCTGCTGTCTTCTTCTCTGCAGGGCACAGGTTTTGACTTTAGGAACAGGCTGTTCCTGTCGGGGGCTCCCCTAAAGTTCTTAATCTGAATATCAGCAAAAACATCTGACATGCCAGATTATTACATGAAATGCCTCAAGACTGAATAAAGGGCCTTTGATGTCTAATGTTGCTCTGTTTCTGAACAAGCAAATTGCTCAGCACAAACTATATTTTCCACTACACGTTCCAATATACATTAGAGATTTCAGACAGATTGAACAATTAATGGGATTGGACAGTGTCTCTTATAATAATAAGGGCCCTAACTACCCCCTTAGTTTGTCTTCTACTTATGTCCATGTCTCTGTGCCATGAATCCTGCAGGATCACTTCTAGCCAAATGTGTTGGTGAGTGTACACCCTCCTCTTTCCTGCAGAAGCAGAACTTACCTATTACCTGATGTACCTATTCATGCTTTATGTTCCACCATTCTTAAATATTTTTAAACAAACCTAAATGTGTAATGTACCTGTTTCTTTAGATAATCATTATTTCAAATATAATGTGTAGAAGAGTTAATCATACAAGGGTATCTTTTAAATATATTTCAATTACTCACAATGTAGTTACTAAATTAAAAGATAGGGCCCAGATTTACTAAGTATTTGCATTGGGTTTGCATCGCACAAAGCCCTGAGGCACCACCAAGCATATTTCAACTTTCCTCACAGCCAGCGGTGTCATGGAGGTTCTTCTTCCATGTAACTGCTGGGGGTGAGGAAAAAAAGGGGGCCCTACAGGGCCCCCTCTTGACCCTGTGCATGAGGGTGCATGCAGGGGGGCACATGTTGTGCCCCTCTGCAGTTTTGCACCCCCAGTTCCAGCACGGCAAGGAATGCACAACATGGTGCATTCCTTCCCGTGCAGGAACGTGCACTGGCGATCCTGCGGCAGTGCTGTTTAAGGCTCACATTTAGCCTTTAAACAGCACTGCTGTGGGACTGCCACGCTATCACCCACCAGGTCACAACATTTCTTGTAATCTGGTGAGTGACAGCGACTCTTGGTGGTACAGGGACGCAGCTGTGGCCTGCTGCCCTCTCCTGTACTGCCAAAAGTCGTAATCAGGCCCATAGTGAAGAATGTCATTAAGAGATGAAACCATCAGATAATGTTATTATTATGGTTTGGAATGACGTTAAATGCCATATTTCTATTTTTACAATCATGTTGATACCCTGACAAAATCTATATGCCCACCTTTTTATAGTTGAACCCTGTATTATTGTGTGTATGCATATGTGTAGGAGTTCCGTTACTTACGATTATGGCCTGCTGGGGTTCTAAACTGTTTTGAGGGTGTCACCAATGGTATATCCAACTGCCTATAGTAGATATTTGTAAATTAATGTGTAGTGTTTAGTAGGGTGTGTAATAAAGCACTTTTTATTTTTTTATAAGAAAAACACTGACTAAACAATGATTATTTTGTATTGTTGTATACCAGTGAGCTTGGTATACTAGCCCAAACCACCTCCCCTGAGGAGGTCTTGGACTGCTATGTTTCAGTACCCTTAGATAGCCAAGTGCTACAATGGGTGCTTTGTTCCCAGTAGAGGTAACATTTTAGACTTATTATATGTGAAGGATTGACATCCTTCCAACTAATGACCCCATTTGTTACACTGTTTAATATTTATATAATAGATTGCCCCAATGTCCTTGTGCTATTTTTAGACATGATCAAAATCTGGTTACACCGTTGAAATTGTGAAATTAACAAAATTTGAGTTACTTGAAACATGAACGTTTTTTCAAATTTAGCTTCATGCGTTTTTGCATAATTGTTTTCCTAAGTGCACACCTCACTTAAAAATTTCTCACAAGGTACCATCGGGAGACTGGTTATAAAAGAAAATATCTCATGAGACTTTAATATGTGAGTGACACAAGACAAGAGCAAAATACAATTTGCTATGAAAGCAACATTTCTGAAATTGTAATGAATTTTGTGAAACTTCACAAGTGCAAATCACACATCATAAGTTATTTTGTTAATTTTAAAGTGGAGACTACTTGATTATGAACGTTACCTGCTGAGGTTGCAGAGGTTTGAACAGAAACTTAAGAGTGTGGATTGAGCCTGTCTGCAAGGAGATTCTGATTGAGGAAGAACTCCCAGGCCCCTGCCCAGCAGACTGAACTTGCTAATTGGTTCTCTAGCTCCCAAGCAGCCCTGAGCCCTCTTCTCACACCTGCACAGACCCCTCAAGGTTTATGGAGGGAACCCCAAGACAGCCACCTCTATTTGGTGAGCCACAGCTTCCCTGTGCCCAACATTTTCCTCTGCCTGTGACTGCTTAAATTTACCTGTTGCTTTGTAGTTTAAAATCTGCTGTTTCACCTACCTGTGACTGCTTACATTTTCCTGCTTCTTTGTGAGCTTTGTAGTTTAAAAGTGGCTCTTTTACCTGCCTGTTACTGCTTGAGTTTACCTGGTGCTTTGCAGTTTAAAATCTGCTGTTTCACCTGCCTGAGACTGCTTAAATTTACCTGTTTCTTTGGAGCATTTGTAGTTTAAAATCTGCTGCTTTACCTGCCTGTGACTGCTTAGATTTACCTGTTGCTTTCTGGGCTTTGTAGTTTAAAATCTGCTCTTTTACCTGCCCATGACTGCTTAAATTTACCTGTTGCTTTGTAGTTTAAAATCTCCTGTTTTACCTGCCCGTAACTGTTTAGATTTATCTGTTGCTTTGTGGGCTTTGTAGCTTAAATTCTGCTGTTTTACCTTCATGTGACTGCTTACTTTTTCTAGTTGCTTTGTGGGCTTTGTAGTTTAAAATCTGCTGTTTTACCCACCATGACTGCTTAAATTTCCTTCTCTAGTTTTCCCCTATACAGTGCTAAGACCTGTGTGAAAGCAATCCACCCCCAGCTCCCTTTTGGTCTTAGCAAGGGAAAAAAAGTAAAAATACACTTCAGAGGCTAAGCCGAGTGTACTCTGAGACTGAAGAAATCTGTTCTTAGGGTTTAAACTGTGTTTGTAAAGTATATGTAGCACTCTGTTTTGACTATGAGATTGAGTTGTTTAAGGGTGGATAATGCAGTATTGTTAGTGGTTGAGATTTGGGCCTTATCTGCAGAGGATGCAGACATTTGAACAGGAACTCCAGAGTGTGGATTGAGCCAGTCTGTCCCAGCAGTATGAGCTTGCCAATTGGTTCTTTGGCTCCCAAGCACCACTGAGCCCTCCTATCATACCTGTCCAGGCCCCTTAAAGTTTGTGAAGGGAACCCCCTGACAGCCACTCTCCATTTTATGAGTCACACCTTCCCTGTACCCAACATCCCAGTGAACAAAAAACCAGAAGGTGGTAAGAAGATAGATTTTGTGCTATTTCTTCCTGAAACTTTAAAACTAATTTTCTTCTGGCCTTGACTGCTTAAATTTACCTATTGCTTTGCAGTTTGAAATCTGCAGTTTTACCTGCCTATGACTGCTCAAATTTACCTTTTGCTTTGTGGGCTTTGTAGTTTAAAATCTGCTGTTTTACCTGCCCATGACTGCTTAAATTTCCCTCCTAGATTTTCCCTTATACGCTGCTAACAATGCCCACAGAGTGTTAACAAGTGTACAAACTGAGGATTCCATGCCGTGTTTTCGTTGTGTGCGGTGCTTGTTTGGCGCTTGTTTTGGAGCTTGGAGCGGAGGCAGGGTGCTGCGTAGAGCCGCGGGTGAAGAGCCGCGGGTGAAGAGCTGCGAACCGCGAGCCGCAAGCAGCGGGGAAAGTGCTGCCGTGCCACCGTGGGGTGAGCCCGGCCACTAACTGCCACTACACCGTCTCCGTCACCGTCACCTCCGGGCAGCCGGCAGAGCAACAAGCAACAAGCGGCCGGGTGGCCAGTGCCTCTCTCTGCTCTCGTCGAACCAAGGAGCCAAGGCATTGGAGCCACTGAGGAGCAAGGTGAGCGTGCAAGGTGAGGGAGGCAGTGGGAGCTGGGCATCTGCGGCATTCTCGTCTCGCCCCCCTTTGTACCATTCATCCAGCTTACTTCATCCAGCTTACTTGCTCGTTTGTTTGCTTGCTTGCCTGTGAGGTGAGCCGTGAGCCGCAAGTGGAGGGCCCGGCTATCGGTAGTAGTACCGCAAAAGAACTGCTGTTATTTCCATAATAAGGACGGACAGACGGGAGATTCCTTTTTCCCCTTTTCCCTTTCACCTCAAGCCCGTGCCCCTAATTCCTGGCGTTTGGCGTTTAGCCCTCCGGACTGTTTTATTACTGTGACGTTACTGTGACACGCCACACGCCACAGTACGCTCTGTTGTAATAGTGCCATAGTGCCATAGTGCCATAGACCAGTCTTGCTTCCACTTACCTGCTCTGTAAAAGAGAAAGACACTTACCTGTACAACGAAGTGGGACCTATGAGGTCGGGAAAGGAGCGGCCACCTTTCCCTCCCACTAAGAGAAAAAAAAAACTACAATCCTCAGCAATTTTAAACAAAATGAAAATAAAACAAGCAGGGGAAATCAGTCTTTCAAATCATCTACGGTTCGCATATTTGGGAAACCAACAAAGTCTCCAACAAAGTTTGACTTCATGAAAGACCCAACGGGAGCTATGCTGATGTTACAAACTCATTCATGCGGATTACAAACCCCAATTAAACCAATGAATGAATCAAGTGTAATATCCCAAAATCAGGGAGTAAGGGAGTCAGACCAATATGGAATGAAGCTAACGTCAAGATCAACCGAGGAACCATGCAACCAATGGGGTCAAAACACTGATTTAGAGATGTTAACCATACCCCCAACTACACACCTGCAACAAGAGGTCCCAAGGTGTGTGGGTCTACTGATGGGAGATTCGCAACAACTACTAGTAACGGGGGTGCCAATACCAATTGAAGTGCAAGTAAATGTAAAAAAAGTTAACATAGTAGGGGATCCAACGGGTCTGGTTCAAATAAGCCAGCCTCAACATGATTCTTCAAAAAAAGATGACAATCGGACCATAACTTCAAGAGACATTATAACCTCTCCCAAGCTTCAGCAAACTGACATTAATTTGACTTCAAGGAACACTGAGCAAAAGTTGGACCAGGAGAACTCTAAGCATAATAACGGATCCCAAAATAATATGGATGACTATATTATGAAATCTGAAAACCTGCAGCGTTGGAGTACACCCTATCAAAAGGATGAACATAACAACAGGTTACAATTTACTGGCTTATGTAATAAAGATGAAGAACAGCAAAGCCCTGTAAGTGGAGCCAACAAACAACACTCTTCTATAAATGGCCAAAGCCCCGGAGTACAAGCCTCAGGAAACTGGGACTCGGGGTCAATGTGGGACCTATTCTTTAGAACCTCGCAACTAACACTAGAAGCTCTAACGTATCAGTCAAACAAAATGGAAGTACAAATAGATCTTCTTAGTGCCATGGCATCCTCAGTAGCAGGAATTGATCAGAATATAGCTACATTAAACAATCTGGTAATAAGGGCACAAGCACAACCAATATCTTCATATACAGATTGCAATTGTGCCCCACTGATCAACAAACTGGCCACAATTCCTGATGTATTAAATACAATAATTGAAGATCAAAGAGGAAATTTATTCGACCTATCAGAGCGAGTGTATAATTGAAGAAATGACGACAAGTAATAATATCTTAAATGAGGAAAGTAGGAAGGAAACAACAGATAAAAAGAAGAAAGATCAAATAGAGGAAATCCCACTCTCTTTACAAATAATACCATTAGAAGCATCACCTGAATTCCATTTATCAAAAAGACAGAGGAAAAAACAACGGAAAGCAAGAAACAAAGTTTCAAAAGCAACAACAAAAGTTCCTACTCCGGAATTAGAGATAATAAAAACAGGAAATAATTTAGAACAAGTAATAAACGCAACCGAGAAACAAGCAGAAGATGTTATAGTGCTAACAAAACCATTCTATCCTTTGTTTAACCCCTTCGATGCTCGTGACGAGCACCGCTCGTCATGCTGCGCGGTCGAGCTGTGCGCATGACGAGCTGAGCTCGTCACGACCACACCCGCGATCGGAATGTCCAGCACAGGAGCGGAATTCCGATCGCGGTCAAGGGGTTAATAAAAAACTGCCAGAAGTACGTAATGTTGTAGAAAATAAAACCATCACGGAGTCAATAGATCATACAAAACAGGCCGAACAGAAAAAAAAACAGCAAACGGATATGTCAGATGCCGAGGAAAACAACGAGAATGTGACAATCGAATTACTTCAATCAGAAAAGAGTAAAAACAGAGAGATCTAGTGGTTCATGACAACATTGGCTCGTTAGAAAATCAAGAGGAAAGTAAGACATTACAAGATTGGGTAATAGTGGGAAGAAGAAACCATAATACGTCATATGGATTAATTCATGATAAGCAACCACTTAAACAACCAATATGGTCTCAGGAAGTATGTAAACACAAAGGCAAGCCGCAAGAGCAGGAGCTACCCAATTACCTTAACCCCCAGCATCAAACTAAGATAAAAAACCAAGGTCAAAAAGAGGGAGGAACACAAGTAATTTTTAAGCCAGAATATAAATCCAGGGGTCACAATGATACCTTGAATCATGGAAACATCTTAAAATTGTGTAAAGCAATACCTTCGCTAGAAAGGATCAGAAGTACAGATATAGAATCAATTGAATTCTTAGCAAATAATAAAACCAATCAAGAATCAACACTAGTCTACATCCACCTCAGCCGACCTTTATATGCAAGAACATAATCTTTTTCTGGACTGGGGAATAAAAGTAACAATGCCACTCCAACCTTCGTATCCGAGTCCTTTTATTTCCCCAAAAATACAAACTAAACGGCTGAAGGGATCGGACAATAATCAGATATACTCAATATTAAAAAATCCAATAGGTATGACAAATGGCCAAACCTCTAGATTTTTAGTTGAGAACCAATAGAGGTGCTAAAGGTTGGCTGGTTAACTGCAGCTCTACATAGTGTAAAGGAGGATTAACGAATCCCAAAAGATGGTCCTAAGATGGGGACAACAAGCCCAATTGGTAGGATTGGGATATGCTCCTGGAATAAAAAAGGCTCTCAATCAAAGAAACAAAACGAGCAACTGTCTTTAATGTCGGATCATTTTCAAATTATCTGCCTACAAGAGACCTGGACAACTGACCCCTTTAGATTAGACGGTTTTAAGGGCTACTATAAGCCTGCCACGAAAACAAGCAAATATGGCAGATCTTGTGGGGGTCTGGCTACCTTTATCTCAACAGAACTAAAAATGGAGAGTGAGGTGGAGGCTCAGAATATAAGTGACTGCCTGATTGTCAAAATACGTTACAAAGAAAAAAAGATAATTAAATCCCTCTTACTAATTAACGTATATATACACCCCGACACCAGCTCACGAAAAGCACTGGTCAGAAGCTTGACAACTATAATATTGCAGCAATTGGAAAAGGACTCCCAACCTGAGGTCATCATTACGGGTGACTTTAACATGAATATGATGTGGTTTTACGTTCGAGATGCTGAAGTTCAACAACAGAACTATCTATGGTCAATTCCCAGCCACCCACTTACATTGGATATTATCGGAGGAAAGAAAGGAAAAATTTGTAAGAATTTTTAAAAGACCTAGAATCTTTAGGTCTAAGGGTTCTAAACGGGCGATTTCAGCACGACTCGCCACCCGCCTGGACTTATCAAGCACTGGGTAATAAATCGCCAATAGACTATACAATAGCATTGTTGGACTTATTTCAAAAGATCTCATCTTACCAGATTGGGGGAGCAAACGGGAGTGATCATAATCAACAAATAATAGAGTTAAGCCTAAATGGTACTAGGCATGGAAAATATATGACACTGCCGAGAGATTTAACAACGGTAAACTATAAGAAACTTTACTGGTCAGAAACCTCTAAAGAAGCAATCATAGCAACGGCGCAAGCAACGGTTGAAACTTATTTTAAAGGAGATTTCGCTAACGCTATTGAAAAATGGTCCCTTTTTACAAAAAAATTAATCACAGGCCAGATTCAAAAAGATGGAAATAAAGGGCAGCAAGAAAAAAAGTCACTGGCATTGGTTAAATTATCTTCTGAATGTCATCTATTAAAAAAAGAGCGTAATAGAATCCTAAGATTGGTTAGGAATCACCCAGGTAATCAAATCTACGGAGAAAAACTAAAGAAGATAAATGCAGGTGTGAGGAAACTGACTTGGAATGATAAAATGCAAGCAAAACAAGCGCTCTGGGCAAAAGCTTTATATACCAGTAAGAAGAATAATGCAAGAGAATTCTGGACATTAGTCAACAACATGAATAGATCTAGTAGGACAACTACTTCTTCTACAGTAACTGAATCAGAATGGGTTAAGTTTCTACACTCACACTTGAATTATAGCCCAGCCATGGATATGAAGCCCGTCACTGACAACATAAGTTGCACAGAGGACAACAGGAATACTGGCATATCTATAAACGAAAGTCAAGTATGCAAACTCATTAAGAAACAGATAACTAATGGTGCCCCTGGCCCAAACGGGATTCCAGCTGTTTTATATAAGGAGAATGGGTTAATTTGGTCCAGTTACCTAACACCAGTATTCAATCATTCATTGCAAACATCGACCATCCCCGAGTCCTGGAAGGGTTCTATAATTTCACCCATCTATAAAAGCGGTGAGTGGTCCCTACCAGCTAACTACAGATTAATTACGCTGCAAGACATTGAAGCTAAGCTCTTTGCATCAATTCTCCTGAAAGAATTAACAGAGTGGGCAACAGAAAAGCACTTAATCCCGCCAAACCAATCGGGTTTTATACAAGGCCAGGGGACGCCAACTAATATTTTCATACTGGGACTATTAATAGAAAAATATAAAGTAAAAAAACAACCGCTATACCTATGTTTCGTGGATTTTAAATCATCTTTTGACTGTGTGGATAGGCAAATTTTATGGAGTAAATTGGATAACTATGGTATTAGTCCTGGTCTTTTAAAAGGAATCTAATTACTATACACCGAGACTTGGACCAGGGTTCGACTAGGTAAAGGCTCACGGCTTTCAAGAAGAATTAATACATCCCAGGGTTTAAAGCAAGGTTGTGTTTTAGCACCGTATTTATTCAATTCATTTTTATCTGACCTTACGGAAGCATTGGATAACGAGTTGGCCCACTCACCGAAACTGGCAGATAAACAAATTTCAAATCTATTATATGCTGACGATGTCGTTTTGCTTAGTCAAACAAAGATAGGGCTGCAGCGACTTATAAATAAAATATCAATGTATTCAATTAAGAACAAGATGATAATAAATGAAACAAAAACAAAAATAATGGAAGTTAGCAATAGGGTATCGACCCACAGCAAACATAAATGGTATCTTTAAAATCGGCAGTTAGAAAAAGTGAAATTCTATAAATACCTTGGTATACTGTTTGACGAGAATGGCTCATTTTCACAACATAAATCAGAGCTGATAAAACGAAGTAACTGTTTACGAGGGGCCTTTCGTTCACTACATAGCTCTCTGGGTGGACCAACCTATTTGCCACTACTAAAAGTTATAAAAGCGAAATTGCTCCCTAGTCTTACCTACGGTAGCAAAGTTCTTTGCGGTACAGACTCTAAGCTATTGAATAACGCTATAACAAAAACTTTCAAATATTTGTTTCGACTTCCGGCTAATGCATCGCCAGCCCAGATCCGGCTGGAATTTGGCTTCTGCAACTAGAAAATTGCAAGGATGGGTCAGTATGAAAAGGTATGGAAGCAAATTAAAACCAATACTTCTAATCCAATGAGCGTCCCTCTTTGGCAAGAGTTGCAACGGAATCAAACTTCTCACTTTTATAAATATTTTCATATAGCATTGAAAGAGTTGTCAATACACGAGATCTGGGAAATGTCGCTAACACCACAATCTTTAAAAAAAATTATTAATAGATCAACAAAACATCTATCCCTTCTGAAAGATAAATAATTATTTATTAAGCAAACGCATGCCTGGATGATAGTGAACGAATATACTACTCTTAAAGTTCAGCCATATCTAGAAATACCTTGGACAGTACAAACCAAAAATATATTTATGAAAGCAAGATTTGGCAACTTGCCAGGACTAATGCACGCTATGCCTTGGCTGAGACCAACCAAGCCGATTCCCTGTAGATTATGTAATCAGTGGGAAGAAAATATAATTCATTTGGTTTGCATCTGTACATCAATGAAGGTTGAATGAATGAGATACTTGAAGAAATGTTTTATTGATAGAGGTGTACGAACATGTAGACAAGCCGTGGTAGTTTGTTTTAAGCCAATGGACATAATAATGAACGCTAATTTTACCAAATTTCTGATACTTGCAAAAAAGAAACTGGAAGCCAGTGATTCGAACATAGTAAATTTGAAAGTTATTAATAGCTAGAGACGAATTCTGTAATGCACATGCGAATTTGCACATAAGGAATGAATTTATAACTGTTAATTATTTCTATTATAATATTTGCCCCATTGTCTTGCTAAAACGATTAACTAAATTAATGTATATAATGTACTCTCTATTATTCACTGTGGAAATTGTCTGGTTAAGGTTTTATGGATTTTAGATTTATTGAAATGTTTTAATGGGTGTGTATTGAAGATTCTTGCTAATTGTAAGATTTTAATTAATCATGCAATAAAGTTATTATTATTATACGCTGCTAAGACTTTTGTGAAAGCAATCCCCCCCAAGCTTCCTTTTTGTCTTAGCAACGGAAAAAAAGTTAAAATACATCTCAGAGGCTAATTGAGTGTGTGTCAGAACCCTCGATTCTCCACAGGAACAGAATGGACATATTCTCCCAATGCCCTCCTTCCAGTACCACCAGACTACACTCAGTCTAATGTCACCAGCGAGGGGGAAAGGGGAATGGACAGAGAAGAGACAGCTCCTGTCTGACAGCTGGGCTCCCACTCACTGGATTCATCTGTTTCACAGTTTCTTCAGTGTAGTTCTGTTGACTTCAAAGTGAGGGAAATCCTGAGTATAAATGTTACAACATTATAATTACTTTTCTACTAAGATTAATTCCTTGATAACTCTACATATCATTATATCATCATACCTGGCTTATTGGAGTTAATTGCCTCTCTTCTGAATTATTAACACCTGCTACACCCTTCTACCCCAACTAACATACAATGGCACCTTCACTCACACACAAAACACCACTCTATCCTATACCACTAAAAAGTGCACTCATCTTCAACACAACCCAAATTCCCACCATACATAACTATATCCCATCCAGACACTTTGGGGCACATGCATCAAGGTAGGCTTTTGCGATTCCTTAATTGCGATTATTAAGGAATCGCAATTAAGGAATCGCAAAAGCCTATGCATGTAGGAATCGCTATAAAAATAGTGATTCCTAAACATTCCTTAATTGCGACTCGCTAATTGCGAGTCGCAATTAAGGAATACCTCCCCATTAATTCCTATGGGCCTAGAGGCCCATAGGAATGAATGGGAAGACATTCTCAATTAGCGATTCGCAATTAGAGAATCGCAAATTGAGAATGCAATTTCAAGGGTGCCAGGGTGTCAAAATGACACCCTGTTGCACCCCTGAAATTGTGATGTGCACCCATGTTGCGCACACACATGCCCCAAGGGCATGTGTGTGTGTAACCTAAAACTTAAAAAAATGCATTTTAGAGCATTTTTCGAAGGTTTTGCAAATTACAGACAAGTTTGATTTGTCTGTAATTTGCGGTCCTAAATAGCTGAAATCGCTATTTGAAAGTGCTTCTAGCATTGCATTTAAGGAATCGCAAATTGCGATTCCTTAAATGCAATCGCAATTTAGGAATTCGCAATTAATTGCGAATTCTTAAATTGCGCATAGGAAACACTTTCATGCATCTCCAAAGGCCAATTTGCGATCGTAAACGGCCGATTTTTGTGATTCGCACCGTTTGCGATCGCAAAAACCTTTGATGCATGTGCCCCATACTCCCTACTCATATTTAAGCACCAGCCCTACCCTCAAATTACTACTCCTAACAGACCTCTTTCTGTCACCACCAAACCAATACTCAACCTTCTATCTTTTTATCCACCACACCCTCCTCCTCTTTTTTATCAAAAAATCACAACCACACAACCCTTACACTCCACTCCACCACACAAATTACCTCTTCCAGCAATCAAATCTAAAATAAACTCTACTAACTCTATCCATCCCCTCTCACACACATTATACCCTCTTTTCCAAAACACAGCACCACGCCCTTTACCTTTCAGCTTCCATTCACCAACAATACTTTACATACAATTACTTCTCAGAAAACAAACACAATTTCATCTCCTCTCTCTACTCCTCAAAACCAAAGCATAACACACACACAGAACAAAATCTCACACACACACTACCTCATAATACTTTCCACCAGAAACCAGAAACATACACCCATTCCCACCCTCTTGACTATACAAATATTACAAACCCTAAACCAACTCTACTGCCAAGCTTTTTCTCTTCCCCTATACCTAACACATATACAGCAATACAATAATTCTCCTTTAACCACCTCTCATTCATTGGACAATTTAGAACCGTACAAAATATTCCAAATGCCGCACCACCACCCCTAACTCATACACATTTCACCCATAACAGACGCAAATAAAGTAAACAACATCCCACTCTTCACAACTTTACATCTCCATGTCTACTGCACAACAAGGCTACTATAAAAAAACAACACAGCTCACCAACTCACTCTCTTCCACTATCTCCACCACCTATTCACGCAGACCCATCAAAATGCCTTCTTAGCCTGCTGGACAAGAATACAATGCAAAACAATTACATTATTGCTATCCTCATACAGTTAATACCAGCCCTTAGGACACACCTGCTAAAAGTCCACAAAACACTGCTCTTCTACAAAACAAAGTCACACCATCACCAGAACACATCCTCTAAACTACCAACTAATTAATGTTTGATCACTCTCGAAAACCAAGCATCACATCTAGGACCTTCTCACTGATGCACAACTTGACTTACTCTTCAAAGTTAAATCATGGTTGAGAAATAACATGTGTCCAGTGTTCAATGAAGTTATTCCTCTAGGCTATCAAGCTATCACACAAAATCGTATAGTCAAGAGAGGAGGTGGTCTAGCTGTTGTGTTCAAGCAAACATTAAATATCACTAAAGCTGACAATGTCCCCATACAAGGTTGTGAAGCCCTCTTTACCAGATACAACCCTACACCATCTTCCTCCAGTAACTTTCTACTCCTTTTCAGACTTCCACCTAGCAATGCAACATTACCAGACACACTTCTAGACACAATTTCAAACCTGATTACACTACTCTCCTACCTATGCCTTCTTGGTGACCTAAACATTTGTTTTAACAAACAAAATATACCCCATCCAAAAACAACCATCACTTGCCTAGACGCACTGAACCTATATCAAATTGTCCACAAACCCGCACACATCGGTGGACACATCCTAGATGTCATTTTTGCAAATCCAGAAATAGTTACCTTTCAAACGATTACTCCAGTCACGTGGTGAGACCACCATTTGTTGCTTTCCAACATAAAACAGCACAAAGCAACACACCTAAAACCACCTGACATTCATCCATCTATCGACCGTGAAACAAACTCAGTTTTGAACACTTAGAAACACATCTAACATCCAATATAGATCTACACATAATAAATTCTGTTAAAAAATTATATGAGTGGCTACAGGAAGCGTTTGATATCCTAATACTACTAAGAACAACACAACAGAACAAAAGAAAACTGACAACTTGGAGAAATACAGAGTTAAGAGAGATAAAACAGCACATTAGAAAGCTGCAACACACCTGGCTCAAAACAAGCACCAATCAAGACAAATTTCTACTACAGAAACTTAACAGATTATTTAAGTCAGCAGTAAAAAAAGCTAAGAAAAGATACTACTCAGACAGAATTTAAAATGCTAAATGTGCAAATAAAGAATTCTATAAAATTCTCACTGAATTTCGTAAACCAAACTGCCTAGAAGGAGCTCATCCCATCACTCAAGAATTCACAGATAAACAGGCCAATCATTACACAATCAAAGAAGACATGCTGGACTCCTATTTCAAACAAAGAAAAACCACCAGCACCGACCCTTTTAAAAAAAAAATGCCCAGGACTAGGCTAATTTAGCTTTTGCATTCCTTCCAACAAATATCACACAATGAATTTATGTAGCTGGTCAAAGCAAGTAGGCCTGCCGGAAGCCCTTCTGACCCATGTCAGCCATAAGCCTTCAAGAAAAGTCTTCTAACTACCTCTGCTGCCACACCAGAAAGAAGAATTATCAACAATTCCTTAACTATGGGAGTATTTCCAAAAGACCTAAAAAAGGCATACATACGGCAATTACTTTCCTGGGCAAACTGATGGAAAGAGCAGCATTCACCCAGAGGGCATAATTCATTGAAGACAATTCCCTACTTTCGGACTTCCAAACAGGATTCTGTCCAGGAAGAGGCACAGAATCTGCCCTCATTGCCATCTGGGATGACCTTAGGAACACAGTTGACTGGTACAGGGTTGCTGCACTACATCTCTTGGACCTCTCAGCTGCCTTTGACACAGTTGACCATGACACTCTAATACAAAGACTCTATGAAGCCAACATAGGGGAGAATTCCTTCGACTGGATTACATCCTCTCTTCAAAACAGAACTAACGTCTTCCATACCCCTCTTTCTCATCCAAACCGTACTTCAGAAAAGTAGGGGTCCCTCAAGGCTCTATCATCTCACCCATGCTTTTCAACATCTACATGAAGTCATTACCAGCACTGATCATTGAATTTGACCTCACATGCAATATCTATGCAGATAACACATAAATACTCCTTGAACTAGAGACCCCAAAGACATTGGAAACTCACAAATTTTAATTTGCCTCAGAGCTGTTGATCAGTGGATGACATGGAGCCCTCTCAAATTGAATGCTTCCAAAATGGAAATACTCACATGTGGAGATTGGAAAAATATGACTCACTCGCCGCCGGGCTTGAAAATCTGGGAACACCACCTAAAGTATCTGAGGAAGTAGGAAACCTTCGGAAGTACCATGGACTCCAAGCTATCAATGAATGCTCAAGTGGACAAACTAGCAAGATCCAGCTTCATTGCTCTGCAATGCATTTTCCCTTACACAAGGTCCAGGCTACTATCTCTCTTGTTCTGATTAAACTTGATTACGCCAATAGCCTCTACCATGGATCATCTTTAACAACTATCAAAAGACTACAACAGATTCAGAACTCTGTTGCCAGACAACTCTTGCATATAAATCCACAAGCACACATTTGGCATGCCTTGAAGGCCATACATTGGGTACGGTTGGCAGAAGAGCCACATTCAAGCTGCTTTGTATCACCCACAAAGCAGTACATTGAACAGGGCCACTCTTCATCAGGAATAAAAAAAAACATTAAACAAAGGAACCTCTGCTCTAGATTGACACCTCGCCTCAAAATCCCACCATACAGGAAAAAAAACACAGGTGGCTCATCCTTCTCTGTCAAGCAGCCAAACTATGGAACTCTTTACCTTCAAACATTAGACTACCTTATCTTCAGAAGACTACTCAAGAGTTGCCTCTTCCCCACATAACCACCATGCTTAAACATAAATATGCGGCATATCCCTGTGTATATAAGCAGTTATTTGGATTATATATGTACACCTAGATATGTGTATTCCTTTGTACAAACGTGTATAATAATCATGTTTATAAATATACAGATTTCCGTTAGTTCTGCTTAACAAATGTACATATTACTTATGGTTACATTTTCTATGTTTAACTTGTATATAGGTCACTTCATAAATAAGTACATTTTTATCATAACTATCCATCTACAATTGCTTTACTATTAAAGATTTTTTTAGCAAAACAAATAAATTATCTTAATGTGCAGCAACACTTGAAGTCTGAATTTATTAAAAAACAACTTAAATCTGGATATCTGACCTTACTTATTCTTATATACCTTCCATGTACGTATGTATATTTATATTTATTACTTTACTCCTAATTCACCATCTCCAAAATACTACCCTATATCTCACCCTGTACCTCTCTCAATATAGCCTCTACCTCCACTCTCTGACTCACCCCAAACCTCAATCTACTACTCTCTCCAATGTACAACCCTATGTGTTACCCTATACCTCTCTCAATATATCCTCTACCTCCACTCCCTGAATGGTCCCAAACCCCATTCTACCACTATGATCCCCATAATAACCCTTTCTAGACTCTTCTCTCCTCTACCCGTACTTGCATCATCTCAAACCTCTTTTACTATTCAGATCTCCCAAACAAGCCTCTCTAAGCCCTTCTCTCTGACTCTTCCCCCCTCCCTTCTACTAATCCCAAACCCTATCCTGCTGCTATGATCCCCAAATAAACACTTTCTAGACCCTTCCCTCTTCTATCCCTCCACTATCCTTTTCAATCCAACAGACTCACATGTCCACCACTCAAAAAAATGTCATATTTCGCAATACTAAATCACCACTAATCCTGTTTGGGTTCTGGAGTAGTGTGTTACTCGCTGAAAAATGCTTTGACGCCTCATCAGGTGTACCAAGCGCTATATAAATGCAAACTTTTCCCTCCTCTATCCCTCCACTTTCCTTTTTTAATCCAAATAACAGACTCACATGTCCACCGCTGAAATAAATTTTCATATTTCCCTATACAGTCTTACCAATAATCCTTTTTGGGTTCCGGAGTAGCATGCTGCTCGCGGAAATGCGCTTCAATGCCTCGTCAGGGGTAGAAAGCGCTATATAAATGCAATTACAATTACTTACGGAAGGCTGAAATAATGAACACCTTGTTATGTATTTAGTTTTATGCAGTGCCTTCTGTAGTATCATTTCACTGAAATTACTCAGTCTGAACATATGCAACATATTTCAAATTCTTTCTCTTCAAAAATATGTTTTCCAATCTAGGCAGTTGACTATAAGGTAACACTTTTAAAAGTGGTTTAAAATGTAAGGAGGTGTTTCTATCTGTAGGCTTTCTATAGATCATCGTCTTAAATTAGTTATTCTGTAATGTGGCATCAAAATGCAAATAGTGCACATTTGGCTCTTCAGTCTTAATGGAATAGTGATTCTGGGGTTGAGATTCTTAAGTTTCTCATGAAAAAGCTTTAGATCTCTTTGTGTGTCTTGCTAGATAGTGATGATATTGTATATATTTCTAATCTAATTCTTTTTTTATTGGTTTTTGTTGTATGTGACACAGACACAGCATAGGCAAAAATGACATGGTGTTTTACAGCATCTATCAAGCATGCAGGTACAATAATTTGGCATGTTGTCTCCCTAATATATGGGGAGGCCAAGCAAGTAATCTTTCAGGCACTAATGCCCAGTCGAAACTGTATCTTGATCCCTCTTAGTCATCTCATAGCTCAATCGATTTATGGAGCAGACATCATATCAACTGGCTCATCTGAGTTGGTGGGGCTGCCCTGCCCCCGTGGTGCCATCCCTGTGTCCTCAATTCTTGACAAATATACTAGGAGAGGTTCACATATGTCCTTGTCACCCAATGCATCAGTTATTCTATCTCTGGTTGTCGAGTATTTTGTGTGAGTGGGAATAACTCAGTCTTGTCCCACTTGATGTTGATTCCTTAAAAGCTACCAAATCAGATCACCTCTCTTTTCAGGAGAGGAAGGTTTCTGACCAGGACTCTAACAGCCATAAAATACCAACCACATACAGCAAATGAAGTAGTCTGTCAGTCTCAAAACAGAATTGCCTATGCATACGGCATTCTTGTAGGTGCCTGGCTAGGGGATCCATGGCCAGGATAAAAAGTAGAGGCAACAATGGGCAATCTTGCTGATTATCCCTGGTGAAAGGAATGCATCAGACGTAAGACCATTGGCTCTGACTTGGCCCGTAAGCTGCGTATAGAGTAGCATAAGCATTTTAAGACAAATCCATAGATACCATATCTCGCCAGTGCAGCCCTTAGAAAAGGCCACTTTCTGGAATCAAATGCCTTCTCCTTGTCCAGCAAGGCCGCCACCACCTCCATCTTGGGGTTCAGTGGATGAGAACTGAAAATACTGTCCGTAGGTTGAACGCAGTAGACCTGTATGGGACAAAGCCAGTCTATGCAGGAGACCCCAGCGGCTCCATCAGTAGAGAGAGGCGAGTCACTAGTACCTTCACTAATATTTTATTATCCATATTTGGCAAGTACAGGGACCGGTACGATGTGCATCTGTCTAAGTTTTTGCCCAGCTTGGGCAGGACTTTAATAATAGCCTCCTGCAGCTCTCCTTTCTTTTGGGCATCTTCATATGCCTAGAGCATATACCTTGGTGCCAATATATGCTTGACGGTCTTATAGTGGTCAGCAGGAAGGCAATCAGACCCAGGTGCCTTGCATCCCACCAGGCCGTTGATGGCCACCCTGATCTTTTAAAACGTGGTGGGCCTACTACAGGAATAGTATATGGCAATTGTCTAGCCAGACTAATGCCACCTCATCAAAATGGCCCTCTATGTGGTCAGTGGGACTAGATAGTTGAGAAGTATATAATTGCTTATAGTAGGTCACCAATATCTCGACTATACCTTCACTGGCAGTGACCAGTTCTTCCTTATCAGTAAATGGCTGGGTTATGTAGCTATGTTTCACATCCCATTTCAATAGACAGGCCAGAGTCTTACCCGACATCCCCCCTTCACCGTACTGCCTAGCTCTTGTGTACTTGCCCATATATGCTACATCTCGGTCTGCAAGTTCCATGTATTCTTGGAGGACACTGAGGGGCATATTTACAAGGAAATGACAGAGGGCCCAATTCACAAAAGTAATCTGAGACAAAATCCTAACTTTACGACTTTCGGTATTCACAAAAGGCATTTAGGAGTAGCAAAGTTAGGATTCCTAACTTTACTACTCCTAAACTGAGAAAAATCCTAACTTTATGACTTTCGGCATTCAAAAGAAAAATCCTAACTTTACGACTTTCGGTATTCACAAAGGCATTTAGGAGTAGCAAAGTTAGGAATCCTAACTTTACTACTCCTAAATGCCTTTTGTGAATGCCGAAAGTCGTAAAATTAAGATTTTTCTCAGTTTAGGAGTAGTAAACTTAGGAAACCTAACTTTCCTACTCCTAAATGCCTTTTGTGAATGCCAAAAGTCGTAAAGTTAGGATTTTGTCTCAGTTTAGGAGTAGTAAAATACTTAAAGGTACATGTACATGTTACACAGCACCCTGCCCTCATGGCTAATTAGGGCCTACCTTAGTGGTCACTTATGTGTAATAAAAAGGGAGTTAAGACTTGGCAAGGGATTTTAAATGCCAAGTCAAAGTGGCAGTAAACTGCACACACAGGCCCTGCAATTGCAGGCCTGAGACAGGTTTGAAAGGCTACTTGTGTGGTTGGCACAACCAGTGCTGCAGGCCCACTAGTAGCATTTAGATTACAGGCCCTGGATATTGGGTATACCACTTTACAAAGACTTACAGGTAAACTAGATATGCCAATCAGGAATAAACTGGTTCTACCATGTTTAAATGAGGGAGCACATGCACTGTAGCACTGGCCAGCAGTGGTAAGGTGCCCAGAGTCTTAAAGCCAACAAAAAGAGGGTCATAAAAAGAGGCGGAGGAAGGCAAAACGTTTGGGGTAACCCTGCAAAAAGCACCATTTTCAACACTTCTCTATCTAGGAATTGGCTGCAAAGGTGGAAAACAATGTGCCCATGTATTAGAATGCACATTCCTTGGGAATATGTACCATAGGAGGAGAAGTATCTATGTGGTCTCCATTTCCTAGCTATGTTGGTCGCTCTCATGGGGAGAAGTGAATCTCCTGCAGCATAGCTAAGTCACTTTTGTGCCTGTTCAAATACCCCAGTATTTGTCTGATTTTTTCTGTATTGTTTAATCCTTGAATGTTCCATGAGAGTAATCTTAGCAGTCTAGTCATATGCAGGACATGTGAAATGTGATGGACGTAGCTGTGCCCCCCAGGGTTGGGATATATACAGAGAACTCATTTAGTGCATCGTAAATGCTGTGTCTGAGAAATTCTAACCCCATCAAACCCCATATCCCCCTCCTCACACTGTGATCCCCAATTATCAGTGCCATTGACCCCCTCCCCATGTGCATTCTTAACCTGTGTAAGGAACATCTTGGCGATTGACGCCCAAGGAAGTGATAGACCTGCAGTCAGTCCCACTAACATAGCAAATATCTAGAGTAAAGGCAATCAGAATGTGACAATCAAAAAAGAGCCAAGAAAGAACTGGTAGGGTTTGCTTCCTCCCAGCCCAAAAGAAGAGCACATAATTGTAGGCAGTCCACTGCACTTGCAGCGCCATCACAAGTATCATGCATCGTGTAATCAGTTCTGCATTGGGGTCAAAGAATCCAGAGCACATCAGTCCTGCAACTGACATTTCACATCACTTAGTCCATGCAATACTGGTTGATCACCCTTCCCTTCGTTGGATCCGGTTTGTTTTCTCTGCGATGTCCCAGCCTTGAGGAAGGCACCACACTGCTTGGTGGCCTCTGCAACCAATGTGAAGTTGCCAACTTTGTCACCCAACTCTACTCGAAAACCAGCAGAGTAGAGCATGGCATATTTAATATCATGAGTGTGGACAGTGTGTTTCAAAACAGCGAACTTCTGCTGCGCCTCCTGCACCACCAAAGTGAAATCCAGGTATGTGTAGATGGTTGATTCCTGAAATTGCAGAGGACTCTTTTACCAGGCTAGTCGCTGCACAGAATTTTGGTCGAGGGAATTCAGTATCTGAGCTATTAGACAGTGGGAAGGCACCTGGCGGAGACTGAGCACCCAGAGCCTGGTGGGCCTTTTCCACAAAGAAAGTACAATAAAAAGTAGCCTTGCCAAATGGCACTTGCAGCAGTGTCTCCACAAAAATGTCTGGGCTCCCCACGATGGTCGATTGAGCCACTCCTCTGATCCAAATATTAATACACCAGGAGCAGGCCTCCATGTCTTCATTTTTGGCCGCTATGGCAGTGACAGTTTTTTTTCAGCTTGTGAAGTTTCTCCATAGTCCCTGTGTTGTCATCCTCCAAGTCCGAGATTCGGTATTCTTCTCCATCTAGTCAAGTGGCCTGTTAATCAAGCCTCTAAATCAGTCTGTCCAGTCGTGTGGTGACAGAATCCAGTTTGTGATCTATAGAGGCACGGTTGGCCTTAAGGTCTTTCAGGATGGCCTCCACGGCAGGTGAGAGGCTCAAGGGCTCACCATCATTGCCTCCTCCAGCAGTGTCAGTCAGTCAGTCAAAAGTACTTTATTCGGCAGCCAAGAGCCATAAAAGTAAACATTTTAAAAAGACACAATTCATTGAAAGACATTAATACATAAAAACTTAGGTCACAATAAAAGTTTTAAAAATGCATGTACAGAGCAATAAAAGGGCATCCGGCTTTACTATTTCATCAATTAAGTATAAATCTACAAATAGTGCATTAATATAAAGTGCAAAAGCGCTAAATATAAAACCAAAGGCTATAAGGACTATCTCATAAAGTGCACATTAGGTGAGAGAACAGACTGGCTACAGCAGCGGCAATTTTTTCCTGTGTCTAATAGCCGCTATTAAAAAGCTTGCAACCCCCAGGCAAACCATGGGGGAGGATAACATTTGAAGATAGGTCAGAAACGGCCTAACTTGGACAAACTGGCAGTGGTAAAATATTACTTCTGCGCTGGGAATCGTAGTGGGCGCAGAAAAACATAAAATGTAGTGTATCCTGCTCTGAAAAATTATCACAGGGGCAGGGTTTAAGTGAACCAGGTTTAGAATAGCCTTGGGGAAATGCCAGAAGCCAGGGGACCAGATGCAAATGAAATCTGGTCAGAACAAAGCGATGATGTGCTTTGTTAACATAAGATAAATATGGCTGCATCTGTGGACCCAGGCTCAATATGGCAAATCTTCTCACAGACGGTTTGGCTAATTCCGCCTCCTCCCTAAGCCTCTGCCGCTTGTCCAGAAACTGCTTTTTGAATTCTCTAATGACAGTCTTGCCCAGAGTCCCTGGACTCAGGAACAGGTCAGGACGGAAAAGCCATCTGGTCTGTTCCTTTATGTATTTCAGCCAGGGAATAAGTAACGCCCCCTCCAGTGAGATGCAGTCAGTAATTATACGTTGATTTGAGTTTGGGATCTGACTTGCCCAAATTCTGAGCCAGCGCAGCAGTGAGGCAACCGCGATCTGGTCTGAAATGTAACCCAATTCCTCATGTCGATTAAAAACAGGGGTTGCAGTAGGGACCGCAAGGAGTTTTCGCATGAAATTATTCTCGGCCACCTGAATTCCCTTCACATCCTTATAACCCCAAATGTCACTCCCGTACGTAGCCATCGGGATACATTTTGCATTATAGACCTTCAATAGTGCGGGAAGTGGCTTTGACCCCAGTCTTTTGGCGAAGTTCAGGGTGGCCCCTGCTGCACGGGCTAAGATGTTCTTTTTAAGTAAAAGTTGCGGGCACCAAGATCCTTGCTCATCAAAGACTACCCCTAGGTAAGGAAACGTTGGCACTTTGGTTATTTCGGGCCTCTTGCAATAAAATTTGGCCTTGGCCGCCTTCCTGGGACCTATAGTCATAGTATGTGATTTCTTAAAATTCGTAGTTAAATCTAGTGACTCCATAAAACGTATGAAACAATTTAAAAGACGTTGTGGACCCAATGCAGTTCTAGTCAGTAGAACCGCGTCATCGGCGTACAAAAGGGCAGGAATCATTTTGGAACTAGCTCTGGGTATATCTTTGCAACAAGCTGTTAGGGATTCTCCCAGTTTGTTAATATATAATGTGAACAGCAAAGGCGCCAAAATGCACCCCTGCCGGACCCCCCTTTTTACTTCCCAAGAGCTTGTCAAACTGCCATCTGTGTTGTACCTTACCGCTGCTGTGGTGTTTTCATGGGCAGGATGCAAAAAGGAGACCAGCTCCGCATCTATCCCCAGATCACATAACACCAGCCATAGCTTAGACCTGTTGACATAGTCAAATGCTGAGGGTTAGGTCCATGAAGGCCAAATGTAAGACTCCCCTCTTGGCGATGATATTGACCTGATCAAGATAGCCTCTTAGGCGATCCAGAATTACTTTCCCCAGTATTTTAGCCACAGAATCTAGGAGGGAGAATGGTCTGTAACAGGCGGGATCATCCCGGACTCCCTTTTTAAATATGGGGATGATAACCACCTTAGCCCAAGAGGGGGGAAAACCGCAGGTGCAGGCTGCATTAAAAACATGGGTTAAAATCTTGGCCCATACTTTGGGATCGGCCTTATAGAGGTCTGCTGGTATCCCATCTGGACCAGGCGCCTTTCCTACCGAGGTTGAGATAATAGCTTTGTAAACCTCATCTGTGTTGAGATGGAGAGGGTTTCTAGGTGGGCCGGGAACTGATTGTCCCTTGGCAGATTCCAAATTGACATCGCTATAGATGTTACCAAAATGCTGGACCCAGAGCTCAGCAGGTATCGTACAATCACTGCTAGAGTTTGGTGTGTCTGAGGAAAAGGGGCTGTTGACCACGGACCAAAATCTGGTGCTGTCAGCCAGGACACTAGCTTGGCTGAGCGCTTCCCAGGCCAGCTCCCTTATCTGCTTCTTCCTTTCCTGGGCTGCAAGTTTATAGGCCTTCCTGCGGCTCCTAATTAATATTGCGTCCCTTGGGTTTTGCATAAGTGCCTGTTTGAGTTCCTTATGGGCAGCCGAACACGTATTGTCAATACACCTTTTGGCTTTTGGACATCTGGCTCTGGTTTTGGAGGTTAAATCGGATGCTACCTGCTTAGTGATTCTGTCAAAAGCTTCAAGAGTGGCTCTGTCGTGTAAGACAGGATCCATGCAGACTTGGAACTCCGGGGCACAGGTGGAATATAGATTATCTAAAAAACTCTCCGGAATGATCCTTTCCCACTTCAATCTCCTTGCTTGATGTTTAGTACTGATGTTTGCGTTAGAGATTTGATTCAGAACCCCTTTTATGGCGGCCGAGAGGGAGATATCCAGTATTAGGGGATTATGATCACTAAGGCTGTTCCAAGTAACGCTTAAGTTATTGACAGCCGGCACTAATAATGCGGATAACATTATATAGTCAATTGCACTAGAGCTACCACTACCTACATAGGTGGGGACCAGAGCTGAAGTATCTGATTGCTGTAGGCATTGCAAATTGTGGGCTGAGAGAAAACTTTCTAAACAAATGCCCGATGGTGTATGCTCAAAGTGACTGGACAAAACAGAACCATCAGCCACCTCCAATATGGGGGTGCAGTTGAGACAACACTGATGGATATTAAAGTCCCCTTAGATTAGTGTGTCATGATAGACTTGACTTCCTTCCCCATAGCTTTCTAAGAAATCCTCTAAGGCTGATAATTGTTCCGTCTCATGAGATCTGGTGAAGGAGTTATAAAAATTAACCACTAACAGAGGGGGAGATTCTTACTTGACAGTTCCACTGCTAATACATTGGGTGATCGACAATCAATCAGTTTGGCTTTGTAGGAGAGCTTAAGTGAGAACATTAAAAGAAGACCCCGCCTAGCTCTTCCCATGTTCGAGGGGATAGCATATTTACAAAAAGTGATAAAACCATCCAAATAAAAACAATTGTTGGGCTCCCATGATTCCCGTAAAGCAATAATGTGGAGAGTACCAAGAAACTGTTCCCCAAAAATGTTACCCCGCTTAGACGTAAGGCCGACTATGTTCCAGGACAATACTTTCACGAGAGGGTCAACAGGGTTGGCCAAGGTAGAGATAGAATTGGAGAGATTGTCCAGCAATGGTGGAGGTGTAGGCGCGGATACTCATAGCTTAGTAGAGGTGTTCAATGACAACATCTTGCCCTGGGTTTTTTTAGCCACCGACGGTAGTCGATCATTTTCGTCGAGGCTCAGGAGGACAGGCTAGGGGTAGATAACGATTAGTCAGAGATAACCCTGGATTCACATATCTTTCTTGAATAGACTTAACCAACTTAAACGGGAACTGCCATTGGGGATTTGCTAAATGCCGTTTAAAAGGGTAAAAAGACTGTAAGGGGACTATTCTGATTTTGGTCTTGATGCCGTCCTTAAGTTGGCAACCTGCCTGTGCTTTAGCCTGCCTAGGATTCTTGAAGTTAACAATAATACAATCTCCCTCAACGTTTTTCCTAGTCCCATGGGCCTATCCACCCCACTCTTCTAGCCATGATGATGTCGGAGGTAATCTTAGGACCGTTAATCACATTGTTATTACACCAATGAATGGTCTTATGGATGAGATCCAGAGAGGTTTCCTTAGTGCCAGATGTGAGTGTGGGAACCCCTGTTAAGACGGCAACTAAAGGCGCAGATTGGGGGGAGGTCAATTATACTAAGGTTATTAGCTGTGGCCATATTGGGGGCTGAAAAAGGATATATGGATGGTGGGCCCTCGTTAGAATTTTCCTGTCCTTCCATGTGGGCCATCAGGGGTACCATGAACGGTTCCCCTGGTGTGTGATTGATATAATTAGTGTTAGACTTGCTAGTTAAAGATAGTGCTGTGACTTCTTGGGAGCTGCTCGTCTGAGGGACTTGGGTCACACCACCAGACCCCAGGCAGGAGTCTCCCCTCCCCCTGGCTGTTGTGTCACTTCCAGAGGGGCAAATATTATGCAGGGAGACAAAATAATTAATTTTCAGCTCGATTTCTTCCAATTTTAAAAATATGGGTGCTAACAAGTCTTTGGTCAGGCTCTCTAACCTTACTGCGAGATTGTCCAACAACAGTTCCGTATCACAATCAGCAGGAGGTGTGGTGATTTTTGGCCGCAGTGATTTCCTCAATGCTCCCTTGCCACCAGTTCTCTTTCTTTTGGTGGGAGGGCAACCCAAGTCTTCACCCAAAGTCAAAACAGCTGCAGGGGTGCAAATAGGTGCTTCCACGTCCTCGTATCTCCCTCCCTTACCGATGCCAATACTAATTTCTCAGACTCCAAGGACAGCCTTTTTTCAGTTAGAGCTATTTCCTTCGTGATAACGTTAGCGGCTTTAGTTAAAAAGGAGTCTATTGTCCCAGATGGCCCAGCTACGTTGATCCCTTGCGACCCCCCTTGTCCGATAGGCAGTTTCCTTTTACCCATAGCTAATCAGTCGAGAAACGCTTTGTCTTGTGGGATCTGAATTGCAAGATAACAGACGCTTTGCAGAGCGGATTACAGACCGTGAGGGGAACGGCCACTGTAAATCCTTTTTTGCCGTGAGGGGAACGGCTTTCCTTTTCTGGTTCTCCGCTTCTGCCACACAGCCGTGAGGGGAACGGCTCGAAGGAACCACAACTCCCGGCAGGCAAAAGCTGCACGCCTGCTCCTGCTACTACGCAAGCGCCAGGAGGTGCTTTTAGCCCAGCTGAGCCTCCCGCTGCGCGGGACGCTTTGCAGAGCGGATTACAGACCGTGAGGGGAACGGCCACTGTAAATCCTTTTTTGCCGTGAGGGGAACGGCTTTCCTTTTCTGGTTCTCCGCTTCTGCCACACAGCCGTGAGGGGAACGGCTCGAAGGAACCACAACTCCCGGCAGGCAAAAGCTGCACGCCTGCTCCTGCTACTACGCAAGCGCCAGGAGGTGCTTTTAGCCCAGCTGAGTCTCCCGCTGCGCGGGACGCGCGCAGGCCGCGCCCGGGCGAAGTCCGGGCCAAGGGCGGGCCCGTCCTTGCCCGTCATAGCCTGGAAGAGGCTGGGCTGGGCCACCCCTCTTTCCCCTAGAGTAGCTCGTGAAAGTTCCCCTTAGAGCGTATAGGACGTCGATGAGCTTACCCCTCACCAGGTACAGACGAAGTCGTATGTTTAATTTTTATCCTTCTTAACTGGAACTATTGCATTTTAACTCTCTCCCCAAGTGGTGTTGCTTTTTCGGTCTATCAGGACTTAATAGTGTTGGACAGTTCTACTTTGTCTGGACATATTTTATCTTGTACATTGTTGGCTTCTTTCTCTTTGTTGTATAAACCTATGATAGTTGTTAGGTTTTATTTTTCGCAGGTACAATAATAGTGCCGCATGTTGCTTGTTTACATTGCTTATTTTGCACAAATTGTGGGTTGCTTGAACTGCTGCTAGTTCTGTTTTTTCATAAGGACTGTATGTTTATTATACATATTGTATACACTGCTTATTTTGCACATTGAAATTTTATTGGTACAAGTCCTAATCTCTGCTTTTCCCCCGGAACTGTATTATTACACCTATTATAAATTAGCTTATTTTATTAGGTGTTCGAATTTGTTCTTAATAGTGTTTTAACCGGGTTTTTTACTTCTTGGCATTTTATGAACCTGTAGTCTTGCCAAGTCCTACTAAGCGCCAATCCTTTTGCTGCTTTGTCCTTTCCCTTGCCATACACCTTGTATTAGTCTTATCATTTTGGGAAATGAGCAAACGGAAAATGACCCCGGTAAGAGTGTGATTGGGACCCTGGACGCATTTTTCTCAAGAGCTGAATCAGTTCTTATACATGAAATTCAGCTTACGGAAAGGAGATTATCATTAGAGCCCCTGTCTTTAGAAGATAGAACTCCTATTAAATTGGCAGCTCCCATAGTAGAAGGGATCAGGAATGCCGATCCTTCTCGGCATACTCTTCCCTTCTCTCCGGAACTAACTCCAGTCTCGACGCAAATTTTACCTAGCCCTGGCATAGAGCTGATAACTACTTCCAGCCCAGTAAAAGCCAAGACAAGAGGCCAAAAGGCCAAATTAGGACAGCTTAATAGTAGTGACCCACAGGCAAGGAAAAGAAAAGGGAAGAATGGTGGGTCCTCGAAAAGTAGTAGATTAGCCCACAAGTTAGATAGCGGTATCGAGGCGTCTTCTTCTCCCTTAGCAACAAACAGTTCGAATGACTTACCTTTACTTATCCCTAATGCATGTACGTTGCCTGGGTCTTGTTCTATTAGAGATCATGAGGACCATTTTTGGGGGAAAATGGAAATGTTGTTGTCTTCTTCTCTTGATCCAATAAGGCAGAAAATTGGGGCTATCGAGGAAGTTTTATCCAAACTCGAGGGACAGACCGGTTGTAACTGTTTAACCTCGAAAGTTGAAAATTCTAACAGGATATATGTTACACAGACTGCTAGGGATGCAGTAGTGGGAAATGCACTGCAGGGGGATGTTGAGGCGGTCATAGACCCAATGGAATCAAATAACGATAAAATTACCACTAGTAGTTGTGGTGGAGTGATTTCTCGTTATCCATCTAGGGTAGTGACGCCTAGATTGAAGGATATGACAGGGTTAGCACTCCAGGATTCTCAATCAACTTGTCTTCCTGTAATTAACCTCCCACCTGAATCTACCCCCTATGTTGTTGTTTTAGGGGATGTTCCACCGCTTGAAATAGGGGCTACAGAGGATTTTAATCAACTAAAAAACAAATTAACACATTGGTTTGCCCAAAATACAGCTACTGGTCTGAGTATTGCTAACAACATCATTATGGCACGTAGGGTGAGTTGGGTGGGGCCATCTGCTAAAGTGGGTATTAAAGATTGTATTATTGTGAATTTCAATAACCCTAATCTAGTGGCTAGAATCCTCCATAAGGGCGCTAACCGCAATCCCCCCTCAGGTGCTATCAGAACTTTCCCCTTGGGTTTTTTTTATAAGCCCAGGGTTTCCACATGTCCTATTGACTATAATGTAAGGACAAATACTGGACCAGGAAGGTTGCATAGTTCCGTACCAGCCGCACAGACAGTAGTTAGAATGCATCAACCACTCTTCCCGCAGGTTCAGCCGGCCACTACTCCTTTTTGGAAGTACAAAACAGATTTTCTGCATTAAGTGGATTAGAAGATTGCGACTGACTATTGCCAATAGTAATACAGGAGCCAGGGGGTGGTCACAATGCAGTGCCCTCAGTTGATGCCGTGGGGAGGTCAAGTGTAGTGGCCTCTCGCAATTTTATTTCTTGGAATATTGCTGGGCTGGCAACTAAATTTCAAGATCCCTCTTTAGTCAATTTCTTAAAACAGTTTAAGATAATCTGTCTTCAAGAAACCTGGCTGGTTGAAAGTAATCTGTTTTTAGAAGGATACAAGGCTTATTTTGTCCCCGCTACCCCGTCTTCCAGTGGGAGAGCTAAAGGGGGCTTAGTCACATATGTATCTGTGGCCTTAGACAGCAAGATCCAGGTTGTTCCCATTCGGTGTGGAGGGATATTGGTGCTACTTTTTAACACTAGAGGCACCAGATGGGGACTGGTTAATTTTTATAACGCAGTATCCAGTCCCGTACGTGATTGTAATATAACTGCCTTATGCTCCTTTTTAGACGTCCTAACAGATTCCCAGTTTCTGATTTTTTGGTCTCTGGGGATTTTAATGCTCACCCATGTGGTAACCCTGCGGTGTCCTGTTTATCTGAACTGGGATGCCAGCGAAGGAGTGGTTTCCATTTTGATCACCACACACAAGGGGAATTGATTAACAACATGATCCAGGAGTTCAACATGGTGTGTCTGATGGCTCTCGTGGCCCCAAACATTAAATTTTTAACTCCAACCTACAAAGGGGTTAGGACAGGATCTTTTATTGACTACATATTAATTTCCTTCCCCTTGCAGTTGTGGATCACAGGTTTCTCTATTGATGAGAGTATTTTTAGCGATCATAACCCGCTTTGTGCCCATATAGCCGGACCACTCATTAGTCATATCGAAGGAGTAGCCACAAGGGGCGTTATGACTCTGACTGACAATAAACGCAGATTGAAATGGACACAGATTGACCCAAAGTTGTTTTATGACAAGGTTAATAGGTTATGTGCCCCTGAACTTTTAACATGTCAAAATTCTTGTTCGTCCCCAGATTATCTGTTGGCAGCTTTTGTGACCTTAGTAGGGAAGATGGGAGACCTTTTAAGTGCGCCGACCGTGAGGGCTAGAAATCTTGGGCCTAAATGGTTTGACTCTGATTGTACTCGAGCAGCTGGTAAGTTGAAGGCAGCTCTTGCATCTATACCTAGAATACAATCAGTGGTCTGTAACTATCGTAGAGAATATAAGGCCGCTTTAGCGGGGCGCAAGACAAAACTAAAAGATGAAGCCTGGCGGGATCTTATCGAGGCAAGTGTATTGAAAAATAGTTCCAAATTTTGGCAAGTGGTGAATCGCCCAGCCATTGGTAGGGATAGGGACCCCGTTTTAGGAGCCTTTATTACAGAAGAGGACTGGGTGTCCCATTTTAAAATTATTTTTGATTGTCCCCCTGATTGTTGTGGCCCAGAGATAATAGATTTAAATGCTCCAGCTTTATCTTTTAGTATTGATGAGGTTATTGCAGGGATTGAAGGGCTCTCTGCTAAAAAGGCCCCTGGACCAGATGGGATTCCCCAGATTTATTTAAATCTGACCCTTCTTTTTGGGCCCCCATCTTGGTTAATGTTTTTAATGCTGCAGCAAAATTTGGATGCCCCTCTTCCTGGGCTATTTCCACTATAGTCCCCGTTTTTAAAAAGGGTGACCGGGGTAGCCCCCATTGTTATAGACCCATCTCCCTTTTAGATTCAACAGTTAAGGTGGTGGGTCGGATATTATTACAGCGGCTGCAAACCTGGGCAGAGGAAACCGAAATATTGTCAGATGTCCAATATGGTTTTTGCCCCGGTCGATCCACAATTGCCCAGTGTTTAAATATTCTTATGATTTTCAGTAAATATACTATAGCACGCTCGGGGTCCATATTTTGTGCCTTTATGGATCTGTCATCAGCTTTTGATCGTGTCAACAGAACTAAACTGTGGCAGATCCTGAGGCTAACAGGTGTGGATCCTAGCCTAGTGAACTTCCTGGTGGATCTCCATAATTCTACCCAGGCAAATGTTAGGTTCGCCCAGGATTTGCGTGTTACTGAGAATTTTGATATTAAAAGGGGCGTCCGTCAAGGTTGCATTTTAGCCCCTTTTTTGTTTAATTATTATCTTAACGACTTGGAAAAGGAATTATTGGAAACCGGGGTTGATTACCCGTATGTTGGCCGTCGCGGCATCCCGATATTGCTTTATGCAGATGATGCCGTCCTTTTATCTAGAACAGAGGTTGGTTTACAATCTCTTTTAAAGGCTTTTGCGGGGTATATGGGTAAACGGGACCTGTCAATTAACAATTCCAAGTCCTATGTGCTGAGAATAGGTAAGCAACCTGTGAAGCCCTTTAAATTTGCAATTGACTCAATTGTGGTCCCTCTCACGAAAGTTTTCTCATATTTGGGGGTTCTTATTGATAACAAATTAAAATGGGGACCCCAAATTGAGAAGAAGAAGGGGGAAGTGGTTCGGGCCAATGCGGCCATTTTTAAATTCTCATCAAGAATAGGGAAAAAACCAACTGGGGCCATGTTACAAGTTTATAAGGCTAAAAGTCTTTCCATTGCCACATATGGAAGCGAGATATGGGGATATACAGTTGCAGATTCTCTGCAAGTAGTGGAAAATAATTTTTTAAAACGCCTACTGTGTGTCCCTCAAGGGACCTCCAATTTAGTAGTGCATGAAGAACTGGGGGTTCCCTATATTAGTGACATCCTTGCATTACGTCCACTGATTTTTTGGCTGAAATGTTGGTTAAATCCAGATCTGTCTTTTAACCATTTATTATTAAGAGAGTGTATGCTGTTAGAACAAGCCTCACGTATCCCTTGGCTAAATTATATTTAAAAGAGTTTTAAAGGGATAGGGCGTGGCGATCTGTATAGCAAGCCAGAATGCATAGTTAAGCAGGATGTCGAATCAAGCAGAATAGCTTTTACGAGTTTGTGGAGGATGGAAAGAGAAGCGAAGGAGTTGCTGAAACCCAGTGTACGCAATTTTATATTAACGAAAACCACCTTGTCAACTGAACCCTATCTTATGGGGTGTTTGTCTTCTCATGAGAAATATCTTTTAACAAGGTTTAGGATGAATCTATATCATCTCCTGTTGGTTAGACCAAAAGACCATAAGAGGGCAAGTGTGTTACCATCCTGCGGCTGCGACGGTGTGTCTCCGCAGGATTTGTTGCACTTCATGTTTGCTTGTAGATTTTATGAAGTTCCTCGTAGGACTTTTTTGGTCCCTTATTTAAAACGATTGAATTTTAGACAGGTTCGCCCGCACTTCTGCACCTACAGATGTTGTCAATGGAGTCATTGTTTTTTACACTTGGCTATCTAAAAGCTTGTGTTAAATCGCGATCCTTTATGGATGTTTAACTTGTTATTTTATCAATGCATTTTTATTGTTCGAATGTACACTTCTATGTTTGCACTTATACAACGTGCATAATTTATACAAATGGGGGTTGCAGTTTTTAACATTTCTGTGGACTGTACATATGTATTTATTGCACATCGCACTTTACATCTTGAATTGCACTTGGGGAGTATGATTTTAATCTGACTTTTTTACCAGTTTAAGGAGATTTGACTTATATATTTCAATGTCTTTGTGTAACTTTTATGGTTTTGTTGTTAAAACCGAATAAAGTTTATTGATGATGATGACTCTTCAGTCTCGGTCTAGGTCAACTCTCTCCCCACAGCTCCGCTGTGCCGTCTCTTGCCTCCAGACCCCGACCTCCTCCTTGGGAGGTTCGAGGCTGCTGCCCGCTCCTGCGCCTGCTCCCCGCTCCAACTGGGACCAGACTGCCTGCAACCACCGTCACCTTTCTCAGCCGTTTTTTTTCTTAATTTTTCCCAGTTGTGCCACTATTATTGTGCCCATCTGTGTCTTGCTCTAATTCCACCACAGTTTTTATTTTCTCATGCCTGCCTGTTCCTTTTGCCGCTGCTTCCCCTGCGGCCCCTCCCCCCCGGAATTCCCCTCCCCCGGAATTCCCCTCCAGAATTCCCCCGCTCCCGCCTCCCAGCCTCTCCTCCCTCCCACCTCCCCTACTTAATGGCGGCCACGCGCAGCGGGCGCGCCAAAGGCAAGCCCGTCTTCGCCCGTCCGCGACCCGACCGCGGCCAGCGCCAGGAACCCTGGACCTCCCACTACCCATCGCTACGACACCATCACCCTCCTCGCACTCAACCCTGGAAGACTTAGAGAATGCCAACAGGCCTCGCCGAACATGACCCACGGCCAGTTCTCCTGCCTCCACTGCCGCCAGACCTTCTCCACCCTGGCCTTCAACACCACCAACGCCAGCACCGGCGACACCCTAAAATGCATCCTCCTCAACGTACGCTCCGTACACAAACACGCCATGGAAATCTGGAACCTACTCGAACCTCTCTCGCCCGACATTGCCTTCTTCACAGAGACCTGGACCAACGCATCCTCCGCCCCCGACATCAGCACCGCCATCCCAGACGGATACAAGATCCAGAGAAAAGACCGCCCCAACCACCCAGGAGGGGGCCTCGCCATCGCCCACAAGAGCACCCTCCGCCTCACCACCTCCAGCGAAACCTTCCCCTCCGCCGAACACCTGCACTGCGAGATCCAGACCACCCCCAAAGCCACACTCCGAGGAACCCTCATCTACAGACCCCCTGGCCCCCGCACACCCTTCGCCACCACCATCACTGACTTCATCGCACCCCACGCCATCGCCTCTGCAAACTACATACTCATTGGAGACCTGAACTTCCACCTCGACAACCCCAGCGACCCCAACTCCACTATCCTTCGTGACAACCTCGCCAGCATCGGACTTAAACAACTCGTCAACACACCGACCCACAGAGCAGGACACACCCTCGACCCCATCTTCGCGGCAGGAAACAGCATCCAATTCAGCCACACAACGCAGCCCCCATGGACCGACCACCACTGCGTACACTTCGCCATCAACAAACCCAAGGCACCCAAACCAGCCCCACGCCCACCTCGAAGGAACTGGAGCAAGGTTACCAATGAGCAACTTAACTCCACCCTCACCCGCGACAACCACACCTGGGCACCCGACGCAAACAATGCAGCCAGACAACTCCACACCTGGATCTTCAACTGCGCAGATGAGCTCACCCCGCTATGTAACCCCAACAGACAACGCCCCAGGAAAGCCGCCTGGTTCATCACCGCTCTCCAAAAAGCCAGACGCACCTGCAGACGCCTGGATAAGAACTGGAGAAACACCAAGACAACCGAAAACCACACCACCTACAAGGACGCCATGACGGACTACCACAACCAGATCAGAGCCACCAAGAGGAACTTCATCCACAACAAAATCCTGGCCAACTCAACCAACTCCAAGGAACTTTTCAGTGTCATTCAGGAATTCACCAATCCACGCAGCGAAGCCACAGACATCACCCCATCCCAAGACCTCTGCGACAAGCTTGGAACCTATTTCCACCTCAAGATCTAAAACCTCTACGACAACTTCATCGACCATCCACCAGGTGCCACAGACAGCCCCCCACCCCCCAGAAACACCAGCCAGCCCACCATCTCCAACTGGACACCGATCACGGCCGAAGACACCGCCTCGACCATGAAAAGCATCCACTCGGGGGCCCGCACTGACCCCTGCCCCCCTCACATCTACCACAGAGCCGCGGCCATCATCGCACCCAAACTACAACGCAACATCAACACCACCTTCAAAACAGGCACCTTCCCAGATGACTGGAAGCGTGCAGAAGTCAGACCCCTGCTCAAGAAGCCCACAGCTGACCCCACCGACCTCAAGAATTATCGGCCCATCTCGCTCCTCCCCTTCGCAGCCAAAGTTGCAGAGAAAACAGTCAACAGGAAACTGACACGATTCATTGAAGAGAACGCCGTCCTCTACCCCTCCCAATCCGGATTCCGAAGCAACCACAGCACAGAGACCACCCTACTTGCCACCACAGACGACATCCGCACCCTCTTGGACCAAGGCCACTCAGCAGCCCTCATCCTACTCGACCTATCAGCGGCCTTCGACACCATCTCCCACCGCACACTAGTCGCCAGACTACACGACGCAGGCATACAAGGAACAGCCCTGGACTGGATCCGATCATTCCTCACCGGAAGAAGCCAAAGGATCAGACTCCCACCCTTCCTCTCCGACCCCACGAAAATCACCTGCGGAGTCCCACAGGGTTCATCACTGAGCCCCACCCTCTTCAACATCTACATGACCCCCCTCGCAGCCATCGTCCGACAACACGGCCTCAACATCGTATCCTACGCCGATGACACCCAGCTCATCCTCTCCCTCACCAAAGACCCCACCACTGCCAAACTCAACTTCCAGAAAGGAATGCAAGACGTCGCAGTCTGGATGACCAACAGCTGCCTGAAGCTCAACGCCGAGAAGACAGAAGTCCTCGTCCTCGGTATTACCCCTTCTGCATGGGACAGCACCTGGTGGCCGACCGCCCTCGGAAGCCCACCTACCCCCCAGACCACGCCAAGAACCTCAGCATCGTACTCGACTCATCACTCACCATGAACCGACAGGTCAACGCCGTCACCTCCAGCTGCTTCAACACCCTCCGCATCCTCCGCAAGACCTTCAAGTGGAACCCCCCTGAGTCAAGGAAGACACTCACCCACGCACTCATCACCAGCAGACTGGACTATGGAAACGCACTCTACGCCGGCATCAACAAGTCCCTACTCCGCAAACTCCAGACAATACAGAACACCGCCGCCAGACTCGTCCTCGGCATCCCCCGACACGAACACATCAAATACACCTACGAAGTCTCCACTGGCTCCCCGTGGAGAAAAGAGTCACTTTCAAAATCCTCACTCACGCCTACAAATGCCTACACAACAACGGACCCAAATACCTCAATGACAAAATCAACTTCCACGTACCCAAAAGAAACCTCTGATCTTCCAACCTTGCACTGGCTGAAACCCCGCGCATCCACAGAGCCAGAGCAGGCGGAAGATCCTTCTCTCACATTGCAGCCAAGACCTGGAATGAGCTACCAGCAGACATCAGATGCGCCACCTCCCTGAACACCTTCAGGAAGACCCTCAAGACCTGGCTCTTCGGCTAAACAGATCTGCGGATCCCCCCCCTCAGCGCCTTGAGACCCTCACGGGTGAGTAGCGCGCTTACAATTCCCTGATTGATTGATTGAGGGGTCAGGAGTCAGAAAGGAGGACACACGGGGCACTTCCTGATTCAGTGTAGAGCGACCAGATATGTATGCCAGGGTTTTAATACAGTCATAAGACGTAGGTCCCCTATACAGAGGAAGCATGCACTGTACCTTAATCTTGTCCCTGATGAATCACTCCAGCCAGGGGGTGTGCCCTAAGTGTAGCTTGGTCCGATAGCGAGGATCAAAGGGCCTGGCCCAGCCCAGCCTCTTTCAGCCACTGATAGGCACAGACGGGCCCGCCCTTGGCCCGGGCGCGGCCCGGGCACGCCCGTGCTGCGGGAGTCCTAGCCGATGATAAAGCGCCTCCTGGCGCGAAACGTGGGCGGCGTGCTCACCGCTTAGTGGTGCCGGGAAATGTAGTTCCTCTCCCCTGTCAGGCACCAGTTTGTGGCAGGCAGACAGGCAGGCAAACAAAGATTAACGGATGATAAAGCGCCTCCCGGCGTGAAACGTGGTCGGCGTGCTCACCGCTTGGTAGTGTCGAGAGATGTAGTTCCTCTCCCCTGTCAGGCACGGGTTTGTGGCAGGCAGGCAGGCAGGCAGGCAGGCAAACAAAGATTAATGGGCTCCCACGTTGCGGGAGCCCTGGCTGATGATAAAGCGCCTCCAGGCGTGAAAAGTGGGCGGCGTGCTCACCTCTTGGCGGTGCCGGGAGATGTAGTTCCTCTCCCATGTCAAGCACGGGTTTGTGGCAGGCAGGCAGGCAGGCAAACAAAGATTAACTGGCTCCCGCGCTGCGGAAGCCCTGGCCGATGATAAAGCGCCTCCCGGCGCGAAACGTGGGTGGCGTGCTCACCGCTTGGTGGTGCCGGGAGATGTAGTTCCTCTCCCCTGTCAGGCACGGGTTTGTGGCAGGCAGGCAGGCAGGCAAACAAAGATTTACGGGCTCCCGCGCTGCGGAAGCCCTGGCCGATGATAAATCGCCTCCCGGCGCGAAACGTGGGTGGCGTGCTCACCGCTTGGTGGTGCCGGGAGATGTAGTTCCTCTCCCCTGTCAGGCACGGGTTTGTGGCAGGCAGGGAGGCAGGCAGGCAAACAAAGATTAACGGGCTCCTCCAGCAGTGCATGACCTCTTCTCCTGTGCCTTGAGGTGCTCAAAACACCAGTTTGCCATGCTTGGGGTCTGGTTTTCCCATGATGTAGGCTGCTATGGTGTCTGACAGGCACAGTAGAAAACATACTGCTGCTTCCACACCGCACATGCGTAGCCACCAGCACTAGGCTGCTGATCCATTACGAGACTGGCATCCCAAACAGTACCTACTCTAGGTAGTAGATGTCTGCTATGGTTATCCACCGTAGACTGTGCCCTGAGGTGAGGAAGATACACATACAGACATTCCCTCAACTAATCCCTTTGATATACCAACGTGTGACTGGATTGCGAGTGTTGAGTGAGGAATTGTCTGTTAACTATCAGGGAGTGAACTGCATTTCACAGAAGCCACCAGACAAGCCAACCCTCGAAGACCTGATTAAGGGAGGAGCCTGTGTATATAAACTACTCCCTTAGAGTGGGCTGGTGCTTGTCAAACTGCCAAGAAGCTTCACGAGTGTGGAATCTCCCCTTGTATGACCCCAGCACATTCTTTACCGAACGCTTCCTCCTGTGGATCTTGTCTCCGTACCACAAGGAACTTGTCTTGCTTACTCTCACTGCATTATTTGCCGAATGCCTTCTTCAACTTATGCTCTTCTGGCACTGCAAGGATACTATTCAGCGCTTTTGTTCCTGAAAGCTTGACTGTAGCATCAGTAGCTTCTGCTTCACCGAAACAGTGTCTCACAGGAAGGAGAGAGGAATACTCTGTAACGGCGGATTATTGTTTTGATTTACAAATACTTAACGCTCTTGCACAGACAGACCGACCGAATCTGTGTGGAGCGCTTTCTTTTTAGTTAACTTGGCTACCACACTAAAGTGTTTTCAATGCTTGCAGGGCATCTCACCTGTGTTCTTCCAGCTCCTGTGAAGTAACAGGAGGAGAAGAAGTCCTGCCATGTTATTGGGAAGATAAGTACCAGCCACGCTCTTTTCTATGATTATTTACTTTATTCATGTTGTTATCTAGACAGCTACGTGAACCTGGACTTGGTCTTGGAAGTTAATAGACTGCCTGTATTTTGCCCACGGAATTCAACTGACCTTTCTGATGGTGTACTTTCCTTATAAAAGCTGCTCTACTGTGAAATGCATGGTCTCATGTAAAGCATACTCTCACAGCGAAAGGCGTGTTTCTCTTAGATGAGAGTGAAGACTGTAGAGGCCTTCCTGTGACATACCACAGCTGTTTATTGTTTTATCCATTTCCCTTTTCCCCTGTTGCACTTTTTCAGGGTAGTGTTTTTTTTCTCTCTCTGTCGGTCTTTATGGGGAGGAGTGGGGAAACTGTCATCGCCCCCTCTGGTTTTTTTCCTGAAGGTTAGTGGCTTGTGTTCTCTTCTAACCTGACAAAGTCAGCACCAGCCCAAACCACTACACAGGCATAGGGCATCCCAGTAGTTCACTCTCCCTCTGATCGAAGGCTCAACCCCAATAATGCAGGGTTTTCAAGAAAAGGTCCCCATGGGGCAACACCACCATCTATTCTCACTTGGGTCCTGAGCACCCTCAGTCCGATTTACCCACTGTGCTTTGCGCATCGGTGCAACAGCCGGCATGGATTTCACCCACAATACAGGTGGAGGGGGCACAATCCTATCCAGCCGCCCCCAGCTCCCCCCAGCTCAATCCACTCACCTGGCCCAGTGCGTCTACTTATCACAAAGTACAGCCACAGCGAGGGAGCACACAATGTTGTAGGTCACAAGGGGCCCTCCACGATTGGTATTGGGCCTCAGCAGCACAGCCCCAGCGACCTCCTCATATGTAGCCACAGTCCAGAATTCAACCACCCAACTTGGCAGGCAGTGAAGCGGGAGGCCTCAGGCTCACAAGCAGCCCCTGTATGGCCAGCCCACCAAGGCACAGCCATGTGTGCTGTGACCACTGGCTTTATCGGTGCACTCAAGCATCACTGCCTCAGTTTGCTGCAATTTCACTGAGCCCCATTCTTCTCAGGGTGGTCTAAGGGTGCTGCATTGGTATGATTTGCAGAGGTAGTTCTGTCATCGGATGGCATTTTTAAATAAAATTGGTATAGTGGGACTTGGAGTGTTATGACGCCATCTTGGCTGCCGGGTAGACCTGCAAACCAAGCTCACATATCTTATATAATTCCTGACTTTGGTTTGTAGAGAACTGTTGTTCAAAACATTTTCAGTTTCAAACAGAAACATATGCATATTTGCACAGGATGGGGCTACCTTGGAAACCTTCACTGTGCCCTATACATCTGGAGATAATATTTCCCAAAATATCGAAAACATTTCAATTCAGGATATTGTGCATTAATTTCTAAAGCAATAATTTTTCATTTCAGTTTGATCATTTTGTAATAGGCGCCACTGAAAAGTATGCTCTCTTCCTTCTTGTAGTGTTGAAGTATATAATATGTTCAAATCCAGATTGAATTAACTCTATTTCGCTTACAATACAAGGACTGAAGATTATTCAAATATTCTTTTGCATCATGTAGGTACATTGTGATTTTTTTGGGCCAGTGGTGTAAAAGGTTTTCCACATATATTGCAGGAGATTGTGGGAGAGACATAATTGCTGCTCATATATGTCTCACAGGGATTTATAAATCCTCATGGAGTTTACATACACGAGAGAAATAGACATTTTCAGAATTTTGCTAAACAGTAATCCAGTTGAGTAAATATGTAATCCAGTAAAGTAAAGTAAAGCTAAGTGAATATGTTGACTAGCATGCTGTTTGCACACACTTCAGGTATGTCTGGATTTGTACTAGTCATATCTTCCTGGAACGAAATGAGAATAATAAAATACCTGAATATTTTAAACATTGAATTATCACCTGAGAACTATGCGTGGATGAAAACTTCAGAATGCCTTTATAGTTCCAGTCCGACATGACTGTTGACGGAAAGCAGGAACCACAAAGAAAAGAGAGAACCATCCTTTTTATAAGGGTATATTGGGGAGGACTTGTGGCCATTCAGCTGGCATGTCTCTGCTGTACAGTACATGTGCAAGAGGGATTCTATTTATTCTCCTGTGGAATTGAGTTGTGTCATGCTTCAACCCCTCATGATGTTGAGACCAACATGAAAGCAGCATGGTTTTAGTTGTGTGATGAGAGAAGGAGACCTCTGTTGCATGGGAACACAAGTAAGCCCAGAAGGGCTACTTTAACAAATGACTCATTGTAGGGATGACATTTGTCTCTCCTACGGTGAACACCAGTAAGGCAGATGCTTCCCAACCAAGAACATGTAGTGCAAGCAGATTATGCCTCAATGGGCGGGCCATGAACAGTCGACGTTGTAACTGTTAGTGTTGCAGAACAAAAGAAAATGCTCACTGAGGCATGACCAATGACAGGCCAGGCCAACAGTCTCGGAGGCAGCAAGTGGTAAGGAGTGAACACGAAGCCCATGATCATGGAAGGGCCACAGGAAATGGCACTCAAGCAGCAACAGAGCATTGGAGAGTTAACATGGCATGAAAAAAGGATTCCAAGGAAGGCAGGACTTTGGGATTGAAAGTGCAGAAATAGCCAGTGACACTCAGAGAGAATGTGTAGAGAAGTAACAATGGCAGCCCTTGTAGAAAGGGAGTGAAGCCCCCAGGAATGCGGTGGCCTAATGCAGGTGGAAGACATTTGAAGGGGCACTTTCTTAACTGAGTGCACTTGGTTCTGGTCCAGGATCCCAGTGAAAAAGAGTAGTTCTACCATGGTGTCTACTTCCAATACCATAGGAAGGGATGGGTGTCTGACAGGCCAAAAAAATGTGAGGCTAAAGGTGGACATAGCAGTGCTCATCTCATGATGATTAGTCTGGGAGCTGCTAAAAGCTAGAGAGTGGCAAAGTGCATGTCAGGCGTAGATGACAAGTAAGAACTCTTGGTGGAGCAAAACAGTGGATGATCACAGTCTTGGAGCAGGGGACCCACGGTCCATCTGTAACAAGACAGCCAAAGGTCAGCAGGCAGGCGGTGTGATACTTGTGTATGATGTGATGCTGGATGGAATTTCTTTGGGAATGACAGAGGGGGCAATCCAGGAATGTGAAGGTGGTGCGGGCAGGATGAAGGTGAAACACGCAGGTCAAAAGCACACTCTAGCAAGGGTGTCTGGAGTGGTTGGAAATGAGTCAGATGGAACAAGGATAGGGGAGTCAATTCTAGAGAAACAAAAGGATAAGGGAAAAAATGTCATAACAGGTCTGAATACGTTGACTGCTATGCAGGGTTGGACTGGCCTATCAGGCAATCAGGCAGTGCCTGATGGGTGGTCTGTCAGATAAGTGTATGAGACAGTTTTATTGGCTGTTTGCGGGCCAGTTTTATGGTCTGCTGGGTTTGTTTTTTTTTACTGTTGATTTCCATGATATTTCCACAAACATCGCATGCAGCAAACACAAAAGAAAGCAGGCTCATACATTGCAAAATACCCATATAGCGTGTCTTTACAAGTTCAAAACTGGCCTGATTTGCAAATGAGAGACACTTTTTTATCTATCTAATGGCATATTTATGAGTGGGGTTGTGTCGCGCTTGCACCACAAAACATGGTGCATGCGCGGTGCAAGCCCAAAATGCAATTTATTTAGCCACAGAAGGCCACATTGCGTGGCCCTAAGTGGCATCATAAATCTATAGTAACACAACGCAGCACAAATCACTGTGTTGCATTACTCTACAGCAGAGAGGTGTTCCATGGGTGTTGAATGGCTATTTCCATGCCACATCCATGTTTTTTTGCATTCCCAGATTTACCAAAAGTGGTAGACCTGAGAATGCGTCAAAATGCTACACCTTCCCAAGTGAGGCATAGCGAGGAGAAATACCTTTATCTCCTTGTTACTTCCTCTTTCTATGGGTGCTGCATTCTCGTTTAGATTAGAGTGGGAATAGTAAATGTCACCAATTTAATGTCCAACGCCTTCCCCAAATTTGTTTAGGTTGGAGAGGGAATAGTAAATGTAACCACTTTAGTGTCCAACTCCTTCCCCAAATTGTTTTAGATTGGAGTGGGAACAGTACATTTAATCCCTTTATTGTCTAAGACTTTCTCCTAATTGGTGTAGATTGGAGTGGGAATAGTAAATGTAACCCCTTTAGTGTCCAATGCCTTCCCTTAAATTGGTTTAGATTGGAGTGAGAATAGTAAATGTAACCCCTTTAGTGTCCAACGCTTTCCGCCAGTATGGTTGGATTGTGTGACCCCTTTAGTGTCTATCAATTTTTTACTTTGATTTGTATACTGTAGAAATAGTATGTGTTATTTTAATACTATTGTCTGTCATTAGAAATATGATAAAAGCATAATTAGGTGTATTTATGTATACAATAATATTTATTAATTACTTTGTTTTATGTAATGAAGACATTTGACACATTTTTATCTTTTATTTATTTTTTCAAACATTATTAATTGTTTTTTTTTACATTTTCTATGTATTATTTCACATCACAGGTTTTGTCTACGATCGTGTGCTCTGGCCAATTGGAATTTACTTTTTTTTTTTAAGGAACTCATTTTTAGTTTATAGTAAACCAATGCTTTTTAATTTTATTTTGAATTTGATTTCCTTTTTTTTAGTTTTCATGGAGTGCTTATTTTTTAATTTCACTTTTTGGGGGTTTTATGTTTCCTACATACTTTGGATTGCTTTGATGTATTTTTTTGGGTTTGTTACATTTTTGAATTTTTTGGGGGAGGCTGCTTGGGCGATATTTTGGGTGGACTGCTATTTTTAAATACTTGGCTACAGAAAGAGCTGTAGCTACAGCATATTAAGTATTATTTGTTTTATTTCCTTTTGGGTGGGAAATGTAATTCTAATACATTTGTTTAATATTATATAATTGTTATGTTGAATTGTTTGTTTTATGTGTTGTAATTATTTTATGTAATGGATTGAATCCATTTTTTAAAACTTTTTGTTAGTGATTGTTACATTTTGCTTTGAATAATTTATATATACTTTTATTATATCAGTATTTGTTAATATTGTTATTGTAATTGTATTTTTGGACTGATGTAATAAAATATATATTTTATTTAAAATATAATATGTTTGGTTTGTTGGTTTAGAATATATCATAGTTTTGAGGATTTTGGTAGGTTCCTATTTATTTTATAATATGCTTTAAGCACTCATTTCTAAGTAATCTACTCCTTTTTTTATTTATGAAAAGTTTAATTTTAAATTGTAGCATATCATGCACTCTTTTGGTTTGTTTGCTAAGTCGAGGGGTAATTTGAGTAACGGATTGTTCCATTTTTACTTGTTGGTAACTTTTCTCTTTTTGTAATGCTTCTATAAATTTGTAAAATGTTGGTTGGGTTCTGCCTTATTTGGATTGAAAGGTATTGTGACATCATTCCACTGCGTTGTTTGTTTTGGCTTCCTGTGCCACGGTGCTGTTTTCCACCCTGGTATTTGGAATTTGGGTCTGTGTCCTGAGTGATGCAGTGGGCAAACCCAAGCGTCTTCACAAATAGTCCATTACGGAGCTAAGTTTGTTTTCATTTTGTTAGTAGAAAGGGCTTTAGTGGTTGGATACCTCTGTGACAGGGACATAGGCTAGTGCTATCATTTTTTGGATTTCGAAGACAAATTGGCTGTTTGTAGAATATTCTACTCAGTGCAGATTTTTGGAGGTTTCTCCATATACTTTGATTGAAATGATGGTAACAGCATCGTATGGCTGTGTGGGGGTACATTTTTAGAATGATTGGATTCATGGCTTGCTTAAAGTCTATGGTTATTTTTTGAGGGCAGTAATTATTTGTTTTGTGTTTGATATGGTTTAGGAGCTCGCAGTAAGTGCTGCTTTGTTTATATGGAAGTAAGGCATATATTAAAGGGATATTTGTGTTTTTGATATTCTCAATATATGGTGTATATCTGAGTGAAAGGCTTGGGACGCATCCATCATCCATGTATCACATTGTCTCAGTTTTGTAAGTTATCTGCTTTAGAGAATATTAGGATTCGTTTTTCTCGTTATTTAGGTTTTCAAGTAAAAGGAAAGGGGTTTCTTTTTTTAAAAAAATTATTTTTATTTGATATATTTTTAAAGCCATGAGTACACTGGATAAATACAGCAGTAGAGAAAACAAATACAACAAAAAAGGAAAATGCATTAGGCCAAGGGAATGTCAAAGCTCTATCATTTTCATTTGGTCACAATAAAGAAGTTATTACCACAGTAGGAAGCCGAAAATGAAAGAGCATGAGAAAAAAGAATAAGATTACTACAAATGATAATAAGAAGTGGTAAGTGGTTAAACCCATTGTAGACCGGCCCAGACCCTGTTGAGCCTGCCCAGTGCATGAGGGCCTCTAGCCTTAGCCAGAGCTAACTCATATTCAAACACCTGTCTGATGAGTGCCCAGAACTCTTTAACATTTGGACTGATAGGACTTATCCACGACCTAGCGATACAAAGGCAGGCACAGGCAATAGCGATAGAGTAAAAAGCCTTCTCAGAGTTATTAACATCATGCTTAAGGCCAAGAAAGATTTCTTTATCAGTAAGCTGCACCTGGCGACCGCCTTGCGCTGCTAGTGTTGTAAAAACCTGCTGCCAATAAATCCTAAGCATTGGGCAGTCCAATAGCATATGCTTTAGGTCTGCGGCATATAAATTGCATTTGGGGCAAAATGACTTATCAGGGAATCAGCATGTTGTCCACTTAGATATGAGCTCGGAAGTATAGTAGAGCATAAACACTGTTTTGTGTTGCTGCAGTTTTAAATTGATAGAGACAACTGCTCTATCTAGGATACCCAGTGACTCCTGCACTTCTTCGGCCGTGATATCGGTGTTCACTAGCCGACTTAGTTTCCTAGATATATGCAGGTTGTCATCAAGAACAAATGCCATAAGTTTCTGATATATTACACCTATGGTGCCTTTTCCATTGTTCTTATAAATACCAGTCAATAACTCAGATGTATATGATAGAGTAAGTAATTTTATCCCATTTAAAAGATAATCTCTGACCTGGAGATATTTAAAAAAGGAGTTATAAGGAAGCCCAAACTCATCTCTGAGCGCCATAAATGAACTCAAGCCCTGATTGTCATATAATTGACCCAGCCAAATAATGCCTAAAAACTGCCAAGTTCTTCCAACTGCATCCTGGAATATATCGGGCAGAGTAGGGTTGCCCTATAAAACTGTATAATAATGCAGCAGAGGCAGAGAATACCTCTGAGATATCTCACGCCAGATCCTTGTGTTGTCCCTGGTTACATTAAATTTGACCCGCTTGTAGTAGTTGGGATCAGAGGTCTTATAAAGCATGAATCCAATATTCTTCCCACAAGCTAATTGATAAGCTTGTGAAGTAAGTCCAGCTTCCTGCCCATTCAGCGAACTCCACATCCGTCCTTTAATTGGAGCCCAATAATAGAGCTTAAAGTCAGGGGGCCCGATTCACGAAAGTAATCTGAGACAAAGACCTAACTTTATGACTTTTGGTATTCACAAAAGGCATTTAGGAGTAGTAAAGTTAGGATTCCTAACTTTGCTACTCCTAAACTGAGAAAACTCCTAACTTTACTACTCCTAAATGCCTTTTGGGAATACCGAAGGTCGTAAAGTTAGGATTTTTCTCAGTTTAGGAGTAGTTAAGTTAGGAAACCTAACTTTACTACTCCTAAATGCCTTTTGTGAATACCGAAAGTCGTAAAGTTAGGATTTTGTCTCAGATTACTTTTGTGAATCGAGCCCAGGAAGACTAAAGCCCCCTTGTTTGTAAGGATGAGTAATACAGTGAAGGGCCCTTCTGGCACGTCTATAACCCCATATAAAACTGCTTATTACGCTTTCCAAGCGCTTAAAAAAAGAATTCGGAACCCTAAGAGGGATTGAACGAAAAAGGTATAAAAACTTAGGTAAGATATTCATTTTAATTATATTGCACCTGCCAATGATACTGAGGGGGAGCCGATGCCAGCTGCATAGTATGGTAGTGACAGCTTTGAAGAGTGGTTCATAATTCAAGGATATAAGCTCGTCTACCCTGCTACAAAGGCGTATACCGAGGTATGTGGCTGTATTAGTGACCCCCAAAGATGTTGGTAAGATATCGGGCTGGTAGTTAAGAATTGTTTGAGTTTTTGATAAGTTCAGCTTATAGCCGGAGAAAGAACCAAACTGTTCGGCTTCATTTGTTATAAGAGCTACCGTTTTAACAGGGTTCACAGAATAGAAAGCAATATTGTCCGCATATGCGGTGACTTTTAATTCCATACTATTCACGCTTACTGGGAGAATACCAGTATTTTGCAAAAGATGCCTTATAAAAGGCTTGATGTAAAGTGCGAAGAGTAAAGGGGATAGTGGACAACCCTGGCGGGTGCCACTCTGGACAGGGAATTGTGTAGATGATAGCCCGTTCACATTAACAACCGCAACTGGATTATTATAAAGTTTCTGAATTAGAGTGGCAAACTGGGTCCCCAGTCAAAATTCTAACATTGTCCCCCAGAGTGCCTCCCATGCTACCCTATCAAAAGCCTTCTCGGCGTCCAGCATGATCATACCGATCGATGTTGCTAGTTTGCCGGATACGTCGAAGGTCGCTATAGCGGTGTTAATGTGTGACACCGTATCTCTCCCAGGAACAAAACCATGCTGCTGTGGAGAAACAAGCTGATGTATATTAGAAGCCAAACGTGTGGCCAAGATCTTTGAGAATACTTTGGCATCCGCGTTAATCAAAGAGATCGGACGATAGGAGCCTCTGTCTTCCGGCGACATTCCCTTCTTGAAGCCGGAGCTTGCCCTCTATTAGAGATATACGTAGTAAGATCCGTAACCTCTGGAGGCAAGATATCCCCAAACACTTTATAAAACTCCAGAGGAATAGTATCCTCGCCAGTGGCTTTACTCGTGGGCAGAGCCTTGATTGCACCCTCCGCCTCGCCTAATGATATTTCTTCTTGTAATGTCATTGCTTCGTCAATATTAAGTCGTGGAAGATGACTCTCTCGTAGATAATCAGGAAGCCTGCTTTTATTCGAAAATGATTCCCCATATAATTTAGCATAAAAGGCTCCGAATTGTTCCACAATCTCGTGAGGTTGAGTGTAGGGGAGCCCATCTTCTCCCTTAATTACTCTAATTTTCGATTTTGCCTTGCTATCTGCTATCTGTAATGGCAAAAGTTGACCAACCTTCTCCCCGTATTCATATTGTTTAGCCTTGTACTTATTAAAATTGACAGCAATTTTCTCCATAAGTCTTCTACTCAACATAGACCGTTTTTCTAACAGCTGTAAATAGATCTCGCGTTCAGTCGTATCCCTGGACTTAACTGCCTGTGCGTGCCGTTGTTCTAAACTAATATATTCACTGCGATTTTGTTCCGTTTCTTGAGCTAACTGCCTATTCCGAGCCAAAATAAACTGTTGTGTTGCCCCTGTAATAAAAGCCTTCATACAGTCCCAGACTACATGAGCCGCAGCAGTGCCCTTGTATTTACCTAAATATTCTCTCAGTTCAACCCTAAGATGGATACAATAGTCTGGGTTGTTGAGTAAGTACCTGGGAAATGAGAAAGATCGATGACCACCCCTTACATTTTGCTCCACCCATAGTGTTAATGTCAGGGGGTTATGATTAGATGTTACTTTGGGGCAGATTTACATTTGGGCGTTTACCATAAGCGATCTTTTTGCAAAAATCATATTGATAGGTGAATAGTGTTTATGTGGATTAGAATAGAATGTGAACCCTGGCAGCACAGGATAGAGCGTCCTCCATGCATCTTCGAGTTGATAAATGCGCATAAGCTCGAAAATTGCAGCTCGGGTTCTGTACATTCTGCCCAATGTCTTACAATTTGTAGTATCAATTTTCTGATCCATTATACAATTAAAATCCCCCATATTTGGTGAATCGGGAAAGGAAGATGATGGATTAACCCCGCCAGGGAGGGCGCCGCTCGGACTCCTGTCGATCCTCCAGCCCCTGTTCCCCCCTCACCGATGGAGAGCAACTTACATGGAAGGTTGGGTGATTCGGCTTAACTGAGTACAAATGTTTAGGCTGTGTTCTTCACCGCTCCGTGACTTTATTCATCTTGACAGATTGGTGCAGTGGGGACCTGTGGCTCTGCCTGCATTTCATGGCTGCGACAGCTTTCAGCGCAGCTCCGCTGTCGATTTCACCGAGGCACCTGGATTGAGGATGGCTCCGCAGCGGCTTCCAATCCTGAAGGGACGCGGCCAAGCTGGGGAATTAGTGGTTTCAGCATCGAGCGTGGAGGACGCAGCGGTTACAGCGCGGGCTCCTTCTGACTACACAGGGGGGTGAGGAAGGGCATCAGAAGCGCCAACCGACTCCTCGCTGGGGAGACCAATCCTTCAACTCCTCCACTCGGGGAGAGCTGGCGGCTTACTCCAGTCCATCAGAGCTGTGGACTCCACTCCAGGGGATGAATTGGTCGAAGTCCTGAACTCGGCAGCAGCAGCAGCACCAACACTGGGGAATCGGAGTAACTCTACAGGCGACCGAGTAAGCCCGGACATGGGGGATGATATGGCAGGGAATTTTTGGCTGTGGGGGATATTGAGGAGGGAGTCCCCCTCTAATGTGAACACTTTTGTTCTTCAAGAGCTAGCACCCCCCTCGCTTCACAGAGGCTCATCTCCACACACATAAACCTTATGCTTACAAACTGTGGGCATAAGCTCAGTGCTCCAGGACGGCAAAAACGACTCGGTCACTGGGGTCCTACACAGATAGCCCCTCTACTGACTTCTTCTGTGCCTTCGACAAATCCGGTGGCAGACTTGTTGGATGGGTCAGGGGCGCACCCTGGGATATTGGACACCCCATCGAACACTTTGAATACTGCCGAGCCTCATAAGCCGGACTCTGACTCAGCACAAGTAGATCAGTCCATTTTGCTTAAAGAGCCGATCGTTTCAGTGAAGCCCAAAACCATCGTTGGTAACTCCCTCGCTGGTGATAAATCTTCAGGAGCGAAAGGATCTAAAGGAGTCAGGGGGGCAAAAGGAGGGGGAAAAGGAGGGCGAGGTCGAAGGGGCTCAAAGCTCGATCTCACTGTTACTGAGGAGCGTCTCAAAAGTACGGCCCAAGCTCAAGTCAAGGATGGCTGCACCGCTAGCCCCTTACGCAGATGGGTGGCTTCTAAGGGTGAGGTGAAAGCTATAATTTCCAGACTGTCTAGGCCATGGCCAAGTAGAAGCCTCAGCTCAATCATCAGAGGAGATACTTCATCAACCCCAGCCGACCATATGGGGTTTGAGATTACAAACTCGGGCCCGGCCCAAATTGAAGAAAATGGTGGAGTCTCTGATGGGTCCCTCAATATACCTATTGTGGCTACATCTCCGTCTCCAATCCCAGCATTCGAAGACGAGATGGACTATATAACCGAACCGATAGGCCATAGTGCAAGATCCAATAACCAGGAGGAACCGTAACTATCCAAGATCCTGCAGGTTTTAACTGCTAAAAGAGTGGAAGCTCAAGACTTTTATATTCAAGCTACAGCTGACAATCGGGATTTTAAACAGGCGCTAATGGATGTCACTACTAAGGTCACCTCACTCTCCATAGACGTTTCAGATCTACAGCAGCGGGTTATGACAGTGGAAGAATCTAGCACCACTACCGCTGGCACTGTCAAGAATCAAGAGGCCCTGATAGCGGCTCTACAGGTCAAGGTTGAAGATATGGAAAATCAGCAGCGACGCAATGATAGGCGGATCTTTGGAATTCCTGAAGGGAAAGAAGGTTCAGACCCTAGAGCGTACATAGTCAGCCTGTTTCAGCAGGTATTCCCTGACTAATCTGACTGGGATATGGATTCACAGGTGCAGAGGGCTCATCCGCTACCTCCCTTCATCCCACAGCAGCCCCAAAATAGGCCATCTCATCCTCGTCCTATATTAGTATATATAGGTAACTTTTTGCTCAGACAAGCATTATTTTTTAAGGCCCGCCCTATTGCTTCTGTCAAACTGGACTCAATGACTATATTTTGCAGGTCTGATCTCCGCAAGGCTACAATGGATCGGCGGTGGAGGCTCCACCATCTGATAGATCCATTTAAGACAGTATGCACACAAGCATTCTTGCAGGAGCCTGCTCGACTGAAAGTACATAGAGATGGGCGGACATATATTTTTCATACTGAGATGGATGCTAAGCAAGCCTTGAGCCACTGGGGGTGCGGCAATCCAGCCTAGTGTTGGGTGACCACGTGGCCATCTGATGGGGGGGCACAAGGGTTAAGTGGTGCTCTGTGAGAAGGATTCTTCTTATCTCCTTTTTTTCTTAGCTGCACAGACCTGTTAGTCTTCTTTCTCTAGTTGCTCAACTGCCTCTCTTTTCTCTCAACATCTTTTTTTCTCTCCCCTCTTTTTAAATTTTTTTTAATTACTGGTGGTGATTGAATATGGTTATGGAAGGGGGCGGGGAGGTCGGGGGGATGGGGGTAGGGATCTGGGAGGGTGGGGGTTAGGGCAGTTGCTCTCTCTAAGCTGTCAGTCAGCGACAGCAAGGGAAGGGGATGATTCCTTTCTGCTGGAACTGGGGGGTGAGTCTAGTGGGGGTGGGGGGCTGGCTTCCATTAGAAGTTAGCATTATGTTAACTTTTTGGCAAAAATTTGGGTACGTGGGTTGGTTGGGGGGGCTAATAGCCAGGGTACAGTTGGAATTGTTTATTTTAGGGATACACTGCAAAGGGACAGTTCAAAAGGGGAAGATAGCAGAGGTAGCAGAGGAAGGACTATGTCATGTCTCAGTTAAAGCTTATCTGCTAGAATGTCGCTGGACTAATCCTAGCCAGGAAATGACGATTAGTGCGGGAGGAACTTCTGACCCTCAAACCACAGACCCTTGGCTTAACTGAAACCCATTTGGCTTATAAAGATAGGTCCATGCTGAATCAATTAGGGTTTGACGTCTTAGTCTGCACCTCTCAAACAATCTCGATACGGGGGCTTGCCTTGTTAAAATCTAAAAATCTAGAAGTGTCAGTGCTGCGAACTTTAGCAAATCCTAAGGGGAGATGGGCCATAGTACAGCTGTCAACTGCCGGTAATACATTTACCATCTGTTTGGTTTATGGCCCCAATATCGATAATCCTGACAAATTTCACTTTTTAAGTACAGAATTATTGGGGTGGGGATCTGATTATTAAAGGAAAGGGTTTTTATTATGTATCATTGTTAAGTATTCAGGTATGTGTATTATTTTGGTACCTTTCTGGGGGCATGAGGGGTATATCTGGTGGCTCTTTTAGTTCATGCAATTAAACATTTTAAAGTGGGGCTAGGCGGCCGTTGGCCTGTTATGTGTTCAGGGACTTATGGTAGTATATCCTTTGCTTGTGGGTTCCTGGGAACTAATGCTTGCCTCTCTTATATCTTGCAATATCTCTCTTACTTCTATTTCTGTTACATTTTGGGGGTGGTTGTGCTCTTTTACATGAATTGCAACATCATTTTTTGTAGTTGCCCTCCCATAGCATGCATCAGAATAATATTTAGTACATTTCCAGTATATGGGTTGTGTTGATGCAGTTTCTTGGCTGTAGGTGTAGCCCATCTGATTTAGTAACTTCTTTCCTTTCTGCAAAGTGATATACTTTGCAGCTTCTGTCACTGTATCTAAAAGTACTGTACTAGTATATATATAGATAGAATATTTTAACAATGGTATATTTAATATTTACATTTAAAAGTATGCAATCACTTCTATTTTTAATACTTACTTGTATGTTGTGTATAGATGGTTTTCACAATTTTGCTGCTTTTCCGTTGGGGGTGTTCTTATGTGGAGCTGGTGCTTTGTTTTCTATTGGATGAAAATAAATTGTACATTTGACTTTAAGTGTTACATTGTTGTTAGTTTCTAGATGTTGAGATGGTTAGGTTTTCTTTGCTTGCTATTTGGGTGAGTTTATACTCTTGTATTAATTTATGTATACTTACTTTCTTATATCTTTTTGATGCTATTGATTTGTTGTTTTTTCCAGGCAGTTTATTGCTGTTTCCAGGCATGGATTTTTCTTTTAGGAAGTCTATGTAAAAAGTTAGAAGTTGAAAAGTATTTTAATAATTATTTGGTATTTAAGATTTTTAAATTTAATGACAATTACTTTTTAGTGTAAATATAAGTTTTACTTACTTGCTTAAGTAGTTGTTGAAATGTATATATTTTTTCTGTAATGGTTTGGTGACAAAGTGCAGCAAAGTGTCCTCGTCCTGCAGTGTTTGTCAATTTTGAAGTGGTTAGTTGTTTAAATGAGTAATATTGGGGGCGTGTCCAAGATGGCGATCGCATAGGACATGCTTTGCGGTCGCTCCGGCCCGCCCAGTTCAATAGCTCAGCAATCGCATCCCATCCGCCGACCTTGGATGCGGGGGACACTCGCACTGTTTGGCTGGCACTCATCAACTGCCCATTGAACGCCTGGACGGCCACAGCAACCTCGCCGGGAGCTGAGGAGAACCGCATGGCCGCCGAGCACGGTGCGCGGCGAGATAGCCCAACTGCCGCAGCTCGTCGCAGAGGGGCCGAGGCCCAGTGATCGAGCCCCCCCAGACACCAAGATTATCCAGTGGCCTCTTTGGGACGACCCTCGCCCCCCACCGGCACAAGGTACTTGTCAGCGTGCTGCTCCCCCCGCCGTGGTGAAGGCTGTTGCCGGCACAGACCCGAGACTGCGACGCTGTCCTGCGAGGCTGCGGCGACTGCAGCGGCGTCCCCCGCGATGCCTCACCTGATTCTGGCAGCCCATCGGTGTGGGGGCGGGTTGCACGGAGGCCGAGGTTAGTGCTGCACCCCCCTGCTGCCCCCCTGTAGTCGCCTGGGGGTGTCCGCGTCGAGGCGGGGATCGCCGCCTGCGGACCAGCGCCGGCTGCAGAGGCGGAGGCGCCTGCCACTCCCACGGGGCCCGGTCTGAAGTGCGGCCTACTCCTGGGCTTACCACCCATCGGCCCAGCTTCTTCGCCTCCTTGCTAACCCCCTTCTGCGGATCCTGACTCCCGCTGCGTGGGATAGGTCCTGGCGGCAACCTTGCAATTAGCCCTACTTGTTGCGGGGCCCTCAGCGTGCTGGTTACGGGGAGGCCTCTCTGACCCTGGGGGAGGCCTGCGGGGGGCCTGCTGATCTGTGACACAAAGGCCCAGTGGGGAAGGTGCGCATATGGTGGATGCAGCTCAGGAGACGGTGTCGCAAATAAGTGGTGAGGCACGCTCCCTCCTACGGCTCTGAACATTATTGTGCTCTGTCTACACGGCTGAACCGACTTTAACCTACGCAGTTGTTTCCACTGTGGGGTGGTAGGCCCTGACGCTACTCACCGGAGCACCAAGCAGCCCGCGCCACCATACACCTCATATAGGCCTGCAAGCAGGATCTACGAGTTCCCCTGCGGGAACGGTGACCGGCCCTGCCCCATTAACAAAGCAGTTAATCCCCACGTGCCCGGGGCGTTGTCCATCCGCCCCGGCGCCCACCCCAGCTAAGTTTGACGTTTCAATGCGGCCCCAGGCGTCACTTGGTGGTGGAGTCCCATCATACAGAGTATTCCCGGAGGTCGACCCCCATGGCAACGGGGTGGCTTCGGAAGGATCGCTCAGTAAAAGACATGCTACAGGCCAAGGCCGCAAGTCAAGGCTCGGAGATGGCGGCTGGGGCAGCGGACGGAGTGGATGCCCCAGCCACGAAGGCCTTCATGACCTCGCTCTTCTCTGCACTTAAGGCGGATCTCCAGGAATTCAAAGACCAACTGGCGGTAGATCTTCGTGAGGTCCGCCGCGATATCTCGGAGACAGGTGACCGGGTTGCGAAGTTGGAGGAGCATGAAAATGGGCGCGACGAAGAACTAGAAATGATGCAGCAGGAAATTCTCCTTCTCAAAGAGCAGCATGTTGCTCTACAGCTGACAGGCGGAAGACCTAGAGAACCGCTCCCGCCGCAACAACGTGCGTATCCGCGGAGTGAGACAAGGAGTGGAAGAAGGTGATATTGGGGAGTTTGTCCAAGCCCTTTTTCATCATATCCTAGGCCCGGAACATACAACTGAGATCCAAATCGATAGAGTGCACCGGGTTGGTCTGCCCCGCTGAAACACTGCACCTCCACCGGACATTCTAGCTTGTGTGCACAATTTCCAACTGAAAGAACTTATCCTATGCAAAGCTAGACACTCGCAGCCTCTGCAATTCCGCGGCCTTGCCCCGATGCTGTATCAGGACCTCTCTGCGGTCACATTGCTCAAACGGCGAGAGTTCCGGCCCATTACTCAATACCTGAGGGGAAAAGGGAACCCCTATGCGTGGGGCCATCCCGTCCGCATCATCTTTAAATTCGAAGGAAAATTACGCCAACTGAGCTCTTTACAAGAAGCCTCTGACCTTTTGGGTCTCCCGCCTTCGGACCCGCCACGCCCACAAAAGGCTTTCACGTCCAGCCACAACAAAGCAGACCGCTGGCACACAGTGGGCTAGCCCTCCTCACCGTCCCATGGGCCAGATGCAGCAGCTCGAGCGAAAGAAAGGGAAAGCGCCCTAGCCTCACTAGCCGGCAGCCCTGCAAATTCATCCCCCGCCTCATCCTTTTACCTAGCTCAACCATGGGATTCTCCACTCGAGCGGGCCGGAGGGCCGTCACCCCTATAACTACATGGACTTCAATCGTCCCCACACCCTGGAACTGTGTTACTATGACGGACATTTGTCATCCCCGCACTGTTGCGGATCTTCCCCTAATGTTACAGTAGTTGGCCAGTCCTGGATCGGTCTTGAAACGCTTTTGCCAATCTTATGGTTTTGTATTTGGGGTTGTTTTTTCCTCTTTGGGGACTGGGTGGGTCCTCTCCTCAGTGAGTCCTTTCGTCAGCTACGTGCACAACGACCGCACACATCTGCCCATTCCCATCCACCACATCCTCTCTGCCCTCTCTCTACCCTGGGCAGCACGCCCTCTCATAGAGCTCACCTAACTCGACCTTTCCCATCTGGACCTTAAGATAATAAGTTTCAACGTTCCGGGTCTAACAACCCAGTTAAGCGGAGGGCGGTATTATCCCTATTGGAAAATTCAGGGGGAGACACATGCCTCATCCAAGAAACCCACCTATTACAAACTGATACCCATCGCTTGCGCCATAGTCACTTTCCTTACCAGTACTGGTCCTCAACAAACAGCAAAAGAGGAGGGGTGGCCATTCTTGTGGCTAAACATTTTAGGGGCACAATAGCGGGGACTGTCTCAGAGATTAAGGGGTGCCTTTTAGCACCGATATTTCAATTGGGTTCCTCTTCCTGCACTATTGCCTCCATCTACTCCCCTAATGACCGCCCAGAGAAATTCTTGCTAGAGGCCTGCGCTGAGGTGTTGCATTCTCCTGATCCAGTGGTGGTGGTGGGTGGTGACCTCAATCTTGTGATGAGCGGGACACAGGATCGTTCTGGTTCCCGCACCGGGGGTGCGGGCGCCCTTTCAGCAAAGGGAGAGGATTGGCTGCGCAATGCAGGGATTAGGGATGCCTGGCGCTGCTTACATCCAGACGAGAAGGATTTTTCATACTATTCGGCCGCGCACAAGACATATGCCCGTCTTGACAATTTCCTAGTCACCCCAGCTGCCTGGACCTTGGTTATGGAGTCTACTATTGAAGCAAGGGCCCTCTCTGACCACGTGCACATTAGCCTGTCCCTGCGCTTCCCCCCCGAGCGCCCTGCCTCATCCCTGCGATGGCGCCTGCGAGACTCGCTGCTTAGGTCCCCGGAAGTAGTTGCGGACATCAGGCGTTGCATTACTGACTATATAGCATCTAATGACGGGGGGCACACCACTCTCCTCGGTATGGGAGGCGCTTAAATTGGTTGCCGAGGAGCTCTCATAGCTAAGGCCGCTTATGAGAATAAGACCAGATGGATGAAACGCGCAGAACTAGAGGCTACAGTGAAAGAATTAGAGGCAATACATAAACGCACGGGTGCTCCCCGAATATGGCGGCAACTGGAGAAAGAGCGCTTACTGCTCCGCAGTCTTGATCTAGACCGAGCTGAGCATGCAGTGGTTCGCCTGAAACACAAGTACTTTGTTGGCTCCAATAAAAGTGGCCGCATGTTAGCACATTGCCTGCGCAGCCAGCAAGAATCCCACTCGGTTAAAACGCTCCGCGATGGGGCTGGTCAATCCCTCTTCGGTGACGCCCACATAGTATCGACCTTTCGATCCTTTTATAAATCGCTCTACATGGCAGACCCCTCTCTTCGGCCTGACCCCTCTGACTACCTCAAAGATGCAGCGGTGACACCCTTGCCTACGGGTGAGGGGGACGCCCTATAGGTGCCTATCCGCACAAAAGAAGTGATATACGTGATCGCCCGGCTGAAGCTACAGAAGGCCCCAGGACCTGACGGCTTCGGTGCCCTTTTTTACAAAATCTATTGCTCTGAACTCGCCCCATTGTTAACCCGCTTGTTTAACTCTTTTGCGGACACCGGGTCCCTTACTCCCTCCATGCTGCAAGCCTCTATTTTGGTTATCCTCAAACCTGGTAAGGACCCAGAACTTTGCAGCTCCTACCGGCCGATCTCTTTATTGAATATAGACGCTAAATTGTTCTCTAGTATACTAGCACACAGGCTAAACCCCTATATGCCGGGTGTTGTTGAGCCGGATCAGTCCAGTTTCATCCCTGGCAGGCAATGTGGGGACAATACCAAACGCATTTGTCACCTAATTGATAAGGTGCACCGGTCAAAAGAAGAAGCCCTTCTTCTAGCGATTGATGCGTTGAAGACGTTTGACCGCGTACACTGGCCGTACCTCTTCGCGACTCTTGAGCGCTTTGGTCTGGGTCCACGATTCCATCACTGGATCGCAAGCATCTACAGTGCACCTCAGGCGGCTGTTCGGGTCAATGGCGTACTTTCTGAGCACTTTAAAGTAGGGCGAGGGACACGGCAGGGCTGCCCCCTGTCTCCCCTGCTCTTCGCCCTCTATATGGAGCCGTTGACCCAGCGACTCCGAGACAACCCCCTTGCACGTGGCATCCCATTTGGCTTAGACCAGCACCTCATTAGTTTATACGCGGACAACCTTATTTTTTAGGTAGCACACCCTCTCTCCTCTTTGCCGGCTATCGTGGAGGACCTCCAGACATTTAGTCAGTTCTCAGGCTTTAAAATCAACATGCAGAAGTCACAAGTGCTCAATCTCACCGCTGATCAGCTGACGGTGGAGACCCTCCGGAATGGCTTTGCCTTTGACTGGGTGTCGGAAGGAATTACATACCTTGGGCTGGTCCTCCACGGGAGTCTTGCGAAAACTGCAGAGGTGAACTACTCTGCCCTAATAACTCGGATCCGCTCAGACATACACCGATGGCGTCGCCTTCCCTTGACCTGGTTTGGGAGACTGTCTGCAGTTAAAATGAATATCCTTCCGCGTGCTCTATATTTATTCCAAACATTACCACTAGAACCCCGCCACACGCCCTGCGACAGATACAATCGGCAATTGAGGGGTTTGTTTGGGGCCCGGTCACCCCGCGATTATGGAAAACTCAGCTTCAACGGCCTAAGAAGCATGGGGGTCTAGCTTTCCCTAATGTCACTCGATACTTCCACGCCTCGCATATATATTATTTGGTGGAGTGGAATCGCCCCATGACTGAGAAATATTGGGTATTCATGGACCAGACAGTGGTGGGACATCACATCTGGCGCGATGCCTGGATGCCGAGGCCGGCCCGCACCTGGGGCCTCTATTCCTCACCCATCACACGTCCCACAATGCTCGCATGGGACAGGGTTTCCCGGAGGGCCAACCTGACCACATTCCTCTCTCCTTTGACCCCGCTTTTCTCGAACCCCGCCTTCCAGCCGGGGATGAATAATGGGGCTGCCACACATTGGATTGAAGGGGGTTGTAAACGTGTGGGGCATCTATTTGACCTTCGGGGCCTTATCCCCTTTAAGGAACTCAATCGGACAACAATCTCTCTGCAACCGATTTTTATTTGCACTCCCAGATGATCCATTGGATCTCTGGGGCCGAAACACGATCCCTCACATTCCGTCCGATGTTACCATTTGAGAAATGGATAATTAACAAAAAGGACGACAAACGCCTTATCTCCGAAATCTATTCTCTCCTTACCACAGCCCTCCCTAGGGCCCGCACTGCCGGACAGAAACACAGGGAGACAGAATTAGGGCGTACGCTGTCTGACAAGGAATGAGAAGATGTCTTTCATCGGGCGCACCACACTTCGTACTCCTCGAGCCACACAGAAACGGCTTTTAAGATCGCAACATATTGGTATTATACCCCTGATAGGATCTCTAAATGGCAACCCCAATGCGACGGTCTCTGTTGGAGGGGATGTGGTAGCCCAGGGACTCTTCTCCACCTACTTTGGCACTGCCCAAAACTAACCCGTTATTGGGAACAGATACTGGATGACATTGATCCGGCTTTCAACACCTCCATACCTCGGCTCCCTGCGTACACTCTCTTAGGCCTCCCTAATGCAATAACCTTTCCCCTGCGCTCGCTTAGGGGTAGGCAAATGGCGCTGGCATTGAACGTTGCACTCAGGGTTATTTTGGCACGGTGGAAATCGGACAAGGTACCGGAGCATATACACTGGGTTCACCAGCTATGGAATCTCTTAGCGATGGAGAAGCTATCTATGTCAGCGGCGGGGAAGAGTAAGGACTATGCCAAAACCTGGGCCCCGTTCTTAGCTATTCTCTCCACGGAATTCCGAGAATTGACCTGCCCACAATACCTCCGCATCCTAAAATTGGTCCCTGATGACACTACTATTATCCCATAGTGATGCGTACTATTGGTCCCCTTTCACTCCCCGACGTGGTGGATCTGTTGTCACATACAGGGCACATGGGCTAACATCTGCCCTTCCTTTGTTTGGTTCACTGAGGAGAAAGGGTGGGGGAGGGAGTGGGTTATGTTTTGATTTCTTTATTGTTTCACTTTATTTCTTGTTCCGTTCAGTGTTTAAATTCGGAATACTACTCGGTGCCTATCGCCTCCCGGGGTCACCATACGACCTCCGTGGCCTCTTGCTTCTCAAATGACATGGGCGCCAGCCCTCAGCTCTGTCAATCGGTTTCTACTTTCTCTTAAGATGCGGCCGGCCCTGTTGGGCTGTAGGCGGCTTGCGGTGTTTAACATTGAGAAGCCCTATTCTTATTGTTGTCTGGCTTGTACAGCTGGATTCCATCTAGCCGGCCCGCTGGGTTGTAGGCGACTCCGTTCTGTCTCTCTGCTTTGTATTCTGTCAATAAAAACAGATTTAATACTAAATGAGTAATATTTAGGTTGAAATTTAAATGTTTCTAGTTTATGCTTTCAGGGGCAGATTTACAAGCCCCTTGCGTGACTTTTGCGCTGCAGTTGCGTCACTTTTTTGACGCAACAGCGGCGCAAACAATGCAGCCTATTTACAACGTGACGCATCTAGGGAGATGCATCACGTTGTAAAGCCCTGCGTCACATTATACCTGCGTCAGGTATAATGTATGCAGGGTGGGCATTCCCACGCAGGAAGGCCTCATAAAAGTGACTCAGTGAAATCTAAAAGATTTCACTGCGTCACTTCTAGGACGCCACTGCATCAAAACCTTACGCCTGCTTGAAGCAGGCGTAAGGAGTGACGCAGTGTAGTGGGAATAGGCCTCAAAAAGCATTGCTGGAGTTGCGTCGTGCTTGCAAAACGACTCCAGCAATGCATGACTTTTGCCCCAACAGATGCGTCAGAATTTCTGACGCATCTGTCAAGCCTTGCGCCATGGTGCGCCGTATTGTAAATACGGCGCATCCATGGTGGCGCAAGGGTTTGTCAGTGTGGCGCAGGGAAAGTGACGCATCTCTACAGATGCGTCACTTTCTTGTAAATCTGCCCCATAGTTTTTTGGAGTTGTATTGCTATAATTTTTTGTTATATATTTTTTGGGATGATAAGTAAATGTAATATATTTTTGTTTAGTTTAAGTATGAGTATAAAACATTTTTGTTTTATTTTAAGCAATTGTTTTTTTAATAGAATTATTAGTTATTAGTTATTTTGGCCATATAATTTTCATTGATGTTGTGTGTTTCGATATATTTGACATATTATATATATTTTTAAAGGTAGCAATATTTTTGTAGCCAATATTTTTGTTTTTGATATAGTTAAAAAACAATATTTTTAACAATTATATTTTTGTTCTCGATATTTGTGCTTTTACCAGTTAAGTATAGGTAGTCAATATTTTTGTGGTCAATATTTAATTTCAAATATTCTTGTGTTTTGCTATTGTATGCATCTATATTATATCAGTGATCCGCCGGAGCAATTGGGCAATCATCTGAAATTAGTCAACGGCATGATGATAACAGTGCGGGAGAAACTTGTGAAAGAATTACAGGTGGGTGGATGGCACAGCCTTTTACACCTGCTCATTTCAGTATTTTGCCTGGCCCCGAAGAAAACAAAGGAAAAAGGCTTGAAGGTGGGTCAATTAATGTTTATGTTGATCAGACCTAATATTCTCTTCCATAGGCCAACACTGGTGAAGCCATTGAGATGATCCAAAGATGTGGAGTAGTGGCTGAAATTTGTAAGACTGATTAATGCTAATATACCAAGATAATTTAACTTATCAGCGACTGAAAATGAAGCACAGATCTTTGTAGTCAAGGCAGTGCTATTGGGCTGCTCTATGGTGTAGCCTGTGAAAAAACGTTCAGTTTATTTCCAGATAAGTGGGAAAGATAGTATCAGGGTAAAAACAAGTGCCGCAGTTCATCAACCATTTTAAATTCATAGGCAGAGCAGGTAGTCTTTGAGAATGCAAGTGTTAGATGAATATACTGTCCAGATGGCCACTGATTTCAGAGTGCCTTTGGCCTCAGATGAAACAGAAGGCCCTGTATTGACCATTACATTCCTTAGCATTGAGTTGTTTAGAGGTTCTGGTGTATTGCTTGCCGAATTACAAGCTGCACTCACTAAAGACGTTGCTGCAAGATATGGGAAGTAGGTAGAAGTGTGACTATGGACGCTACAACAGGGTATAGGTCACTTGCACTATGGTTGCAGGATGATTGTTCTGGGATGAGAGTTTTGCATAAGAAAGTCACTCACCATGAGTGGAGCATCAAAACCTCAACATAGGATAAATGTTACCACAGGGCAAGGCATGATTTGCCGATCTGGATTCGTTTTCTGGACAGCTACAATGGAGCGTCAATGTGGCTGCAAACGGACCTCGTCGATAGGACAATAGGAACCTTTTCCAATGGATTGGGGAGGGGATTTCTTCCTTTACTGGAAGGGAAATTAGTGCACAGATATATGGCTGGTTAGCTGAAAAAGAGAAATCATAGCATGATTTTTTTAAAACTCTTTTGGCCTTGAGGCTATGAGAATAAGATTTGAACAACAAGAAGAGGACATTTATCATAAATTTTTTGGCAGAGGTAAGGATTGGCCCATCGAGCGATGGGTATTGTAGCTGTTGATGTAGATGGTCTTGCATTTTTCACCAAGGAAAGATAATGTGCAGGACTAGGACATATCAAGAGTGGATTAGGAGGTGGCTGAAAAACTAATTTTCAGATGTCGAAATTCCATCAGTTTACTCTGGAACTGGAACACCTTCTCGCAGCAGTGCCCAACATCTTGTAGACACTAGAAAGGTGAGGTCATTGCAGTTGGCAGGAGATTTGATTGCCCTGTTTAAGAAAAAGTCTAATCACAGGCATGGAAGAGTTTGTAAAGAGTGGTGCCAAGAGGAGAGTCTGCAACAGGCTGGGCATGTTGGCACAGAGACGTTAGGTGATAACCATTGTGATGTTCTTTATCAACCAGACTTTGACACAATAACAATTTTAGGGAAAATAGCAGGGGTAGGTTTCTAGAGGAAATGCTTTTCTGATTTTGAACTTAAAGGCAGAGAATTTGTGTAGTGCGTAGTTATAAAATGTGTTAGAAAGATGGGGAGGAAATTAGTAAAGAGACATATGAGTTTGGTGGAAGTGTTATAAAGTATTGTGAGACATATGATATTCATGTGTGCATCTGCCACAGAATTCTTATTGAACCATGCTATTTGTACTATCTTGTGTTTTGGCACATCCAGGGTCTCTGAAGTGGTAGGGGCCAGGGACTATGAGGGTCTGAAGGTAGGGAACTTGCTATGGATCGTGTATGGCTGCAAGACAGATCATAGAAGCAAAGGCATATTGGTGATGTTGTGATAGTCAGAAAATAAGTGAACATGCCCATTAACTACTTACAGTAGGTATGCTGGGTTGTGGGGTCAGGGCAGAACAGAGCAATACAGGAAGAGTATGGAAGCAGGGTGATGGACAGGTTTTTTGGGGGGAATGGTGCAAAATATTTGTAGGATGGTGGTTGGCTGCCTGCTAATTATAGGTTGTCTTCATTCAGAATTGCAGCAGTGACTGAAGAATGCACATTGGGTTAGGGGGAGCACAAGCTGAGGATTTTGGGTGATGGGAGTCTTGATGTTTTTGGAGCTGCCAGAGACCTCAGCCAAAGGAGTGTTAATTTGTTGTTTAATTGACAGGGTGAGGAAATCAAAACCTTGGAGGATAAAAGATTGTATTTGAGGCTAAGGTACAATACTAAGATCATCGGCTGGGTCTTGAAGAGGCAAAAGTGTCCCTTCACTGTCATGGAACTTGTGGCAATGGATTAGGACAATTATCTCTCAAGCTATATTGCTGATGGTGTGCTGGCCTTCTCCTCACATTATATTGATTTCAGTGGGTGAAAACAATCTATGTCATCTTACAAGCTCAGAACTTTTAAATCTGATGGAAAGGAATTTCAAGATGGTGCAAGACAAGTGATACCATTGAGACATTTTTAGACCTTGCTGCTTCATAGGAGGGTAAGGCATGGGACAGACAAACTAATTCCAATCAACAGAGCAAGTAAAGAAGTGAAAAGGGAGTTGACAGGTTTTTGCGAGGTGTGAAACATATAGATGATAAGGCATGTTGACATTGAGTACAGGTTGCCTAAGTTAGTTAGGCATGATGGAGTAGAGTGAACTTATTGAAAATAATGGAAGTTTTGGAGGATTCAGGGTGAAAGACAAAGACCACCTCAGGGAGGCTTTTTCTGTTAGTGAAAGGAGAGAGCTTATATTAAGGCAATGGGAGAGAAAGGGAGGTTTTTGACAGAGATGTGGAGAGAGGAACCTGACAATAAATGAAATATAAGGCAACCTGGGCCCAGAGTGAGCAAGCTTGACAAACATTTGTATGGTATTTATGAGAAAGGAATTGTATATTCATGCAGGAATCAGTGGCAGGTGAACACAAGCATCTTTCTAGTCACCATTTGAAACTTACAAAAGAATTGTTCCTGCATGTAGCAATTATTTTTGTTTTAGAGTCATTACTGGAACAGTTTACAGTACTCGAGTTCTGTATATGTAATGTATGCATAGCTCAGGTGTTTTAGACAGATGACTATGACCTGATCAGACTGAACAAATAAGTTTGGGTCGAACCTACGACTTTATGTTGATTTATTCGTATATCTCAAGAAAAAGAGAGAGGGGCCCTTTTACACCAAAGGAGTAGGGCACCAAATAGACCAAAGTCAAAAAACAATCCCCTTTGGGTAGTTACGATCACATCACATTCACACTCAAAAGAGGATTTTTTATCACCAAAACATAAACAACGTAGGTCCCACAAATCCCAGAAACTCAATATGAGACAATTGAATATCACAAATTTATTATCAATTTATTAAAAATATATAAAAACACATTTATTAAACAAAATTAATTTTACAATTTAAAAAAGGACAGTTAAAAAATCATACAAATGTCAATCCATTTTGCAAACCATTATGCAAATTGCAATACATTATCCAAATTGCCAAACACAAAATTGCATAAAAAACGATTTAATGAGCAAAAACTAAACAGTACTATATGGGAGAACAAGCTAGAAAGTTATTTCTAGTCATACAAGCACCAACACCAGTCTGACACATATCACTTGTTATACCAGAAGATGACTAATTCTCTTATCATTTTTTAGATATAACCATAGTCCCCAGAGATCTAGTGTGGGCTTTATCATCAGAGCATCGACGCGTTTCGGTGGGTACTATTGATTGACTGCCACCTTCTTCAGGAAAAAGACAATATGTCCCCAAATTCAAATGCAGGTCAGCACTATATTATAAAACAGAAGACATAGAAACAAATAACAAATTATTAAAAACAATTAACCCACAGTTTCTAGGTCTATGCACATTATTGATATCCTGGTGACAAAAAGACTAATCACACATAAGATACCCTTCATTCTCACACCACCTCGTACTTTCAGAGCCTCGTAGACACTATGGCATCTTATTGGAAATACCTTCAAATCTTCCAGAAGAAATTATAGTCCAAACTTGGAATATTTCTTAGTTCAGGAAAGGGGAAAGAATTTCTACCTTCCTGTCCCACCACTTAAACAAGAATCTGCAATAGTATAGCAAAATGTGCTAGTGTTATCCATAACATGAACTTATGTGCATAAAGTTATTCTAAACTCAGACCCAAAAATATAAAGAAAATGGATTACCTCCAACAGCCTCATGATTAGAGACCCTATTAGAGTAGGAGACTGTAGATAAGTCCAGTCCCTGTGTATAAAAGGGGAAAAAGGAAAATCCTTACTCCTTTTATAATTTCCAATCCTCATGGTCACAATTCACTATATGTAAGATAGTCCCCAAACCTCAGGGCACCCACAATTACCTTCAAAGCTCCAAAATATGGTAAAAGGTAGTAGTGGATGCTAGCATTCCTCTCTGCTCCTTCTTCCAATTGAGAACGTAGTTAGTGTTTTATACAGCGTATCTAAATCATTTATCTAAAAGTAGGGGTACACAAAAGCAAAATAAAAAGGTTTTAATGGACCCTCTGAAAACATTCCTATTAGCTCATTGCTACAACCGGTATCCTCTAATGGGGGCATATCGGAACGGAGGCTTCATGTTAGATTTACGAGCTTCATGTTAAATTTACGGGCTTCATGTAAAATTTAAGAGCTTCCATTTCAGAGTAAGGGCTTACAGTTGAATAATCTCAAGTCCCTTATCCAACGCCCAGGAGATACAAAACCCCCCATGCACCAAAAAGATTTACCACAGTGCACAGTATATCGACAAATCCTTAGTGTTCTACGGAGAAACCAAAACTACCATTTCTACTCCTCCGATACCAAGCCGTCATCCCCTCTCACTCTATGAATGCTCTGGGCTGACCTCACTACGTCACAACGTACCCCCTAAAAAACAAATCGCCGGCATTCAAGCAGACAGCGTCTAGCTCCACAATAAGAATTCTTACCTGCGTTCAGCAGTAGCAGCATGGGGTATATGCCTCTGTGAATAGCAATGGTAACGGGGGAACCGCCAGCGAATATATACCCTCACAGACCTGCCAAAGCGTGACTACGTCGAGGATAAGCCTCAGCTGTTATCGCGTTGAGGCTAAGCCTCAGCAGAAATCGCGTACAAAAGGGAGCTAATTGCTCCCTTCTGTATCTCTAAGGAAAGTAGAGATTAGGATTTTGCATTATGAATGAGTGGGGGCATGCCCCCAGAATAGGGGTTTGCCTATACCTGTTAGGTGAGGAACCATTAATAGTCCACTTCTGTGAGGCTCTGCTGTTTGAAGAATATAGATCGAAATAGAGCTAACTATGGTGTAGAAATATTATTTCTAATTAATTTGGTTTATTTGGCATAATATGATTAGACTTACTTGTTGAGCTTTATTACTAATATCTCTGTTCATCAGAATAATGTAGGTATGACTGGATTAGGTACAGAACTATTTTTAACAATTTGCGCAACATACACCTTAGCCACTACAAGATGGTGGCCAGAAACGGAGCATAATCACGTGACGTACGCGATTACTGCTGAGGCTTAGCCTCGACACGATAACAGCGGAGGCTTATCCTCGACATAGTCACTATTTGGCAGGTCTGTGAGGGTATATATTCGCTGGCGGTTCCCCCGTTACCATTGCTATTCACAGAGGCGTATACCCCGTGTTGCTACTGCTGAACGCAGGTAAGGATTCTTATTGTGGAGCTAGATGCTGTCTGCTTGCATGTCGGCGATTTGTTTTTTAGGCGGTACGTTGTGACGTAGTGAGGTCAGCCCCAAGCATTCATAGAGTGAGAGGGGATGACGGCTTGGTATCGGAGGAGTAGAAATGGTAGTTTTGGTTTCTCCGTAGAACACTAAGGATTTGTCGATATACTGTGCACTGTGGTAAATCTTTTTGGTGCATGGGGGGTTTTGTATCTCCTGGGCGTTGGATAAGGGACTTGAGATTATTCAACTGTAAGCCCTTACTCTGAAATGGAAGCTCTTAAATTTTACATGAAGCCCGTAAATTTAACATGAAGCTCGTAAATCTAACATGAAGCCTCCCTTCCGATATGCCCCCATTAGAGGATACCGGTTGTAGCAATGAGCTAATAGGAATGTTTTCAGAGGGTCCATTAAAACCTTTTTATTTTGCTTTTGTGTACCCCTACTTTTAGATAAACGATTTAGATACGCTGTATAAAACACTAACTACGTTCTCAGTTGGAAGAAGGAGCAGAGAAGAATGCTAGCATCCACTACTACCATTTACCATATTTTGGAGCTTTGAAGGTAATTGTGGGTGCCTTGAGGTTTGGGGACTATCTTACATACAGTGAATTGTGACCATGAGGATTGGAAATTATAAAAGGAGTAAGGATTTTCCTTTTCCCCCCTTTATACACAGGGACTGGACTTATCTACAGTCTCCTACTCTAATAGGGTCTCTAATCATGAGGCTGTTGGAGGTAATCTGTTTTCTTTATATTTTTGGGTTTGAGTTTAGAATAACTTTATGCACATAAGTTCATGTTATGGATAACACTAGCACATTTTGCTATACTATTGCAGATTCTTGTTTAAGTCGTGAGACAGGAAGGTAGAAATTCTTTCCCCTTCCCTGAACTAAGAAATATTCCAAATTTGGACTATAATTTCTTCTGGAAGATTTGAAGGTATTTCCAATAAGATGCCATAGTGTCTACTAGGCTCTGAAAGTACGAGGTGGTGTGAGAATGAAGGGTATCTTATGTGTGATTAGTCTTTTTGTCACCAGGATATGAATAATGTACATAGACCTAGAAACTGTGGGTTAATTGTTTTAATAGTATTTTAATTGTTTCTATGTCTTCAGTTTTATAATATAGTGCTGACCTGCATTTGAATTTGGGGAGATATTGTCTTTTTCCTGAAGAAGGTGGCGGTAAATCAATAGTACCCACCGAAACGCGTCGATGCTCTGATGATAAAGCCCACACTAGATCTCTGGGGACTACGGTTATATCTAACAAATGATAAGAGAATTAGTCATCTTCTGGTATAACAAGTGATCTGTGTCAGACTGGTGTTGGTGCTTGTATGACTAGAAAAAACTTTCTAGCTTGTTCTCCCATATAGTACTGTTTGGTTTTTGCTCATTAAATCGTTTTTTTAGCAATTTTGTGTTTGGCAATTTGGATAATGTATTGCAATTTGGATAATGGTTTGCAAAATGGATTGACATTTGTATGATTTTTAACTGTCCTTTTTTAAATTGTAAAATTAATTTTGTTTAATAAATGTGTTTTTATATGTTTTCAATAAATTGATAATACATTTGTGATATTCAATTGACCCATATTGAGTTTATGGGATTTGTGGGACCCACGTTGTTTATGTTTTGGTGATAAAAAATCCTCTTTTGAGTGTGAATGTGATGTGATCGTAACTACCCAAAGGGGATTGTTTTTTGACTTTGAATTGTTCGTATAGCCTTAAAAAAAAAATTCTAGTTCTCATATCACCGTAAAAGGCACCAACCAGAGTTCGGACGTCTCTCTTGCTCAATATCGGGGTCAACTTCAAACAAGATTACTGGGCTATGTTGAGTTATCCCAACCTCCCCAGTCTTACTGATTTGAGGGATTGTAATCATTGATACCAGATAACTCATCATATCTTTAGCAATTCCCAAAATCCCCCTTCTTCATTCCCGTTATTCCTCTTCCTAACACATTCTTTTAAAAAAACACAGATCTCTTCCAGGCTTGCCAGGTAGGAGCAACAGCTTGGGTCCAAAGCTTACATATTTCCTTTCTTGCTAACAGAATTAAGTAAAAGATCAGGTGACAATACTTTACATGGAAAATAAGCACACCCATGTCCTGCTGCACTATCCCAAACATGATTAGAATGGTGCTTACCTCCATATTAGTTCCCAGGCAGCGAGAGATAGTTTTACCCACCACTGTCCACATTTTTTCCTGTTTCGGGCAAGTAGCAAACATATGCATATTGTCGGCCTCTCCACTGCCACACCACTTATATTTTGAATCTCCACTTCCCGTTATTTTTGACAATTTTTGGGGGGTCCAGTAGGTTCTAAGCAGGGTAAAAAAGTGATTTTTTCGCAGTGCAGCAGGTTTAACCACCAGGTAAAGTGTAGATAAAGATACTTGCCATAACTCTTCAAGCTCTGCATCCAGCAAGTATCCATCCCACGCAGAATATGGCACTTTCAACTTACCCTCCTTTGCCATCAGTAAATATTAAAACCAGATTGCCACTTCCTTCTTCATGACCCATTGATGCTGGAGATCTATTTCCATTTGCCCAGATTCGGCCCCAGACCAACCCTGACTCTTGACCATGCATTTACTTGATACATTTTAAACCTGGAAATGTCCCCATCTGTCTTGTTATTCAAAAATCTCCAAAGTTACCTCTGGCCATCGTCCACCAGTTGCCCCCATTTGATGACATCACTCTGTGTCAGAGGCTTCGCAAGACTGTCAAGCAGACACTCCAGAGTTCCTGGGGAATCCCATATGGGGGACAACATGCTGTAGTATGCAAAACTTAAAAGTGATCTAACCTCATAAGAAGCTCTTGCTGAGGCCTGTAGACATTGCAGTCTGACCTTTTTGAAAAATGTTGGTGCTCCAAATTTGTATGAGAAGCCTTCCTTGGGCAAGCCCACAAGTATAGCACTGAACATTACCCCTAACAAGGTCTCATCTGGAGGTAAATAAGCATTCTATTGTTTTTTAGCTGAAAAGCTTAGCAGGAAAGTTGTAGGTCTGGGAGTCCTAGCCCTCATGACCCAGCTTTCCTCCTCAATTTCTTCCAAGAAAGACGTATTCCCTTGCTAGCCCAAATAAATTATGTTATTTTCCCTTGCATTTTCAGGAGAGACTTTTTATCAAAATGTAATGGAATGTTATCAAACAAAAAGGTAAGCTTGGGTAGAACAGATATTTTCACTAAGTTAATTCACCCATATATAGAGAGTGTTAGATTCTACCATCTTTTTTATATCTCTCCTATCTCACAGCCCACGTTATCAAGATTTACCGCTGCAATTTTCCCTATATCTTTGGTTATTTTCATTCCAAAATATCAAATTTCAGGAACACTTAGGGGCCGATTAAGATGTCGATGGAAAGCCTGCTCCCAACAGTCGACCGCGTTGGAGCCCTTCCGACTGACTCGGTCGGTTTACATTCCGACCAACCGAATACGATGTTCGTAAACCACGCTGTCAGTCAGATTCTGTTCCGACCTGCTCTTGGAGTATCTGTGTCGGTCGGAACAGCATCGTACACCCCTATGGACAGCGTTTCCGTCCTCCGGATAACAATGTCAGTTTCCAACAGCCTTTCTGTGCCAGCCTTTCCAACATGAAAAGGTTGTCGGAAAGTGACTTTGGGGACCCCTAGCAGGGCCCCCTTCATCCTGTGTTCCCCGGTTGGGGGCCAAGGGGCTACCTAAGGGACCTCCTGTAAAACCCTGTACTGTGTGGTTGGCACTATGGGGTGCCCATGACAGGGTGCAGGGTTTTACGCACACCTCCCATTTCCCCATAGGAGCCTGTGTTACGGCTGGTTATCGGGCGGAACACAAGCTCCCGTAGGGAACAATGGGAATCCAACCGAACAGTGTTCAGTAGCATAGTTATCGGGTGGGCGGAACCGCCGACCGCGAGTCGGTCGGTCCTGATTCTGAGTCAGTTTTGTGCAGAGGCTTTCCGCCTGACATCGTAATCGGCCCCTTATACTCTCCCCGCTACTCTGATTCAAAGTCAATTATTTCGATTTTCTCTTCATTAATCTCTTATCCTGCAAACCTACCAAAGTTCCTTGCTCCTATCATGAGATGTGGCAAAGCGTAAATTACATCCGAGGGATGAACCATTAAATCATTTGCATATAAAGAGATTTTTCTGGAGTATGCACCAACTCCAAAGGGTTTTATCCCCCCATTCAGTCTTAAACTTTGAGCAAATGGTTCGATATAAAGGTTAAACAGTATGGGGGAAAAAGGACAGCCTTGCCTCGTCCCCCTTTCTTTTCTTACTGGTGATGATAAACTATCTCTAACCAGGGTCCTGGCAGTTAGGGCACTATAGATCTTAAACAGTGACTCTATCAAGCTTTTACCTATTCCAAAGTATTCTAAAATAATCATGAGATACTTCCAATTAACACGATTGAATGCATTAGATGCGTCGAATGTTACGGTCACCATTGGAGCCCCTAGTGTTGTAGCTAAATCTATTGGTCCTATCAGGGTATTGTTCAGTTCTCTCATGTTTCTCCCAGGTAAAAAGCCCTTTCGATCCTGATGTATCAAATGCCCCACCACTTTATTCAAATGAGCTGCTAGGATACTGGTAAAAATGTTGTAGTTACAATTGAGTAATGAGATTGGACGATAAGATTGACACTGTAAGGGTTCTTACACTTCTTCGTAATTAGGAAATTACTGCTTCATTCCACGAGTCTGGAATTGGCATACCAACTATCAATATAGAGTTAAATAGCCTAACCCAAACTGGGATGATCCCCTCCACAATTGTGGAATAAAGTTCACTAGGAATGCCATCTAGCCCTGCGGATTTCCCTCTTTTTAATTTTCTCACTACCACTAAGATTTCACTACCGTTGATTTCTTGACCCAGGTGTTGTTGTTGATCACTAGACAGTTTAGGAAGATGTTTTTCTCGAAGCCAGTGTTTCAGTACTTCTTTGTTTACATCTAAATCTTCTGTATATAGTCCCTGAAAAAATGTGTTAAACGCTGCTTTAATCTTGTAACTCTCTTTAACTGTCACGCCTGTATCCCCATCAATGATCCTCCTAATAAAATTCTGATTTCTTTCCAGACTTAATTTCCAAGATAGCAGTTTCCCACAACACTCCCCCATATATAATATCTCTTGCTCTGCTGACTTCCCATTGCTGCAACACCTTCTTCTCAACTTTGTCTCTACACTTCAATTGCAGATCCTCAAGTACTTCTTGCATCCCCTTCCTTTCCTCCTCACGCAGAAATATAGCTTTTAGTACCTCCTCAGGTTTCACCATCTAATCTTCTAATTGCGAAAGTTGTGCCTTTTTTTCCCTAACCCAGTTTGTTGATATATTTTTGAGAGTTCCTCTTAACCAGGCCATATATGCATCCCACACTACATGCATGGGTGCTGATGTCAATTCCAGGAAAACAACTCTTCTCTGCCTTGCCGTATCTTTGCCACTATCCCTGCCTGCAGAAAGATACTTCTATGAACCGTCCACCTTCTAATGCTGTAGAAATCGTTTATCTCGATTTTTAAGAGCATAGCTGCATGGTCTGACAGATGTATGAGAAGGTGTTCTATCCCCACTACTTTCTACACTTCCTTCCTATCCATAAAGAAATAGTCTAGTCTAGAATAGTGACCATTCTTCTTGCTCCGGAAAGTATAATCCCTACAATTCCCTTTTATTCTACATAGGGCATCACAAATATTACACATTTTCCACCATATCTATCAAATACGCCCTCATCTTTGGGGAGCTAATCTGAATCCGTGCTGAGGGTCTATTGAGATTATTATCCAATAAGACATTAAAATCCATAATAGCTTACTAAAGTGTAGAGGATTTGGTGCACTTTTATTTCAGCAGTTATCCAACACTCTCCATCATCAGCTCTATGCCAGAATAACTCCAACCCTGATTTTGCTTTAAATAATAGTGCTATGCCTTTAGTGCAGTGGGATTGATCTGTGGCAACCATATTCTCCACCCATCTTTGTTTTAAGAAGAGGTTCCTGCAATCCCGTCTCAAAAGTTGAGTTTCCTGAAGCACGATTATTTGGGGTTTATGCTCATTTAGATATTGTAGGATTACTTGCTGTCTCTTTTTTACCCCTATCCCATGTTCATTACAACAAAGGCTCCTTCTTACTTATATTTTCTTTTACCTCCCCTTCCGTGCTCATCTTTTGAAACAATCTTATGATCCTGCTTGGTGCTTTCCTTACATATCTTTCTTCCTGATTTGAGGACATAAAGCTTTTCATGTTTTTCCCCCATGCTCACCACCACATGTGCACCCACCCGTCGAAACCCTCCCAACTATATAACTAGGCATTCCTACTGCTTTTTTGAACTCGTCTCTTATGAGTGACAGTAACATCTTCCTCCTCTAACCATCATTTGTCTAGACCCCCCCATTTGCTTGTGCTATGAATTTTTCCACATCTTCTGGATCTTGAAAATTGTACATCTTATTCTGCCACATAACCTTCAGAATATCAGGAAACATCATTTTACACTAGCTCTCAGCTTCTTCACCTCCTCCATTCTGTTTCCCAATTCCCACTGTCTATCCGCTGTTTCCTTGGAGATGTCTCACCTAATCTTAAAGGTGACCCCCCCAATGCTTGCAGTGTTTTTTCCTTCTGAGCTAAACACAGAATTTTTTCTTTCACAGTACAGGATTAAAAAACTCCCCAGAAGCTTTCGTGTTTTTTCCACCCCACATGCAACTTGAAAGGATCTCTGTGTACTCACTGGATTTCAGCTTCAAGATTAACCAAGATGGCCTCTTGCGGGAAGGTGCTTTTCAATAAGCTTTCACAAACATTTTAATACATATCCCCTCCAACCCTTCAGCCACCCCCAAAATTCTGATGTTATTTCTCCTAGCATTATTTTCCAACTTTTCAAGTTTTTCGTCAGTACCTTCTCTCTCCACTTCAGACGTACCACCGCTTGGGTGTTCTCATAAACCATTGTCCGAAGGTCTTGCGTCCTGCATTCCAGATTCTGTGTGCTGTGAGCTAGACTTTCTATCTTCCCCTCTAGGCAAGAACAGGTTACCTATATCTCTTTTTGATTTGCCTCAGAGATTGAAAAGTGTTGTATCCTGCTTTGACTGTTTTGTTCTGATGTGCTGTATTAGTTTTTAGATATGTGTTCTTACGTTTCTTTTGGTAAGTTATTATTTTATGCTCTGTTATGTTCTATAAATGTGTCAATAAATGTTGCTGAATTTTCAGCTAAAGGCAGCATGTTCTTTGAAAGTTCCTGCAAGAAACAACTATTCACCACTGTATAAGGAGGTAAAATTGCATTGTTCCATCTCCTAAACTACATAAGACACCAGTCAGCCCAAAACTGTTACAGAACTGTTCTTAATTTAACATTCCTAGACCTCACCTTTTGTGATATGTCCCCCTGTCTCCTTATGTCAGAAGGTTATTTTTTTTATCCCTGCTTTCTCATTCTGTTACTGTTTTCCCATCTTTCTCTTCATTCCTTCTCCTTTCTCCCTGTCTCTTTCTTACTCTGGGCCAAATGCTGATAATAACAAAATGCAGATGTTATTCACCTGCAACTACAAGGAACAAATAAAGCGCTACAATAGCCGAACTGAGTCAAAAAGTGAATAATTCAGCATCCAAAATGAATATAACCTCTTGATTTAAGGTGAATGTAGGATATGCTGCACTCTAATCATAACTGGGACAGAAACTACGAGCACCCGATGCTGCAGCTTGTCCCAGGTGGCAAAACGTCGGCAACAAGGGGTGTGCTGTGGTCGGGTGGAAGCAAAATCATTTGGATCCTTTACAAATGGTAGAGGTCAAGAGAAAAAGGAAAGAATGAAGGATGCAGGCAACTCTCAAAGTCAAACAAAAACACAAAAGGTTCTCTAGATTTGATCATCGTGTACACATGCGCCATTTCGACCCATTGGCCCCTCCTGGTGACGACCCTGGTCAAAAAGGAAGATCATCCTGGAGTCATTCTGAAGTCGAGCTATTCCTGTAATTATCTGGGGACGTCATCCCAAACCATCCTGAAGTATGCCTATAGGGGAAAATATTTAAATGGGATGACTCTTACTGTAATCACAAAAACTACTCTAGGATGGTGTTCTGATGACTTCCACTGACAGGGAGTGATTACCTTTTACAACTCCACGAATACTAATTGACAACTTTGGGATGAGTGTGAATTACTCCAGGATGGGCTCCAGACAATTTAAGGATGATTGTGGATTATTCCTGGATGATCCTATTACCGCTTTAGGATAGAAGTTGATTACTCTGGAATGATCCCATGATAATTTCAGGATGAGTGTGGATTACTCCAGGATGATTTAATGATAACTCAAAAATGAGCATAGATTATTAAGAATTATATTAGGACAACTACAGAATGAGCGTGGATTACTAGACAATGACTACATAAGGTCTTTAAGATGGTTATGAAATACTCTTGCAGGATTTTATGCCAACGGCAGGCCAAGTGTAGATAGCTCCCAGGTGATTTAATGAATAAATTAGAGTGGCTGTGGATCACTAATAATTCATTATGGGCTGGATTACACCTTAAAAATTCCATGTTACAAGCACATTAGCCGACTGCCAGTATTCCCTTGCAGGGTCCCACTATTAGTTTAGGAATATGGATTTGCTGGTAGGGAAATATTTAGAGGATCACCTCCTCAATGAACCTCCCTGTCAAAAACAGGCCTCTTGGATGCAATATGCCTTCTTTATACAATACCATGAATTATTTACAATGCCACGAGTTCTAAAGTAAGACCTAGATTTACAAAAGTGTCCCTTAACGCAGCGCAACACCCAAATTTGCTGCGTTAGATCACAGGGTGAGAGCAGGAAAGTGCCATGTCTACCCCTCTCCCTTGCACCACTGCACCATTAGGCAGTCGAGCACCATGCACACACATTTGCACTATGGTGCAAAGGTGTCTGCGAGAGTCTAGCTTAGGTTTTGTACTGGTAGGGCCCCCTTGCAGTACAAAAATACTATGCCTAGAAAAACCTGAAAACTTTTCCCATTGTGGATGAGTGTTGTAACAAATACCAATTTGCTCTGGTTTATAAATCCTGAAAAGATTTTGCGCCAAGTCCGCATTATAAAACTTAAGCAAACCAAAAACAAAACTTCCATAAATCTGGTCCCAATTATAAGATCAATATTCTCCTACTCTGGAAAGATTACTTTTTAAAAACTCTACCGTGAGATGCGGGCACTGTACAAAATAAATCTCAAACATTCCTTTTGGCTAGCTTTGTGCTGTAGAAATACCATATGTATACACAAGTAGTGGCTTCAACAATGTTATACTTTGCATTCAGATAAGATTAACAACTTGTGCAGCTACTCCCATACTCCTGACTCACTGGGACTTGCCTTACTTTGAGGTACAGAGCATTATCTGAAGCTGTTTAATGTGGTGACCAGTGGCAAAAGACTGAAAAAGTAATGGTTAAATCAAAAAGCATCAAAGGGGATGTGTTAACATCTAATTTTATTGATCTAAAACACACCTTTGGCCCCATAGGAGTCAGGATACTGAACAAGAGAACATAAAGAAAGTCCAGGACACTGTTCAAGAGGGGAAAAAATGCCAGAATACTACAAAAAGAACAAAAGGCTTAATGAAAGCCAGCAACTTCAATGTTTGTTTTTAGATTCAGAGTTTTCTTTAGTCCTCTTCCAGTATTGCAAATCTTTATAGCCAGCTTCCTTCTCATAGTTCTGTTGTCCAGTGATGGCCAGCCTTCATCCCTGCACATAGACTCCATAGAGTCTGGAGGAAAAAGAAATTAACATACATCAGTATCATGTTAACACCACTATTTTAGGTTTTTAATAGGACTGGGCTGCCTTTAAAATGTTCCAATCCTTTTATTTCATATAGTGTGCCCGATGAGATATGGTTACAAGGGTTCATAAGTTTAACATTAAGGTTACTTGGTCAAAGAGGTAATGGTGAGAGCAAGGCATTGACGAAGAGGTGGGCAGGAGGTAAAGAAAGAAGACTCACCTGTCCAAGTGAAGAAACCGCCGCTGTTCACCAGACGCTGTCACGCTTCCTCTGCAAACAGAAAGCAATCAATACCAGATTTCATTTACAAAACCATCATGGAGGCAGCCATGTTGAGCCTGAACTCTACTTACAGTATTCTTATTTGGAAAACAGTCTAAAAAATTACCATACTGACCAGAAATCCAAATAGGAGCTTACAACCAAATGCTAGGAACAGGGCAACTGATCTAATTATTGGGAGAGCTGAAATTAAATCCCAACTCAAGGCTATGCGCCAGATTTGCATGTCATTTGTAGCGCAAATTCTCAATGAGTTACAACCCCTCCCCCATTGCTCTTTTGCAGACAGCTAATTAAGTGTGAAGGAGTCCGTGTACAATAATATGATCCAGGACCACATATGCAAACATATATTTTAACACTGTATGTATATTCATAGTCCTAAATCAATCAGAGTGGAAATTGTGCCAGTAGTGGCTGGGTGTGGTTCCGTTTGGGCAACAGAATCCCCCAATACCAGTTGACAAGTGCAAACAGAGCCATGAGGCCATGCTTAGTAAGAGCAAAGCAAGGCAAGTTTGCCCCATGGCACTGTTCACCGCCATGCGGAATGGGGCACTGACCACATAACTTAATGGACTCATGATTATAAGGAACAGGGCACAACTCTGTGTTCCAGACCATGGACAATGGATATATAATGTCAGGTCACCAGTTGCTATTTCTTGTTTCAGGTTGTAAGTTGCTTAGTCTTACTGGCTGAGAAAAACTTGGAAAACTAGGGGTTCACTATATATTAGCACATGGACCGACTTTAATATTTTTGCCAAGGTAGCATGAGAAAGGTAATATTATCGCTGCAAGGGTTCAAACATTTTTGCAAGACTGAATCTCAATGCACAGCCACGGTTGCAGTGGCTTTCACATGGCCAAGTGCTGGTGCAGGTCAGAAATAGACGTCTAAGACATCCAGAGACAGGAGAGAGATATCCTGTGTGTTCTTTTCCAGCTTGGGGAAGTGACAAGTTCGGCATTTAACAGTTGACTGATTCATTGTTGTCCCTTTACAGTTGCATGACTGTGGCACCAAGCCCCTTCACCACTCATTCAAACAAATATGCCTCTGGAAATACTATCAGGGCAGAGTGATAGCTTTCCAGGATACCGGTGATCTATCTGTTCCATAACTATCAAAGCATTTCAAATTCGTTGAACAAGGATCCATTCTACATCCTCCTTTCAGCATCTAAAACAGGTAATACTGAAGATGGCCATAATCTAGGACACAAAAGCTGGTTCACAAAAAACAAGGCTTTAAACACCCAGCATTAGACAGAACAAGGCTCAAGGAGAGCAGGGTGCGGGCATTGTCAGTCACGCCCGCTGCTATTGCAGACAGGGAGCTGGGTGGAGTCAAGTGCGGATAAATTGGTAGGTCCGTGACAAGAACGTGGTTCGCGTTCAGTCACAGATCTGCCTAGCATTTCCCGCACTCCCTTTGTGTTGTCGACTTACCTGCTCGGGTCCTGTTGTCCCGCAGTCTGGAATTTGTGGTACCTTGATTGGACGTCTCTGACATGTTACGGCTCCTTCACGCGGGTCTTCCTCTTACAGGTCGTTGATCTCTTCTTCCGGGTTCCTGTCCGCATCCATGTTCCCTCGCCGGATGTACCTGCTTGTGTAGCTCTGTTTCTTCGCGCCGGAGTTTCTTCAGCCTCTCGTCCTGTACAGAATACGAGAGAAGAAAGATATATTTAACCAAAGAATCCTCATCTATCAGGTATATGGTAGGATGATGATGTTCTATATGGTTAGAAGGACATAGTTACTTATCTGATTTATCTGATCCACGGAGAGTGGAAAAACGGTTATTCTTTTGTTTCCCTTATTTAACACGGGCTGGATATAAAGAGAAAATAGATGTAAGTTAGTTTCCTGATTTCTTAAGGGGACGCTATATTCTTATCTGACCCAGCACCTTTTTGTGTAGATTTTTCATATTACATCCTATCTAGGAAAATATGTTTTTTGCCTAGTATTAACTAGGATTTATATTTTTGGGGTCTAATTGAGTGCTACAGTGGCATTTGTTAAGGTTAGTCCCTCTCATTGTTTTTTGCAATTATACTTCTTTAACCATAAGGTGAATAACTAAGCTCACAAAAAAGGGCCACTGCCCATTCTGCAGAACCAGGCAAACAAAGATGTGGGCTCCCAGCCATGCTGCATAACCAGGCTAAGAAAAAGCAGGGCCCTGGTCGAAGGTGCATAACATAGGCTCAAATACAATATACCAGTGCTTAGCTGCATAGAAGTAGAACACATTTAATTCATGCTGCATACACTAGATGTGGAGCACTGATCTGTGCCAGACACAAGAGCTCACATTTATAAGCGGTCACTGGTCCGTGCTTCATACTCTGGCTTCACCCACAGAACTAGCCTATGTTACACAGTAACGTGTAGGGGGAAAAAACAACAATAAATAGTGCAACGTTTTTTGGTTTGCGTTCAGTGAAGCAGCCCTGATACCAGGAGTAGGGGCTAGTGGAGTTACAGAAGGGCAGCATCACAATACAAAGGTTTACTTTTTGCTTTTATACACACTTTTTCCAATATAAAAATAATTATTTGGGCCACCGCCCTGACTTGCCTCTCCTCTCGTGCAATTTAAAAGGTAATTTTTTTTCCTTTCACTTTATAAACATAATTAACTGTGCGCTGCCACAGCAAATGTCAGTTTTAACTCTGCAACAGCTGAAATGCATGTTTTAATGGTTGCACTGATTAGGTTTACCCAATGTGTGCTTGCGAACGGCATGGTCTCTGGACAAGGCTTCTCCCAGAAGCCAGGGTGGGCGTGGCATGCTGTGTGGCGTCTCAATCATACCCATCTGTTGCAGCTTGCTGACTGCTGTGGAGGAAAGAAAGGGCTCGGAAAGAAGGAGGCTGTGTCTGCGCTACTGCTGCATTACTTTATTACACACGGATTGGCAAATGCCGTCCAAACAAGAAGCATGGCATCGTGAAGAGGGCAGAAAGCAACAAAAATTAACCTAAGCAATGATGGGGAAAAGACGACTGCTGTAGGGGCTGTGTGCGCTCGTATGGTGGGGGAGGGCTTTGTAATGCGAAGCAGAAGGGGAATCAAAACGGGCAGAAGCAGCGACTGGAGAAAAGCATCAATAAAGATACATACAAAAGTTCTTACACAAAGGCTATAAGGAAGGCAAGCCCTAGTACACTGGTGCTCCTGAGTTTTCAAAGGAAGTGAGGCATCGGCTGTGGGAACAAGACAGGAGGCGGCAAAGAAGTTCAACGCTGGAATAAACCAATTGTAGGCAGGAATAAAGCGGTTGTATCGATCACAGAAGGTCTTGCTTGCAGCAACGCTTGCGCGCTGCCAAAGCTCGACCTAAAAATTTATTAACCATACGAAATAAAAACAAACACTTTAGAAAAACATATACAAATGATTTACATTACGTAGAAATATATTGCAGGATTTCCCAAAACCATCGAAGATAACCATTGTGTCGATTTTGCTGGGGTTTGTCACAGCAGTTAAGTAGATGAAGTAAGCAAAATGGGGAGATGAATGGTAAGGGTATGTGAAGCACAGAAAGGGAGAAGAGGCGAGGCTGAAGAAGACTGGATTTATTAAAAAGGACTACAGGCGGAAGAGTCAGAGTGGAGCAGAAGGGGAGAGAAGCATTGAAGGGGGGAGAAGGGAGGCTGAAGAGGAGTGAAGGAGAGGCTAAGACCGAAGAATGCTGGCAAGAAACAACTGAGTGGAAGTGAAGAAGCAAGAGGAATGAGGAAGACATACCCGGTGAAGAGGAATAAGGTATAAGAGGCAAAATGAAGGAAATTGTAGGGTTAGGAAGGACTAACTTGTGAAGTTAAGTAATAACCTACCTTTTTTTTTTTTTAGAGTTTCATATAGCGCAAACTCGACCCGAAGATTTCAGGTATCAGAGCGCTTTACACGAGCACCAGTTTCGTTACAGATGGACACATTCATTTTTGTTAGGCGCAAGGAGATTAAGTGATTTGCCCAGAATCAGAGGATGTTGAGCGTCGTTGCCGAGACTCGAACCCAGTTCTCCAGCTTCGAGGTCGACCGCTCTAGCCGTAAGGCTACATCCTCTCACCTCTTGTTAGGAGTACTGAGAGTTATTCATGCCCCCTAACACACATACCACCGATGCACCGGAAGTGCTTGGCCTCAGCGATCTCTCATATTAAGGGTCAGTATGGTGGCTGCCCCTCCCAGGCCTCCTTTTCCTGCCTCAATGTGCTCTGTGGCACCCACCTTACAGGTGTCAGGGAAGTGAGTTCCATTTCTCCATCTATCCCTTTATATCTGAACAATTTATCTGTTACAGCCATTTGGAGGGACGCAGGGAGTCGGACCCTGGGTAGTGCTCCTGTTCTGTCCTAACTCTCTGTGCTATTCAATTGTTATTTCCCTAGGCGGCTGGTATGGTGATTAGGGCACAATTGCCCCCTTCTCTACCTGCACCACACGTGGTCTGTGGCCTGCAGTCTGAGGCCGCATCACATCGGTGTTAAACTGATGGACCCAGGCGCATGCCACAACAGCAACTGGAGGTAACAAGACACCTTCTTCAGTTATGTGCACAACCAACCACCCTAATGTGCCCACTCATAATTACCCTGAAATTATGAAAATGTCACTCATAGCAATCTGAAACCTTGGCAGCTATGACCATCAGTGCAGGATTGGTCTTGAGTAAGTCATTGTGCATGTAGGATATTGTTCAAAAAGTATATTGTGGTTGTGTGTCTGTACCTAATCCTCTAAGTGGTTTGTAAGTAAGCCTCAAAGTGGTCTTGTGAGTGGTCAAGGTGTGCTGCAGTTCAGTGTTGATGTGACTGAGAGCTGCTATAACAGACTATGTAAAATGGCAGTGGTGAGTAATTGGTCTTTGTGAGCTGTATAAGTAGCTGATGGAGCATGGCTTGATCAAATGATGTAGGTGGCCATGAATCTTGTGAGTGAAGAAAGAAGTAATTTTGAGTGTATTTAGTATGTACTGTCAGGGAGGTCTAATACATGAAGAGATACTGGATGTGCGTAAATGATAACTTGATTTCAATAGGCTGAGAGATATGATAGGTGCGGGTGAAGACAAGCACTGTTTGGTGGACACTGATGTTCTGAGTGGAATCTGTGAGTGACTACCGGTGACTAGTGCAACTGGGTTGTATTATGAATGTGGATGTGTAGTGAGTGCGGTGGTGTTGCAAAGACTATTGCAACTAACTGTGAAGTATATTGCTGGTGGGGGTGTGAGTGGATATGGGAATGACCAGTGTTGGGGATGAGTTATGAATTGTGAAGAACCTAAGTAAGTGGTGTGGACTGCAATTAATGTGAAGTAGTGAATGAGTGTCACAAGTGGCTGAGTTTTGAGTGAAGGCAGGCGAGGATATGAGATGTGAAAGAAAGTTTGAGCAGCTAGGTCCCCCTCCTGGTCAGAGTCGCTGCTCCCCCGCGCAGCTCCACCGTCAAGGGTCTGCCCTTAGCTCCAGCTTGAGCTCCTCGGGTAGGTGTTCGAGGCCCTCCTCCAACTGCAGGCTCCTGCCTGCACCTCATCCCTGGTAGTCTAGTGGAAGAGCACCCTGCTCTTCCGCTCTGTTCTGTGTGCTTTTTCTCTTTTGTGCCTCTTTGCCTTTTCACTTTCTGCCTTATTTTCCCTCTTGCCCTCCCCGCCGCTGCTGCCCCTGCGGGTCCCCCGCCCAGTGTTACAATGGATCGCCAACACACTCGCCCCCTTCCAGAACACCACGAGACGACACAACAAGAAAGCTAACTGGTTTACCACGGCACTCAAAGCATCCAAGCTCTCCTACCGACGCCTGGAAAGGACGTGAGGAAACAGCATTACTCTGGAAGCACGCTCCGCCTACAAAACAGCCACCATGGCACACCACCAACTCATCAAATCCACAAAGAAAAACGTCCTACAAAACAGAATCCTCTCCAACGCCCATAACTCCAAGGAACTCTTTGTCATCATACAGGAATTTGCCAAACCCAACAGCGAAACAACTGACGTCCCTCCCTCTGAACAACCCTGCAACAGACTCAGCTCCTTCTTTCACCTCAAGATCAAGGCGCTCTATGACAACTTCAATGACCAAGACCTCTGCACCACCCCAATCTCCACCCTCAGCGATGCTACGCAACAGACCCTTCTTACCTGGACCCCACTCACGACAGAAGACACCCTAAAGACCATGAAGAGCATCCACTCTGGAGCACCTTCTGACCCCTGCTCACCACACAACTTCCTCAGGCCTTCGACAATGTCTCCCACCGCACACTAGCCACCAGACTCCACGACGCCGACATCCAAGGAAAGGCCCTACACTGGTTACGATCATTCCTCACAGGCAGAACACAGAGAATAAGAATCCCACTCTTCCTCTCAGAGCCGGCAGAGATCAGATGCGGAGTACCCCAAGGATCCTCCCTCAGCCCCACCCTCTTCAATGTCTACATGGCCCTCCTCGCTACTATCGTCAGAAACCATGGGCTCAACATCGTCTCCTACGCCGATGACACCCAACTCATCCTCTCCCTCACCAAGGAACCAGACATCACCAGGCACAACTTCCAAGAAGAGATGAAAGCTGTCGCAACCTGGATGAAGAGCAGCCGCCTGAACTCAACTCGGAGAAAACAGAAGTCCTCATCCTCGGCTCCACCCCTCCGCATGGAACGACACCTGGTGGCCCCCTGCCCTCGGAAACCCACCCACTGACAGAAGGGGTCAGGAGCAAGCAAGAACTCAGGAGGATGCAAGGAACACAGAGTGGAATAGGGTGGCCGGCACACACATGCACTCTTATCGAGTGCTGCAACTAAAAGAAAAAAGTAGCTCTGAAAGAGAGCTGTGGAAGGACACTGGGCAAGAAAGCAGTGCATGGACCATGCTCCAGGGAAGACCAAACACACAAAGGAAGAGAAGCTGGCAAATGCTGACTAAAAACAGAAGCAAGGAAACAGGAGTGATCATGAAGCCAACCAACAGTAAGCAGTGTGCAGGCTCAAAGCCCCCTGCAAACAAAATGTCTTGCAAGAGACAGGGCATGCGCTGTCTCAGGCAAGGCCTAAAAAGTTGTCTTATGTCTCCAAGACAACATCAGTGCTAACCATCTCCTGCACAACTACCAGTTTGGCTTCAGATAATTCTGCAGCATACAAACTGCTACCTTACACATCATAGATGATGCCCTCTTGATCATAGATGAAGATGATCCCTGTCAGATATTGCTGGACCTCTCAGCTGTCTTCGACAGTCGATGATCCCACCCTCATATGCACCCTGGAGTCTAGAATGTGATACACTGTCAATGTCTTTCACTGGTTCTCTTCCCTCCTTTCCAACTAACACCAGTTTGTTCATATGGGCCCAATCAGGTCACAAATATCCCTATCACCAGTAGAGTGCCCCACGGCTCCACACTAAACAAAATACAGTACAGACCTGGCTCAATGACAAAACCCTGGACGGCTATGAACTCCAAATTTCACAGAATGCCAAGTGACTTGAATTCACCTTGGATGCCAACCGCATCCTCAAGGAACAGATTGCCATAAAAACAAAGACAGACTCGTACCTGCTCTCTCTTCTATAGAAAGTCAAACTGTTTCTTCCAGAAAGCGAATTCAGAAGTGCTGTTCAAGCACTCATACATTTGCATCTGGATGGTGGTAATGCCCTACTACATGGCCTTCCTGACCCCACACTGGCACCTCTTAGGAGAAGCTTATATGCTGTAGCATGTCTTATTCTGAGCCTAAAGAAATATGATCACCACCCCCATCCTGAAGGAACTCCATTTACTGCCCTTGCCAACCTACTTCATCTTCAAAACCAGCAACATCACTTGCAAAGCTATCATGAGCAGCACCAACACTTATCTTGCAGACAAGCTCACCATCGTTGGTTGATCTTGGCACACCCACAACCAGATGACTGTAGACTAAGGGTAAAAACAGAAAAAAACAAGATAGCATGCATTTTACATCTATTCACCAGGATCTGTACCAATATCCCAATATTCATCAGAATCACCGAAGTGCTGCTCCAGTTTAGGAGCTAACTGAAGTCTCAGCTATTTCAAGAACACTTCACAATGTATTAAACAGCCACAGCCGGCTTACGCATTGACTTTATGCTCATCTTTGAGCAAGTAATGCACTCCACTGTCTTTTGGTTAGAAATACCATATTCAAAGATACATGCCATCACCTGTTTGGGCCACGGTCTGACCCCAGTCATTTAGTTACAAAATCCTCCAATCCCACCCTCCTTCAAGACGTCCATACCTGTCCTCTTCTGTCATAATCCCCTCTCATTGTCCAGTTGCCTTGTCCCTCTTATTATGCTGTCCCAACAGTTTTGCTTCCTTCTGTTTGCCCACCTTCTCTTCTGACATCCGCAAAATGGCTCAGTGAGGTAAATACTCCTATGGACTTCTAGTAATCGGCAACACTTCAAGTACAATCCCTGAACTCAAACTCAGTCTTCCATCCTTCTGAGATTTAAAAATGGAATTAGATGAAAGAATGTAATAGTAAGAATTGTCATTTTCAACCTTAAAAGAAAAAGTATAGCATAAAATAACATGTGATCACCTGCTAAACTGTGCCCCTCCCAATCACACACAATAATCAATGTTACTCATCTACAGTACTTACATCACATGATAATATCTGGATTGCAAGCTACACTATCACCTTTTGTATGCCAATCCCATTTTATGTGATTTTCTGGACATAATTGTTGGGTCAAAAGTTATGGAGGAATTTCAAATAATGTCAACAGAATGCCAATTAGCTGTTTTGAAATCTGACAAACTCTCCGAAAACTGAATTTATGTTTAAGGGAAAGGCTTTGGAACAAATCATTAAATGACCACCAGTCTATAAGAGCTGTGCTTGGTGATAGCAGATATTTCATCTAAGAAACGTCACCAACATAAGGCCCACTAACTTCACTGCAGGATCATTTGCATTCCTGAGAGCGTCCTTGACTCAATTGGACTCCCTGCACATCACAATATGATATCAGTACACCTAGGGGTGCCTCCATGAGACATAGCCCTAATTATATGTGCAGTAGACTTACTTATAGACGCATTCCCTCAGTCCTCTACATCCATAGGTCTGTCATTTTCAATCAATTCTCTACAGCATAGGGCAAGGGGCAGCACACTTCACACTGGCTAATTTTGCTTTCAGTGACGGCAATCTTCCCTTTCACAAGAAACCCATCCACACAAAGTATTTTCCTTAAAGGCCAGGGACTAATATGGCAATGTGCGCTTTTTAAGACCAAAAAGATTTTTGCTTTTAATCAATTGTTTTAGATTCATGTGGACACGACAGGTTTCCTAACCATATTTTTCAAGATAAAACAGCGACAAAGCCAAAAGGCAGGCTGTCAATGCCAGCCCTTTTAGCTTAGCCACTGCCTTTTCTATATTTTAGAACATTCAACCCCAGTCCTGTCCCTTTGTGGCCTAGCTGTGACCATTGCCAAGCAGTAGCATAATCATAAGAAAGTGATTCAGAGGTCTTTGGCCTATGCTGGCTGAGACCTGCAATTTAGTGATCAAGCAGACCCTGGAGAGTGAGGCAATTTGAGATATCCTTCAGTTCCTATGTGCAATATATAGAGAAGATTGCATGCTGCTGTATGCCAGGAGTCCAAGTGAAAATTGGGCTGGGAAGATGAGTTCTAAACAAGGAGTTCTGGTGATAGCAGTACTGCCCAAAATATAGCAGTTACCTTCATAGTGCATGAATTATCATTGTACTAATGTGCAAGGTCTGTATTGCAACGTGTAAACACTTTCTGCGGTGGGGGCATGGAGGAAGAGTGGCGAAGAAGGAAGCAGACAGGTGGAACTCATGAACGAGATCTGCAAGAAGGAAAAACATAAAAGGGAGAGTGAGGAAGGAGGAGAGATCTGATGGCAATGGTAGACAGAGATTGCGAAGAGAACAGGGGAAAGCAGAGATAGGGAGTGCAAGATTGGAGTGGAACATGACTGAAAAGAGGAGAAGGAAAGAGCAAGAGACAATGGAAGGAGAGCAGCCCTAGAGGAGAGGGCGTGAAAGGAGAGAGTGAGGGAAAGACGTGAAGCTGAAAGACGAAAAGCAGTTAGTGAGGGGAGAACAGAGAGAAAGGGGATACTTGGGCAGGGCATGAGTGGAGAGAAGGAAAGAAAAGGGGTGAGAAGGGAGGAAGAAAAGCCGATAGTGAAGGAGAGAAAAAGATAGTGTAGCTATGCACTATTAAACAGACAGTAATTTAATATGTAAGTGGCTAGTTCTGCTGTCCAAGACTCGCAATAACAATTGTTTAACTGTGTTAAGGTTTGCTGACTTCAAAAGATATTTCTGCGGCATCACAAAAGGTAATACTGATACAAGATAAAGTGTCAGTAATGCTATCGGGATCAAGATTTGATGGAGATCAGTCTCTGAAGCTTAAATCAAAGAGTTATATTACATGATCAGGCTATGGGACAAAAAAAACACTGTCGCCTGTTTCAAAACGAAGTCAGACACATTCGAACAGGCTTCCACGCACACTTTAGAAATAATAAATCACAAAATGCAACTGAGTCTGCTCCACGTTTGTTGTCGAGATGTGAAAATACCCCCCCCCCACACACACACACACACATTTGCTGCAGTGTCTCAAACAATGCCGCTAGCACATTCATGTAATCTAGCTCATAGGTGGGTTCCATCCGAACATTTTCAAGAAGAATGACAAAATAGTTAAAGCTCAGAGGAGCGGAGGACTCCTAAACAAAGCACTACATTTTAGCGCCTCAAATTAAAGAGTGGCGGGCTTCCTGCCTTTGAAAAAAGCGCGGCGTTTGCAGATAACCCAAAGCGCATGGAGGAAGCAAAAATCACACCCGCCTCATTTTCTGCCTCTTTTCCCTGTCCCCGAGCCAAATACCGACGAAACAGAGCAAATCTTTCTTATTTTCCTCTTTAGTCCTCTCCCCCCGAATCTTCCAACTGTCGACGAAGCAAGACTTTCTCTGCTCCCCAGTCGGACGGTTCCTGAAGCCAGCGCCTCAACTTCCGCTTCCGTCCCATGCAGAGGAGGCGCTACTGTGTGGTTCAGGAAATTGAGAAAGGACTAGAACACAGAAGTGTGTGTAGTCATCAAGCACTGGTAATGACAACCGATGTCCACTTGCCTCATACAATGCAAAGGTAGGCGAGTTATGGGTTGGTTCAGGCTGTAAAAGCCAGTGCACGAGCAATATTTTGTATGTTATGATGCAACAAATATCATGTTACAATAAAATAAAGGTGTCTTTAAACTTTTAAGTAAGTGTATTTCTTTTTTACGTTTTCGACGGGCGCTGCGCTTTATAGTTTAGGGCTAGCGCTGCGTCCACTTTCATCATTATTGTCGGCTGCTTTTAGTTTTTCCTTTCACAGGTATACTCTGGTGTTCCTCGTGCGAATGATAAATGTGTATTAGCCGAATATTCTTTTTACCTGTATGTTTACCTTGAGCGCTTTCGCCGAATGCAAATTGACATTATAGCCACATTTCTGTAGTATTTTATTGCCATGGTCATGATGTGGGGGCTTTTTCAATGCGCCTAGTGTAAAAGGGGAATCTTATTACTGCAAAGAGGCATCATTGTGCCGGGAATGTATAAACAGCTGAGAGTAAAGGAGCGACATGCTCAGACTGGAAACAGAAAGGTCTTCATTTTGTCCCAATGGTCTGGCCTTCCTTTCCAAAAACCGCGCCTTTTATCTCCCTATCAGTACAAAGTTTTTTGGGGCAAAATGAAGTGCATTCATGCTGCCTGAAAGGGGCTTTTAAAGTTGAGCCGTGGTGGGCACAAGAGGGGGGGGGCAGCGGCGGAGCCCTGAGAGCAGACGGAGCAAAGGTTGGACGATGCTCATTACTCGCAGCTCGATGCTGGTGAAGAGGAGGGTGGGGGCAGAAGGAGCCTGCATCACTTTGTACGGCCATATAATCTGCTATGCACACACACACACACGCACACAATCCACACACACACGCACACAATCCACACTCACACACACACGCACACAATCCACACTCACGCACACAATCCACGCACACAATGCATACACACGCACACAATGCACACACACGCACACAATCCACACACACACACACACAATCCACACGCACACAAGAGGGGGGCAGCGGCGGAGCCCTGAGAGCAGACGAAACTCATTATTCGCAGCTCGATGCTGGTGAAGAGGAGGGCGGGGCAGAAGGAGCCTGCATCACTTTGTACGGCCGTATAATCTGCTACGCACACGTGTGCGAGTGCGCACACACACACGCACACAATCCACACTCACACACAAAGCACAACATAAACAACGCAAATACACGGACTAAAAAAACAAGAATGTGCACACATATAGACACAACACACAAAATCACATCACAAAATAAAAACACACAACACACACACACATACAAAGGCACACAGCACAAATGCACACACACACCACAGCACACACACAGCAGCACACACACCACAGCACATATACACTCAGCAGACATTCCCAATATGTGTTCTTGGCTAGGAGTTGATTTTTCCCTCTTTTCTTTCTCAATCTCTTGCCTGGAGAACAGCCCTTGGCCTGATTAAACGGGCCCCTTTCAATCGCGAAAGATAATCCTTGGTAATGTTGACAAAGTTTTCATTTCTTGTCACCCAATTAACTGCAATTATACGGTGCGCAAGAGCAGAGGAGCTGGGAAGGATGGCCGGGAACGAGGAGCTGTGGCTCCCGGAGAGCCTTTATGCAGCGCACATTAGCCCCAATTCGTTCTTCTCTGACAATAAAGTGCCAGTTTCAGCACTTAGCCGCACACAGCAAGGGACAGGCCAGCTGTAGTCTTTAACTCGGAGTGAAAAGCCATTCAAAGATCTTTTACGTCGAGCCTAGACATAGTGCTCTTCTTTCTTGGCTCTGTATTGCATGAGTCAACGGTTTGAGATATGAGGCGGTGGAGGGAACATTTAGGAATAAATGACTGGCGGGCTTCCTTTACCAGTGTATAGCTACCAACCCCCACCAAAAGCCCCCATCTTTATTGTGCTTTAAAAAAACGGAACATTCCAAAACCTCAATATAGGAAACATATTGTAGGTTTGTATATCTGTAAATGCCTGTAAGACTAGCTGGCATGGCATGATTGTTGTTTTCCACAAAGGGTGGTTCTACTACGCAGTAAGAAAATGAGAATTTGCTATGCAATAGGTCTCGCATTTGCGAGAGTTTGAGCTATTGGCATTGTAAATACCAATGCCTTTTATTTCTGTATTTTAAAAACCTGCAAGCGGTGCGTAAACATACACTTTGTACTTGCAGTCGTTGCTTACGAGAAGCAACGCTGGCAGTAACTGCGCCTCTTTTACTGCCAGCCTTCCTTTCCGTAAGCAAGGACTATAAGTACAAAGCGCGTGTTTATGCACCGCATGCAGCTTTTCCAAACACATAAATAAAAGGCATTGTTGTTTACAATGGCAATAGCTCAAACTGTTGCAAATGCGAGACCTATTGCATTGCAAATGCTTGTTGTATAAGGGGCCAATATTGCAGCATTGCTGCAAAACAGGCCCCCTGTCCCAAAAACAGCCCCCACCGGTCCAAAACCGGCCCCCACCCTTCCAGCCCACCGGGGAAACGCCCGGTGCCCGCTACGGCCAGTCCGGCCCTGAAGGCAGCATACTACATTCTACTTACTGGTTTGTAAAGAACTTATTTGTATGAAGCACCATTTATTTGTATGTAAATGAAAATTTGTGAAATAGCTAAATAGTGTTCATTGTTCACTAATCAACAAGTAATTCTGAAATTATCAATAAGGCTTATTTTTTGTAAGAAAAATTAAACCAAAACAGAGAAAGGCTCTTGAAGTAATAAGTAAGCCCTCCTCAAATAATCAGGGGCAGTTTAATTTTGCGAGGGCCTATGACGTAATCAGATAGTCATCTTCAAAGCATCCCCAAATCCTCAGGAACAATCTCATCTTGAGACTTCATCGACTGCTCATCCCCTGATCATCAGGAACAATCACACATCGGAGTCATCAGATACTCATTTTCAAGTCATTCTCAAATCATCAGGCTCACTTTTCTAAGCTCTGCTGATGACTTCAAGAGCTTGATGATGTCTGATGATGTGAAAATGACTTCTAGAGTAGTTGGATGATCATCCAATGACTCTGAGATGGCTTCTAAAGTAATCCTGTTTGACCTGGGTTACTTCTGATCCCATAACAGTCTCACACATACCTTGTACTCCTCTGCAGCCTTCCCTATAATCCCCAAGGAGTGACTTCACTTGTGATCCCATAACAGCCTCACACATACCTTGTACTCCTCTGCAGCCTCCTCGATGGGACTCACTGAGTGAGATTTATGGTCCTTGGACTCTCGGCAGACCACACATATCATCCTCTGATCCTCGTCACAGAACAGCCTCAGTTTCTCCTCGTGTTTCTGGCACAGATTCTCCTGTGGGGGCTCCACGGGGGACAGGTGAAGCTGTTTTAACATGTCCACAATGTTTCCGAGTTGCCTGTTGGGTCGGAGGCCTCTCCCAGGAGATATTTCTCTGCACTGCGGACAGGGGAAGTTTTCACCCCTCCCCTCCCAGCTCTGAGTGATGCAGGAGCGACAGAAGATATGTTCACAGTCTGTGGACACAGGATCAGTAAAATATTCCAGACAGATGGAACAAGTGGCCTCATCTGTGAGATTCCTGACCTGAGCTGCGGCATCCATGATCCCAGAAATGCGGGAAGGTAAAGTTAAGTTTCGTTTCTCTGTTTGTGTTAAAGAAAGTGGGAGGGTCTGTGAGACTCCTCCTCTTGTGTGTGCTGGGACTTCCTGGTTCAATATCGGTGTAAAGTGGGGGTTTCTGTGTGTTTCCTCTGTGTCCCGGGACTCCCTAGTCCAGTTGTGTTTTGCCCTAAACTGCACTCTGGTCGCTGCTGAAAAGGTGAACAGCCTCAGACACGCCTGTCGCTTTCCTCTGGGTCCACTGAATAAAGCCTCTCTAATTGACTGTATTGTTTGTAATTGCATGGATATAGCGCTTACTACCTCGGACGAGACATCTCAGCGCTAAATGTGCAAGTTCAGCTCCGACTGCAGCAACCCAGGCCTCGGAGAGGCTGGTAAATCACCCCAGACTGGGCCACGGGTGTTTTATTTCTGGGCAGAAGAGGGCGGCAGAGGGATGAGAGAAATACAGGAAATTCAAAGTGAAACCAAAGACTTTCACTCTAAGAAAACGAGGGAAAGCAGCGGGTGGAAGAAGGAATGCACGGGGGCAAAACAATGTGTGAAAGAATCAAAGGGGAAGAGAAGGAAAGAAGGACATAAAGGCAGAGAGAGGGGAGAAAAAGAATGTCTGAAGAGGAAAGGCAGCAACAAGAGGTGAAGAAACAAAAAGGAGGAGGGAATAGAAGACGCTTCAGCTTTTTCATAATTGAAAGTTTCCAAAAATGTCATTAACTGATCATAAACAGATACAGCAGGGGTTGCAGCAATGCAAACGCCCTTTAGTGCACAGAACACAGGCATGCCTATAACTTCTCTTTGGCTTTTTTTTTTTTTAGCATTTAGTGCATTCTGGGAATTGTAGTTTTTCTTTTTTAAGTTACGAGTATTATTTAAAAACTCATGACAAGCAAGAGCTGTGAGCTAAAATGCCAGGACTGCCCGGAGGTGTCAAACACACAGAAGGTGATGCAGGAATGCTTCCATCTGTCTAACCCAATCCATTGTTCCTTTTCCCTCCACCCACCTCAGTGTGGAGCCAGCCATATGCAAATCAGCCTTGACCCTGCTCCAATAGGAAGAGTCTATATGCAAATCAGCCTTGACCCTGATCCAATAGGAAGAGTCCAACCCAAACTGCCAGGCCAGGTCCTCCCTGAACCCGAACACAAGTAACCCAGGGCCAGTTTCGCACTGACGGGGGCTCTTCGGCGGGTCCAGCTTGGCTCCAGTGGCACAGCGAGAGGAAGAAGGATGGGTCGGGTGCCGAGCGATTGCCAGTGGTGAGACAAGTTACAGGCATTCCTCCCGTCTCCTTGTGTCTGCTTGGAGGTGTCACACATGGCACAGGCCCGTGGCAGGTACGGGTGCAGTATGGACATCAGCCGTGCAAGATTCCCGCACTCACACGGGGTGGGTACAGCACAGACAGCAACAGCAGAAGCACCGCGCTTGCGCAGAAGAGTTACTGTCATGGGTCAAAAGTACAGCCATAAAGCAAACAAGGCGGCCGCCTAGGGTACCCGGGTACATCACATGCAAGACTATGGGGGAAAAAATAAAACTACTAAATCTAAGCTCAGCCTGTATCTATGGGTATGTGTGTGGTCTTTGTATCGCGTACCCCTGCCAGAATGCCACATCCAGCTGTACAGGTCAAAGACAAAGTTACAATCACCGGGAGGGGCCGCGGGGCTCTGAGAGCTTCAGTGGTCTTTACCGCATCATGATGTAGTGTAGTGTTGTTTCAAAAGGTGTGTCTTCAGCTTTAAGTGGCTATTTATCCGACACCAGAAAATAGTGCATAATCTCGGAGTCAATTCTCCAGGCTTTGTAAGAGCAGTCAGCCATTTTATGGTATATAGTGGACATCAGTCATTACGAGATATCTAACTATATATTGGTTGCACAGAACCTGGTCATGTTTGGTATCAAACATGTTGGAATCATACCCCAACACTGATTCTGATGTTGTAAGTATGATGCCATGTACTGGGGGGGCTCCCTAGGGTACCCCTCTCCACTCCTGGTAACAGCCTTTCAGGGTTTGCTAGCAAGCTAGTGCTGCTGATGACCACAGACTCGATTCTGCCCTCCTGCTGCTCGAGCAGGGGAAGATAGAACAATAGGTTTCCTGTCACAGGGAGGTGTGACCACCTCCCAGGCAGGACTTAGTGTATTGGGCTGGGGTGGGGGCGCTTGTCAGTGCCACCAGACTGCTTTGAAGGGCATAAATGGTGCCCTCCTTGCATACTCCGGTTTGAGCCAGTTCATGAACCCTTGGTTCCCACTCTAGCGCAAAACTGGACAAAGGACAGGGGAGTATCCTCCCCTCTGTCCAGCACCTCCTCTGGGAGGGAACCCCCAGTCGTCCCAACCCTTTCCTTAGGGTATTTAAGGGCCCCCCTGTGGGTGGGTCCTCAGATTCATCATGGGACCAGACTCAAGCCTGAAACTACGTAACTCTTCTACCGTCTGGACACTTGGACTTCGTTGGGCTTTGCCTAGAACCGAGACTGCATCAAGGAAGGATCCTGCTGCTCCTGGTCTCGTTGTTCTGCAAGCCTTCTGCATCACCTGTGTCTGTGCTTCTTCCAGGTTCTCCAGAAGGCCGCTGGGCATCAAGAACATCCGAAGATATCTCCCTTGGAGTGAAGGAGTCTCTCTCCTGCATCTGCAGGCACCAGCTGACCGGTCTGCTGCTCGTGTCGTCCTACGGACTTCCCGAGGTCCAGCAACACAGGTGGTGGTTCTGCAGCTCCCTGGAGGCCTGACCTGTCTTCTCACCACTTTTGAGGACAGTATCCCTCGTCGGGCCACTGGGACCAAAGCCCTGTGCACCGTGTAGACTTGCCGTTGCCAAGGCCTGCTGGCTCTGCACTCCAGAGACCTTCGGGCTGCAAGAAGCTCCAGCCTCCAGCACCTCAACCTTCAACTTTCAAAGAACAGCGTCCTCTCTGCAGTCCCTGCATTGTGGGCCTCCATCTTAGGTGAGCTGCCCGAGGTCTTCTTGCAACTTCTGTGCCTTCGGCCTGTGGGTCCTCCTGAGGGTCTTCTACTGCTTCAGTGGGCTCCCCTGCTTGCTCGGACCTGCTCTGACTCTCCTGCTTGTGGTGAGTCCCTTGGACTTTGCTGGTCCCAACATTGCTCCTTTTTCGTTTACCACACCAGTTGCAGCTAACAAGGCTTGGTGTTTCCGCAGGACACCAACCACCTACTCACTGAAATCCGACGTGGGGCAGCTCATGCACAGCTCCTGGTCTTCCTCAGCATTGCCCGGTCCTCACAGCTGTAGCGACAAGTATCCTCCCCTCTGTCCAGCACCTCCCACCGTCTTCACTTCTTGAACCTCCCAACATCGGTGGGCATTGTGCTTTCGCGCCTCCTGGTCACCTCCGAGTGGCATAGACTCTGTCCCCTCTGCTTGCAGGTTCTTCACTTCCTGAATTCACCCTTAGATTCCACTGAACTTCTTCAAGGACTCCCCCAGAGGCATTTCTTCCAAAGCCTCCCATTATCATCTACGGCAGGTTCTGATGTCTCTTCACCCCTATGCACCTGGCTTCCCTGGTGCAGGTAACCTGGTTCCTGGGGCATCCACGGGTGGGGTGGCTCTCCAGCCTTCCGTCCTCCAAGGGGTTTCTTCGGGGTCCTCTGGTAACGATCCTTTTGCCGTAAAACTGCAACCGCGACTTCTCCATTGACTTCCATTGGGCATGTGGCTGTGTTTCCACTCTGCACACAACCTCTGTGGGGTTCCAGGGTACCTACTGTGAGAAGTTGGCCTGGTATATGCTGTCCACTAATTATAGTGGGCACCTTGCACCAGTCCAAACAACCCCTTATTGGAGATAGGTTAAAGACAACCTTATTGAAAGCTATCCTAGTGGTAGCTATGGAGAGCAGCCTTCAGGCTAAGTCTTGAAGGAATGTAAAGCAGCTTGTTTTACCAGTCTATAATCTCTTGAGTGACCAAATGAAAGAGCACCACACCAGGTATATATTCAAAATATATGTATTTATTGCTAAACACACCCCTCTAGTCTCTTTATGAGGCTAGAGTTCGAAATACATAAGTTATAAGTTATTAAATCACAGTAATAGCACAAATACACGTTTGGGCCCTAGGGGCGTACCAAACCATATACCAATAAAGTGGTATGCGAACCACGACTGAACTAGACACTAGGCCTAGAGCCTCTAGAAGTGCTTGGACCACAAGGAACCACCCAAGGTAGTGACACAGGGGACCTACGGGAGACGCGTGCAGTGTAAATACACAACCGCGATACGCCGTTGACTTCTATGGAGAAAGTCGGGATCGGAAAAATAGAGAAAGGGACACTTAGAAGAGGACTAGGACAAAACCCTTTGAGATCTAGGACTTTGAAGAGTCTCTACCCACGGGAGCACCGGAGTACTCGTGTTACCTCACCCAGGGAAGCCGGGTGCATAGGTGCCTTTCGGGGTCGGGTTTCGTCGTCGATTCGAATGGCGATCTGCTGCAAAGTGCTGCTGGCGGCCAAGAGAAAAGTGTCCGGGTGGATCCAAGAGTGGATCGGAGTTCTGAAGAACCTGAAAGCAGAGGGGACAGAGTCTGGGTCACTAGCCAGTGACCAGGAAGGCGATGGACAGCTGCCCACCGATGTCGAGTGCTTCAGGTGCGTTGACGGTCGTCTTGACTCTTCAGCCACGAGGTCCAGGAGGCGTTGTCGGCGACCAGGAGCAGGATTCGGGCTGGTACACGATGTCTGTCGAGTGCTGAGGTGTCGGCGACCGGATTGGACCCAACAAGCCTTGGCAACGGCAAGTCTCGGTGAAGATGTAGATCGTCGATGGTGCAGACCAGCAAGGTCTGTGGAACTCACCCAGCGAGGGTAAGTGAGGGCAGGCCTGGAGCAACCAGGATGCCAAGTAAGAAAAGGATTGGCCTTCGTTAAGGGCTACTAGCCAACGGGCTAGCGACCGCGAAGGAGCCTTGTGACGCCGCACGTGGATCTGGCTTACAGGACACTCGTGGAGTGGGGGCCAGTGATCTTCGGTGCAGGTGGTGCTGGAGGCTAGGGCTACTCGGAGCCCAAAGCACGACTTCTTGGGAGACCCAGAAGAGGATGCACTTGCAAATGTGCTCGGTGTCCAGGGGTCACGGTCTCAAGTCACCCACGATAGCCACGGGCCTCAGCTTTGCTGGGGACTCAGGGTAGCCTCGGGAAGTCTGAGAATCCACCTCTGGTGATGCGATGACTTCGGCGTCCGACGGGAGCTTCAGAAATGCGAACCGGACAGATGCTTCTTTGGTGCCTGCCAAGCAGGGGAGTCACTCCTTGACCCCAAGGGAGATTCTTCAGTCCTCTAATCGTGAGTAGAGCGTCGAAGGTCCAGGATTCAGTTTCAGAGTTTCGTCCAGGGATAATCTAAAGTCCTAAGGACTGGGTTCCTACCTTTATTCTAAAGATAGGGGTTGGACTACTCTGTGGCCCCACCTATGGGTGGGTCAGGGCAGAGGGGTGGCTACACCCTTTCCCTTTGTCCAGTTCACGCCAAAGCAGGGGCTGCAAGCCCCTGATCCGGTTTGAACTGGGGTATGCACAGGGACACCAAATGTGCCCCCAGTGCAGGACTTCAAAGCACCCGAAAGTGCTCCCGCCCAGCCCCAATACACATTATCCTGTCTGGGGAGGTGGTCACACCTCCCTGGGACAGGAAACCTGTTGTCCAGGCCTCCCCTGCCAGAGTTTCGTCCAGCAGCAGGAGGCCAGACTCGTGTCTGTGGCAGCAGCATCCATTTTGTGATGCCAGGGCTCTGGAAAGAAGTTACCGGACTAGTCAGAGTTAACATGTCTTTCCCTCTAGAAGGGTGGAATGCTACCCCCGCCGCCAGGATTGGCGGGGGGGTAGTATTCCAAGATGTTTGACACCAAACACGACATGTTTAGGTGCAGCCATTCCAAAGTTAGCATTTTACCGCGAGGATATAATGCGCTTAAGAGTATATGGTCAGGCTGCACTACAAACAGCATCAGAGATGGTCTCCGAACGCTGCAGAGGGGCCCTGCTCATGCAGGGGCACCCTCTCACATAGGAACCACGCACTCTGCCTTTAGGATTGATAAGGCCTGCCTTAGGAGTGACTTATAGGTTTATATGTGTGTATGTATTTCGTGATATAGGTAACCTATATCACAGTAAGGGGTGCATGCACCACCTTACCCAGGCTGCAGTAGCAGACCTGTGGTGTCAGTTTGGATGGCCTTCCAGGGGTGGCATAATACATGCTGCAGCCCCTGGCAGGCCTCTGAGGTACCTATGCCCTTGGTACATAGTATACCATATACTAGGGACTTATAAGGGCACTCCAGATTCCAATCAGTGATGTGCCTAAGGCACATGGAAACCTTTTACAGAGAAAGCAGATAGACTGGGGCCCTGAATAGCAGGATCCCAGTCCAACTAAGTCATAAACCAGCAAAACACCATAAAAAAGTGGGGGCAACCATATAGTCAGATTCCACCTTCCTACACCTACCATGATTTGTTCTTTGTGTCCCCGGCTCATCTGATTCTTCTGCTCCAAGTCTGATTCTCCTTAGCAATTCGCATTCCACTTTCTTAACATAAGGTTTGGTCTCCGCTGGAGACCACTGTGTTCTGTGTTGCTTACCTGATTGTTTTCCAAGTATTCTTGTGTTTGCTATTGATATCTCCGGGTTTGAGATATTCCAATATGTTAGTGATTGTGTGTTATAATAAAAATACTTATTTTATAAACGTTGTGTGGTTCTTTTTCATTTAACTTACACTATTGATTAAAGTTGGTAAAACAAGCTGCTTTACTCTCCTCCAAGATAAGCCTGGAGTCTGCTCTCCACAGCTATCACTTTGAGAGTCTGCTATGGTGATCATAGACCACTAAAATCACCATGATGGTTGCCTGGATTAGTGCAAGGTGCATCACTTAAATAAGTGTGCACCGTATACTAAGCCAGCCTCCTCCAAGGAGGTCTGTATTTACCTGGACATGATGAAAAAAGGGACTCCAGGCAAGGGTAGGGTGGGGGCCATCTTGTAATGGAAGTGCAGGAAGTGAGAGAAGGATGTGAAAGTAAGTGTATACACAAATGTACAAAAGTATGTATAAAGCCAAGTGCCTGAATTCAAGTTCACATTTAATAGTTCTTTATTTAGACAATTAAGTCGATCAAAGTGAGAAGCATGTGATGCAAATATAATCAGAATTGATACAAGTAAAAGGGATAAAAGAGCTCAATAAATAATGCTGTTCGTAGATAATTTTAAACTGAAAAATTAGGAAATGACATGGTAAATGCAAGCAAATATAAAATATTCCTAGCTGTTCTCACAGCGTACATAAACAGACATTTAAAAGCTTCAGATGATTCAGACAATTCATAAAATAAATATGACTAAAGGCACAATAGCGTGTAGCATGACGGTACACATGAAAAAGTGTCCAGCTATTGTGACAATACGAGTACAACGATCTGCAAGGACCGGGTTGGGTGGTATATGCAGGGTCCTACGCACAGGTCTACTAGCTTGGCACCCTCAAAGTGCCGAGAATTTATTGCTGTTTTTCTCCAAGTGTGGAAGCTGTGTCGGAATGCAAAGTGACAAGTTCCGTGAGTGGCCTGGGGCAGTGTTTGTTAGTAATAAGGTATAAGTGACCTTAGCCTGCTGCCGGGTATGTATAGAAAATTCTTACGATTAGCGCTAGAATAAAACAGGGGGAATGAAAGCCAAAGATTAGATCAGAGGCGGCTAGAATAAAGAAAAAGTTTCTTGTGCTGAGGTTAAAAGAGCAATGTGTTTAATATAGGAAAAGTACGAATTAAAAACTAGCCTATCTCGGTTCAGCCACCAGGCTGAGGGAAGATATCAAGGGGTTGGATAAGAGAGTTTCAGCACAGAATTAGAGAAAAGTAATTGGCAGGGACAGTTGATGATCCTAACCTGCTGGCTGAGCTTTCTGAGGAGCCAACCCATAATGCCGTTCACTGTCCAAAGGCAGAGTATTGCACACTCAAGCTCATAGGTCACGTTTGATCTTCCGCCATTCTTAGCGCTGCGCCCTACAATTCTGAAATGATTGGCGGTGGATTTAGATTTCTTGTCATTTTGTGTGCTTTGTCCAGAAATGTTATTACTCCGGCGGTTGCTTGAGGAGTGCTTCACTCAGATAAAAGTTCACAGCTGCCGGAATTGTTTGAATCCCTTGTTTGACAAGGAGTTGGCGGAGGAACCCTCTGCGGTCATCGATTAGTGCCGGGGAAATGCGCAGCAGGTGGAGTAAGGACTCTTGTAACTGGTCGCTGTAGTGGCCTCGTGGTAGGCCCAGTGTGACGCCCCAAGAATGGCCACAGATGCTTGGTGGTTTGAGTGGTGGTACTCTTTGGGAATAACCCCGGGCTATTTATTTACTACGTCTGGCTGTACGCCAGACGCTACCTGTTAGACTTGGCATCTTTTGGCGTGTTTCCCCTGACTTTTTGCTTTCTGACCTCCCGGTTTTGACTCTGTTTTTGCTGGTGTAATGATTCTGCGCACTTTCCTCACTGCGGTCCAGTGGGAAAGTGCAAGTGCTCCTGTATGAAATGTGTTATGGATTGGTGTTTCCATGATTGGCCTATTTGGTTTATCTGTCAGTCCCTTGTAAAGTGCACTGCGAGTGCCAGGGCCTATAGACCAAATGCTGTTGGTGGGCTGCAGCACTGGATTGTGCCACCCACGCAAACAGCCCGTAAAATGTAACTCGGGCCTGCCATCGCAGAGCCTGTGCGCAGCCTGGGGCTGCCATGTCGACTTGGCAAGTGCACACACTTGCAAGTCCCTAAACCTTCCCTTTGCTGCATGTTAGTCACCCCTAAGGTAGGCCCAAGGTACCCCTGTGGGCAGGGTGCGTTGTACGCGAAAGGTAGGACATGCCCTGGTGTGTGCGGCATGTCCTGATAGTGAATTACAGCCTAGTTCGTTTTTCACTATTGCAAGGCTACCTGTTCCCCCTAGACCAGAACGGGCGGTTTTGATTATTACAGTATATAATCCTAACTGACCCCGGGAACATGGTAGAAATTCAAGTTTAGTATGCCTGGACTCAGAATGATAAAATGCAGCTTTTAGTGAAGTTGGTTTTAACATTCTGTGTTTGAAAATACCGCTTTTAGAAAGTGGGTATTTTCTTGTCTAACCATCCAAGCCTGCCTCTGCGAGGTTGTGTAATCCTTGTCTGGAATGTGAGTGACAGGGGCTGGGGGATGCCAGGAGACAGGGTGAGTCAGCGCAGGGCTGAATAGCCGGATCGACCTGTAGATGGGTGGGAGGGGTCGCACCTGGGCCCTGAATAGGACAGTGCCTTCCCTCCACAATGCTGGCTCCACCTCCTGTGGTGCGTCTGATGTCCCTGGCCTACTCACTAAAAGAAGGGACGGAGACTTGTCAACAAAGTGCTCCAGAACTGGTTTGGACTAGGCAAAGGCCTCTCTGCCTTCAGAGAACAAAGGAATTTGGGATATAAATATTGGGGCCCTGACCCCATGAATTTAGATCTCGCTGGAATCAAGGAACCTGCCAAGACGAAGAGCTGGAAGAGCTGCCAGGAGGAGTACTGCCCCGTTGCTGTGTTGTTGCTTTGTTGGGTTGGCCTGCAGTTGCTGCTTCTGTCTTGGGCAGTGAAAGGACTGGACTGAACTTTCTACAATCTTGTGCTGAGTATCTCCAAGGGCCAGGAACCGAGCTGGCCTCCTGTTAAGAAGTCTCAGGGACTACAAAGACTTCACAAGCCTCTGGGTACCGCTTCTGGAACGCTGTTTCAGTTGCCACAGAGGAAGGGAACTGCAACCGACTCCGTCAACCGAATCCATCCCTGGCCGGTGACCTGTTTGCACCGCAGACCGCATCGCCCCGCTTCGCATCGCAACCCTGGTCTCACCGTGGGCGACGTCCGACGCCGCCAACATCGAGCCGCTGCTTGCACCGTGACCTGTGGGCACCGCCGTTCGCATCGCATCGCTTCACTGGGCCAGCCGGACCAGACCGACCCTGTCGCTACAACTGGCTCAAGAGTCGAGACCGCACCGCATTTGGGGCACCGCTCGCACGTCTGCGACGCACCGCTCCGACTCGCACCGCTGTCCGACGCCAGCTCCCGCACTCCGGCTAGGTCGCCTGCATCGCAACCTGTCAGCACCGCATTGAGCATCGTCTCGCCCTGCATCGCACGCCTTGGACTCACCGACTCCGTCTGCACGACGCTCATCGAGCCGCTGCCTGCACCGCATCGAGGGACACCGCACCTTGCATCGCTCCGTCTTGCACCGCAACCGCGACGAACGCCGACCGGCTCGTACACTCCGTACCAGCCACAACGAGAAAAGGTACTGTGACCGAGTCTGTTCACGACTCTGCTGGCCCGTATCGACGCGGTCGGCTGGAACTGTTAGACTCTGTGGTTTTCAGCATCACGGTAGGCTCGGACGGAGCTACCGACTCGTACGAACTTTGCTTTTGTGCTATTCCTGCAAAGAAGAAGTTAACGTATCAAGTATTCATTCGTAAAGTATAGTATTGTGGATTTTTGTCGTAATTGGTCTTGTCTTGAGTATATAAAATATTGGTTATTTTTCTAAACTGGTGTGGTGTCCGTTTGTAGTGCTTACACTGTATTACTGTTGGTTATGTGCAAATGCTTTACACACTACCTCTGAATTAAGCCTGACTGCTCGTGCCAAGCTACCACGAGGGTGAGCAGGGGTTACTTCACGAGTGTAACAACCCTTACCCTGACTAGGAAGAAGGGTCCCTACTTGGACAAAGGTGCAAGCCCTTGCCAACTAGAGATCCCATTTCTAACACTACCACAATACCTACACCCTTGTGGATAACCATACACCTCCTCTGTGTGTTTGGTGTCGCCTGTGTATCGTGACACTAAAGCCGCAAAAGCGGCACTTATTGCTGGAGGGACGGATTGACTAAGGTAGAAGCAAATCCAATGAAGAATAGTTGCCAATTCGAATAGAGCAAAACTTAGTTTTGTAATAAGTAGAGAATGAATCTGTGATGTATTTTTGTACACCTCTTCTATCATAGATGGTCCCAGGTACAAAAAGAAGGTCTAGAGATCCTATTCCTAGATGATGTTGCCAATTTGTTATAGGTAAGGGAGGAGATTAACTCGAGGCACTGGACCTTACCAACCTCTTATTATAAGAGTAAGGAAACAAGTGAGTACATACTCCTCCTTAGTTAATATTAGATTTCTTTTGATCAAGAAACTGCGAAGTCCCAATTTAGTATTTATTATTTTTTATTTCTTTATTTTTTTGCTTATAATCTTTATCTTCATGTCATGATTCATAAATTGGCATGATTCTCCAGAGTGTTACGGAGATAGTTTTCTTTTTAGGTAAAATGACGCCGTCACCACCAGAAACTAAAAGAGTTTTAATCCTGTTCATACTGTGTGTTCGATTACAGAGTTAGAAGATGTATGTCTTACTGTGTGCCCTACTTTGGTTCTGGTTGAAAGTTGGAAGGTTCGGTGAGTTTACATAATTAATAGTAATATCTACATGGAAAGGGGATGACGTCATTAGTGATTAATTAGTAGGAAGTATCTCATTGCAAAGAACTTCTAGAAGGTGCTTCTTTCTGACTTCTGACACTTACGTCCAATCAGTCACTGGAAACACATTCAGTTACTGACAACCTCCGGATCATGGGAGATGTTGAGGAATTCTGCCCGGATCCAAAGCCATCAATCTGGGAGGGACTTAGAAGGTAAATGTCCCTCAGCTGAGGCCAGTGGCCTCTGCATTTAACTGAGCAACTCACTTTGGATAGGGGCTTCCAACGCATTCTGAGGCTCTCTTTGAATTGTAGGGTCCCAGTTTCAATAAAAGATAAGGGGGGCTGCTTTCCACTGAAATCCCGCCTTCCTTGCATTACTCCCGCCAGTGTGAGCAGTGGTAACTGGCAGGGAATGGGGGTGGGCGGGGTGGGGTGGGGGACAAGGGTGAAGGGGACAAAATATTGAAAAAAAGAAAACCCTCAACTCTTCGAGCCGCGACCACAGCCGCCTCTGTCTCTTCTCCCTGATTGCTGACTCCGGAAGCACACAGGCTCCCCTGAGCCAATCACAATGCTGCAATGCATTGTTGTGATTAGCTCCCCATAGCCAATCACAACGCTGCAATGCAGTGTTGTGATTGGTCTGAGCGCTGTGGGTGGGGAACATGCAAAGTGCACAGGACTATTTGGCCAGCCCAAGACGGCCTGCCAAGAAGTTGTGCGCACTTAGTGTGCACAGTCCACTCCTCCTCCCTGAGCCACTAGCCCCACCCCACCCTAACCCAGCCCTTTTCCACTGCTCTGAGAGCAGTGGGGCGACACTCCACCGCCTTAGCGGAGGATCTGGCCCTGAGTGTGAGGTGACACATTTGTAGCCTTCACTCAGTCTCTCATAACCCCGAAGTCAGGTGGCCCCAGAGGGCAGCGGGCGCCCTAGTACTAGGTGTGGACAGAGAAATGAGTGACCTGGTCTCCCTCCCTGAGAGAAACAAGAAGACAAAGGCACTGTGCCGAGAGTAAACAAAAGAGGGGAGAGTAAATGAATATGGAAGAAAGAAAGAGGTGTGGTGGTTCAGAAACATGAAAGGTTAGAGAGGAAAAAAGCATAAAGCAGAGTAAAAAGAAAAGGCAGTGCATGCCGGGAGAGGAAAAGAGATACAGAGCTTTCAAATATTCCACTTCCATGGCTGAGCATGCATCCAGTATAGGTTTTTACTTTGCATTCTGGGATTTGTAGTCTTGTTTATTCCACTATCAAACCAGGACTACAAGTGCCAAAAAATAGGCTGGATTTGGATAAGTGACTCACACATGACATGGGAACTTGTCAACTCCAGAGACAGTAGAAGAGAAGCGAGAGAGCACGGGTTATACTACAGCACAAGAGATGGAAATGGAGCGTAAAATAAATGATGCTGCCATTCACTAACAACTGGTAATGGCCTGCTCATTTGCGATTTGAGGGTGCGCTAAAATACGATGCCTAATTGGTGGGCATAGTAAAATCATGTTAAGTTGACTAATGTTTCCGCAGCCTGAATTCAACCTATGCAGGATGCCTGACTTCTACCTCTTCAGGATATCTGACTTCGGCTTTTGCAGGATGCCTGACTTCGGCCTATGCAGGATGCCTGACTTCAGCCTTGGCAGGTTTCCTGACTTCAACCTATGCAGGATGCCTGACTTCAATCTATGCAGGATGCTTGACCTCAACCTATGCAGGATGCCTGACTTCAACCTATGCAGGATGCCTGACCTCAACCTATGCAGGATGCCTAGGACATGTATTTCTTTTTTTTTTTTAACTGATTCACTATCTTGAAAACGGCCATGGAGCAAGCCCCCAAGATTTTGTTCTGGAATTTGTATCCAGATTACTTGGTTAACTAAGGTTACTACCTAGCCATTTTTGTATTGGCATGACCAGCATTTTAATGTGCCGGCTGATATAAAAATTAACATAAGCTGTTTTTCCCCCTTATCAGTAAATAATTTAAATATTACTTTTATGAACAAACATTTTAAAATGTTTACCATGGCTACCTTAATGATCCCTGACTGATAATAAAAGTAAATTAAAAAAAGACAGAAAAGCCATGTTGAAAACGAATACAGGTGATTTTATGTAAAATTCTATTTAAGTATCATATCCTGGGCCTTTGCAGAATCCTAAAACGTGAATATATGGTTGGTATTTTTCTCTGGGAAAGGTGGCAAAAACACTAGCAAGGCAGAACTAAAAGAATTGCTCCTCCAGAGCGCAGACAATAGATAATGCGTGACCTTTCACCAGGCGCTAGATGCCGGCACCAATAAATGATAGGCCTTGTCTCCCTACCTTAGAACCAAGGCAGTCTTTGTGACAGATGGCCGCGTGACTGTTTCCGTTTTCTTACATCACGGACGGTGGCTGCAGCCAATAGGATGGATGTCTCTCACCCAGCATCACGTGGTTATGAAAGGATCCCTGGGAAAACCCTTGGGTATCGTAGTTCAAAAGAGGCCAGTCACCAGCAAAATAGGCGGGTTATATTGTCTCTCCTTTAAATCACAAATTAATTGCTTCTCTACAGGACTCATGGAACATGTCAAATTCAATTTATGGGCACGTGCAGTTTCAATCATAACAAGGGCTCGAAAGAAATACCAAGCGGTGGCCATCTCATCTGCCTAAGGATGGGGGTTCGGATGACTTTTTCAGCAGCAGGTATAACCTTCTTATAACGTTTGAGCGGCTATTTGTCAAATGTTGGGTCGTAGTACGAGTAGGCAATATTTCCACGTGAGGAACCGTCACTGTAAGAGGATAGCCCGTGACTTTCTTACTCTTCTCGATGCTGACGCCAACTTAAGGCAGCTGGTCAGTCTTGCGGCTACAGGGTCAAGTTTGGCATAAAAATATGCTACTGGTCTTCAGGAATCACCGTGGATTTTGGTAAGCACTGAGAGAGCGCAGCCCTCGTTCTCACTGCAAAATAACATAAGTTCTTTACTGTAATCTGGCATTCTCAGAGCCGGGCCTCGACAGAGATTTTATCTCAACTCTAGGAAAGCATTCATGTTGTCGTTTTCCCATTGTATCGGATCTTGCAGAGGTTTGGCCACACGGCAAAAGTGGGGAATCCACTGATGACAGTAGCCCACCATTCCCATTCCCAGAAACTGCCTGACTTCTCTCTGCGTAGTGGGAGGAATCATTTTCAAAATGGCAGAGATTCTCTCTTGCGACACCTTCCTTGCCCCCTTCTCAATGTCATGTTCCAGATACAGGACCTCTTTCTGACAGTACTGCAGTTTAGTTGGGACACCTTATGTCAGTTCTCAACCAAGTGATTTAAGAAGAGGATGGCGTCTTGTTTGCACGCTTCTTGTGACACCGACACTATCAGCAGATCGTCAATATACTGCTCAGGGACTGAGTTGCACGGCAATTTCAGAGACTCCAGATTCTTTGCTGGAGCTGACTTCCCTTTCTCCCCCACTATCTTCCTTTTTAGGTTGAGCCTAAACAGCGCTTGCGCTGTTGGGCAATCTGTTGTCTGTAATTTGTGGGGGTCTGACTCCTCCCACGCTTTGAATACTCTTTTGTGTGTGTCCTTTAAAAATTGTAGCCTGCAAATGGCTAATAGCTGGTGCATGTCCCACCTTTTCAAGCAAGTTCAATCCCATGGAGAATTGCTGCGGGAGCGAGCAGGGACGCGCACGCTGCTTGCATGCCTTTACCTTTTGAGGACAGTCCCCGCCCAGACCATCTGTTGTGATGCCGCAGAAGCGCAGCTGCAGCTCTCGGCTCTACTCTCTGGTCCCGTAACACGCTACGGTACTGTCGTGGTCAGCAGAATGGCCGTAGTGCTAGGGAGGAGAGTGGAAATGCCCTTGACTCACGCCCACAGCAGATGAAACGCTTCGTCCCACGCCAATTTGTCCCAATAAAGAAGCAGCATATCCTACCACACTACTCCTAATCAAACCACTGGCACCTCTCCATTTTCGTCCCTCAAAGGGAGGAAACCTGGTACAAAATTCTTCCCCAATTGGATTGGTGGGGGGGGAAACTGTGGAGCAGGATGAGGAAAAGAGAAGCAGAAAAGTTGATGCACACCAAAACAGATATAAACTTTACTATGACATCAAACATGGTACCAAAGAACAGAAATGGGCGATTGGAGACTGGGTGTCAGTAAAAAGACCCACACGTAGTGGGGAGAGTGAATCCAAATTCTTTGACCCGATGAGGATTGTGGAGGTAAACCAGAATACTGTCACACTTGAGAATGGTCAAAGCTGGAGCATGGATAGATTGTCAAGAGCCCCTGCTCCTGTCTCGGCACTGGCAGGTTCCACCTGCTCAACTAACACAATTATCAACCTCCTGCAATACTGCAAGGCAAATTGAGTCTGGGTTTTCCATTCAGACTTCCATTATTCAACTTTTTGTAATGTTGACTGTATTATTACTTAGTATTTTTCTCCTCTTCTTTAGGGGGAAGATGTGTTGTAATTACATTCCTATTACTGTATTTTCCCCTTTTCCCTTCATCTACTCTTTCCTTGCCTTGGAACCTTCCTGCCCTTCTCCCTTTTCTCTCCCCCCTCCTGCCTTTCCCTCTGTTGGTACAATCCTACTGTTGGCCGAGAGGCTACCTTAGAATGTTGGTGAGAGAACCTTCTCTGGCAGAGCAGATGCTGGATGTGCAGCTGTGGAGGTGGAATAAAGACATTCTTACCTGAACTTGGCTTATTCTTCATCTTTGTAACACCCTTGTAACTGCAATTCTCTGAAGCTGAAGTGTGCGATTTTATAGATAATCTGTGGTTTTATACGGGTGTGATATTCGGTGTTACTGATAATATGATGGTGTGCAGGTATTATGCATAATGTGTGACCCAATACCCATGTGATATTAAGTCTTATGGGTAATATGCGATGATCTACTGGAGTGATTTGTGATTGTAGTGATACTCACTCTGTCCCCCAGTACCGGTACGGGTAACATGCGATGATGCACAGTACAGATCTAATCTACCTGCACCTGGACTCTCCCCACTACTGGACTTTACTTAATCAGATACTAGCCTGGAGGCTGGACTGTCTCGCGGTAATATGACTGACTGGGGGCGCTGCTTGGGGGTTACTGTAAGGTTAGTAGCTATATGGCCTTCCTGGCTTGATATTGTACATTCCCGTACCATCATCGTGATTTATAAAGTGGATTGGTGCGACAGTAACTCCAGTGTGGATTTATATACTTTTATCGTGTGCTGGATTTCACTGCACAGAAATGTTATTTTTTCTGAGTTGCATTAACTAGTGAAAAGTAAATAAAGATCTATTTAAATATAGGTTTAATGTACAATATTATCGATATTGTGTGGCCCACTACCGGTGTGACAATAAGTTTTATGGATAGTATATGATGGCATATAGGTATAATATGTGATTTTATAGACAATGTGTGCTATTGTGCACGTGTAACACGTGGTCTTATTGATAACATGTAGTATATGTACCTATTAAAGGTGCAGTCATCCCGGCCGAATATAATCACTGTGTGCATGGAGATGCAAAGTAGGCCTTGAATGCAAAGCGGTGCCTAGTCCCAACCACTGCACACATATTCCTCCTACTGCTTCTACGATTTTCTCCAGCTTTACTACTCCCACCCTCGTTTCTGTTGTTCCGCTCGTCAGCTCCTACGCAGCACCATGTTATGTTGTCCACCATCCCAGCTGGGTTTGCTCCATGCATTAACTACAGTTTCAGCCAAGGGTGGTATTTTCTACAGTCGATTGCTCGCATCATGGCAGATGATCATAGCTTTCTGCTAGATGAAGGTCCCCTAGACACACACTGTACAATGGCGGTTCTGGGTGCAGTTACAATAGGCGGCGGGTAGGAGTGCTGCCTTCCGGCCTAGCCATGGAGGCGGTAAGCATTCTCTTGAGCGGGAAATAGGCCCGGGAAGCAAAATAAAAGTGGACCCTGTTAGTGAATTAGCCGCTCCAACGGTTTTGGTCTCCTGCTGCTTGCCCACATACACGGACTCCCACAAACAGGACCAGGGGGACCACAACGTCCAGCAGGCTTAGCGGGCGGGCGCGCTACAAGAACAGGACGCCGGCCCGTGGCGCCTTGTAGCCGCTCCAACGGTTTTGGTCTCCTGCTGCTCGCCCGCATACATGGACTCCAGCAAACAGGACCAGGGGGACCACAACGCCAAGCAGGCTTAGCGCGCGGACGCGCTACAAGAACAGGACGCCGGCCCGCAACCAAGGGCGGGCCCGTCCAAGCCCGTCGGAGCCCGGAGGAGGCTGGGCCACCCCCCTAACATTCTGCCCCAAAGTCTAAGGTACAATTATTCCATCCGTTTTTCATACTCTTTGTAGTGTCCTCTACTAACTATGGTGAGACAGAAGGCCGCCGTGGAGAAAGAGGGGAGGGAGTGTGGCAACCCTTGATGTATTCTTGACTAGAGCAGCGAGCGTTCTCTCTCATGAAATAGATCTAACAGAGAGACGCCTGTCCATGGAACCAGTTCTTCTAGCCAATAGGTCATCCGCAGGAAGCACCGGTGAGAATGCCCCTCTTACCCCCAGGTCCCAAATGTCGTTATAGGATGATCTCCCGCCTGGTCAACGGGAGCTACCATTAACCGCACAATTGCCAACTACTTCTAACTTGAGGGATAATTAATCTCCACCCCCTATTAGCTCAGCCAATGACCCCTTTTCAAAGCAACGTAGGGGTCGTGGGGCTATTAAACCTAAACAACCTAAACCTGCAAGAGATATCAAACTCAAGGCAGCTCAAGCCAAGTTAACTAGAGCGTACATCGTGACAGCACCAATGCCATCAACCTCAAGCACCTTGTCCCGAGAGTTACTATCGGACGATGTCTTTTGGGCAAAAGTCACTAAATTAATGACCACTTTCCTTGACCCCATCCTTTTAAAATTGTCTAAGATTGAAGAGAGACTAGCTGGCCTTGAGCCCCAAAACGTACCCGCACCATCATTAACCCATAATGCAGATTCTATTCACCCAATTATGGACAAACTACAATCTAACGCCTGTGCTGGTGGAGATGCGACCACTTTACCGACCATGAGCATTCCTCCAAGCACATCCGCAATGGACAGTTTGGCACCTCTAGCCTATGAGCAATCCCATCTTCATTCAATGGCCCAACCTTCATCACTCAGGGACAAAGGAGAGTTGACACTTCAGGTACATCAGGCACCTCGAGGGCCGGGGAAAGTAAGAATGGCACCCCATCCACAAGGATCATCCCTCTGTAGCAATGGCCGATAATAATCCACAACAATGGCTCCACCTTCCACCGGCAGCTTCCCCCTAGTGCTGGTTTTGGCCAACGTTCCATCTTGCGGGACAATCAGCAGGAATCTACCGCGCAGCTAATGGACAAATGTCTGCACTGGCTATCAAACCAGCCTGTGGAGTGGGGAATGGGGAGCCAACAGCTAGCCAATAAAATCATTATGGCTAGGAGGGTGAGGTGGGTGGGTAACTCTACTAAAACATTTGTTGGGGAGTGTGTAGTGATACATTTTAACAACCCTCATACTGGCACTTTTCTCCTTAGAAACCTCAAAAGATTCTGTTCTAGGAACACCCAGATCGTTCCTCTAGCTCCGGAGTATTTTTATAAACAGGGCCCAATTCCTGGAATTGAACGGGGGGTAGGATAAGACTAGGCCACCCCATGTCACGACATTTAGAACACCCAAATACTGCACCGGGGGTTGGGCTCTATAATAGATTTGCAGCCCTTTCCGATTTGGAAACATGCGATTGACCATCAATACCTACCGATCCATCTTCCTTAATAATGCCCAATACTGAGCCCACCACGCTGGTTCTACCAGTGCCAGTCTCCCCCAGGAAACAGGGGAGAAGAATATGATAAGCCTTGTTACTTGGAATGTGGCGGGAATTGCTTCAAAAGTAGGAAACGATGAGGGGCTTAACCACTGGCAAACAATGGACATTATATGCTTCCAAGAAACCTGGGCTAAGGAGCCAGTTTCCTTCTCGGGGTTCCTTACAATTCATACCCCTGCAGTGCCCTCGGCATCAGGCAGAGCTAAGGGCCGTTTACTAACCTTAGTTTCTAATACACTATCGGTACAAGTAAAACAGGTGGGCCCCCAGAATAACTATTTTCAAATTCTCCTATTGGAGCTTACAAATGAGGGCCATTGGTTATTAATACATTTTTATAACAATGATTTTGGGGGTAACATGAAACGAGTGGTTGATGATTTAAATAATGAACTCCGTTTAATTAACTCCCGAACACAGAAGGGCCTTCCTAACATATTATGGCTGGGGGATTTTAATACCCATTTATGCAAGTACAATGAGGTTAGCGTGTGTGGGATGGACGATCCACAAGGCAACCCACTCTTACATTTTAAACATAGTGAATACGGTGACACGCTCAATAGGCTATTATATACAAGGCACTTGACCGTAATCAATAAGGGCAAGACTGGTCAAATAGAGCCAACATTCAGGGGAAATAATTCAGAGTCTACGATCGATTTTATTTTAGCCTCTTCTGTAATACAAGATAGAGTGGATCATTTTAGTAATACATTCACATGCCATAGCGATCACGCAATATTACTCATCCACTTAAGTATCCCTCTGAAAGCGAAAAGACACCAACCGTTAAGTGAATAACATCACATTATCCAGAAACAATGGATATCAGATGAAGTGGGCACAGGTAGAGAAAAAGAACCTGGCTTCTGTTATACTAAATCAACTAAGGGGGACATTCTACATTGTTTGGCTGAGGATGCCTCTCCCTCCCTTTTAGTCTCCCAGTTCAAAACCCTTCTAATAAAAGCAAAAGCTGCGCTCACTCGATATAAACCAGCAAATGGCACATCTCCTGGCCGTTGGTTTGACTCATCGTGCTCATTAGCTAAGAGAGCCCTTGATACTGCCTTAAAAATGCAACCTAGAGTTCCGGCACTGATATAATCACTTGGCAAAGATTATAAGCAGGCTAGAAGTACACGTGTGAAGGAACTACGGGAGAAGGCCTGGGACGATTTGGAACAAGCCGCTAGCTCACGAAATAGTAGGGAATTCTGGAAGATCATAAATGCCCCCTATTTTAAAGATTTAAATGATTCGTCCTTGGACACACATGTAGAGGAAGCCGCATGGATAGGGCATTTTGAAAGCATCTTTGCATTACAATCGCCCCAAGAGCTTTCTCAACTCGATCAGCTGCCCCCTGCCCAAGGAAACCTGACCTTCTCACTGCACGAAGTGAGAAAAGGATTGGATGCCTGCGTTCAAGGGAAAGCCCCGGGACCAGATGGGGTCCCAATCGACCTCTTCCAGGCCAACCTTGACCTGTGGGTTCCGCTAATAACAAATGTTTTTAATTGCATAGCGGTAGAGGGTCCCCCACCATCCTGGAACCATAGTATAATAGTTCCAATATTTAAAAAGGGAGATAGGGGCTGTCTTAAAAACTATAGGCCCATCTCCGTCCTGGATACCACCGCCAAACTTATGGGTCGGCTGTTGTTAGCCAGGTTGGAGGAGTGGGCACAAGAATGCAATATTTTAATGCAGGCGCAATACGGATTCCAGAAAGGTAAGGGGACAGTGGACCAATGTCTGAACCTGTCACTTTGCATAGACAAATATACGAAGGCCAAAGGTGGGAGGATATATATGGCCTTCATGGATTTGTCATCGGCCTTCGATTGTGTGTCTCATCCCAAATTGTGGTCCATGATGGAGGGCATGGGGATTGACCCCCTGATTATCCGCTTTATCCATCAGCTGTACGCCAATGCGACTGCCTCTGTCCGTTATGGCAGAAACGGGGAATACACGCGGCCATTTAAGATCGAGAAAGGAGTCAGACAGGGTTGTGTCCTCGCCCCGTTTCTGTTTTCCATCTATACTAACGGGGTGGAGGCGGCCCTGTCTGGTCTCTCTTTAGACGTGCCAAAATTAGATAACATCTCACTCCCAATATTGGCGTACGCTGATGATGCGGTTTTAATTGCAAGGACAGGGGTAGCTGTTCAAAGCCTTATTTCTTCGTATGCTTCATTTATGGCTTCATTAGATCTCAGAGTGAACGAATCCAAATCATTCATCATCATAGCTGGAGCTCCCAGAGGCGCGAAAGCACCGCACTTCCATCTAGCCTCAAAGAAAATCGAGGTCGTTGACTCTTTTCCATACCTGGGGATCTTGTTTGATAACAAGCAATCCTGGAACAAACTGGTGGCAGCAAGAGCCCTGGGCATGGAAAGAGGTCTTCAAGCCATAAAGGGGTTTGCCAAAAAACTAGGTGCTAGCCCTTTGGACACAATTAAAAACATCTACCAAGCAAAAACAACGGTGGCTGCAATTTACGGGGCCGGAGTTTGGGGAATGGCCCATATCGACCAATTGCAGAAAGTGGAAGACACCTTTTTTAAGTCAAGGGTCTCGTTACCACCCTCAACATCTAATTATATCCTACATCTGGAATTGGGCCTCCCATATCTGCTTGACTCCATCAGATTGGCACCCATCCTGTTGTGGCTCTCGATCTGGCGAAGGGGCACTGTTAACTTTTAACTCAACGCATAATTGGTGATTGCTTGGGGCTCGAGGGCCATAGCAGGATTGGCTGGCTTAGATATGTGGAGGCAGAATTAAAAGCAATAGGGCAGGGAGAACTTTTTAGGGATCCTACATCTTGCAGTAAGGTCTCTAAACGGAAAATAATCGACCTTTATTTACAGAAGGCTAATCGTGACTGTAGGGAAAAGAACAGGCACTTACAGGCGCTTGCAGTTTACGACCAAATCCCGCCAAGACCGGGGGAAGGTTACTTTTACCTTTCCTCCGTCACTGTAGCTCAACACAGATTTATTCTGTTGCGCTTTCGCCTGAATCTAATCACTCTGATGTTTGGGTCCCCAGAGAAGAGGTTTAAGCACGCTTACTTGGGCCCCTGTCCTTGTGACAACTGTTCACCTCAGTGCGATTTACATCTGGTACTGTTCTGCAAGTTTTACCTTACCGAAAGAGAAAGGTTCCTCCTCTCAATCTTAAGGAGACAAAACTTCATGCAATGCAGAGTGGCACTGCACTTTTTAAAAGCTCTTCCTAATCCCCACGTTTGTTTTATGGTTGCATCTTTTCTGTGGGCATGCTGGAGGAATAGAAGGGAGAGGGGCTTGCTGTTATGAATTTTAGCACTCAAGGATCAAAATGTACAGACAATCTTGGTTTTAATAAGTCATTTAAAAAGTTTAATACGTTTTTAAACATTCTCTGGTTTTAATTAATTTGTTTTATTGTGGCTTACTTGATGAAATTGTGCTTTTATGATCTGTTTGTACATAAATCGAATAAAGATTTTGAATGAATGAATGAATTATTATAACAAAAAAATGGACCATGTTTTCAAATTGGGACAGTTTTGAACTTGTAAAGGCACGCTGGTTAAGTGTTTGCAATGGATGGAAGATGGTGTGGATTTGACTTTGTCGCAGGCAATGTTTGTGGTAATATCAGGGAAATCCACAGCAGAAATCGGCCCGCCAGACCATAAAACAGAGCCACAAAAAAATACTGAAATACTGACTTGTCAGCAGTGCTTAATTTGAGCCGGTGGGTGGGGGCCACCGGAGCTCATTTTTGGGGACCAGCAGTTATTTTTCAACATCTTACTTTTCCTGAGCATAGGTGAGGGAAAAACAAACAAACTGAAAAGAAGGAGGAAGACACTAGATAGAAAAATATCACCAAGGGAGAAAGCAGGAACCTGCATGAGAGAGAGAAAGGGGCAGAGAGTGTCTGACTCTGGATTAAAGTGGCCTGAGGTGGATTCAGGACTACGCAGCCTTGCTATTCCGGGCGCTGACATTTAATAGCGCCGGCTGGGCTCTGAGCAGGGCTTTGGCCACTAGCGCTCATTATTTTACAAATTAAGCACTGCCTGTTAGACTAACCATACAGGGAAAGTTTTCTATCCCCACAAACTAGTCCGAAACTGCTCCAGAGTAGAGGGGGCAAGTGGGGCACGTCCATGGTTGAGAGAGGACCTCATCCATAGTTTGAGGCCTAGGCAGACATTCTACCCCAACATGGCTGCGGACGAAGTGGGCGTCTATAAGAGTGCAACTGGCACAGTTATGGCTTGGTCTGCAAGAGTAGGGTGTGAATCTTTTCGGCATATGTAGAAGTGGATGCCTGACAGACACTTTATTCATGGGTCTCGATTCATAAAATCTTTCACAGCCTCATATCTACATTTATGGGCGTAAATAGCTCTTTGCCAGCTACAAACGAAAGGATACTTCCTAGGCATAAACAAATTTACTACTGCATAGTTCTTCTCAACAAGTGTGGTAAATTATGCAGTAGTAGACTTTTCTCAAAATGGTGGGGAGTGAGAGGAACATGGTGAGGTTTGCCTTGTTTTTTATGAACGCTCACACAATTTTAAGTGTTTGACTATTAACACACTTGTCTCTGTTCCTTTTCCTTGTATGTTAGGAGATTTACTCCACCAAAGGGTTGGTGGCAAGGGTATCAATTACTGGCAAAATTAGTGGATGTGTGAAGGAAGCGGATTTTTCATGAATGAAAAAAGAAAAAAAGTGTGCATTTGCACAATGGATTGACTTTCAACAGTGCGTAATTATACACTATGTACAATTGCGCACTATGCATGGCAGTTTTAAAAAGTAAAAAAAAAAAATAATACACACAACATCAGTAGTATGCCCTCCATCCGTACCACCAAGTTTTGTGAATAAGGGACAATTTATGGGGGAAAGTCGGGCACACAACTTTTTGGCGTTGAATTGTAACCGTGCACGGCAAGGAGTAGCTTGCATAGGTGCAGCAGCATAAATCCACGTACACTCCTCTAAGCAGGAAGAATCTAAAACATGTCTAGCGTGGCTTGTTATTCCTTCTGCATAAGAGGTCTCCTAGCAGTTTGGACTGGGTGATATGAGTCCCATGTAGAGCACACTTCAAGCATTGGCAAAACGAGTTGGTCTGGCATTGTCTGCCAGTCTTTCGACTTTGTCAGTGCTTGTTTAATTTTTCATGGTTATTGTAAAACTTGATTGCTGGGGGAGCACCAATATAAAAGAAAACATTGGCTAAAAGCAAAACATTTTTTTTGCTCTTAAAATGCACGTGTAGTAATAACTAGTCCTTGACTCGGATGGAAATTACTTTGTGTGTCAATTTGCCCCTTGGGAAAAAGCAGAATGCCACCACTCACAGTGGAGCTGCCCAGTGGCTGACGTGGGCTAGCATCATGATTGCTTATCATACTTTTAGAAAGCTATAATTTCTGGCATCCTTTTACGAAAAACATAGGTCCATAAAATACCATGCAGAGCTATGGGGTTCAAAGATCATTATATGACAAAACCAGTAAAAAAACACACATATGTGATGTGATTGGAAACCTGAGACCTGAAAAAGGTGAAGTGTAGCTCAGACAGTACCACCCCATGTGCAATTTAAGGGAAATATTCAAGCATCACAACTTTTTAGGTCTTACCTAGGCAGCGTTTGTGCTGTCTCTGCGAGACATGCTGTATTCAGGATATGGGCTTTAAAAGCTCTGCTCATTTTTAAGGGCTACCCCTGTTACATGTGTTGTTACTCAGAGCTTGTGAGCACTATTTCTTTCTTTAATTTGGAGCACTTGAGACCAGTGCTCGTGGTTTACAGAGCTCTGTTGTAAACAAGGCTGTTAATCTTGCTCTTATCTTGCCACATTTGCTGTGCATTCAAAGACCGAGGTCTGGTTTGGATGCAGCTGCCTCCTCCTCCCTCTAAAACGCACGGCCCAGTGTCACGGGCCCTGCCTTCCTATGGCTGCTGCTGCCTCCAGCTCTGAGCTCAACAAGCATTTGCAATGCACTAGGTCTCGCATTTGCGAGAGTTTGAGCTATTATCAATGTAAATGGCAATGCCTTTTATTTATGTGTTTTGAAAACATGCAAGTGGTGCGTAAACATGTACTTTGTATTAATAGTTTTTGCTTACGAGAAGCAAGGCTGGAAGTAAAAGAGGCACAATTACTGCCAGCCTTCCTTCTCGTAAGCAAGGACTATAAGTACAAAGTGCGTGTTTATGCACCGCTTGGAGGTTTTCAAAACAGATGAAAAAAAGGCATTGCCATTTACAACACCAATAGCTCAAAGTCTCGCAGAAAATGCTTGTTCTTCTTCTTTTCCTCTTCTCTAGCCCATTTGTCTCGTTAACCCTTCAATATTACTCAATTTATGTATACAAGTGACCAATTCCTTAACATATATCTTCATTACAAAAGTCCTCATGCTTATAATCTCTTCATCATCTAACTGAGCTTGAAACCTCTTTTGTAAAGTCTGGCTTCTCAAAATGTGCACATTATATTTCCCTAACAGTTATGCCAATTTGTCATGTGCTATTACTGCACATCGAGCAACGTGTTTTCTCAAGAATATAAGCTCATTCTCCTATTACTGGTCTATGTGTGTGAGATCTAGGTTTCTCCTGATGAGTTCCTCGAATTCTACCCTCAGTCTGGTACTCTCTAAGGGTCTCAAATTTGACTAAACTACTGGTTCAGCTTTGGCCTAGTCTGTTTCCCCACTCTCTGGTTACTCCCTAAACCATCGGGATATCGCTCCAAGAACCAAGAGTCCAGAAGCACATTGAGCAAGTGGGGTCGTAAACACTTAGGTTCCGTCTGATCCTGCAGCCACTTGTGAATTCTGTGACGCCGGGGCAATGACGGCAGCAGGCATTTCAGCAGCTGCTCCTGAAATGACAGGTATCAAAGCAATGACTATCGGGGCAGTTACAGCGGGAACAGTCAACGTCTGGGTCGTCATGACAGAGATCATTGGTCCTGGAGCAGTCACGACTGGGGCAGTAGTAAGGGGTACAGTTCTGCCAATTTGTCATGTGCTAATACTGCACATCGAGTTACGTGCTTTCTCAGGAATATAAGATCATTGTCCTAATACTGCTCTATGTGTGTGAGATCTAGGTTTCTCCTGATGAGTTCCTTCAACTCTACCCTCAGTCTGGAAAGGTGTAAGAGTCTCGAATTTGACTAAACTACTGGTTCAGCTTTGGCCTAGTCTATTTTCCCATTCTGGTTACTTCCCAAACCATCGGGATATTGCTCCAAGATCCAAGAGTCCAGCAGCACCATGAGCAATTGGGTTCGTAAACATTATAGTTCCGTCTGATACAATCCTTCGGGATTTTAAATATCAATCTAGAAAATCCCCAAGACAAGGATCCAGCTCACCCTATTGATCTAATGGGCAATATGGGGCTAGCTCACCTGGTCACAGGACCTATCATGCAGCCGGCCATCTTCCCGATGGTATTTTTTCAGACAACCCCCATCTCCAAACACAGCCTTCTATTCCGCTCGGTTGGTCAGACCACTTAGCAGTCATGTTTGAGCTCACCCAGCCGTCAAAAGATTCAATCGTCAATAGGCCTCAAGATAGTAGAACCTGCTGTCGTTGGCACAAGCTTAGTGCACACCTGATAAACACCTCTCTAGCCCAGACTATGCCTGTAGTGTCCAATGATTTGGACTCAGCGGCCAGTAACTACAGTCTCTGGTTAGACTTTAATCTCAACCAATAGGTCTCTATTAAAGCATGCCACAGTCACAGAGTGACCCCTTCTGAACCGTAGTTTACGGAACAGCTGAAGATTCAAAACCAGCAGTGCCATAGACAGAAAAGAAAGTGAAGAACGAACCTTGATTCTAACAAAAGAGACATTTACAAACATAGTATTCAACTTTACAAAGAAATGATTTATAAAGAAAGTGTCCGTTACTTTACGGCTAAAATTGAATCTTCAAAGAATTCTCCCAAGGAACTGTTCACTACTGTAAAGAAACTCTCAAAACTACCTGAGACTAAAAACAATTTGGTCAAAGCAGTGCACAACACATTCTTGGCCAACATTGAGCCTTCTCCTTCCCCAGCTGACAACACCTTGACAAGTAATTCTGCGGCAGAGAAATCGCTGGACATTTCTTCTGTTGGAGCCACACGTCTGGACGGTAGGGTTGATATCTATTTCAACGATATGATGGCTTCTCCATCCGTGGCTAACCTTGTTACTTTATCCATATTTTTGCAGCTATCTCTTGCACAAACTTAGAATTTACTTATGAAAATAAAGTGGGGTTCCAACACGGACTCCTACCTGCCCAAGATCAGGCATGCAGTACCACACATTACAGCCATGCATTCTAATGGACATGTTTAATAGAATGTTCGCTACTGGATACTTCCCAAAAGAGTGGAAAAAAGCTTCCATTCTTCCTCTCTTAAAAAAACCTAACTTGGATGTTGCAGAGCCCAACAACTATCAGGCCAATCTCGTAACTTCCTTTCTCGGTCAAAATTGTCGAGAAAACCATTAATTTGGAACTGACATCATTCATTGATGACACCCATCTTCTACATCTGACTCAATTTGGCTTCAGAAGTCAATATAGCATGGGACTGGCCCTGATCACGGCATCAGAGGAACTAAGACAGACCCTTGATGACGGCGGAAATGCAGCCCTGATCTTATTACACCTCACAGCAGCATTTGACATGGTTAACCATGCCATAATTATTGACCGCCTTTTCTTCTTACGTATCAGGGACAGGACCTTTTCTCTGCTGAAATCTTTTCTTATTGACAGAGATCAATTCGTTGCCATATACGATTTCATCTCTCCTTCCTTTTCACTACCATGTGGGGTTCTACAAGACTCATCTTTGAGTCCAACGCTTTTTAATTTATATGTTACTCCCCTGGCTAGACTGATAAAATCGCTTGGCTTCCTCGTTGGTCTCATATGCCGATGACATCCAAATAGTGGTGTCAGTAGCCAGTAACCCAGAAACCACTGCAGCCAGATTCCAGAATTGTATGTCTCAAATCGGGATGTGGATGAATGACAACTGTTTAAAGTTGAACCGCTCTAAAACCAAAGTACTTCTATTTGGCAGAAGTACTTCCTTCTGGTCTCCGACATGTGGCCCCACGAACTAGGCACACCCCCTACCCTGGCCACGAAGGTGAAAAATCTTGGGGTTCTTTTTGACAGCAAGCTGTCTTTTGAAGGTCACATCGATTCCATCACGTCCTCTTCCTTTTTTACGATGAAACTGTTACGGAAAATTCTTCTGTTCACTCCGAAGGAATTGCAGAAATTGGTGGTCGCTGCCCTTTTCATCTCAAAAACTGAATAGTGCAGTGCGCTATTCACTAATATGCAGAAAAGATTTCTAAACAAATTACAAATTGTGCAAAATGTGACGGCTCGCCTGCTTTTAGCTATCCCTAAACATAAATCAGCAGCAGAGGCTTTGGTCCACCTTCATTGGCTCCCGGTCAAGAAGCGCGTCGATTTTAAAGCTCTTTGCATTTCCTTTAAATCATTGCAAGGATTCGGATTTTAATTTAATTCCTCAGACAGCGCTCTCAGAGTTCTTCTCCTTCTAGACTGCTGCACTCATCTTCTGTCTGCAAACTAGTCATCCCAAAATCCAAAAGATCCAATTGGGGTGGTAGGAGCTTTGTTACCTACACTTCCAAACTGTGGAATTCTTTGCCACTGGATTTGAAGCTAAAGGCTGCCTTACTGGGAAGCCTTAAAGACTTGGGTTCTTAATCATTAGGTCTTCAGCCAGTTCTCTTTGTCCATACACCGAGCGCAGTTCCTTCTCTGAACATTAGTGCCTCAACACCTCTGGGTATGAGAGCGCTCTACAAGTTTTATTTTCATTTAATTTCATCCTGCAGCCACTTGTGAATTCTGTGACGTGGGGAAATAACGGCAGCAGGCATTCTACCAACTGCTCCTGAAACTACAGGTATCAGAGCAATGGCTATTGAGGCAGTTACAGCGGGAACAGTCAACGTCTGGGTCGTCATGACAGAGATCATTGGTCCTGGAGCAGTCACGACTGGGGCAGTAGTAAGGGATACAGTCACAATAGTAGCCGTCGGAGCGGGAACAGTCACAATGAGGGTAATCGGAGGTGGTCCTTCTTTCTAAGTCGCATCTTGGTGAACAGGAGCAGTAGCAACAGTACTATCACCTGTGGCACCATTTTCCCAGCGGGCTGGGCAGCATTATAGGGAGGTGGTCGAGAGGACAGTGAGTCATCTAGAAAGTCATCACTAGAATCACTATCAGAGTTAGACTTCTCTGCTGCATCGGCATCTTTCACTCCCTGTGCTTTTCTCTTCTTAAGGTTTTCATTTGTATGATACAACCGAGCTCCCTCAACGACTTCTCTCCTCCACACCTGCTGCTCCGCATCCCTTCTAGAAGTCAGATAACTGAGAACTGAGTTTTAGCTTGATCGGATTCTTCTACTTGTCTTTAGCATGAACAGCGCACTCCCACGCATCAGAGCCTCGTATTGTGCTGGTCTAGGAGGGGCTTCATATCATATAGTATTCGTCTAAAATGCTCAATTATTCTCAGATCGAATGTACCATATTGAGGAAACTGCAATGGCCCTACTTTCTCAATGATCTTGTTTCATTGGTTAAAAAGCCACATACATGTGTGGAGCCCAACACTGATGGCCGTATAATGACCTGGCGTACTTTCTGCTGGAGCTCCTCAAACTCAAGGACGGGAACTCTGACATCAGCCCTCACCCAACCTTTAAATGCTCAGAAACGTTTCATTTTGTGGCAATTTCAACAATCAGAAAGAAACAGTCTGAATGAAAACAGGCAGCAATTTACACCAAATCACAATGTAGCACCTATCAGGACTAGTATCCAATCTCAGTGCGGCACCCTCTATGCAGACCTATCACAGCGTAGCACCTGATGATATAACATCCAATTCCAGCACAGCACCTACACCAACCGCTCAGTACTAGCACAGCACCTGATGATGTGGATTACAGCACCTCACAGCTGCGCTCCCTCCTTTACAAAGCAACTTTTGCAAAAATGCCAAAGCAAGCACAATTAACAAAAAACCCTTGTCTGCTCCACTAAAAAAGTTTAAAGTAACCACTCATTCAAGAGGATAGTGGGAAGGAATGCTTTCCATCATTGATACATACACGCAGGTGAAATCTCGCCCAATGGAAAATAACCTTAACTTATGCGGTTTCTCCTCTGCACAATAGGGACAACCAACACCTATCACTATTAGTGCACGCACACCAACCTATCCCTATCTTATTTCAGCAGTCGATGGTACCTCATGAATCAACTCCACAAACCTTAGCAGATAAATTAAACCGCAGTATACTTCTTATCTATCCTGGAATCTTGGACTGAAACCAGTCTGATAACAACTTCAACTGCTCAACATTAAACACATATGCATTTACACAGCTAAGCTATGGACATCGCATAACACACAATATCAACACAACACCGCACTCTTGACATAGACAATTGTCGTACGTCAACCCTACTTATACTCACTCCCGAGCCACAGCAATTGCCTTCAGAATCGCTGAAAAACCGCTGATCTTTCAAATTCGGCCATGGACTTTAGGGGCTTCGACTGGGCTTGGCAAGCTTTCGTTCTTTTTTAAACTATTGTAGCTGACGACACTTCAGCGACAAACCATCCTCTATTTGTTGCCAATTGATAGAGTGGGGATGCTTGAATCGCAATCTCTTGGTAAAGTCATCAAACAGGTTCCCTCACTGGTCGTATGGACCTTTTATTGTCGACATCAAGAGTAAGAAAGGAGCCGAGATCAGCAATACATTCAATGACAGTGAGACCGATGTGTCTCCACGGAAACGACAGAGAGGATGGAGTCCAAACCACAAAGATTTTATTAGCAGTTTAGTCAAATCACAATGCAAATCGATTGGCAAACGTTCACTGATTATATCATCAAAGCATACATATGAAAGTAATCAAGCAATCTAAATTTATATGTTAGGAGGAAAACATATTGTGTCCTCATGTAATGCAACTGGTGCTATGTAAAGCGCTGTGATATCCGATTCGGGTCAAGTTCGCGCTATATAAAACTCTGTAAAAAAAAAAAAAAGATTACAAATATAATCACAAAAGAGAGACAAATTATCTAAAGTAAGTGTTCTATAAAGGAGCTTCCCTGTTCTAAATAAAGCATTGAAAGTGGAAAAGGGATTTCTATGAGGAAGAAGGTGTCAGCATCAGATGAAGCAAGATTAAGGTTCAGGGGAGAAGGCGCGAGAGCTCAAGCATAAAGCTCGACACTCTGGGGAAGGGAATCAGCAGATTCCTCTCTCAGTGAAGTCAGGAGAGAGTCTGCTAAACTATACTAAGGAAGACTTAATTAAAGCAAGAAACTTCTAGAAGACGCTCCATATCAGTTCCCACCAAACAGACTAATCGGGGATCGATGTTCTCCGGGAGCAGGTGAACTCCCCAGTTTCCCAGCACTGAACGATGCGGTCTGCATCTGTGCGACCTTGGATGTAACATGGGTTCGGTCTGCCTGGTACAGGAGCCTCCTCTCCCACCGTCTCAAATCTCTGGAGCGAACTTCTCATTAAGCTGCGGCTTCCTATCAGTCTAATGCAATAAACAATAAGCCTGTTCCAGCTAACGAACCACACGATAAGACACCTGCAGAGGAGAGAAAAACAAGACACTGGCAAAAAAACATTTATGAAAATGCAATGTGTGCAACTCGGGCCTGGCTACAAGTTAGTCTAACATTATGTTCAAAATGGCTTCTAAGCAAGTACAATTAACATTAGTAAATGCAGTGGTTACATTTAAAGAAGATACACATTTTCTATTTAAAGTGAATACATTGATTATAATTCAACTAGATATACAGGTGAATCTTCGTTAAAGTAAATATGGCCACCTACTACATTTCATTAACATATTACACACAGATCAATGTGGTTAACACGTTGAGTATATAAATTGCATATAAAGGGGTGTATCTCTAATTTACCCTGCTCCATGTGTGAGTGCGCCTGCCTGTGTGCTCTCACATCGTATGCAGCCCTGCCAAGTGTCACTCATTTCATATAAGACTAACACAATTTGTGAATTTCTCTGCATCCCTGCATGGTCCTATGTTTCTAATGCAAATGAAGTGAGAAGGAGACGTTATGGAAAGATTCTGTAATTTTTGTTTCTTGTTTCTCAGTTAATATGCAGCCTGTCACTGTTCTTCCTATTTGATTGGGATTATGGTTAGCACAGCTCGCCCTGGAGTGAGTGTGTGCGATCCTATTTGGACCTCAAGCGTTTGCCCCTCCTTCTGGCATTGTGATTGGTGCTGTGACCTGTCAGCATCGTTTCATGTGCCCCTTGCAGTGCAGATGCTCTTGCGTCATGCTGTCTAACCTGGAACCATGTGCCAGACGGTGCCATCGTTCGGACTCAGCACAGTGCAGTGCTCATGGGCACAGAGAGCTGCGTCTACGGATGCGCCGGTCGCATGGCTTCACAAACGTATGTGCGCGGGTCCCACATTGTGGACTTCATGCAGTTCTGGTCAGACCGGTGTCTATGCTTCCTTTAGAGGGTCCTCTTCACTCGTCCTCAGCCTGCAGTGGGCATGACGGGGACGGGGACCGAGGGGTGGGGGCGAGAAGATCCTTGCAGGTCTCTCTCTCTTCTCCCAAAGGGTCTGTCATCTCTCAGGGTCTGATCTCCTCTCTCATGGTATTTCTTCTTGGTGCTTTACTTCCCCTCTCAGGGGTCTGCCTCCGCGCCCCGAGCTGCCTACCATTGGCAGCTTTATCTTCTGTCAGAGGGAGCCTGTTTTCTTGGTCACCACTCCCCTTCCTCTCAGCGTCCTAGTGCGTTTTCGTCTGATATTTTCTATGTAGTAGGTTGCACTGCAGTCTAGATCTTTTATTGTATGACTTGCTGTCATTGTCCTGGCTCCGCGGTGGGGACTTCGACCCCTGATCTTAGTCCCCTCCCAGGGGCTGTGTGTTCTCGCAAGCTCTGTGTCTCCTCTGCCGTGATGTGCTGGTCTCTCTTCCAGCCTCTGCCGTGATGAGCTGTTCTCTCTCTCAGATTCTGCCGTGATGCGCTGTTCTCTCTCGCAGCCTCTGCCGTGATGCGCTGTTCTCTCTCGTAGCCTCTGCCGTGATGCGCTGTTCTCTCTCGCAGCCTCTGCCGTGATGCGATGTTCTCTCTCTCAGCCTCTGCCGTGATGCGCTGTTCTCTCTCGCAGCCTCTGCCGTGATGCGCTGTTCTCTCTCGCAGCCTCTGCCGTGATGCGCTGTTCTCTCTCGCAGCCTCTGCCGTGATGCGCTGTTCTCTCTCGCAGCCTCTGCCGTGATGCGCTGTTCTCTCTCTCAGCCTCTGCCGTGATGCGCTGTTCTCTCTCGCAGCCTCTGCCGTGATGCGCTGTTCTCTCTCGCAGCCTCTGCCGTGATGCGCTGTTCTCTCTCGCAGCCTCTGCCGTGATGCGCTGTTCTCTCTCGCAGACTCTGCCGTGATGCGCTGTTCTCTCTCGCAGACTCTGCCGTGATGCGCTGTTCTCTCTCGCAGACTCTGCCGTGATGCGCTGTTCTCTCTCGCAGCCTCTGCCGTGATGCGCTCTTCTCTCTCGCAGCCTCTGCCGTGATGCGCTGTTCTCTCGCAGCCTCTGCCGTGATGCGTTGTTCTCTCTCGCAGCCTCTGCCGTGATGCGCTGTTCTCTCGCAGCCTCTGCTGTGATGCGCTGTTCTCTCTCTCAGCCTCTGCCGTGATGCGCTGTTCTCTCTCTCAGCCTCTGCCGTGATGCGCTGTTCTCTCTCGCAGCCTCTGCCGTGATGCTCTGTTCTCTCTCCCAGCCTCTGCCGTGATGCGCTGTTCTCTCTCGCAGCCTCTGCCGTGATGTGCTGTTCTCTCTCGCAGCCTCTGCCGTGATGTGCTGTTCTCTCTCGCAGCCTCTGCCGTGATGCGCTGTTCTCTCTCGCAGCCTCTGCCGTGATGCTCTGTTCTCTCTCGCAGCCTCTGCCGTGATGCTCTGTTCTCTCTCGCAGCCTCTGCCGTGATGCGCTGTTCTCTCTCGCAGCCTCTGCCGTGATGCGCTGTTCTCTCTCGCAGCCTCTGCTCTGAGGGCTCATTTTACCGAGTCATAAGCCCTAAACTTGGGCCCTGATTATGAGTTTAGGTGCTGTTTATTGCACCTGATAAATACTGTTACTACAGGATACACTATTTATTGAGAGTGATAAATAGCACCTATTATGGGTTTGTTGGAAATAACATACAGATTCTGATGTTTAGCACCAAAATCCGCATGGTACAGTAAACACTATGTTTTTCCCTTGTTACATTTCTGCAGGTTTGACCTGTTGAAATTTAACGACGGTCGAGTTATTTAATGCATCTGATAATTATCAGATGCAGTGAATACCTACAAACTTGTAAGTCCAACCTGTGCGAAAACAGGGGTTTACGCACGGGTTTTAATACACCGAGAAATTCATAATCAGGCCCTAGATATCTTCAGGGCAGCGTCTCTTGTTGGTATGGTAACACGGAGCGTAAGGCATGGAGGATCGGCATAGAACCCTTCCTTACAGCTGGAATGACACCAGAGGAAGAAGCGTCTCTTGTTGTTATGGTAACACGGAGCGTAAGGGATGGAGGATCAGCATAGAACCCTTCCTTACAGCTGGAGAGACACCAGAGGAAGAAGCGTCTCTTGTTGTTATGGTAACAGGGAGCCTGAGGCATGGAGGATCAGCATAGAACCCTTCCTTACAGCTGGAGAGACACCAGAGGAAGAAGCGTCTCTTGTTGTTATGGTAACAGGGAGCCTGAGGCATGGAGGATCGGCATAGAACCCTTCCTTACAGCTGGAGAGACACTTGAGGAAGAAGCGTCTCTTGTTGTTATGGTAACACGGAGCGTAAGGGATGGAGGATCAGCATAGAACCCTTCCTTTCAGCTGGAGAGACACCAAGGGAAGAATAAGAAGTGCCTTCACCACATGTGGCAACTTTATGAAACATTCAGATGAGGGACTTAAAGAAAGAATTTTACAAGCACTGGAGCCAAGGGAAACAGAGACAGAAAATAACAATAAAATGGTAAAAAATACTCTCCCTCTAATAAGAAGGGGCGGTATGTAGCTGCAGCTCAAATGGGGCCCTGCAGCACATGGGGGGTAGTGGGCTCTGCAGCCCTCAAGAGCTTTGGGCTCTGAACCTCAACTACTGTCGTCCATGAACTACTAGGAGAGCCGCAGCTTCTCAGAATACACAACCTGCAGCACTTCAGAGTAACGGGATCTGCAGCCTCACAGATCCTGGGGTCCCCCCACTGTTTGCCTGATTTCTGATGCACTTTGACTGAGTGTGCACTGGGTCCTGCCAATCAGGTTCCCAGTTCCTGTGTTCTTTCCCAAAACTGTACCTTTGTTTCCACAATCGGCACACCTCTGGTTCACATGTAAGCCCCTTGTAAAAGGTACCACTGGCACCAAGGGCCTTATGACCAGAGAGGGTCTCTAAGGGCTACAGCATGTATTGTGCCACCCTGAGAGACCCTTCACCTAACACATATTCACTGCCATTGCAGACTGTGTGTTTTGGTGCAGGCAAAACTTAAGAGTCGACATGACACACATCCCTGTGTGCCACGCCTACAAAACACTGCCTGTGGCATAGGTCAGTCACCCCTCCAGTAGGCCTCACAGCCCTAAGGCAGGGTGCACGATACCAGAGGTGAGGGCATAGCTGCATGGGCAATATGTCCCTACAGTGTCTAAGTCTATTCTTAGACATTGTGGGGCTTATTTACAAGCCCCTTGCGCCGCCGGTGCGTCCCTTATTGTGACGCACCCTGCTGCCTCATATTTACAAGGAAACATAGAGTCCCCCTGCCTGGCTTTTCGTGTCCTTGTAAATATGGCCCCTTTACACGCAACACTTTGCCTGAAAGGGGCATGTAATGGGTGGGGCTGTGGGTGTTTCCACGCAACACCCATGGCTTCTGCCGCAATTCCAGATTTAAGAGAACTCGTAAACCTGGGAATGCGTCAGAATGCTACGCCTCCCCAGGGGAGGCCTAATGGAGGCGCAACAAGGAGAAATGTTTTCATTTCTCCTCATTTTTTCCTCTTTCTATGCGTGCTGCATTCTGAAGCACACATAGAATAAGGAAATTACCTCTTGTGAATGTGTCCCTTCCTGCACATAAACAATCATAAATTTAAAAAATGTTTTGCAACTTCTATGTGTGCTGCATGAAGCATGAAGTTTCAAAACGCCATTCTTGCACATAAACAATCGCTCCCCTCAATGCTATTGTGCAAGGGTGCCTGCATCAGCGCATGGCAGCTAATTGTGCGCCAGCACAGGGGAGAGCAAAGGGATCCGTCATATCGTTGTAGATATGACTCATCCCTGTGCTTCAGAATTAATGCAGCGCGGCCATATGGCTTGTGGCACCGCACTGTATTAATTCCTTGTAAATAAGGCCCTGTAAGTACAGTGAAACCATATTGAGTACAGTAACTGTTTTCCTTCCATAGGATTGCATTACATTTCTGGCCATTGCACTAAATATCTAACTCTTGCATTTGCTAAGTTTTCTACTGTTTGATTGACATTACTAAAGTATTTTTAATGCTCCTGTAAAGTATTTCGATGCCTTTACAGCACAATACCTACTGTATTTGAAAAGTATTGCTCTTCTTGAAACTGTTACTTACCTGCAACTGAGTTCCTCTTCGTTCTAAAATAAAAAGAAACAAAGTAATATTTTTGTATACAAAACAATTGGTCTTGGGTTCAGTCTTTGAGTGTGTGTAATGAAGCCTGAGTCCTTGTAGCACTTCTGAGTTGTTTCTATAGGATTCTGCAGGTGCAGGAACCACTGGATCAGAGGCGCGGCACTGAAGTGCTGCAGGTCCCAGGAGCTGAGGTGCTTCAGGTCCCACGAGCTAAGTGTAGGAGAGTAGGATCTGCTTCTTATAGTTACCCCTACTTCTTGCTGATGTTTCACTGTTTTTCGACTTTAGTCTGGCTGGGGCCCTGCTAACAAGGACCCCAGCCTAGCTGCTTCCTCTCTAAATTGATTACCAGTACTTTAGGTACACTCCAGATTGGATGGCCTACCAGGGGCTGCAGCATGTATTATGCCACCCCTGGGAAGCCTTCCAAAATGACACCACAGGTCTGCTACTGCAGCCTGGGTAAGGTGGTGCATGCACCCCTTACTGAGATATAGGTTCACTATATCTCTTCATATCACTGCACATGTAAACCTATCAGTCACCCCTATGGCAGGCCTTACCAATCCTGAAGGCAGGGTGCTGGGTTTCATGTGAAAGGGTGCCCATGCATGAGCAGAGCCCCTCTGCAGCTTTCGGAACCTTTATTCCGGGGTTGTTTGTGATGCAGCCAAACCATATACTCTTAAGTGCATTATAACCAAACAGTAAATGCTAACTTTGGAATGGCTGCATGGAAACAGGTTGTGTTTGGTGTCAAACACCTTGGAATCATACCCCCACACCAGTAACTGGTGTGGGAGTATGATCCCACCCTTCTAGAGGGAGAGACATGACAGCACCGGTATACCCGGTACCAGCTAACAGAGCCCTGGCATCACAAAATGGATGCTGCCAGCCACAGACACGAGTCTGCCTTCCTGCTGCTGGACGAAATGCCGGCAGGGGAGGCCTGGACAATAGGTTTCCTGTCACAGGGAGGTGTCACCACCTCCCAGACAGGCTTTAGTGTATTGGGGCTGGGTGAGTGCACTCCAAGAGTGCTTTGTAGTCTGCACTGGGGGCACATTTGGTATCCCTGTGCATAGTCCAGCTCAAACTGGTTGCAGGGGCTACCAGCCCCTGCTCTGGTGTGAAACTGGACTAAGGAAATGGGTGTAGCCACCCCTCTTTCCTGACCCTCCCATAGGTGGGTCCCTAGAGTTTGTCCCACCCCTTCCTTGGGTTAAAATAGGAACCCCTGGCTACAGGACTTTAGATTACACCTGGACGAAACTCTGAGACAGAATCCTGGAACTTCGATGATCTACATTGAACTAGATGACTGAAGAATCTCCCTTGGAGTAAAGGAGTTACTCCCCTGCAAGGCAGGCACCAAAGACGCATCTGACCGGTTTGCATCTTCAAAGCTCCTGAGCACTCCGAAGAACTTTGCAACACAGGAGGTGGGTTTCCGTGGTCTTAGAGGCCGATCAGTGCCCACAGCAAGTCTGAGGCCCGTATCCCTCGTGGCGATCGTGCAACCCGAACCCCTGGACATCGCGTAACTTTGCAGAAGCATCAGCTTTCCAACGACTCCTGCAGCTGAGCTTTGGGTGACTTGTAGCTCTGACCCCGAGCAGCAATTGCACCGAAGATTGCCCGCCTACACTCCACGAGTGTTCCGTGAGCTGGCCCTTTGTGTTTTCTCTTGAGGTCCCTTTGCAATCCCTAGTCCGTCGACTGGTGGATCCCTGTGAAGGCAACTTTAACTTTAATTGGGCTTCCCTGGTTGCTCCAGACGTGCCCTGACTCTCCATTGCTTGGGGAGTCCCCAGGACCTTGCTGGTCCACACCGAAGCATCTTTTCTCTTTCTGCGTGGGTTGCTGTTGCCAAGGCTTGTTGTGTTCAATCCGAGCACCGACACTGCAGCACTCGACATCCTTTGTGGGGAAGCTCGAATCCAGCTTCTGGTTGTCGTCGACGCCTCCTGGTCCTCGTGGCTGCAGAGTCAAGCTTCACCTCTTCGCACCTGAATCACCCGACATCGGTGGGCACTCGTCTATTGTGCCCCTGGTCACTGGCAAGTGACCCAGACTCTGTCTCCTCTGCTTTCAGGTTCTTCTGATCTTCGATCCAGGCTTGGATCACACCGGACACTTTTCTTCTTCCCGGCAGCAGCACTTTGCAGCAGATCGCCATTGAAATCAACGACGATTCCCGACACCATTTGACACCTATGCACCCGGCTTCCCTGGGTGAGGTAACTCGAGTACTCCGGTGCTCCCATGGGTGCTGGCCCTAGAACCCCCTAAGTCTAAAGGGGTTTGCTCAAAGTCCTCTCCTAAGTGTCCTTAACTTCTAAAATTCCAACCGAGACTTTCCCATAGAATAGTACGGGGCTCGCGCCTGTGTTCTCACACTGCACGCGTCCCCCGTGGGTCTCCTGTGTCACTATCTTGGGTGGTTCCTTAGGGTCCCAGCGATTCTACGTGCTCCAGGCACTGTGTCTAGTCAAGTCGTGGTTCTTATACCACTTTCTTAATATATGGTTTGGTCCGCCCCTAGGCCCCATTGTATATTGTGCTATTTACTGTCATTTTAGAACTGTATTATTGTGTATCTTGGACTCTAACCTCATAAAGAGATTAGTAGTGAGTGTTTAGAAATAAATACATATATTTTATATATACCTTGTGTGGTTCTCCTTTCATTAGGGATTCAAGAGGTTATAATCTGGTAAACCAAGCTGCTTTACACTCCTTCAAGACTTAGCCTGAAGGCTGCTCTCCACAGCTACCACTAGGATAGCTTTCAATAAAGGTTGTCTTTAAACCTATCATAAGGGTTGGTTGGACTGGTACAAGGTGCCCACTATAACTAGTGGACAGCATATACGAGGCCAACTAAGGTGCTGCAGGACCCATGAGATGAGATGCTGCAGGTCCCACAAGCTGAGGTGCTGTAGGTCCCAATATTCTGACTTGCTGCAGGGTTGTGGGTTCTAAGGTGATGTAATGCTCCATATGTTTCGCTGCTGCAGATCCTGATGCTTTTTCGCGGTGCCTGGTCCCCGATCCTAGGGTGTTGCGATCGTCCCAAGTGCTGCATGGAAGCCAGGCTCACAGGCACAAGGCCCCATGCTTTCCTGGGAAGCAGGGCCCTCAGCCTCCTGTTTGGACTGCAGTTCTCCTACTGACTACTTTGAAAAACGAACGGGCGGAGACTCCATGTAAATGACTTTGAAGAGAACAAGCACAGAGTCCGCACGGCGGCCGTGCAGAAAAGTCTACTCTTCCACTTCCTGGCATGGGTCCGGCAGGGGGGCATCTCTGAGAGTGAGTGTGGGTGGGATTGATATGACAGCTCCCGGCTCACCTGCCACATGGAGTCCAGACTATTATCCAGGTGATCAGAGTGACCTGGACAAGCTCTCGGAGACGCCCAATGCTGCAAAGAGCAGAGGGGGTGGAAAGTGGAGAGAAGACACAGGCTCTGGGCGGACTTCAAGAGAGAAGACACAGGCTCTGGGTGGACTTCAAGAGAGAAGACACAGGCTCTGGGCGGACTTCAAGAGAGAAGACACAGGCTCTGGGTGGACTTCAAGATGGAAGACACAGGCTCTGGGCGGACTTCAAGAGAGAAGACACAGGCTCTGGGAGGACTTCAAAAGAGAAGACAGGCTCTGGGCGGACTTCAAGAGAGAAGACACAGGCTCTGGGCGGACTTCAAGAGAGAAGACACAGGCTCTGGGTGGAATTCAAGAGAGAAGGCAAAGGCTCTGGGCGGACTTCAAGAGAGACGACACAGGCTCTGGGCGGACTTCAAGAGAGAAGACACAGGCTCTGGGAGGACTTCAAGAGAGAAGACACAGGCTCTGGGCGGACTTCAAGAGAGAAGACACAGGCTCTGGGCGGACTTCAAGAGAGAAGACACAGGCTCTGGGTGGAATTCAAGACAGAAGACACAGGCTCTGGGCGGACTTCAAGAGAGAAGACACAGGCTCTGGGCGGACTTCAAGAGAGAAGACACAGGCTCTGGGCGGACTTCAAGAGAGAAGACACAGGCTCTGGGCGGACTTCAAGAGAGAAGACACAGGCTCTGGGAGGACTTCAAAAGAGAAGACACAGGCTCTGGGAGGACTTCAAAAGAGAAGACACAGGCTCTGGGCGGACTTCAAGAGAGAAGACACTGGCTCTGGGCGGACTTCAAGAGAAAAGACACAGTCTCTGGGCGGACTTCAAGAGAGAAGCTCCCAACTACATTCTGAGAAAGCGCTTTACCGAATGAAGCTTCAATCTGCCAGATCTACGCATTGTAAGAGATAGTGCCGCTGTCTGAGGCCTGAGACAATTAAGGTTTGTGAAATCTGAGCAACAATTCTGCTATTTAAAAGCAAAGTTCTGCACGATCTGTTGAACTTTAGCAATAGCTCAGGTATTTAATGCTAACTCCAGAACAAAACTACAACATCTGAGGGATGGCTGGGCTGTGTGTCCTAAAGCTGTAACCCTTGGTGAACTGAACAACAGTTGTGGGATACATGACCCGGCTTTGCTGTAAAGGCTCCGTGCCTATGTGTAACATATAGAATCAATGTGATGTGTTAGGCCTATGTGTAGCCTTTAGAATCACTGTGATGTGTGAGGCCTCTGTGCAACCTATTGAATCACTGTGATGTGTGAGGCCTCTGTGCCTATGTGTAACCTATAGAATCCCCATGATGCGTGAGGCCTCTGTGCCTATGTGTAACCTATAGAATCATTGTGATGTGTGACGCTTGTCTGCCTATGTGTAACCTTTAGAATCACTGTAATGTGGGAAGTCTAAGTCAACAAGGTCTCTGTCGCCACTTTGCATTAACTAGTTGATCATTTTCTGGAGGTCAGAGGGCACAATCTCTCTGCCTTTAAATTCTAGTAACTCAATAGCGCTGGTTAGTTTGCATAAGGCCCCCCCCCCCCTTTCACAATCCCGAGGCAGTCCTGTGGAGAAGGGAAGTTGGCTCTGACTTTCATAATCCCTCTACAAAGTTACAGCTATACTGAGCTCATGTCTGAAGCATTATACGGCACTGAAGGGGGTGATCTATCACAAGAACATTCTGCTCTGTTCTAATTGTGTAATAAAGTGTCACTCATAATGTCACTGAAACAGCATTTAAATGTCACTATTAAGTCTACTGAAAACACGGACATGTCACACATAAGAAAATGGAAAACTTGACATCTGTGCCTCAAACAAATATTTCCTTCCTTTTCACTCTTATTGTCTCTGTGCATTAATTTAATTTTCCATTAATTCACCTTTCATTCTTTATATTAATCACACTTTTTGTGCCATCTCTTCATGTGCAGCAATGACCCGCTGCAGCATTAGACAAGCGTCAGGCGATTTAGAGACGCTCGGTGTCTCGTTGAATCGTGTATCCCCTCACGGACCCCAGAAAAGAGATCTGATGCCCCTATCTGATCCCGCCGAAGGAGCTGTTTTTTCCAAAGAAGTTATTGAGAGGTTGCCAGAGGTCGCAGCTGTGACCAGTGACGGCTGCTCCTGAGAAGCAGCAGTGGGGCGGGGAGGGGTTTAAAAAAAGAAAGATCACATACCTGCCGCCCGCCGCCTCTCCTCCGTCCTCCCCGTCCTCTTCCTTCTGTGGAAGCAGGAAGTACTCAGGCTCCCCTAAGCCAATCACAATGCTGCAATGCAGCTAAAAAGGTTTCTCTGTGCCACGGAGCATGGGAAGAAAGCAAGAAATACAGGAGATAGAAGGGGGTGGCAACGGGTAGAGGGAAACACTTTGGGGGAAATGAGTGGAAAATATGTAAAGAAAGGGAAGGAAGAGGACACCAGATAGATCGGTGAGGGATTGAGAGACAAAGACAGGTGTGTGTGTGTGTGTGTGTTTTTGTGTGTGTCAGCGTGTGTGTGTGTGTGTGAGAGAGAAAGGCAGACAGAGCTATTAAAGAGAATCAGACACGGGACAGGTGTGCGAGAGATATAGACCGGCCAGACTGATCCACAACCTCTCACATAAAACTCACATCGCACCACACCTCAGGGAGCTCCACTGACTCCCGATTCTCTAACGCACTGATTTCAGACTCCAAACACACTCATTCAAGGAACTATAAACCTATGCCCCACCTACCTAAACAGCTGCATCTCCTTCCACCAGCCACCCAGACACCTCTGCAGAACTCCTACTCGCACACATCACACGCACACACACACACACACACACACACACACAGTCAGATCGGGAAGACTGGGGTTCTCTTACATCCCGTCGAAAGTGTGGAACTGCCTCTCATGCCACATCAGAGCCTCCTCCTCTCTTCTTGAATTCCGCAAGATGCTGAAGAACAGGCTTTTCAAAGAACCAACCTATCATAGGCAGGGCCAGGCGCACACACCTGCGCAGCGCCAGGTTATCCTCGCAGGTGATAAACCAACCTATCATAGGCAGACCCAGGCGCATACCTGTGCAGCGCCAGGATATCCTTGCCGGTGATTAACCAACCTATCTTAGGCCGGGCTAGGCACACACCTGCGCAGCGCCAGGATATCCTCACGGGTGGTTAACCAACCTATCATAGGCAGGGCCAGGTGCACACGCCTGCGCAGCGCCAGGATATCCTCGCGGGCGATTAACCAACCTATCATAGGCAGTGCCAGGCACACACCTGCGCAGCGCCAGGATATCCTCACGGGTGATTAACCAACCTATCTTAGGCAGGGCCAGGCACACACCTGCGCAGCGCCAGGATATCCTCGCGGGTGATTAACCAACCTATCTTAGGCAGGGCAAGGCACACACACCTGCGCAGCGCCAGGATATCCTCGCGGGTGATTAACCAACCTATCATAGACAGGACCAGGCACACACCTGCGCAGCGCCAGGATATCCTCATATAACCAACCTATCATAGGCAGGGCCAGACACACACACCTGCGCAGCGCCTGGATATCCTTGTCAGTGATAGTGCACTTACAAATACACATAACATAACAGGCGTGAAAGAGAGTGAGGCAGGTGAGATAGGTGATAGACATATGGACAGGTGAGAAAGAGAAAGCCAAGGGAGAGAAAGAGAGGAAAGACGGATGGGAAGGGATGATGTGATATAGATAAAGATGGATGAGACAGATACAGCTGTGATAGGAAGAGAGGGAGAGGCAGTGTGAGAAAAGGGATAAAGAGACAACTGTTGATAGACAACTGAGAGGCAGAGAGGTAGGTGAGACTTGTTAGGAAGATACAGCTCAGAGACAGACAAGTCAAAGTGATAAAGCGAGAGAGTGGGGAAGCAGGAGAGAGGTGAGAGAGTACTGAGCAAGAGTCTATTCAGAGACAAGGAGAAGAGGGTTGGGGGATGGTGGAGAGAGGTGATAAAGACAATGATGCGAGAGACAGCTGATATAGAAGAGAAGACAGGTGCGACAGAGAGGTGTGCTAAAGAGACCGGTTAGAAAAACAGCTGAGAGAGGAGAAGAGGTTGAAAGGAAAGTGACAGATAAAAGAAGGGAGACATTTGCAAGAGTGCCGATAAAGTGACCAGGGCTGAATCAGAGATGAACAAGTTACTTACCTTTGGTAACGCCTTTTTTGATAGAGACTCACACTGAGCATTTTTTATAACCTGTCTCTGTTTCTATAAACTGTATAACCACTCAACCTAATAAAGACTTCTTGCTGCAGATTCCTTACCCTAAAATATTCCACAGACTGAATCCAGAAACTATTTACCAATCCCTGTGCATGCCAGTAGGTGGCATTGTTGGGCTCTGTCAGCGTTGTTGGCGTCATCCGCAATATAAGTGGCATGCGCCGTATCTATATAGGTCTCACCCCAACGTGTTGACCTCAGTTCTAGAATGAGTAGTTACATTTGGTCGTGCTAGACCGGGGATAGACTGGTGCAAAGTCAAACATTAAGGCCTACCGCGTTGGAGTGCGGTTCAGATACACAAGTGGATTGGGCCCGCTCAGAGCTTACCATCGGACTTCGAAAATTTTTGAAGAGAAAATGTCTGGAAGGTAGAAGTTCAGAGGGGCAAGGCTGCAGAAGTGTCCAAGGAGGGAGCGTTGTCATCGGATAGTCGTTGGATGAAGCAGCTGTGAACATTTTACCTTCTGACTTAGTCGTCGAGATGGAAGTAATAAATCTGCAGCGGGACGAAGCAGAAGGCTGTAGCTGAAAACCGTTCAACGAGCGCAGATACCCATTTGGAGAAAGACTGCTGAAACTGATTTGCTGCTGTGGGGAAGAAAGTAGAGGGAGAAGCCACAAAGTCGATCCGACCGGTAACGCACCTCGTGCGGATCAGTGAGCTGGTTGGTCCCGGTCTCCTCCTGAGCACTTTTGGGCCAAACTTTGTCTAGATCATCAGTTTTGGAAATTACCCATCTGGACACCTTTAGCACCACAACCAGAAGTCCAGGAGTGGATGAGACCTCTTGAGGGATCAGGACTCACTAAGGCTCAATTCAGGTGCTGGTTCAAGATAATGGAAGCCAGTTATGTCCCTGGGACTCTGAACATAAACATAAAACATAAACAGGAGGCCAGCAAACTAGCCCTTGAAGTCACTCCTGGTAGTCCTGGGGGCAGGTGTAAATGCAGGGCTTAACAGCAGGGCTGGCCTCTTTGGGCTCAAGCAGGCTCCATTGAGCAAAGCAGTCCTTCCAGGTATAGCAGCAGTGTGGTAGAGTGCACAGCAGGTCACAGCAGCAGGCAGTCCTTCAAGAATCCTTTCACAGGTCCAGTAGTGAACTGAAGAGTGGGTCTGAAAGCCCATTTTTATACCTTGGTTCCCTGCTTATAGAAGGTTGGAGAAGTTTCTGGAAAGGATCTTTAAAGTTCTAGGAGTTTCCTGCCTCCCCTGCCTTGGCTCCAAGCTGGCTGCACTGTAAATACAGGGTTGTTAGGCTTATTGTGAGGAGACAAGACACAGCCTATTCAGGTGCAATTGGGGTTTGCTCAGCTCCGCCCCCTCCACCATGCCAGCTAATGTCCCATAGAGGCACACCTAATCCCATTGTTGTGTGACTGTCTGGAAGGAATTCACAAAGTCTAGTTTTTTGTTTTATGCCCTTCTCTCAGTCAGAGTCTACCTCTAACGTCAGTATCCTGTGCTGTGACGGAAGGATGATAGAGGAGGATGAAGGAGGACGTAAGGAGGAGGGGTCACAGGAAACGCAGGAACTTCGTATTGGCTCGGCTCTCGGCTCTGTGCTGTGGCCAGTCCGTAAGCTTCTCCAGCCTCTCCAGTTCGACTCGCGGCACCTTCCCCCGACGACCACAGCACCCCCGACGACAGTGAGCTCAGGGGGGGCCTGAGCCGACCAGACTTGAGCCCCGACCCGGTGGCCAGAAAGAGCTCACCTCGACCACACCCGCGAGTGCGGCTGCCGTCAGACGGCGGCCGGCAAGAGTGTGCCCCAGGCAGATGCGGAGGCGGCCCGGTTAGTCCCGGGTGCAGCCTGCATCCACCTGCAGGGCCCCACTCGCCTTGGCCTACAAAATTGCCGCTGTTGCTCTTGCCGCTGCTTACCACTAGCCCACCAGCCCCTACTGCCTCGCCAGGTCTTAACCTCCCTCACCAGCGCCAATAACCCTTGCCAGGGCCTGCTACAGGATGGGAACAGAGGAACCCAGCCCCCCAGCTTGGGCCCTCCATCTGGCTCGGCGTTCCACCCAAGTGGGTCAAGGCAACACCTGGAAAGTCCAGACCAGCGGTTCCAGGACACCAAGATTCGGGATCTGGGACCTGTTTCAAGAGCTGCAAGGTCACAGGAGGCTGGAGGTAGGTGACCATACTGCACTAGAGCTCGACTTAGAATCCAGCGAGAGCTACGCAGAAAGGGGGGGGCATGTCTAAGAACTCGAACTGTCTTCCACTTGTCCCCCCCATCTACATCCCACTGTTATCACACCAGAGCCAGGATCCTCAAGCCATTGAGCAAACAACGTAGCCAGTCCCTACAACCCAGATGGCCAGTCCAAACAGCCTCAAAGAGCCCGAGAGAGGCACCATCAGCCTCCTGGGGAAAACAGCAGCGCACTATTACCCTCCAGTGGCACAGCCAAAAGCATGGACAAAAAAAAAATGCATGGCCAGAAGCACGGCCAGAAAGAGGCAATCAGACCATGTGTGGGAAAGCCCGGGGGCAGTTGAAGGGGGGCGGGGCAGTCTCCAACCAGAGCCTCCAGGTGCCATTCATGCACAGCCACTAATTCAACCTGCAACGGAAATTGATAGCCTTCAGAGTAAGATCTCACCAAAGGAAGGACCACTCTTCATGCTCCCGCTCCATGCTCCACGGGGCAGAATTCAAAGCTACTTCTGAAAAATCACACAAACAATGCACCCCAGCCCCAACCTCGGGAAAGGCACGAAGGAAACAACAACAAGACGCTCTCTATCCCTAACCAGAACAGCTTCAATGAGCCCAGAGCCGCAAAAGCCCACGGGGGGCAAACTAAGGAGATCAAACACCCATCTCACACTCCATCAAGATTCCGACACTCACGAATTGGTTGCTCAAAATAACCACATCAGAATAACAGCGCAAATTCACACAGGTCACTCATCACAGGGAATTGTTGCTCACCCAAGCCCTCCAGCAACTCCGGAGACACGTTTACCACAAAGGGAGCAAATCCGACAGAGCACGTTAGATCCGGAGCAGGGGTCTCTATCAGAGGAATTTTTAACAACACTAGAAGCCCAAATAGATGCTCAAATGGAAGCATCCTTGGCCCAAACGCCTCTAATCATGCGAGCAACAACCACTAATCACTACTCGCAGCACCAGTCGCATGAAGGGGGCAGTGGACAAGCCTAAGCAACAATAGCAACAAGCCTAGGCTAACTTTGATTGAACACAAACTTGGCCAGACAGATATGGGCCAATTTTGAACTTCCAACCAATTAGTGGACAAACTGACCTAATTAGCAGACATTCTGTGGGCCCTACTAGACAATGTAAAGAAGAGCTGCTCACCCACGAACACTCAGGAAGACATCGCAGCTGCGGCAGCTAGCCTCCCCACACCATCAGGGGAACCAATACATCATTCGGTAATCCCTTACCGCAGTGAAAACATGGCTGCAAATGCCAATGCCAACGCACCCTTAAGCTCCCACATAAATCCACAGTTACTCGTGAGCTCTACTCAGCAAGCCCCTAACTTTCACACCTCAGAAGAACCCCCTCTCTCCAGAAGAGCAAAAAAGAAACTGAAAAAACTATCCAAAAAACAACGCCTACAAAAAAGGCATCCGGTGACAACAGGCTTAGGTTCCAGAACAGGCCCTTCCAAACAAGAAGAAAAGCCAACCAAAGTCTTCCCAATTTTCAACAAGAGTCTTAAACGAGGCAACAACTTCAACGCAAATAACTCAGTAGCAAAAGAAATAGGGGTCTGCAACCAGAAAAAGCAACAGCTTTCCAAACCAGGAGACACACAGAGCGCCCAAAGAACACCAAACACAAATCCTGACCACGGCAACTTACGCGATCTGCCGGCGATACCCCCTCAAACAACAGACATGCTATGGCCCATGGTAGAAAAGCGACTTGTGCACCAGTCCAGTACAGGAAACTTAATAAGTAAGCATTAGCATGCGTTTTAGGCCGCATTCCTCCCGATGCTCAAATGGGGCATGACGTGTCGGGAGAAGTTTTAAAGGAATTTAATGGGCAACGGTTTGTCGTGGCCTGCTGCCCTACGTGATAACATCATTACTGATGGTTTACACAACTGCTCCCTCGAGATGTCGTGATGTCGCAAGGACTCTTGACAGTTGCGGCGTCTCTAGCAATCAGCTGTCCTTGTAACGCACGTTAGGGATGTTACTTGCTTTAACCTTACAATTAGCCAGTTTTGTGGGCCTTTTGACCTTTTGTAGAATATTTTAGCATAATATAAGGTGTATTTGTAAAGCGCATATTCACCCCAAGGGTATCTTGGCGCTGAACAGCAGATGGTTATAGTTACCCAACTCAATGGCACTCATTTTATCGACTTCAGAAGGATGAAAGGCTTTAGTGGACCTACCAGGATATGAACCTGTGACCATGAGGTCGAACACCGGCCCCTACAGCCGATGAATTAGTCCATTAAGCCACCAAACGTGGCCTTAACTTGGCTCTATTATAATTTATATAAAATAGAGTGTATTTGGAAAGGTGAATTCTTCGCTGGGGTTGTTTGGTTGATCTCAGGATACCCTGCTTAATATTCTCCTGCTAAGATGTCAGATCAGGACACTAATAGCCCAGAACATACCCTTTCCAATTTTAATGAGGATCTGATTAAACAAATAATTCAACAAGAATCAATCAATCAATCAATCATGTCACTTATAAAGCGCACTACATACCCGCGAGGGTCTCAAGGCGCTGGGGGAAGAGGGGGGTGGTGCTGCTACTGATCGAAGAGCCAGGTCTTGAGGAGTCTTCTGAAGGCCAGTAGGTCTTGGGTCTGCCGAAGGTTGGTGGGGAGGGTGTTCCAGGTCTTGGCGGCGAGGTGGGAGAAGGATCTGCCGCCGGCGGTCGTTTTCCGGATGCAGGGGACTGTGGCGAGGGCGAGGCTGGTGGAGCGGAGCTGGCGGGTGGGGGTGTAGAAGCTGAGTCGTCTGTTGAGGTAGGCTGGTCCGGAGTTGTGGAGTGCTTTGTGTGCGTGGGTGAGGAGCTTGAAGGTTATCCTCTTGTTGACAGGGAGCCAGTGCAGGTCTCTCAGGTGGGGTGTGATGTGGCTGCGTCAGGGGATGTCGAGGATAAGACATGCAGAGGCGTTCTGGATGCGTTGCAGCCGTCTCAGGAGCTTAGCCATCGTTCCTGCGTAGAGGGCGTTTCCGTAGTCCAGCCTGCTGGTGACGAGGGCCTGGGTGACTGTTTTTCTTGTTTCGGTGGGGATCCACTTGAAGATCCTGCGGAGCATTCGGAGGGTGTTGAAGCAGGATGAGGAAACAGCGTTGACCTGCTTAGTCATGGAGAGGGTGGGGTCGAGGATGACCCCTAGGTTGCGTGCGTGGTCGGTGGGTGTCGGGGCTGTTCCCAGTGATGTTGGCCACCAGGAGTCGTCCCATGCTGAAGGGTTGGAACCAAGGATGAGGACCTCCGTCTTGTCCGAGTTCAGCTTCAGGCGGCTGGTACTCATCCATTCGGCAACGGCCTTCATTCCTTCGTGGAGGTGGGCTTTGGCGGTGTGAGGGTCTTTGGTGAGGAAGAGGATCAGCTGGGTGTCGTCGGCGTAGGAGATGATGTTGAGGTTGTGCTGTCGGGCGACGTGGGCGAGGGGTGCCATGTAGATGTTGAACAGCGTTGGGCTGAGGGAGGAGCCTTGGGGTACGCCGCAGATGATCTTGGTGGCTTTGGATCGGAAGGGGGCGAGGCGGACGCTTTGTGTTCTGCCAGAGAGGAAGGATGTGGTCCAGTCCAGGGCCTTCTCTTGGATCCCGGCGTCGTGAAGGCGTGTTCGTAGTGTGTGGTGGCAGACCGTGTCGAAGGCGGCTGATAGGTCCAGGAGGATGAGGGCTGCTGTTTCTCCGTTGTCTAGTAGGGTCCTGATGTCATCGGTGGCGGCGATGAGGGCGGTTTCGGTGCTGTGGTTGCTGCGGAAGCCGGACTGGGAAGGGTCCAGGATGTTGTTCTCCTCGAGGTAGCGGGTCAGTTGTTTGTTGATGATTTTCTCGGTGACCTTCGCGGGGAACGGGAGCAGAGAGATGGGTCGGAAGTTCTTGAGGTCCTTGGGGTCTGCCTTGGGTTTCTTGAGTAAGGCGGTGATCTCGGCGTGCTTCCAGCTTTCCGGGAAGGTTGCTGTCTCGAAGGAGATGTTGATTATTTTCCGGAGATGGGGCGCGATGGCTGTACTGGCTTTGTTGAAGACGTGGTGAGGGCACGGGTCTAGCGGTGAGCCGGAGTGGATGGTGTTCATGAGCTCGCTGGTGTCCTCGTCGTTGATGTTGGTCCAGGAGAGCAGGCGGTTGGTGGTTGTGGGGGCAGTGGTCTCGGTGGTTGCCGGGGCGGTCGTGGTGTTGAAGCTGTCGTGGATGTCGGCGATTTTGCGGTGGAAGAAGGTGGCCAGTGAGTCGCACAGGTCTCGCGACGGCGGGATGTCGTTGGTGTTGGAGCTGGGGTTGGAGAGTTCCTTCACGATGTTGAAGAGCTCTTTGCTGTTGTGTGCGTTGTTGTCTAGGCGGTCTTTGGCGGATCTGATGAGGTGATGGTGACTGCGGGTGGCGCTCTTGTGGGCGGCGTAGCTGTCCGCTGTCCGTTCGTGGAGCCAGATCTTCTCCAGTTTTCGGCATGTTCGTTTGGAGGCCTGGAGGTCTTCGGTGAACCAGGTGGCTTTCTTGCTGGTGTGGCTGTTGGGTGGATTCTTGAGCGGGGCGAGGGTGTTGGCGCAGTCGTTGATCCACTGTCTGAGGTTGCGGGCGGCGGCGTCGGAGTGTTCGGCGGGTGGGCTCAGGGCGAGGGTTGTGGTTAGCTGGTCTTCAGTGACTCTGCTCCAGCAGCAGCGAGGCATTTGTTCGGTGCGGTGGTGCGTGGTGGGCTTCCTGTAGGTGAAGTGGATGCAGTGGTGGTCAGTCCAGTGGGGTTCGGAGGTGTGGTTGAAGGAGACGTGTGGGCTTGCGGAAAAGATGGAGTCTAGCGTGTGGCCGGCGGCGTGGGTGGGTGTAGTCACGAGCTGTCTGAGTCCGAGGGTGGCGAGGTTGTCGATCAGGGTGGTGGAGTTGGTGTCCTTGTTGTTCTCGAGGTGGAAGTTCAGGTCCCCGAGGAGGATGTAGTCCGTGGAGGCGATGGCGTGTGTGCTGACGAAGTCAGCAATAGAATCGCTGAACTGTGGTCGGGGTCCGGGGGTCTGTAGATGAGGGTTCCTCTGAGGGTGGTGTTGGGATCGGTGTGGATCTGGAAGTGCATGTGTTCGGCGGTGCTGAGGGTGTCGTCGGTGTTGGTTGAGACTCTGAGGGTGTTCCTGTGGACGATGGCGATGCCTCCTCCGACTCCGTTGGTGCGGTCCCGGCGGGTGGTCTTGTAGCCGTCCGGGATGGCAATGGCGATGTCGGGGGCTGAAGCGGGATTCAGCCAGGTCTCCGTCAGGAATGCGACGTCTGGGGAGGTTGAGTCGAGAAGGTCCCAGAGTTCGATGGCGTGTTTGCGGGCGGAGCGGGTGTTGAGGAGGATGCATCTGAGGTAGTTGGGTTCTTTCCTGGGCGGTGGTTTGGCGGGGCGGGTGCTGGCGAAGCTGCAGTTCCGGCAGGTGAAGGGCCCTTGGGTGCGCTTCGGGGTGGCCAGGTAGCAGGCGTGATCTTTTCCGGGGTTGAGTGCGTGGAGGGTGCTGGCGTCGTATTGGCGTCTGTTGATGTGGCGGGCGCGGGGGATGCCCGGACCAGGGGTTCTGGCACTGGGCGCGGTCCCGGCACGGACGGGCACAGACGGGCTTGCCTAAGGCGCGCCTTCGGCGCGCCAGCAGCGCACCCGCTGCGCACGTCCGCTGCGCGGCCGCCATAAATGGGGAGGTGGGAGGGAGGAGCAGGGAATGGGGCAGCGAATGGGCAGTGAGGGGGCGGGGGCGCAGCGGCGGAAACAGGCACAGAAAGGAAAAAACTAGCACAATCAGGGCAGCAAGGGGGCACAGAAAGGAAAAAAACGAGCACAATCAGGGCAGCAAGGGGGCACAGAAAGGAAAAAAACGAGCACAATCAGGGCAGCAAGGGGGCACAGAAAGGAAAAAACGAGCACAATCAGGGCAGCAAGGGGGCACAGAAAGGAAAAAACGAGCCCAATCAGGGCAGCAAGGGGGCACAGAAAGGAAAAACGAGCACAATCAGGGCAGCAAGGGGGCACAGAAAGGAAAAAACGAGCACAATCAGGGCAGCAAGGGGGCACAGAAAGGAAAAAAACGAGCACAATCAGGGCAGCAAGGGGGCACAGAAAGGAAAAAAAACGAGCACAATCAGGGCAGCAAGGGGGCACAGAAAGGAAAAAAAAAACGAGCACAATCAGGGCAGCAAGGGGGCACAGAAAGGAAAAAAAACGAGCACAATCAGGGCAGCAAGGGGGCACAGAAAGGAAAAAAAACGAGCACAATCAGGGCAGCAAGGGGGCACAGAAAGGAAAAAAAAACGAGCACAATCAGGGCAGCAAGGGGGCACAGAAAGGAAAAAACGAGCACAATCAGGGCAGCAAGGGGGCACAGAAAGGAAAAAACGAGCACAATCAGGGCAGCAAGGGGGCACAGAAAGGAAAAAACGAGCACAATCAGGGCAGCAAGGGGGCACAGAAGGAAAAAAACGAGCACAATCAGGGGCAGCAAGGGGGCACAGAAAGGAAAAAACGAGCACAATCAGGGCAGCAAGGGGGCACAGAAAGGAAAAAACGAGCACAATCAGGGCAGCAAGGGGGCACAGAAAGGAAAAAACGAGCACAATCAGGGCAGCAAGGGGGCACAGAAAGGAAAAAAACGAGCACAATCAGGGCAGCAAGGGGGCACAGAAAGGAAAAAACGAGCACAATCAGGGCAGCAAGGGGGCACAGAAAGGAAAAACGAGCACAATCAGGGCAGCAAGGGGGCACAGAAAGGAAAAAAAACGAGCACAATCAGGGCAGCAAGGGGGCACAGAAAGGAAAAACTAGCACAATCAGGGCAGCAAGGGGGCACAGAAAGGAAAAAACGAGCACAATTAGGGGCAGCAGCAGGGCACACAGACGGAGCTGTGTGGTGGGGGAGCGACCTACCAGTCAAGGTCAGGGGTCGCTCTCTTCACCAGGCAGCGGCCGCCATAAATGGGGAGGTGGGAGGGAGGAGCAGGGAATGGGGCAGCGAATGGGCAGTGAGGGGGCGGGGCCGCAGGGGCGCAGCGGCGGGAAACAGGCACAGAAGGGAAAACGAGCACAATCAGGGCATCAAGGGGGCACAGAAAGGAAAAAAAAAAACGAGCACAATCAGGGCAGCAAGGAAGCACAGAAAGGAAAACACGAGCACAATCAGGGCAGCAAGGGGGCACAGAAAGGAAAAAACGAGCACAATCAGGGCAGCAAGGGGGCACAGAAAGGAAAAAAAACGAGCACAAGCAGGGCAGCAAGGGGGGCACAGAAAGGAAAAAACGAGCACAATCAGGGCAGCAAGGGGGCATAGAAAGGAAAAAAAACGAGCACAATCAGGGCAGCAAGGGGCACAGAAAGGAAAAAAAACGAGTACAATCAGGGCAGCAAGGGGGCACAGAAAGGAAAAAACGAGCACAATCAGGGCAGCAAGGGGGCACAGAAAGGAAAAAAACGAGCACAATCAGGGCAGCAAGGGGGCACAGAAAGGAAAAAAAAACGAGCACAATCAGGGCAGCAAGGGGGCACAGAAAGGAAAAAACGAGCACAATCAGGGCAGCAAGGGGGCACAGAAAGGAAAAAAACGAGCACAATCAGGGCAGCAAGGGGGCACAGAAAGGAAAAAAAAACGAGCACAATCAGGGCAGCAAGGGGGCACAGAAAGGAAAAAACGAGCACAATCAGGGCAGCAAGGGGGCACAGAAAGGAAAAAAAAACGAGCACAATCAGGGCAGCAAGGGGCACAGAAAGGAAGAAAAAAACGAGCACAATCAGGGCAGCAAGGGGGCACAGAAAGGAAAAAACGAGCACAATCAGGGCAGCAAGGGGGCACAGAAAGGAAAAAAAACGAGCACAATCAGGGCAGCAAGGGGGCACAGAAAGGAAAAAACGAGCACAATCAGGGCAGCAAGGGGGCACAGAAGGAAAAAAACGAGCACAATCAGGGGCAGCAGCAGGGCACACAGACGGAGCTGTGTGGTGGGGGAGCGACCTACCAGTCAAGGTCAGGGGTCGCCTACTTGCATACTTGCATGCACAAAACCTTGCACCAGGTTATGGCCCATAAGAGGCCCTTGGTTTCTGATGAAGAGATCAACCTGGATTCCGCTTCAGGCGAAGACTCTGATGGTGGTATGAAATGGGGGTAAAGGTCAAGAAAGATTAAAAACATTGAGGGTCACTCTTCCATGTGCACTCCAGGAGGTCCAAGCACCTCAAAACAAATTGGAGGCCTAAGCACCTCAAACCAAACTGGAGGTCAAACACCTCAAAAAATTCAGGAGGTCTAAGCACATCAAAGGTATTGGGTGCCCTACGTGGCACAACTTTGAAAGGTACCCAAGATGGCACATCTGTCCTAGGTGCTCAAAAGATGGAAAAGTTGGTTTACAGAATGAGGAAGCCTTTGACGAATATATTTTTGATTTAGATCAGGGTGACCTGGATGTTGATGGCCTGCTTACAGAAGAGGAGGCCCCTTCCACATCCAGGGGACTAGTTTTAGATGCTTTGGGTCAAGAGATGTTCTCCCCTAATAGTATTAGTCACTCCGCGAGTGCCGAATGGTGGCCCCAAGATCATATAGGAAAGTTCATTAAAAATGGATCAGGAATCACCTAGAAAAAGAGGCACACAATGTCCTGTGAGTGGAATGCTCAAGGCCTGTCATCCAGGAGAAGGTCTGTCTGACACCCAATCTAGACCCAGAATTAATTAATTTTTTATTTAAGCTAGGCAGGGATCCTAGAAAAGGCAGAGAGGGATCTTTTAAGGCCTGCCAGGATTGTCTTCTTTACATTTTAGGGCCTCTAGCCAGAATAGTTGACATGGTAGAGGTGTCCCATGTCAATGAGACCCCCATGGATGTTGCGCTTCTCAGGGGATGGAGCCAGTGGGCTTTAATCCTTTTAGGTAATGCCAACGCTAGCATTAACACCGAACGGCAAAGTGTTATTTTAACGAAAATTAATCTGAAATTGGGCGACCTGGTCACTAAAGAGCCTTCTGAGAGTCCCAAAGGCCTTCTCTTAGGAGAAGGCATGATTAAGTCTTTAGCGAAATACGTAGCTACATTTACAACCCTAGAGAAAGCCCAAACTAGAATGAGAAAAGTCTTCAACCAAGATGTTTTTGGGTGGGCTAGGAGAAGGGGCCTTTCTGCTGGCCGAGCTTCTTATAGGCCCTATTACAGACAAAGAGGCTTCAGTAAGGGTTACCAGCCAGGAATTTCATCATCCTATTACCCCCAACGTACACATGTTTTTGTGCAAGAGGCTTTCGGTCTTGCGGACAAGGTACAACCAACGTTCAGGGTGAGTACAAGGATTTCTCCTTTTTCCCCAGAAAAAAAGTGGGGGGTTGCCTCAGGTTCTTTTTCCAGGCCTGGGAGTCAATTACTCAGGATCCTTGGGTTTTGGAAAGCTGCCACTTCAGTTTTATTCCCAGAGAGAACTAAATCTATCTTTAGACCAACAGCAGGTGGTGGAAGAAGAGGTGACTTCCATGTTAAAAAAGGGGGCTATCGTAGAGGTTCCTTTGGATCACAGGGTTTTCATAAGTGTTCTCTTTCTGGTGAAGAAGAATGACAAAGGTTGGAGACCGGTAATAAACCTCAGAGATCCTAACAGGTTTCTCGTATACAGACACTTCAAGATGGAGGGTATCCGTCTTTTGAGGGATATATTATTGGAAAGAGACTGGCTGGTGAAATTGGACCTCAAAGATGCCTACTTCACCATTCCCATGGCTAAGGAGTACCAATGTTACCTCCAGTTCTTCAGGGGACACCGTCTCTTTCAGTTCCAGGAACTTCCCTTCGGACTCTCTTCGGCGCCTTGGTGTTTCACCAAGGTAATGAGAGCCGTCTCGTGCTTTGTCATAGAGAGAGGGGAGTACGTCTCATTGTCTATCTGGACAATATCCTCTTAATGTCCCAATGTCAATCACAGATTCTGAAGGATTTGGATATCGTTGTATCTCTCCTGGGGAGCTTGGGTTTCATAATAAACAGGGAAAATCTATTCTGATTCCCTCAAGGTCCCTAGAGTTCTTGGGCTTCACTATAGACACTTGTTTTTACCACTGAAGATTTCCACAATTTGCGAGGAAATCCGATTTGTCCTAAGACAACACTCCATAACTTTGAGAGAACTTGGCAGACTTTGGGGCCTCCTCTCCTCTTCCATTCAGGCTATACTTCCGGGCCCTTTACACTATTGTGTCTTACAGACAATAAAAGTGAGAGTGCTCGAGCAGGTTTGTGGTATGGGGACAGGATTTCCCTGGATCAGGAGGTCAGATTGGAGTTGGGATGGTGTCTGGACAACCTGGATGCCTGGAACAGTCGGGCAATTTTTGGGTCCTCTTCAGATTACATTCTTGAATCGTATCCGAGTCTTCTTGGCTGGGGTGCTCATCTGGGAACCCAGAATTCAGGGGGCTGGGGTCCCACATGGAGAGGTCCCATCATATAAATTGTCTGGAGTTAACCGCTGGCCTTTACGCTCTGATGAGTTTCAAGCATTCTTTGCAGGGCAGAACTGTCCTGCTGAAGATGGGCAACATTTCGGCTGGGGCTTACATAAATTGTTTGAGGGGTACAAAATCTGCAAACCTATCGGAGTAGGCCAGGAGACTTTGGATGTTCTGTCTGGAGCACAAGATCAACCTCAGGGCAGAGTACCTTCCTGGGGAGGCCAATGTATCGGCCAATTGGAATTCAAGATTTATAAGGGATTACATCAATTGGAAGCCGAACAAATCCTTCTAAAATCTGTGCCACCAATGGGGTCCACTGAGATTGGATTTGTTTGCAAGTAGACTCACTTTTCAACTGAAGAGATATTTCAGCTGGATGCCAGATCCGGGTGCTCTGGCGGTGAATGCGCTTATGCCTTCCCTCCTTTGCAATGATTCAGAGGGTTCTCAGAAAGGGAGGCAGGAGGGTATGCTCTCTGGTTTTAAGAACTCACTTTTGGCCATCTCAGGCTTAGTTTCCAATGTCTTTGGAACTAGCTTAAGACATTCCCTTTCTTCTACCCGCAGAGGAAGGTCTCTTAAGAGACGTGGATGTAAGGGAGCACCCTCTGGTTTTGACAGGGACTTTGAACCTTCTTGCATGGAAGGTATCTGGAGATCTAAGGAGGTGTCAAGACTTTTGGGAAGAGCAGAGGAGCTCCTCAAAGAATCCTGGGCTCCAGGTACCAGCAGTAGATACAATGAGATATGGAAGACATGGGTACGTTGGTGCATGGAGAGGGATTTAGATCCCTTGGAGGCGCCTATAGTTGAAGATGTTAATATTTTAGTGGACCAATTTGATAAGGGACTTAGTTACAGTGCTCTTAACTGCTATAGGCCTAAGCTGGCCATGCCTTGGTAAATGGAAAGAGTGTTAGAAAAAATGTCATGGTGTGTATAATTCTTAAGAGTATCAGATTAAGGAGACCCCCTAGACCTAAGTATGAAACTCTTTGGAACGTGAATCTGGGTCTGTTCCTTTCTTGGCCAAATAATACATTTTTGAATGAGAATATGCTTTCTATGAAGCTAGCTTCTTTAGTGTCCGATTTCCTGTCGACGTGTGTCAGATGGTAAAGCTTTAGAGGTAAGCAACAGAGTTTATGATGCCTTCTGAGTGAATTTTAAGATCCTATCCCACTTTGGACTCATGCAAGAGATTGTGTGTGGTTGATTGTATGAAGAAGTATGACGCCAGAACAAGTGAACATCATCCAGATGGCGTTAGTCAACTTCTCATTTCATTTGTAAACCCTTTAGAGCAGTTACCTGTGCGACGATAGCGAGATGGGTTAAATGGACTATGCAGTTAGCGGGCGTTGACCTTAATAAGTTGTAAGATCACGCTTTGAGGGGGTGCTATGGCTAGTCAGACCTTCTGGAGGGGTGGACGACTAGAGGACATCCTTAGGGCCACTGATTGGTCAAATTCTGCTCCCTTTGCAAAACATTATTGTAAACCGATTGAGCACATGTCAGATGTGGCTTTTCAGGACTACCAACATGCATAATGGTAGCCTCCAGTCTTGTAATGAAATAGCGGTTCTCCAAAGTATATGCAAGAGAATCTGACTTTCATTAAAGGCAGAGGCTAACTATATATATATATATATATATATATATATATATATATAGATATATATATATATATATATATAAATATATATATATTTATATATATATATATATATATATATATATATATATACATATACTTTCCCGTGTTCCTAACTTTCAAATTATATATATATAAAATTTGAAAGTTATCAATTTATATTATGTTCATTGAATATATTAATTTGTTAATAGTTTTTGGTTCTTTAACACAGTTGGCTGTAGAGGATGTACTAACATTCCTCTTTAATTTCAGATAATACCCAGTAGATCGCGTTTTCATGGGTTTTCCATCGCCTGGAAGTTCTGCGTGTTCTTCTCTCCATTGATCTACTATGAAGCTTCTTCGCTATTTAGGACGTTTTTTTCTTTATCCTGTTGTGCTCATGCCATTCCGGATTCTACGTGATGCGTGATGGAGGAATTTGGAGCGCATTTGAAAGAGGCAGATTGTACTGTGTACTTGCCTATGATGTGCCAGCAGTAATGCATACTGGGATAGTTTTCTCTGCGATGTAATACTTCAAAGTGGAATAATGCATTATGTTAGCCTCCATGTCTTTAATGTAATTCAGATTCCTTGGCATCTAATTAGAAGAATCACTATTACTGGTCCTGGTGAATAAAGTTTTTCTGCTGGGGTCAATGACTACGTGTGCGATAAAGTGTCACACAAAGTGACACACAAGAGGATCAAATGTCATGCATCATCTACTACAAACATGCGAATGTCACACATCATGTACTGCAAACATGCACTTGTCACACCGAAGTAGACTGGAAACTAACCTCTGGAGACCAGTTTCATATGATCTCGCTCACAGCTTCCGGATGACTGAAGCTGCTTCCGGGTGACGAGACACTGACGCCGTGAGCAGCGAGCCGGGCACTGCAGAGCCGGGACCCAGGACCCAGGACCCAGGACCTTGCTCAAGGTAAGTGGCTAGCGGCGGCAGCCCACAGTGGCCAGAGCAGTCACAGTGGTCAGCGGCACGGCAAGCACAGACGTCAGCGGCCAGCGGTGAGTGAAGTGGCCCACGGTGTGTGTCACCTCACTCCTACTGCAGCAGCCACCGATGGAGGGTGCTGGAGGCTGTGGGGGAGCTCTTTGGGAGCAGCCAGTGGCACACCCCGTGGCCACTGGGAGTTATCCTCCCCCTCCTGCCCCCCTGCAATACATCACTGAAGATGCTCAATAGCGTCTAAACGATCACGGGGACCGCAGCCGTAGCAGGCTGTGGGAGAGCGAGCCTAGAGTCTCCCAGCGGAAGCGGCACGGCTAGTGCCGGGTGCGGCTAGCGGGGTCGTAATCAGAAGGCCCGCCCGTGTTCCTAACCCATCCCAGGAGTGGTCATATCCCCACATCGTCACGGCTCACCGGTGCCTAATAAATCCCAGCCATCAAAGCAGTGACTCCAGCCAGCTGCAGCCCACAGGCCCAGTGGACCCCAAAGGAGACCTGGAGTTCTACCTGGTTTTTACCCAGATTAGAATGATCGGTCCTAGGACATCTAAACCCCAAAATTCTATTTAGCAGCTCAAGACCGCCGACCAGTGCCCCCAGTGAGCCAGAAGGGTGGAGAGTGGCCAGCAAGGAGGCAGCTTGCCCTGCCCTACACCACTCCGCAGTGGCAGGGACCATAACAGCCGCACAGGACCCAAAGGATGCCCCCGGAAGACGAGTGGCCCTGAGGTGGTTGGTGGGGACCCTGGTAAGAAAGAAGGCAGGGGATCCGGCCCTGATGCACCAAGGGTGCCAAGGCTCCATCAGTGAAGAGAGGAGGGGGAGGGTCCCCAAAGCTGATAAGCCAAAAGATTTGTTCACACCAGCCAGCTGACATCTCAGCATCCTGAGGCCTCAGCCCCTACAGAGCCCATGGCACTGCTCCAGCGAACAGCAAGTCTAAGGAAGAAGGAAACACTTGCAGCGGTTCCCCCCAGCCAGTAAAAATCAGGCCCCCTCCATTGCAGGATGAGCAAAAAGAAGCCCCCTCAGCGTCTCCCCTCCCGACCTTAGAGTCTTCTAAAAATCTAAGAAGTGCACGGAATGCAGCCCAGGCAGCCTCCACCTCGAAGTTGCCTCAAAAGGCCCCAACAGCAGGACTCCTAACACACTTCCTATATAAACACTTCACCAATGGAGGCAACCCCCTTGCACCGATAGTTCCACCAGCACGTGCCACGGTCAGTAACGAGAGGGAGCCCCCCTTAGGCAGCCTCTCTACCTACAAAACCTCTGCAACGCATGACCCACGAACACACACCGGGTGACGCCGGTCCCAAACCTGCCCTAGGCCAGGTAGCCCCCCCGGAAATGAACCCACAACTGTATGGGACCCGCATGCCGAGACCAATACCCCTACTTTAGAAAGCAGGGAGCAGGCTGTCACAGTCCAAATACACCACCAACAACAACCCACCCTGCAGACCCCCACCCAACTCCACTCCCCTGAGCTCCCAGGCTCTGGTGTAAGTAAGATAGAAGCACCAGAAAGGAAACAAGAACTGGGGTATCTATCACCGATATTTTTACAACACTTGGAGACCAAGATAGAAAGAACACTGGAGCTCACCCCAAAGCTGTTCAGAATGGCCAGGGAAATTAGGCATTCCCCCCACTCAGCCAATGCCATCAAAACAGTAATTCAATCAATGACTCGGAACCAACCTCCAGCCGCGAAAAAAATCTCACCACGGCAAGAGCATTACTCTGGCAATCTACCAAAATGGAGTTATAAATTTACCTTTTACAGTCAATCGCACAACGCTTAGTGGATCTGAGCACCAAGGTGGATCTCATGGACAACAAACTCAGCCGAAATCAGGGAACCTGGCCCTGCACCTGCTCGTGTGCAGCAATCATTGACAAATGGGCAACTCTCCCCAAAGTTCTAACAGACCTGGTAGCCACGCTTAAGGGGACAACTGGGAGCTCCTGGCACCAATCTGTTGACCAACAGCTGCTCCAAGCCAACAATAGCGCGAGTTGGCTCCCAAATCAACCCGAAAACAAACAACTTTGGCAGCCCCACAATGAAGCACGGCAAGCAAACTACAATCTCAGCCATCAATCACCCCGCTGGCTCACCGAGGCAAAGCTCCAGCCCCGGCTCCTCATACCAAGACGAGGAAATCAAGGACAACCTTCTTACCCAGAAACAGGAAGTAGTGGCCCTCTCCAAGAGGGCCAAAAAAAATAAGGAAACAGCAGAAAAAGGTCAAAATCTCTAAAAGAGTCACTTTCCTGCAAAGAATGCAGAACCAAACTCCACAAGCCAAACACGACAAAGTTTAGACCTATCCGATTTTCGCCACAAAGTCTGCCTCAAAAAAACCAATCTCAATAGTATAAATCTCAACAGAAGTAACGGAACAAGTGATAGAAACACCATCTCACTCAACACCCCTAACGGGGGAACCACACAGCTCTAAAGGTCCTGCAACTGAAATTCAACTAGCCCCCCCACTAATCACCACAAAGTCAGAGCTAATGACTCAACCATGCTCGCTTAGGGGACCAGGCTCAATCACTAGAGTGCGCCCTCCTCAGGGTCCTTTTCCCCCGGACCGTGCTTTGCGCTGTAATCGTCCTGCCATCCCAAACCTCCAACCTCAGCCTCTGAGATGCAAGTCTGGGCCCCAACCCAAGCTCTGCTCAGTCAAGACCGAGAGCCCCACCGAAGGAGATCCAAATCAGAAAAACAACCCACAAGGTAATTCTGACCCTCAAATACTGCATCAATGGTCACTATGACATCTTAAACCGGGGCAATATACTTTGTCTATTCAAGCATATCCCCACCTTGGCCCAAACACAATCGGATGACCTAGCTTGAGTCAAGTTTCTGAGCCTACCCGGGGACATCCATGGTGAATCTACCTCGATAGGGTTGAGCCGCCACACTCATCAAGTGCTAACACCAGAAGAACTATCCCTCATGGCGGAATGGGGTATAGACATTGCACTCCCCGCACCAGAGAAATACCCACACGAGCTAAAAATAACTCCACTAAAGAAATAAGTCTACTCCGTTCTAAGGGGCGCTGATGGGAACCACCCGGGAAACAAATCAACAGCAACACCAAATCATCACAATGCATACAGAATAACCTGCACACATGATCAAAGGACAGTATTCTCATGCGAGCCGGTGCAAATTCCTGGACTCGGAACATGGAACAGATCGGATAGCCTACTTTTACGACGGCACCACTAACGTCACAAAGGCCGACAGCAATTGGAATTGCATTAGAATTCTTGGAACTAACACTCAGCTATGCATTATATCCTGGAATGTGGCAGGCCTTTAAAAACTCCTCAGGATCAACTCAGCAATCCACTACCTCCCAAAAAACGACATCCTCTGTCTACAGGAGACCTGGGCCACCAAACCCATAATCCCTCCAGGTTTCTACAATCTCCACACCGCAGCCACAAAATGCAACATCATTGGGCAGGCATCCGTCGGACTCTCAATCTTCATAAATCAAGCTTGCAGAACAGAGACTACTCTAATCACAACCAACACCACATGCCTGCAAGCAGCGCTCTTTAGTGGGCTAAAAAGCAACAACACCTCAACCCGTCTACTGCTAATTAACTGCTATGTTAACCCTGCTTTCCATAAAAAAAACAAGCTTTTAAAACACTGGCAACAAAAATTGACGATCTTCTAAATAAATGCGTCTCTCACCTTCCAGTAATCACCGGGGACTTGAATATCTGGAAGTTGGGGAACTTGCAAACCCACCCGACCCTCCACAGAGGCAATTCTCCTGCAGCGCCTCTTTGACAGTCATAGCCTGGCCTCCATGCATCCCATCAAAGACCCCTCTGGTTCCCACTCCCCTCCTTCAGGGTCCAATCCACCATTGACTACATTTTCATCTCAGACCAACTGACGCCACATCTCAGCGACTTTGAAGTGGATAACAGGGTTGAGAGTGACCACAGACCGCTGAGGGGAATCCTCCAATTTGACGGGAAAGCTGCCCCACAACTGCAAACACTAGGGGATCCAACCGGGGAAGAGTGCCACAAAGTCCTGGGTAGAATAAAATGGTCCTCAAAACTCAGCCTAAAACTCACCAACTGGATCACATCTAATGAGTCAAACCCTATAGCAACAGGGACTGTCACTCTCCCGGAGCACTGGGAAGCACTCTCAGCAGATCTCAAACAGCCCTAGGGGGCGGACCCGGAATCACTCAGACGCGGGTCACTCACGCCCATCCACACCACTTACACATTAAACCGAAGGAATTATATGCAACCAAACACAGTCTTTTAAAGGCCCTGAAAGCAAGAAGAAAAGGGAACAAAAACTTGCAAACACAAACAATCCCTGCACTTCGTGAGGAGAAAAGAATGAAAGTGTGGCAGTTAAGAACCAAGAAGATTGAGGCAGAATGGCTGAAAATCTTCACCCTCCTTAAAGAAAGGGGACATATTCAACTCTGGAAGTACATCAACCAACATAGTAAAACTAGTCAGACAAAGGAGAATGGAGTGGCAGCCAACGAGTGGGTCAATCACGTCAAACAGTTATACCTTGACCATCAGAATACACCATATACCAACCCATATCAATTTTCTTCAGCACCACGTCAGGTCCCCCAAATAACCTGTATCACAGAGGCCAAGGTAACCGACCTAATCAAAAAATGAGGACTGATGGAGCCCCAGGACCCAATGGGGTCCCCTCATCAGTGTTCAAAGCCTCACATGCAAACAGGTCAGGACTGCTCACTCCACTTTTCAATCATGCCACCTCAGTAATTCCATCATCATGGAAAGGATCAATCCTCTTCCCAATCCATAAAAAAGGGGATCGCACGAAACCCGAAAATTACCGTCTCATTGCTTTTCTAGACCTAGAAGCAAAAGCGTACACCAGAACACTAATGAAATAACTAGACGCCTGGGCAATAGACAACAACATCCTCCCCTTTTTTCAATCTGATTCAGGCCCGAAAGCTCCACCACGGATAACATCATAGCACCGGGTCACCTGTCACATCGAGCAATACAGTAGACACAACCACCTCTTTCTTGCTGTTTCGTAGACTACAGTGCAGCATTCGACCGGGTGGACCGAGGAAAACTGTGGGAGAAACTAGCCACCTGGGGAATACCCCGACAGCCACTAAAGGCTATAATTGCATTACACCAGGGGACCTGGGTCCGCATAAAGACCAGCCAATCCACTGTACCAGCAAAGGTGTCAACCAACAACGGCCTGAAACAAGGCTGAGTCCTCGCCCCCTCACTCTTTAAACTCTACACAGCAGATCTGGGCAATGCCCTGGAAGGCGCTGGTGTATTAACACCAAGGCTGGTGAAGGCGCGGCTTCAAATCCTCCAGTATGTTGATGACGTTGTAATAATGGATCACTCGCAGACTGGTCTACAGAGAGCCCTCAATGCACTTCTTAGGTACAATCAAAAGAACAAGCTCTTGGTGAACCAGGAGAAGACCAAGATGGTCATCTTTGGGAAGTACCCACGAAAGAAAATAGCTCAATGGCGACTAGGTGACCTGCAAATTAAAACATGCACGGGCTATAACTATCTTGGGGTCAGGCTATCAGACGGGGCAAAACCAGTGGCCCACTTAAAACACCTAAGAAGTAAGGGAGCTGGTATCATTTACAGCTCGAAATGTTTAATCAGCAGCTACACAGTCCAACCGCTGAACCCATTCTAAAGGTTTTGAGAGCTGAACTAGTCCCCTACCTCAACTACGGTCACCCAGCCTGCCCTGGTGCACTGAACAAGTACCTTACAAATTTCCAAATCTCCGCTTACAAGAAAGTTTTAACTCATCCTCGGCAGGCCAGGAGAGCCAGAGTGAGGCTGGAGCTGGGACTTGCCTGTCCGGATATCATATGCTCAGGGGACATAATAAAATATTACATCAGCACTCTGCTTGCCACAGCACCCTCTCTGAAACCACAAATCAAAACAATCTTCGAAGAGGCAGGCTACCCATGGCAGGCACAGCTGGCAGTGGCCGTAAGCCTCCTAGAAATTGAAGTTTGCAATTGCAAAACCAGGGCATCCCGGTTACAGCCTGGAAAAAACAGTGACCACACAGGTTAAGAAACTGTCATTCGAAAGGGACTTGGAAAGTTTATGCCACCGATCAAACCTTCCTGCATTGGATGCCTCCTATATCTTGGCAAACCTCAGTCTTACTTTGAGCGAGCACTGACAGCCCAGGCTCGGAAGAGAATAACCTACATGGACTGCTTGCACTGCCTATCGTGGACTTCAATCCATCCTGGGCCCGGAGGGACAACTTAGTCGCCTGTGGCCTATGCAGCTACAAACGTGAATCCTGGCTTCATCTGCTGTGCTGCTGTCCAAAGACGGATAGCGAGCGACGTTGCCTGTTAATTCCAATTTGCAGGTCTTACTGCCTCAGACACTGCATTGAAGTCTCAGATCTGGGTTTCTCCGCCAATACAACACAAACCCTGGCCAGACTGGGGAAATTTACAGACGCAATTGGGGCCGCACTGACACAAACCACCAAAGCTATTATCATGCAACTAGCTGGCCACAAAGCCCGAACGCTAATGATCAAAGGGTCAGCAAAGCAGAATAACAATCTGGCATCAGCATTAAAACCAGAGAGCCTTGCTTCAGATCACAGTCAACACAAGAAACTCCAGGAACACAAGGAAATCAATTGTTCAAGATCAGAAGATTAAACAAGCACGCCAGAGAAGTCAACTCATGCACTCTGCACCGAAATGAGAAAAAATACCTTTTTATGTTGTTTTGAAAATGTATTTATTCAAAATTAATGCTGGGACTGTAAACATAAAGGTTTTATTCACCATGCACAGTAAATCAACACTTACTCACTGGGTTAAAGGGTTCACCCAAAGGGTGAGAAGACCGGAACTCTAGACGCTGCTGACACCATTACGCACTAGCACCTTCGTTCCAGAGTGGATCACTGTTATACAATTGGTATTGATTTTAGCGAACTCTGACACTACAGTTGGAGTATGCATGTCAGTCATGAACCCAAAAGCTTTTTATCTCATTTTGTTTTACTCTTTTCTATTCTATATACATAAAATGATGCACATTGTAATGGTTTTAATTAATCGAACAATAAAGTATCACCAGTTTCAATAGGGTCAGTGACGTACGTTACGACCGTAGATTGGATATTTATAAGCTCAAGATTCAGTTTTATAGATGAGGTAAAAAACTACGGATTTCATAGTTAATTTAATGGCAGATTGACAGATGCCTAAAGAGGGGCGTGCACCTGTTCAGCTGGCTCCCAGGATCGATAAGAAGGATCCTGTCCTTCCAGTTAATGAAGATATTGAAGCTTCCCTCTGAACGATGTCATGTGCATCATGGTTGGATTGTACCATTTTTCAATTGGATAGCGGCTTTGTGTAATATCCTATACATGCTGTGATAGTTTTTCACCTAAAATAGCAATGCATGTAAACTGAACACATATGGGCACGCCACTGAGGCTTTGTTCCACTGATCTCGTGATGTGTTGTTTCAGCAGTGAAGGGGGCGCCCCATAATGTGAAGGTTTCACCTCCTCTGCTGAGACACCTTACTTCTGAGCTATAAAGATGTGAAATACAAGATTCCCAAAAGCGGTCTCCAAGGGGCAGATCACACTATGGTGCTCTGACCCACACGCTGTGGCTCCTTGGTATGAGAGGTTTTACCCCCTTCCTGTGTGGTGCTCAGACCCACATGCTCTGGCTCCTGGGGACGAGAGGTTTTACCCCCTTCCTGTGTGGTGCTCAGATCCACACGCTGTCTCTCCTGGGGAAAAGAGGTTTTACCCCCTTCCTGTGTGGTGCTCGGACCCACACGCTGTGGCTCCTGGGATTGAGAGGTTTCCCCCCCTTCCTGTGTGGTGCTCAGATTCACACGCTGTGGCTCCTGGGGACGAGAGGTTTTACCCCTTTCCTGTGTGGTGCTCAGATTCACACGCTGTGGCTCCTGGGGATGAGAGGTTTTACCCCCTTCCTGTGTGGTGCTCAGATCTACACGCTGTCTCTCCTGGGGAAAAGAGGTTTTACCCCCTTCCTGTGTGGTGCTCAGACCCACACGCTGTGGCTCCTGGGGACGAGAGGTTTCCCCCCCTTCCTGTGTGGTGCTCAGATTCACACGCTGTGGCTCCTGGGGACGAGAGGTTTTACCCCTTTCCTGTGTGGTGCTCAGATTCACACGCTGTGGCTCCTGGGGACGAGAGGTTTTACCCCTTTCCTCTGTGGTACTCAGATTCATATGCTGTGGCTCCTTGGGACGAGAGGTTTTACCCCCCTTCTGTGTGGCGCATCAAACAATACAGAATAATCCCCACTATTGCATCAGGAGGCTTAGTGTGGCATCAGCAGCAGTGGGTGAACTTTACATCCACGTGTTGGTTGGTGGTAAAGCAATGTCTCACCCTCCATCTGTGGTGCTCACCTCCACCTGCGGTATCCATCAGAGACAGGAAGATTTGCTCTCATTAGGTCGAGCGAGCAGCGCTTGCGCTGTCGCTTAGTGACCTGTTGTGAGGGTTTGTGGAGTTGAATTCCACCCACTTGTTGCCCTTGATTTTATTTGTCAGTGTCACTGTCCTTTGAAAATTCTCGGTTCCTACTGGGCAATTGTTCCTCTTTTCCCTCCTTTCTATTTCCGCTTTCCAGCTACGGAGCACCGGCTGAGTACTATCTCCCTACGCTGTGAGTGTGTAAGTATTCCTCTGAGGACTACTTTTTTTTCCTGTGTCAAGTTACGTATGTAGACAAAGCGCCACGCTTTCACGTTCAATATGGGGGCCGTCTGCTTTTACTCGCTTCGGCATACGTCCTTTTTTTTTACAAGCGCTACTGTCTGCTTGTTTTCTTTATGTATCTACTGTTGCTTCCGTATATTGCCTGAAATACACCGCCTTCTTAACTCTGCTTTCACCCACTCTTACACGAGCGACATTTATCGTTTGTCCCTCCCCCTTTTCTATTGGCCTTTTGTCCTGCTACACTCTTGGGTATGCCCAGGCATGTGCACTTCTTGTTTCCCCAGACTTGTCCCTCTGGGACAGGCCAGTGTTATGGCACGTTCCCACAGAGCAAGGGGCGGTGCTCGTGGATTAGGCGTCTCCTCTGTAGCAGAGCATGGCTCGGGATCGGCCACCTCCCTCAGACTGTCGGCAGTCCGGTAAGCGCTGCCCTCTTCAAGAGGGTGGTAAAGCACTCGCAAAAGGGTAGGAGTCCCCAGGGGACCCCTTCTTCTTTGTGAATGCAGGGTAAAATGTTTTTTAGGGGCAGGCAGTGGTCCCAGGGACCACTACCTGCCCTTAAAAAATGAAACGAAAACGTTTCATTTTTCTTTTTTTAAATGCATCCCGTTTTTCTTTAAGGTAAACGGGCTGCATTTAAAAATAAAAAACTGCTTTATTTAAAAGCAGTCCCAGACATGGAGGTCTGCTGAGCCCAGCAGGCCACCATACCTGGGAGGGCCAGCCATTCCCAATGGGGTCGCAAATTGTGAGTGCCTCATGAATATTGATGAGGTATGCAATTTGCAACCCCATTGGGAATTGCAAACAGTGTCTCTGACACTGTTGTACATTGGCATTAGCGACTCGCAAATTGCGACTCGCAATTATTCGCAATTTGCGACTCACTATTGCCAATGGTCATACATCTGGCCCTAAATCTCCCGTGCCTAACAAAAAACTAATGTGTCCTTGTATAACGTGACTGGTGCTCATGTAAAGCGCTCTGATACCTTCGGGTCGAGTTTGCGCTATATAAAAGTGCAATTTTTTTTTAAAAAGATCGCACATGCCGAGAAAGCTTTAGCCGCCTTTTTGCTTTTGTTTTTTGCAGATTTATGTAGCGCGAACTCGAGCCGAAGGCATTGGAGCGCTTTATATGAGCACCAGTTACCTTACACAAGGACACACTCATTTCCTGAGAGTGCTTGAAGACGCGCCAAATTGCTTGCTCTAAGGGAACTTGGGGGAGGTTTCAACTCAATGTGGCAGACCTTGTCGGGGGAATTGGGCAGACTGCCATATGTACGATCACAGAGGTGTTTACCATAACTCTCCATGGCAGGGAGCTCGCCCAGCAGCGAGATGGGAGCAGGAGTCTGTCTTGAGGCAGGTTTCTATTTCTTGAGGCTAGTGAGCAGTTTTCCTGCTGGCTCAAAAGCTGCCCTTTTTCTGAAGTAAAGCCTAGCTTGAATTCAAGCATTGACTGCTGGGACACCATTATCGGAAACAGCGACGTGTAGAATGTCTTCGCACTTTTAAATAAGTACGGGGCATATTAACAAGGCGGCGATAAACAATTATCGCCGCTTTTGCGGCCGTTTTCGGCCGAAAGCGGCGATAATTATATCGCCTTATCAGCAAAGACACGCTATCGCGTGTTTTGCTGATTTTGCTCCCCGTTTCAGCACGCCTGACTTCGCATCGATAATGAGATGCAAAGTAGGCGTGTCTGTGAAACAACATGGGTAAATATCGCGAAGGCAGCTTCGCGATATTTACAATGCGGGAAGCGATTATTTTAATCGCGTTAAGTATGCTTTAACGCAGGAATTTAACGTCTGTTAAATTCCTGACTAAGGCATACTTAACATGGGGGTGGATTCTGTGGCTAAGACCACAGGCCCTATCATCTAGGATATCGCCGTTTTCCCATGGAAAACAGCGATATCCACGCTATCTCTGACATTTTTATCGCCTCGGTGATGCGCGTTGTTAATAACGCGCTAACCGGGCGATAAATTCCAGAGATAGCCGGCGATAAATATGCAAGCGCTAAGCGCGCTTTGCGATATTTATCGCCGGCCCTTGATAATATGCCCCTACGTTTGTATTTCACTGGCAGTTAATCAGCTGTGGGCGCCATGCTGCTTCTTGAGGGCTTGTGGCGCAGTTATCTAAACTCTTCTTCCCCCCTCCCGTGACGTATATTTTCATGTCTGGTGTAAGTAGACGTGGGCGTCGGCAGCATTGATGGCGCGCGGCGCACAGGCATACTTATACAGGTTGCCGTTTTGACCATTACTGCGTGACATGAAGAACGCACATCCTCATAAACAGCCAGTTATCTCCTCCTGGTTTGGGCCAGACTTGACCTAAAATAATTGTGTATATAGTTCTGAATCCTTTTCAAATCTGCATAATTAGTTACCTCAAACACCTTTAGTGCTGCGCCATAAAAGATCCTTTTGTTCCAAGTCCCCCCACAGTTTGTGTGTCCTCCAGACAATGGTATTAATGGAGCGATCTTGAAAGATTGGGACTGCCCTCCCCAGGGGTCTCCGAGTGTCCAGGGAAGGGAACAGAGCCGCGAGTGCAGCGGGAGTACATTTAACGCACTCCTAATGTTGTGCCACGTGATGCACTCTTCGGTTTCCACAGCGGATTGCTAGGCGCTGCTTCAAGGCGCTTGCTTGTCACTCTTATGCGAGACCACTGACTCATTGTCAGTGAAATTGCTCTCCCACCCTCGCAGCTCCACCATTAAGTGAGGTGCCCCTGCCCCTGCACTCTTGAGTGTTGGTGATCGAGGCCCTCCTCCACCCGCAGGTTTCCCTGCGCCTCATCCCTGGTGGTCCAGTGGACCTCTGTCTCCTTCCTTTCACTCTGCTCCTTCACTCGTTTTCACTAGTTTTTCTACCCTTCCTATCTTTCACCTTTCTGCACTTTTCTGCATCTCTGCTCTTTTGTGCCTTATTTCTGCTTATTTTCCCTTTTTTCTTTATCCCTTATTTCCTCCCTTTACCTTTCCCCGCCGCTGCTGCCCCCGCGGCCCCTCCCCCCCCAGCGCGACCGGCCCAATCCAGCTCCCCTCCCCGCTCCAGCTCCCCTCCCCGCTCCCGCCTCCCAGCTGTCCAGCCCTCCCCGACCCCTACTTAATGGCGGCCACTGCGGGGAAAGGCGAGCAAGACCACTGACTCATTGTCAGTGAAATTGCTCTCCCACCCTCGCAACTCCACCATTAAGTGAGGTGCCCCTGCACTCTTGAGTGTTGGTGATCGAGGCCCTCCTCCACCCGCAGGTTTCCCTGCACCTCATCCCTGGTGGTCCAGTGGACCTCTGTCTCCTTCCTTTCACTCTGCTCCTTCAATCGTTTTCACTTGTTTTTCTACCCTTCCTATCTTTCACCTTTCTGCACTTTTCTGCATCTCTGCTCTTTTGTGCCTTATTTCTGCTCATTTTCCCTTTCTCTCGCTCTGCTCTTTCACTCGTTTTCACTCGTTTTTCTACCCTCTTTTATCTTTCACCTTTCTGCACTTTTCTGCATCTCTGCTCTTTTGTGCCTTATTTCTGCTTATTTTCCCTTTTTCTTTATCCCTTATTTCCTCCCTTTACCTTTCCCCGCCGCTGCTGCCCCCGCGGCCCCTCCCCCAGCGCGACCGGCCCAATCCAGCTCCCCTCCCCGCTCCCGCCTCCCAGCTGTCCAGCCCTCCCGACCCCTACTTAATGGCGGCCACTGCGGGGACAGGCGAGCAAGACCACTGACTCATTGTCAGTGAAATTGCTCTCCCACCCTCGCAGCTCCACCATTAAGTGAGGTGCCCCTGCCCCTGCACTCTTGAGTGTTGGTGATCAAGGCCCTCCTCCACCCGCAGGTTTCCCTGCGCCTCATCCCTGGTGGTCCAGTGGACCTCTGTCTCCTTCCTTTCACTCTGCGTTTTCACTCGTTTTTCTACCCTTCCTATCTTTCACCTTTCTGCACTTTTCTGCATCTCTGCTCTTTTGTGCCTTATTTCTGCTCATTTTCCCTTTCTCTCGCTCTGCTCTTTCACTCGTTTTCACTCGTTTTTCTACCCTCTTTTATCTTTCACCTTTCTGCACTTTTCTGCATCTCTGCTCTTTTGTGCCTTATTTCTGCTTATTTTCCCTTTTTCTTTATCCCTCATTTCCTCCCTTTACCTTTACCCGCCGCTGCTGCCCCCGCGGCCCCTCCCCCCCAGCGCGACCAGCCCAATCCAGCTCCCCTCCCCGCTCCCGCCTCCCAGCTGTCCAGCCCTCCCCGACCCCTACTTAATGGCGGCCAGTGCGTGGCCGCTGCGCGGCTGCGGGCAGCGGGCGCGCCGCTGGTGCACCGAAGGCGCATCAAAGGCAAGCCCGTCTGCGCCCGTCTGCGACCCGTCCGCGACCAGCACGAGGAACCCTGGACCTCCGCACCGCCAATGCTACGACCCAGCAGCACTCCACGCACTCAACCCAGGCTGCAACAACAACTGCAAGATAGCATCACCAGCCGACACCCACGGACCCTTCAGCTGTCACCGCTGCCGGCACACCTGCAGCACCGCCAAGAACACGGATCCAGCACAACCCGCCCACAAGAACACAACCGAACCAAAGACCCTGCAATGCATCCTCCTCAACGTCCGATCCCTCCACAAACACGCCACAGAAATCTGGGACCTCCTCGACAGCACCACCCCAGACGTAGCATTCTTCACCGAAACCTGGACCAACACCACCTCGGGACCGGACATCGCCATCGCCATCCCCCAAGGATACAAGATCTCCAGGAAGGACCGCCGCAACCGCCCAGGAGGAGGAATCGCCATCGTCCACAAATCCAGCCTCCGCCTGAGCACACTCCGTGACGAGCCCACAGAACTGATGGAACACCTTCACTTCAAGATACTGGCCAGCCCCACCGCCACCCTCCGAGGAACTCTCATCTACCGACCCCCTGGACCCCGCGGACCCTTCGCCAACTCCATCACGGACATTATCTCCCCGCAGGCCATCGCGTCCACCAACTACACCCTGCTGGGAGACCTCAACTTCCACCTCGACAACCAACTGGACCCCAACACCACATCCCTCCTGGACAACCTCCACAACATTGGACTCCGCCAGATCGTGACCGAGCCCACGCACTGAGCAGGACACACCCTCGACCCCCTCTTCACTACAGGAAACTCCATCACCTTCAGCCACACCACCGAACTCCCATGGACCGACCATCGTTGCGTCCACTTCACCTTCAGAACACCCACCATCCACAGACACCAGCACCTGCTTCCACGAAGAAACTGGACCAAAATCACCGACGAGCAGCTCACCTCCTCACTCAACAACTCCACCCCAACCATCGCGGAAAACGACGACCTCAACACCGCAGCCCGAACCCTGCATAGATGGATCTCGGACAGCACCAACACCATAGGCCCCCTCAAGAAAAACAACAATACCAGCGCCAAGAAAGCCAGATGGTTTACCACCGAACTTCGAGAGTCCAGACGCACATGCCGCCGCCTCAAAAAGGCCTGGAGGAACACCAAATCCCCAGAAGCCCACAACAACTTCAGAGCCGCCACCAACGCCCACCATCAACTCATCAGAGAAACGAGGAAAAAAGCGATTGAAGACAGAATCTCCACCCACGCGCACAACAGCAAGGAACTCTTCAGCATCATCAAGGAGTTCGCCCAACCCACCAGCGAGTCTACCGACATCTCTCCCTCACAAGACCTCTGCGACAAACTCAGCACCTTTTTCCACCACAAAATCAAGAGCATCTACGACAACTTCGACGAAGACAACCAACACAATGAACTCTCACCAACCACCCCCGACACCCAGAAACCAGCGATTGATGACTGGACAGCCCTCACCACCGAAGACACACTGAAGACAATGAAGTCAATCCACTCAGGGGCCCCCACGGACCCCTGCCCCCACCATATCTTCAACAGAGCCGCCGACACCATCGCACCCATGCTCCGCCACACCATCAACCGCTCCCTGGCGACCGCCTCGTTCCCCGACGACTGGAAACACGCCGAGGTCAACCCCCTCCTAAAGTAACCCTCAGCGGACCCCACCGACCTAAAAAACTACAGACCCATCTCCCTGCTCCCGTTCGCAGCGAAAGTCATTGAGAAAGCCATCAACAGCCAACTCGCCACATTCATTGAAGAACACAACATCCTCGACTCCTCCCAATCCGGCTTCAGAAAAAACCACAGTACGGAAACCGCCCTCCTCGCCGCAACAGACGACATCCGCACCCTACTGGACAAAGGAGAAACAGTAGCCCTCATCCTCCTCGACCTATCAGCGGTGTTCGACACAGTCTCCCACCGCACCCTAATACGCAGACTCTACGACGCAGGAATCCAGGACAAGGCCCTCGACTGGATCTGCTCCTTCCTCTCCGACAGGATGCAGCGGGTCAGACTCCCACCTTTCCTCTCGGACCCCACACCTACCACCTGCGGAGTCCCCCAGGGCTCCTCCCTCAGCCCGACGCTCTTCAACGTCTACATGGCTCCACTTGCCCCCATCGTCAGAACCTACGGACTCAACATCGTGTCATACGCAGACGACACCCAGCTCATCCTCTCCCTATCCAACGAGCCCAACACCGCCAGATGCAACTTTCGAGAAGGCATGGAAGCCGTCGCCAAATGGATGAAAAACAGCTGCCTACAACTAAACACCAAAACAGAAGTACTCATCATGGGCCCAAACCCCGACGCCTGGAGCGACACCTGGTGGCCCCCCGCCCTCGGAAACCCGCCAACCCCCTCAGACCACGCACGAAACCTGGGAATCATCCTGGACTCCGAGCTCAAAATGGACCGCCAGATCAACTCTGTCTCGTCTTCCTGCTTCCACACCCTCCGCCTCCTTCATAAGACCTTCAAATGGATCCCCTCGAACACCGAAAGACAGTCACTCACGCCCTGGTCACCAGCAGACTCGACTACGGCAACGCACTCTACGCCGGAATAAACAAAAACCTCATCCGCAAGCTACAGAACATCCAGAACGCCGCCGCAAGACTGGTCCTCAACCTGCCAAAACACTGCCACATCTCCCAGCACCTGCGCACACTCCACTGGCTCCCCGTCGAGGCGAGAATCACCTTTAAGATGCTCACCCACGCACACAAGGCCCTCCACGGCACCGGACCAGCATACCTGAACAGCCGACTCAAATTCCACGCACCCCAAAGGACCCTACGATCAGCCCAGCTCTCCTACGCCGTGGTCCCCGCACCAGAAAGACCAGATTGGGAGGCCGCTCCTTCTCCTTCCTCGCAGCCAAAGCATGGAACGCCCTTCCGCTCCACCTCAGACAGACAACATCGCTCCCCATCTTCGCAAGAAACCTCAAAACCTGGCTCTTCGACAGACCCCCTCCTTGATGGAATGGAACCTGCACCCCCCCCCCCACCCCTAGCGCCTTGAGACCCTTACGGGTGAGTAGTCGCGCTTTAACAAACTCCTGATTGATTGATGATTGATGCTATTCTTTTCGATGCAGTGGCGTAAGGTACTAACTCGGCTGCCATATATTTGTAGAATGGGTGGATATGCCAGGCTCTTGTGTCAAGGGGTGACAACGAATATTCAGCTCAGATTCGCCCCTAATCAGTTCATACAGTTTAAGATTCTGGAACCCCTGCTGAGGGAAAGGGTTCATTCGGAAGAGCTGGGGGTCTATCAGTGCACAGCAGCCTGGCACTGCCACACGGCCGCACATGGTCACCCCTTGATCAAATGCAACGCCCACAGGTGAGGGAATCTGCAGATCAGTTGGGTTCACTGAGGAATCTGGTGGCATCAGTGCTACCCTGGTAGTCTGACTTGTTTTCTGCCGGAGGAAATCTAGTGATGCAGGCTCTACATGTAACCGAGGCGCTCAGCCATGGAGGAAAGCCAATCACTCCCTTTATACATTTGCTGCCCATTCACAATGTTACCAGGTGCCACCAGTGCGATCACAGAGGCGACTCACAAAACGTGCACATATGGTCATTTGCATTGACATTTCGTAGTGCCGTCGCCTTACAGCCCTTCAGGCCCGGCTCCAGGAACCTTTATTTGGGTGGGCCAAGGGTGCATTCGGGTGGGCCACTGCAAGCCCGATTTGTCGCTTATATGTCTACCAAGGCCTGCTTCAGGGCCCTCCTTTATCTCTTCTAAGTCTTACAAGGCCCAGTAAAACGCACTCTTTTCCAAATCTCTTTCTAAATGTTATCACTCTCTCAATAAAGTGTTTTTTTCCATGTAATTGTGGGAAGAGGAGGTTTCTGAGGTGGGAGTATCAGGCAAGTTACACTACTCGGGCTCCCTCTGTGCGAGCCTTCAGGGAGAATCCCTCATTACTACCTCCACCTGACCCCGGACTCTGCAGCGCACTCTCTTCCAGGCCCGATTATCGACTTCTCTACCACCCCTCTCCAGTGCAACTTATCTCGCAGCTGACCTTGGTCCCGAGCCCCATATCAGCCACCATCTAGCTCCACTTTCATTATTCCTCGTAAAAAACGTTGTAAAATCACCTTCAAACTTGAAACATTGAATATAGCAGTAAATATAATTCCCATGCACTTTAAAGTATGCTCCACAGTTGTCCTAATCACCCGACTGTCAATTAAATAAACAAAAATAGAAAGGTCATGACTGGGCCGGATTTAGTACTGGTGCAAAAGTCTTTTTGGGGCCCCACCAATGACCTCTTTCTCCGTAGATACCTTTACTACCACCCTCCAACAGTGCCCTTCATCTCTCTGTAGCCACTCCCCTCATGACCTCCTCCTCAGAGTCCCTCACTACCACCCTCCACCAGTGTCCCTCATCTCTCTGTAGTCCCCCCAACCCCATGACCTCCTCCTTGGATTCCCTCACTGCCACCCTCCACCAGTGCCCCTCATCTCTCTGTTGCCCCTCTTTCATATGCATTTTATTTGTTGTATAGCGCTACTCATATCAGTGTAGCGTGTCACAGTACTTTACATCACGCACACATTATACAGAGACAATAAATCAGTCTACAGGGAATGTCACATAAGCCAATGAGGATTACAAGTTGTAGAATTCACATGTCATCCATACTGGTGGGCAATATATTTTACGAGGGTTTGGTCTGGAGAAGCACAAACTCAGGATTTAAAGAGTATGTGTGGTATCTAGTATTCAGTGCCATGCATCTTTCCTACTTCCCTGCCTTGCTGCTCAGCCAGAGTGGATGTGTTGTGGAATGCTGGTGCATGTGAGGTAATGGAATGTTGGGGATGCCTGGTGGATGAATGTCAGTTGGGAGTATGGGCTGAGCAGCAAGGGAGCTGCTCCTGGTGGGGCTCGAATTATAATCTACAGAATTACCTTATGATCTACAATAAACCTTCATCATCTATTTACATCTCGGCTACTGGACTCATTTACTCTTATTACATTTGGCGACGAGCTGGAAAATCTACGTGTACCTGATGGATTACAAATTTTAAATTCTGAAGAAACCACAAGGCAACTACAAGAATCCTTTGAAACTACAATCTTTGAACTTTAAGACAAGGTAAAGAACATTTTAAAATTACCTGATACATATATATAAAGCATACTGGCACCCATGAGCCCCACCAGTGACCTCTCCATCGGTCGCCCTCTTCCCAAACGTGCCAGTTCCTGCTCCTTCAAGTTTGCTGTGTGATTTCAGCTGTGTGAAGGTTTCTGCACTTCTACTTTTCCTGCTACCGTGCTGACAGCTGTGTTCCTGTTCCTGCCTTCAGCCTTGTTTTTCTTTGAAGTCTTTCTTTGGAGCCAGCGTTATCTGTCACTACCGTACTAAACCAGAGACAAGCAGTATGTAGTGTCTTAAACAGTGAGTGGTTTGTCTACAAACACTGCCCGTGTACTTTAATTGCGTCACCTACTTAATCTGCTGTGTTTTACTGCCTTCGCAGTGCATTTCAACAACTTCTACAGTTCTAAAGGTGAAGGAGATCCCTGTATTTTATCATCGGCTTTGGCAGTCAGCCAGCATTTCTTTGCGTGGGTTTGAGACATTGGTAGTGAGTACTTTAAATATTTTCTATTTTTACATTGTCTCCCTGGTGCGCTTTCCTATGGCAGTTGAACCGCCACTGTCTTGCTTTTAAATATTTTCATGAGCGCACACAATTGCCGCATGCGCGCTCTTACTGTCATCCTGCTGCCTCGCAAGCTCTCCCTTCATTTTTGTGACGTCTCCTGCATTGCTTTCAATGGACGCCTGCATGCTCCAACGTGCCTGGAGCCATCCGGCGCGTCGTCTCATTACGTGCCGCCATCTTACATTTGGCATTTTCCATTGAGCTTATGTGCAGCTCTTAGCGTGATACACGTTTTGCCAGTCACATTTTGTTCTCTGTTACGGGATAATAAAGTTAATTTTATCGTCGTGAACTGGTGTTCTCTCTGAACATGGAGTCGAGATGCTGCAGAGTGAGGCACTGTTTTTTCAATCAGGCACTGAGGGGTGAGTCATGCATGTGCGACTTTAACTATAAAATAGACTCAATCATATTTAATTTTGGAAAAGAGGAAACCGAAGTTTTCACTTTCCGTTGGGAGCGAGTTGTTCTATGCCACAGTCTGCCTACGTGGGATCAGCCTTCCTTTGGCAAAGATGTATTGTACTATTTCTTTTACAGGCATTCGGATTTGTATCCTGTTTTCATGTACATTTGCCTTGTCAGCTGGGCGCAGTTTAAGAAGTATATACAATTCTTCCTTCCTTGTCATCTGGTTTTTCAAGAGCTCTACGATCAGCTGGATTTTCTAAAACTCTGTGTATTTTGGTCAATATCGAACGTAAGTGACATGGTTGGACCACATTCATGGGTTTTCAGTGCATTTTCGGGTGAGAAGTCGCTCACCGGAGAGAAGTATCTTCTCTTTAAAACTGTTTATTGCTAATGTGCTATGCTTTACTCTACTGTACTAAGCCTTGATTTTCAGACTCATTTTTGATCTTTTCTATTTCTTCTCTTTAAGCATTTTCTGTTTATTATAATGTTTGACCGGTCAATCTACTTTCTTCATTTTTGCTTGCCTTTATGTGTCTTTCCACCTTTCGGTGCATATCTTTGCACGTGGATTCATCACTTTCTGTATGATGCTGCATGATGATTTTAAATTTACATTTTCTTGCATGATAAGTTATTCTTCAGCAATTTATTTACAAAGTTCAGTATGGAATTCTTCTCTGTTTGAGGTACGATTTATATAGTCTGTTTGGCTATGTGACTTTCCACTTGTGCAACTTTTCTGCGTGGACTCGTCACCTATGTTACCTATATGATTCTTGTTTTAAATTTTAACTTTGGTTTTGCTAGCAAGTTTTACTTAAGGGGACCCTTTTCTCTGTTGTAGGTTTGTGATTAGATAGATTTTGCTATGTGACTTTGCACCTGTGCAAATTTTTGGTTCTACATTAGGCACCTATTTCTCCTACATGATTTTATAGTATTTTTATTTATAAGTTTACAAGAAACTTGCCTCTAGTTACGGCATTAGTTTTTATAGCTTTCCAGCTATGTGACCTTCCACCCTTTGCAATTAATAATGTGTGGATTCGTCACCTACATTTACATGAGATTTTACTTTATAGTAATTGTTTTGCATATTACCTGTTTTTAGAATCTTTTGCTGTGATTCTTATTAGTCTGGCATTTGAGGTTTTATTCTCCAATTTTATCATTGTAGGTACTTCCAGCGGGAGTATTTTTCACCCCTTTATGTGTGCGTGTGTGAGAAGTTGGCCTGGTATATGCTGTTCACTAATTAAAGTGGACACCTTGCACCAGGGCAAATCGACTCTTATGGTAGATAGGTTTAAGACAACCTTTTAAAGAAAGCTATCCTAGTGGTAGCTGTGGAGAGCAGCCTTCAGGCTAAGTCTTGAAGGAATGTAAAGCAGCTTGTTTTACCATATAATCTCTTGAATCACCAAATGAAAAGACACCACACAGGTATATATATCAAATATATATGTATTTATTTCTAAATAACTCTCTACTAATCTCTTTATGAGATTAGAAGACAAACATATGCACAAATCAACGTTTCACAATAAGTTAAGCACAAAATATGGCTGGGGCCCTAGGGCGTACCAGACCATATACTAAAAAGGGACTTAGCAACAACGACTTGCAGGGAGACAAGGCCTAGGGCCTTCAGAAGTGCTGGGGCCTCACGAAACCACCCAAGGCAGGTAAGTAAAGGACCCACGGGGGACGCGTGCAGTGTGGATACACAGGCGCGGATCGCCGTTAACTTCAATGGGGCAAGTCGCGGTTGGAAATTAAGAGTTCTAGGATACTTCGGGAGAACCTACAAGCAAGTCACTTACAGGGTAAGTAGTTCTAGGGCCCACACCCACAGGAGCACCGTAGTGCTGGAATTACCTCACCCAGGGAAGCCGGGTGCATAGGTGTCCTTTGGTGTCGGGTCGCGGCGTCGTTTTCAATGGCGAACAAAGAAGACTTGCTGCTTGCGGGAGCTGAAGAAGTGTCCGGTGGAATCCAAGCCTGGATTCTGAAGAAGGATGACCTGAAAGCAGAGGGGACAGTGTTCAAAGTCACTTGGCAGTGACTCGGGGCAAGGAAGATGGATGCCCACCGTCATCGGTTGATTCAGGTCGGTTGCGGGTGCCTTGACTCTTCAGCCACGAGGTCCAGGAGGCGTCGACGACAACCAGGAGCTGGATTCTGTGTGTCCCACGAAGTTTGCAGCTTACTGCGGTGTCGGCAACTCGATTGGAGCCAACAAGCCTTGGCAACAGCAAGTCTTGGGGAGATGAAGAAAAGTCGATGGCACAGACCAGCAAGGTCTGAGGGACTCACCAGCAAGGGTAAGTCAGGGCAGGCCTGGAGCAACCAGGGGAGCCCTTTGGTTTCTTTAAGAAGTCTTCTGGGGACCCATGAGCCGGCTGGCAAGGGATCACGAAGACACCTCGGGCGGAATCACTCAACAGGGGCCCACGGTCACTCGGGACGGTGTAGGCCGCTGATCTTCGGAGGGATTCCTGCTGGAGGTCGGGACCACACGTGGTCCAAAGCACAAGTTCGTGGAACGTTGTGAAGGGGTTGCACTTGACAATAGTGCACGGTACCCAGGGGTCGCGGTTCCTCAACACTCGTGGGGTCCACTTGCCTCAGCTTCGCTGGGGACTCACGATGGCCTTGGAGAAGTCAGGAAATCTACTTCTTGGGCTGCAGGGACTTCGGACTCCGGCGGGAGCGGCATAGTTTGCGACCGTCGTTGTCGTTTTTGGTGCCTGCCAAGCAGGGAGTCACTCCTTGACTCCAAGGGAGATTCTTCTGTCTTCCAAAGGTAGTGGAACGTCGAAGGGCCAGGATTCTTCTGTAGAGCGTCGTCCAGGGGTTATCTAACTAGCAAGTTCAAGGGTTCCCCTTCTTATACTGAAAAGAGGGGATGGACTAGCTCTATGACCCCACCTATGGGAGGGTCAAGGGAGGGGTGGCTACACCCACTTCCCTTTGTCCAGTTTCGCGCCAGAGCAGGGGCAGGTAGCCCCTGAGCCGGTTTGAACTGGCATATGCACAGAGGAGCCTTCTGCTCCCCAGTGCAGGACTTCAAAGCACTCTAAGAGTGCACCCACCCAGCCCCAATACACTAAACCCTGTCTGGGAGGTGGTTACACCTCCCTGTGACAGGATGCCTATTGTTGGGCTTCCTCCACTGCGAGTTTCGGTCATCAGCAGGAGGGCAGCCCAGTGTCTGTGACTGGTGGCATCCATTTTGTGATGCCAGGGCTCTTTAGGATTCTACCGCGTTTCCACAGCAGGTACATGTCTTATCCCTCTAGAAGGGTGGAATGCTACCCCGCCGCCAAGATTGGCGGGGGGTAGTATTCCAAGATGTTTGACACCAAACACGACATGTTTTGATGCAGCCATTCCAAAGTTAGCATTTACCGCGAGGATATAATGCACTTAATAGTATATGGTTTAACCGCATCCACAAACAGCACCAGAGAATAGACTCTGAGAGCTGCAGAGGGGCTCTGCTCAGGCAGAGGCACCCCCTCACATAGAAGCCAAGCACCCTGCCCTCAGGATTGATAGGGCCTGCCTTAGGGGTGACTGATAGGTTTATATGTGTGTGCAGGAGAGATATAGGAAACCTATATCTCAGTGAGGAGTGCTAGCACCACCTCACCCAGGCTGCAGTAGCAGACCTGTGGTGTCAGATTTAGACTGCTTCCCAGGGGTGGCATAATACATGCTGCAGCCCCTGGTAGGCCTGTGAAGTACCTATGCCCTTGGCACCTAAGGTACCATATACTAGGGACTCATAAGGCACCACAGTATCCAATCACTAGTGCACCTAGAGTGCACTCCATGTCGTTTAGAGAGAACAGAGAGGCTGGGGCCCTGATTGGCAGGGACCCAGCCAGACTATAGCCAGAAACCAGTGCTAACATCAGAAAAAAGTGGGGGCAACATAAGAGGCAGATCCTACTCTCCTACACAACCCCCCAAACGCAGGGACACTAAACTAACCTTGACCAGTTGAGTCTTCGTGTTCAAAGTGGAAATACCTTGAGAGTCCATCTGCATTGGCATGTTGGGTCCCAGGCCTATGTTCCACTGTATAGTCCATCCCCTGTAGGGAAATGGACCACCTCAAAAGTTTTGGGTTTTCACCTTTCATCTGCTTTAGCCATAGGAGGGGCTTGTGGTCAGTCTGAACTATGAAGTGAGTATCAAACAAGTATGGCCTCAGCTTCTTCAGGGCCCATACCACAGCAAAGGCCTCCCTCTCTATAGCTGACCAACATTTCTCTCTAGGGGTCAGCCTTCTGCTAATAAAAGCTACTGGCTGGTCTTGACCTTCATCATTCAGTTGAGACAGTACAGCTCCCACACCCAGCTCAGAAGCATCTGTTTGGACAATGAACTTTTGGTGTAGTCTGGACTCTGTAAGATGGGGGCAGTGCACATGGCCTGCTTTAGGTCTTCAAATGCCTTTTGACAGCTAGCTGTCCACTGAACCTTTCACGGCATTCTCTTTGAGGTCAGATCATTCAAGGGGGTCACTATAGATCCATAACCCTTGACAAACCTCCTATAGTACCCAGTCAGGCCCAAGAAGGCTCTCACCTGTGTCTGGGTGGTTGGAGCAACCCATTCCATTATGGTTTGGATTTTGCTCTGTAAAGGCTGAACCTGGCCTCCACCTACAAGGTGGCCCAGGTACACAACCTGACTCTGCCCTATCTGGCACTTGGTGGCCTTGATAGTGAGGCCTGCTTTCTGCAGGGCCTCCAAAACATTTCTGAGGTGGACCAGGTGATCCTGCCAGGAGGAACTAAAGACAGCAATATCATCTAGATAAGCTGAGCAATAAGTTTCCATCCCTGCCAGAACTTTATTCACCAACCTCTGAAAAGTGGCAGGTGCATTTTTCAATCCAAAGGGCATCACCACAAAGTGGTAGTGCCCACCAGGGGTCGAAAATGCTGTTTTGGCTTTTGCATCATCAGCTAATCTGATTTGCCAGTAGCCAGCTGTTAGGTCAAATGTGCTTAGCTACTTGGCAGAGGCCAAAGTATCAATCAGCTCATCTGCCCTTGGTATGGGATAGGCATCAGTCCTAGTGACTGCATTGAGGCCTCTGTAGTCTACACAAAACCTCATTTCTTTCTTACCACCCTGGGTATGAGGCTTGGGTACCAGGACTACTGGGCTAGCCCAAGGGCTATCTGAAGGCTCAATCACGCCTAACTCCAACATTTTCTGGACTTCAGTCCTGATACAGTCCCTGACATGGTCAGGTTGCCTGTAGATTTTATTCTTGACAGGCAGACTGTCCCCAGTGTCCACCTCATGGGTGCACCAGGTAGTCTGACTAGGGGTCAGGCTAAACATATGTCTAAACTGTTGCAGAACTTGTCTGCACTCAGTTTGCTGATGGTCAGTGAGGCTGCTTGCCAAAGCAACACCATCTACTGACCCATCATCAGGGTTCTGAGAGAGCAGGTCAGGGAGAGGGTCACTCTCCTCCTCCTGGTCCTCATCAGTTGCCATGAGCAAGCCCATGTCAGCCCTGTCAACATATGGCTTTAATCTGTTGACATGAAGCACCCTTAGGGGGCTCCTGGGAGTTCCAAGATTCACCAGATAGGTGACTTCTCCCTTCTGTTCAACTATTGTATGGGGGCCACTCCACTTGTCCTGGAGGGCTGCTGGGGCCACAGGTTCCAACACCCACACTTTCTGTCCTGGCTGGTATACAGTCAGCACAGCCTTTTGGTCATGCCAAGCTTTTTGCAATTCTTGGCTGGCCTCCAGGTTTTTAGTTGCCTTTTTCATGTACTATGCCATCCGGGAGCGGAGACCAAGTACATAGTCCATCACATCTTGTTTGGGGGGCTTGAGAGGTAACTCCCAGCCCTCTTTTACCAAACATAGTGGACCTCTCACAGGATGTCCAAACAGAAGTTCAAATGGGCTGTAACCAACCCCTTTCTGTGGAACCTCTCTGTATGCAAACAATAGGCAAGGAAGAAGAAGGTCCCATTTCCGCCTAAGCTTCTCTGGGAGTCCTTTAATCATTCCTTTCAAGGTTTTGTTGAAACGTTCAACTAAACCATTGCATTGTGGGTGATAGGGGGTGGTGAACTTATAAGTTACACCACACTCCTTCCACATTGCTTTCAGATATCCTGACATGAAGTTGGTACATCTGTCAGAAATGACCTCCTTTGGGAAACCCACTCTGGAGAAAACTCCTATGAGGGCTCTTGCCACCACAGGGGCTGTGGTGGTCCTCAGGGGTATTGCCTCTGGGTACCTGGTGGCATGATCCACTACCACCAGGATAAATCTGTGCCCAGATGCAGTCTGAGGGTCAAGGGGACCAACAATGTCAATCCCTACCCTTTCAAAGGGTACCCCCACCACAGGTAGTGGTATCAGGGGGCCTTTGTTGTGCCACCTGCCTTACCACTGGCTTGGCAAGTGACACAGGAGCGACAAAACTCCTTTGTGTCCTCTGACATATGTGGCCAATGAAAATGTGGAACAAGCCTGTCCCAGGTCTTGTTTTGGCCCAAGTGACCTGCTAAAGGGATATCATGTGCTAAGGTCAAGAGGAACCCCTAAACTTCTGAGGTATTACCAACCTCCTGGTGGCTCCAGGGGCTGGGTCTCTACCCTCAGAATATAGGAGTTCCTCATCCCAATAAACTTTATGGGACCCACTAGCACTCCCAGCAGCCTCAGCAGCAGCCTGCTGTCTGAGGGGTTCAAGAGAGGGGCAGCACTGTTGCTCCTTACTCAGATCTTCCCTAGAAGGGCCCCCTGCCCCCAAGAACTCAACCTGGTCAGGTTCAAGTCCCTCTGGGGCAGTTCCTTCTTCAGGTTCTGCTTCACCTCCCTCTGGAAGTGAATCTTTGATCTGAGACAGAGGGGAAGCATCTGGTCCATTGTTCCAGGATCCAGAGCTGGTTCAGTGTCATGCATTCTTGCTTGTGACCTGGTCACAGCAAATACCTCTGCAGGGATGCCCAACATCTCCGCATGAGTCCATAACTCTACTTCAGACCAGGCTGAAGTCTCTAGATCATTGCCCAACAGACATTCTACAGGGAGGTCTGCACTGACTACAACCTTTTTGGGGCCAGTTACCACTCCCCAGGAGAAATTCACAACTGCCAGACTATGGTTGGTCTGGACATTGCTTGCATTGGTCACCTGGTACATTTCGCCCAGGATGATCTGTCCAGGGTCCACTAGGTCCTCTGCCACCATGGTGACACTAGCACCTGTGTCCCTAAATGCCAAAGCCTGTTTGCTATTTATCAAAGGCTGCTGTTTGTACTTGCCCAGATTACTGGGGCTTACTAGGAAGGACATATCAATGTTTCCATCACAAATCAGCATTGCCTGAGTGGTCACTCTGACTAGGTCAGAATCCACTTCAGAACCCAGGGTCAACCCTACTACACCCTTATTCTGCGTACCACCTCCACCAGTAGCTGAGCTAGGGGGCACAGTTGCCTTAGGGGCAGGAGTGGTGGTGGTTTGGTCTTTGGACTTGGTACAATCAGAAGTCCAGTGCCCTTTCTGTTTACAGAATTTGCACCAGGGCTTCTTTTGGCCTTTTCCCTTGTTGGATTGTGACTCCCCACCAGATGCAGATTTTTGGGGCCCTTGTGAAGACTTCTGGTCTTTTGACTTATCCCCACCTTTCTCAGAGCCTTTAGGATCTTGCTTCTTAGTGTCACCCCCTTGGTTCTGGGTTTTCTGCCTCACCCTGGTTCTGACCCATTTGTCTGCCTTCTTTCCCAATTCTTGGGGAGAGGTCAGATCAGAGTCCACCAGGTACTGATGCAACAACTGGTTCTGGCAATTATTTAGGATCTGTTCTCTCATCATCAGATTATACAATCCCTTAAAATCAGTAACCCTACTGCCAACCAGCCAACCCTCTAGAGCCTTGGTTGCACAATCAACAAAGTCAGTCCAGTCCTGAGTCTGTGCCTTCTGGGTATCTCTGAACTTCAACCTGTACTGCTCAGTGGTTAAGCCAAACCCATCTATCAGTGCACTCTTCAGGACCTCATAATCATCAGCATCCTCCTCTCTAACAGTGAGGAGCTTGTCTCTTCCTTTATCTGAAAAGGAGAGCCACAAGATTGCTGCCCACTGCTTTTGGGGGACCTGCTGTACTCTACAGGCCCTCTCCATAGCAGTTATCCACTTGTGGATATCATCCCCACTCTGGTAGGGAGGAACAACCTTGCTCAGGTTCCTATGGTCAGGAATATATTCTCTGCCTCTAGGGACACTGTTGCTGCCACCAGGGGTTCTAACCCCTCTTTTCTAGAAGCTCTCTGGATCTCCAGGGCTTCCTATCCAGTGCCAACTGCTTGGTTCTGAGGGCCACTTTGGCTTCCTCATATTGGAGCAGTTTGCACCTTCTCTCAGAGGAGGTCTCTCTTAAGGAAAAGTATGAGCTCCTCTGCTGGACAAATTCTCTGCCAGAGTGATAAGAGTGGTCAGATTCCCTGGAAGGGGACCTGTGCCTCTCCTCCTCTCTGTCAGTTCTCTTAGGGAGAATTCCTCTGTCCTTTTCAGGCCCCTTGAAGCCTGGCCCTTCAATCACAGAGTCTTGGTCATTCTGATTTTCATCATCTGACCCAGATACTATGACTGACCCACCCACTGATTCAGACCCTTTAGCTCCTAGAGCCAATCTAAGGTCATCTGCTGTCAGCAGATCTATCAGGTGTAGTGTTGAGGGACTCTGTCCTAGCCTCAGGTGTCTGTCAACACACATGGCTCTCAAGTCAGAGAAAGCCATGTCCTTATACTGAGGCTGAGTGGATCCACTGGGTCCACCCTTTAAGGACATTCTAGTGTTGTGCAGTGTTGTACTACCTACACTAGTTTGTGGCCTACTGATCCTAGCTTGAGCTGTGGAAAGGGTGTGCTATCCCTTGGCACACAGCTCTAAGTTCAGTAGAACTTATTGATACTAAGCTTGACTTTATATGTACCTTGAGTACCTATAATGGTTTTCAGTTAGTAATTCAAATAGAGATTTTCTGGTAAAACAATGGCAAGCTGGAATCCCACACGCTGCCCACCAATGTGAGAAGTTGGCCTGGTATATGCTGTTCACTAATTAAAGTGGACACCTTGCACCAGGGCAAATCGACTCTTATGGTAGATAGGTTTAAGACAACCTTTAAAGAAAGCTATCCTAGTGGTAGTTGTGGAGAGCAGCCTTCAGGCTAAGTCTTGAAGGAATGTAAAGCAGCTTGTTTTACCATATAATCTCTTGAATCACCAAATGAAAAGACACCACACAGGTATATATATCAAATATATATGTATTTATTTCTAAATAACTCTCTACTAATCTCTTTATGAGATTAGAAGACAAACATATGCACAAATCAACGTTTCACAATAAGTTAAGCACAAAATATGGCTGGGGCCCTAGGGGCGTACCAGACCATATACTAAAAAGGGACTTAGCAACAACGACTTGCAGGGAGACAAGGCCTAGGGCCTTCAGAAGTGCTGGGGCCTCACGAAACCACCCAAGGCAGGTAAGTAAAGGACCCACGGGGACGCGTGCAGTGTGGATACACAGGCGCGGATCGCCGTTAACTTCAATGGGGCAAGTCGCGGTTGGAAATTAAGAGTTCTAAGATACTTCGGGAGAACCTACAAGCAAGTCACTTACAGGGTAAGTAGTTCTAGGGCCCACACCCACAGGAGCACCGTAGTGCTGGAATTACCTCACCCAGGGAAGCCGGGTGCATAGGTGTCCTTTGGTGTCGGGTCGCGGCGTCGTTTTCAATGGCGAACAAAGAAGACTTGCTGCTTGCGGGAGCTGAAGAAGTGTCCGGTGGAATCCAAGCCTGGATTCTGAAGAAGGATGACCTGAAAGCAGAGGGGACAGTGTTCAAAGTCACTTGGCAGTGACTCGGGGCAAGGAAGATGGATGCCCACCGTCGTCGGTTGATTCAGGTCGGTTGCGGGTGCCTTGACTCTTCAGCCACGAGGTCCAGGAGGCGTCGACGACGACCAGGAGCTGGATTCTGTGTGTCCCACGAAGTCTGCAGCTTACTGCGGTGTCGGCAACTCAATTGGAGCCAACAAGCCTTGACAACAGCAAGTCTCGGGGAGATGAAGAAAAGTTGATGACACAGACCCGCAAGGTCTGAGGGACTCACCCAGCGAGGGTAAGTCAGGGCAGGCCTGGAGCAACCAGGGGAGCCCTTTGGTTTCTTTAAAAAGTCTTCTGGGGACCCACGAGCCGGCTGGCAAGGGATTGCAAAGACACCTCGGGCGGAATCACTCAACAGGGGCCCACGGTCACTCGGGATGGTGTAGGCCGCTGATCTTTGGAGGGATTCCTGCTGGAGATCGGGGCCACACGTGGTCCAAAGCACAAGTTCGTGGAACGTTGTGAAGGGGTTGCACTTAACAATAGTGCACGGTACACAGGGGTCGCGGTTCCTCGTCACTCGTGGGGTCCACTTGTCTCAGCTTCGCTGGGGACTCACGATGGCCTTGGAGAAGTCAGGAAATCCACTTCTTGGGCTGCAGGGACTTCGGACTCCGGCGGGAGCGGCGTAGTTTGCGACCGTCGTTGTCGTTTTTGGTGCCTGCCAAGCAGGGGAGTCACTCCTTGACTCCAAGGGAGATTCTTCTGTCTTCCAAAGGTAGTGGAACGTCGAAGGGCCAGGATTCTTCTGTAGAGCGTCGTCCAGAGGGTTATCTAACTAGCAAGTTCAAGGGTTCCCCTTCTTATACTGAAAAGAGGGGATGGACTAGCTCTATGACCCAACCTATGGGAGGGTCAAGGGAGGGGGTGGCTACACCCACTTCCCTTTGTCCAGTTTCGCGCCAGAGCAGGGGCAGGTAGCCCCTGAGCCGGTTTGAACTGGCATATGCACAGAGGAGCCTTCTGCTCCCCCAGTGCAGGACTTCAAAGCACTCTAAGAGTGCACCCACCCAGCCCCAATACACTAAACCCTGTCTGGGAGGTGGTTACACCTCCCTGTGACAGGATGCCTATTGTTGGGCTTCCTCCACTGCGAGTTTCGGTCATCAGCAGGAGGGCAGCCCAGTGTCTGTGACTGGTGGCATCCATTTTGTGATGCCAGGGCTCTTTAGGATTCTACCGCGTTTCCACAGCAGGTACATGTCTTATCCCTCTAGAAGGGTGGAATGCTACCCCCGCCGCCAAGATTGGCGGGGGGTAGTATTCCAAGATGTTTGACACCAAACACGACATGTTTTGATGCAGCCATTCCAAAGTTAGCATTTACCGCGAGGATATAATGCACTTAATAGTATATGGTTTAACCGCATCCACAAACAGCACCAGAGAATAGACTCTGAGAGCTGCAGAGGGGCCCCGCTCAGGCAGAGGCACCCCTCACATAGAAGCCAAGCACCCTGCCCTCAGGATTGATAGGGCCTGCCTTAGGGGTGACTGATAGGTTTATATGTGTGTGCAGGAGAGATATAGGAAACCTATATCTCAGTGAGGGGTGCTAGCACCACCTCACCCAGGCTGCAGTAGCAGGCCTGTGGTGTCAGATTTAGACTGCTTCCCAGGGGTGGCATAATACATGCTGCAGCCCCTGGTAGGCCTGTGAAGTACCTATGCCCTTGGCCCCTAAGGTACCATATACTAGGGACTCATAAGGCACCACAGTATCCAATCACTAGTGCACCTAGAGTGCACTCCATGTCGTTTAGAGAGAACAGAGAGGCTGGGGCCCTGATTGGCAGGGACCCAGCCAGACTATAGCCAGAAACCAGTGCTAACATCAGAAAAAAAGTGGGGGCAACATAAGAGGCAGATCCTACTCTCCTACAGCGTGTATGAGTTTCTTGTGTGTTTCCTGAGTTGGGAGTACCTCTTCTCTTTCCTGTTGTTCTATATTTTCATTTTGGCGTTCGCTGTTTATCATGCATGCTTGTCTGGCCAACTGGTTTGTACTGGTGTACTCTGGACGTTTTGTCCTGTATTCTTATCTCTGCTTGTGCTTGTATTACTGCGCATTTGGTGAGAATTATGCTTTATTCTCATACTCTTCTTTCTCATTTACGTGTTTCTTGCAATTTTTTGTTCTCCTTCAGCCTTTAACATGTGAAGCTTTGTTTTTATTTTAACCAGGGTTTGTATCTTGTATTTTCTTGTTATGTTTTACTACGAAAAAGGGGAAGATGTGTGTCATGATTTCATCTTATGTATTTATTGATTGTCTTCCCGTGATTTCATCTGATGTATTTATTGATTTCCTTCCCATGATTTGCTCTGTGCTGTCCTGTTTACATTACGTTATGGGCAGCATGTTATTTCTTGTTGATGATTTGTAAAGGGGGAAGATGTGTGGTATCTAGTATTCAGTGCCATGCATCTTTCCTACTTCCCTGCCTTGCTGCTCAGCCAGAGTGGATGTGTTGTGGAATGCTGGTGCATGTGAGGTAATGGAATGTTGGGGATGTCTGGTGGATGAATGTCAGTTGGGAGTATGGGCTGAGCAGCAAGGGAGCTGTTCCTGGTGGGGCTCGAATTATAATCTACAGAATTACCTTATGATCTACAATAAACCTTCATCATCTATCTACATCTCGCCTACTGGACTTATTTACCCTTATTACAGTACTCCAGTGGTTGGGGGTTGGCTTTACTGATAAAAATGTATAACTGTCCAAACAAACTCCTTTTAGAAACATTAGAATAATGAAAGACTGAGGAAGTTCTAACTATATCACAACACAAAAAGCGAAGTTTGTATGCAGCTCTTTGATGACAGTTCATAGGTCACTGTCCTATGTTAGGATAGTAACTTCTGAACAGCAAGTAACACAAGGATCTCTGTGACAAAGGCAGTAACGCACTGAGCTATCCACACAAAATTCAGTTTATCTGCATTTCAAAACTACCAACAGACAAATGATTGTTCTCCAGCAGGATCATAAATCACCAGTTATCTGAACATTTTTAGGTCGAGCCTAAACAGTGGTTGCGCTGTAGGCGATCTGTTATCTTTACATTGTGGGGGATGACTCCTCCCACGCTCTGGATTGGCTTTTCTGGTTGTCCTTTAAAAATCATAGCCTGCAAATGACTAATGGTGGCTGCATGTCCCACCTTTACTCATGAGTTCACTCCCCTGGAGTATTGCCTAGGGAGCAAGCAGAGACGCGCACGTTCCTTGCTTGCCTTTTTCTTGTTTTCTCCGAATTAGTCCCAACGCCATTTTTGGAGGACCAGAAATTATATGATTCAAAATGGAACACATGGTTTGTCAGCTACATTTAGAAAATACATTGGAACAATTATAAAATTAAAAGGCTCCCGTCTTTCCATTCAACCACAAACTGAACCGTGTGCAGCTTAGTTTGTACTTTTAAAAGGAGACGCTTAGATCACCATGTACTCCATTTAAGCAGTAAAGATGCCCCTGACCAGAAATGGATTCCTGCTGTGGCGTTATTGCCATAAGCCGGTTCGACACTGTAGTCATTATTTCGGATCCCAGCAATCATGTACACTGTAACGTTGAACAAAAGCTAAAAACAAGACAACTGCATTGTGTCAGCAAATGTAACGGTCGGCATTAAAACTGGAAGCACGAGTCATATAAATTGTCACAGTGTATAGATGCTAGAGCGCTGCTACGAACTGCAAATTCTCCCAGGTACAGTCGACTCAGTACTTTTTTGGTAAATAAATATATAACAGTACAGTGTGCTGAGAATTACAACTGGTTTGGGCGATGGTGCCATCAGCGGAGAAGACGGAGGTCACGTAAATCTAAAGTCAGAAAGAGCTGCCCTTGCCGAAACCACACGATGCCAGAAGTTCAGATGTTTGCAAAATGTTCAGGGATGGCATCTTCCCTTCATGATTTCTAGCAAGCTCAGTAGCTTATATTTTTTTAAGTTCTAAGAGACAGTGGTCCCTTTAAGGTATAGAATGCAAAAGATGGCCACAAAGTTGCAATGAAGTTTGAGGCTGCTTAAGTTCTTCATACACAATATTTAATTTAAAGAAAAATATTGACAGGACAACAATAATAACGTTTTGATCCCAACTTAAGTTGTGGGATCATCATCAGGACTAATAATGAGGCGCGAGTCCTCAAGGGGCGCCCCTTGAGGACTCGCGCCTCATCACCATACGGACATTGATGCCGCTGGACTCGCACTCTGTGATTTTCCCATGAGTTAACCTACAAGCTATTCCCGCCTTCATCCTTGAGAAACGCCAGATCCAGGGCTAGACGCCCCCGTCTTCTGTTCATCCAGCAACAGAGTGGCACTAGGCGCCCATGCTGGACTCCAGGCGCGACGGTCATTGGCACTGGACCCTCTCCCCCTGTGGCCTAACACCCCGCTGTGCCCTTTGATATCTATCCTGGTAGACCGACTGGTCCTGTAACCTCGTGGACCACACCGCATGATGACATCAACCTTGTGCACAGACTACTCTGGTCCCTGAGCAACTTTCCAGGCATTTGCTTCATTATTAGTCCTGATGATGATCCCACAACTTTAGTTGGGATCGAAACGTCATCGACACCTACGTCTTTAACTCTTGTTTCATATACATTGTTTTTTGAGTAACAGATGTACCCTACATTGTGGCTTCCAATTTTCACTTCAAATCGTAAAGTCACTTTTAAAGTCACCTGCCTGCGGTAAGGAAATCGGTTGATTTCCCTCTACCCCCTCACACCTTGCTCACTCAATGCTTATTATTGTTGTCCTGTCAATATTTTTCTTTAAATTAAATATTGTGTATGAAGAACTTAAGCAGCCTCAAACTTCATTGCAACTTTGTGGCCATCTTTTGCATTCTATACCTTAAAGGGACCACTGTCTCTTAGAACCTACCAGTACCCTTGGTCCCTTTTCATTTCTAGGGTTCCCTTGTTCTTTTTCCTGACTATATTTTTTTAAGAGCACCGGCACCGCATCATGGTATGGTTGCTATAGTGACTGCTGCATTTTGTCATTTCAGTACATTTTGCATGCAGTGATGTGTGGGACAAATTCCACGCTAATTAAAAAAAGCTTCAAAACTAATGTGCAGAGAAACTTGCCGAGGATTGAAATGAAATTCTGCAACTGCATACAAAACAATTTGCAGGGTAAGACTACACGTGATCATGTGGATGAGTTTATGAGTGGTGTTTTTGTACACACGCGTGCAAAAGAGTAGGAGATTGTTAAGTTGAAAGACAGTGAACATTGTATGCGCTTGTTAGAGAGGGGGTGTAAAGTGAGAATGAGTGTGCGTCTAAGCGAGAGAAAGAGAATAACTTTGGGAGAGTGCGAAAGAGTACGCTTGTGTGTGTGAGAGTGTGTAAATTAACGCAAGACAGCGCGGTGTGTTTGCGTTAGAGAGAGGGTGTGTAGAGTAAAGTGTATGTGGTAGGTAAGAAAAAGACGTTTATTTATGAGTGTGTAAAGAAGAGTCCGTGCGTGTGACTAAGATTTTTGTGTGTGAGTGTATATAGGTGTGTGTGTGTGTGAGAGAGAGAGAAAGAGGGGGCTGCAAGTTAGGGAAGGTTGGCTTTCCAAAATAGCTTACATATTCAAACACAGTTTGTATTACATTACAGTCTGAAGAAAAGAAAAAACGGCATTAAAACATAATAGTTAAAACTTGATTGCACCTTCTATATGTAATTGAAAATGAGCCCAGTCTAGGGCAACATTCCAGGAGTGCCTTCACACTGAAATAATTGAAATGCCCCCCCTGTTTATTGTCGTGCAAGTTGCCTTAGCAGGGAGCAACCGGCACGCAGAAGTCCTCCAGAACCCATAATAATAACATTTTTGAAAAAAAAAACATCTGAGAACTGCCAAAAGAATCTGCACCCTGGACCTGGAGCAGGAACCCTCTGATAGCGGTGCAAAAACGGATGCGTTTATTTGGCAAACAAGTCCAGCACGTCGCCATAGGGCAGTAACAACTCTTTAACGCATGTCTGTGAGAGAGAGAGAGAGAGAGTAGCCCGTGACGCTGTACCTCGGGCCCAGAGGCATACAAAGAGTTGTCAGAGAGAGTGAAAGTACGGAATGAAAAGCCTCAAAACGCGAGTCAATACGATAGCAGTCAGATATTTGGCTTTTACTTTACTACAACCATAAGCGCACGAGAGCGCCAGGGCTCTAAGAAGAGGAACCGCCTTTCACCAGTGTGCTTGCTGCCACAGTAAGAATGGAGAATCTCCCCTATTGAGTACTGCACCAGTTATCTGAACACTTTTTAGGTCTCGGCCTGCACCAGCGCTTGCGCTGGTCTGGCCGAGAGTTTTAGTAAGCGGGTTTTGGAAGTGCAAACAGTGGCTTTCGGCTGGCGACCAGCTTGCGTTCACGTTGGCGTGCACGCGCGCAGCTGGCATCCATTCCTCGCATCGCTGGCGAGACGATATCTGCCTTTCCTCCCCTTCCCTCACCCCTCCTCCCCCTCCCTCACCAGCGAGCACGTGATCTGATAATATTGTTCTGGTCCTTTCATCCCCGCACCCCTTCAGTTCTCATCCCTGCTTATTCCTTTCTCTCCTCGGCTCACTCCGCCGATCAGCTTTCTCCTCTCCTCCTTATTCTCTCCTCTTCTCTCCCTAAATTTCACTCTCTCTTTCCCCTCTGTCGCTCGCACTCTTCCCCGTTTTCCTTTCTCTCTTCTCCTCACACTCTTTTTCCTCCCTCTCTATCTCTTTCTTGTACATCTTGGTAATAACAGATTCGGGCTCTGTCCATCTTCCCGCCTTCCCTTATCTCCCTTTGCATCCCGGCTGCCTTTGTTTAACACCTCTTTTCGTCGTTTCTCACTCTCTATCCACCCCGCCCCCACCGCCACCTCGGGGCACGGACCATAGGTGTAACTCTTTCTGAGAGTCTCTCGGCAGCCGAGCGCCTCAGCTGCTACTGTTCCGAGTCTCGCCGCTATACACGAGAAGGTAGGCTTCAAGGTAGGCTCTTGGCATCCAACACTCACTGTCTGTCACGACTTGCTCCCTGCATTCCCGTGTCCACCACCAGGGGGCTGAACTGGGGGACTTTCCAGTCTTCTAATAAGCTTCCAGACCCTCCCCTGCATGCATATCCTGACTTCCAGCCATTTGGACACTTATTGGGAACTGACATCCATTCCCAATCCATGCCGGGTTTTGTGAAAGCCAGCCTGCTTATATTTGAAGCCAGCCTACTCATGCCTGAAACTCCACTACCTAGAATTCCCTGCTCACTGCCCTGTCTCCACCCCTGCAGGCAAGGATGGGTGGAGGAATTCAGCTCACCTGTGGCTGGCTGCTGCTAGCCTGCTCACACCTGCTGCATATGATTACTGTGAGCTCTTTTAAGCCCCAGCTCCCTTCAGCCCAGTGTTGGTCATTGTAAGCTGTTTACCGGTGAGGCCGATCCTTGTTTCCAGTGCTTCCTGAGCTTTTACTATTGTTTCCAGTGTTTCCTGACCTGCTGCTGTTTTCCTTGTTCCTGAATTAGCACTGCTTTCAGTGCTACCTTGACCCCTGAGCCTTAGTATTCCTTACCTGAACTGCAGCAGTTTTCCCTTCTCCTAAATTAGCGCTGCCTGCAGTACTACCTTGTTTCCTGAGCTATAGCTATTCCTTGTACCTGAATTAGCACTGCCTGCAGTGCTATCTAGTCTCCTGAGCTATAGTTAGTCTCTGTTCCTGTTCCTGGGCTTCAGCTATTTCTTGCGCCTGAATTGCACTGCTTGCAGTGCTCTCTTGACTCCTTGTTTCCTGAGCTGTAGCTATTTCCTGTTTCCTAATCCAGCTCTACCTGCAGTGCTACCTTGATTCCTGAGCCTTAACATTTCCTTGTTCCTGACCTGCGGTGCTACTTTGACTCCTGAGCCTTTGCTCAATTCTTGCCCCAGCATTGCATCCTATGCTACTTTGTTTTCTTGTTTCCTGACCCTGCACTATTCTAGTATACCCTTGTAGCCTCCCTTTCTGTATATCCTTTTCCAGTCCCTGCCTTTCTTCCCATTTCCTTGGTTCCAGTTCTAGTTTGCTGTCTTTCTATTCTGCTGTCTTGCTTCTGTTACCTTGTATGTTTGTTACCTGCTTTCTGCCAAATGTGCCCTGTGATTTCCTTCCTTTCCTGTTAAGCACTCCTCCTTGCTAGCTCCTTGTCTATTGTGCTTGTGTTTAGTTCTACCCCCTTTGCTGTTACTGCCTTGCGTGTTCCTGTTTGATCGCCAGGATACGTGAGCACAGCTGACTACCTAGGTGGTGTTTCTTGTTCACTGTGAGTATTGTCTTTGAGTTACTGTTATAACATCACCATAGGTATAAGCTCCACAGACCCTGCCTTTGCATACATATCCTATATGTGGGTATTTCCAGTCAGTATCTGTAACAGCAATTGTGGGTGAGGAACTTACTGAGCTTCAGTCTTACCGTGTGGAGCTCCTGAGTGCTTTACCCCACATCCCCTTTATTGTTAATGTTGTTTTATATTTAAGTGTATTGCACATCCGTCCTGGGTTTAGTGATTCTGAATGCTGAGCCGCCTCATGAGTGCCTGTCCTTTCTGAGTCTCACCCTTCTTGTTCACTTGTACAGGCTTTCCCCTTGGATCCCTTTGTCTCCTCTTTCTGTGTACGTTTCCTACCCAGTTCCCAGTCCTTGCCCAAGTCCCTGACTGTGTTCCCCACATAGTCCCGGACAGACCCTGACACTGTCTAATCCAAGCTATCGACCATTTTTTACTAATAAAATTAAAGCAGCAATATTAATGCTGAACATGGAAAAGGCTTTCGATAGAGATCAGTGGAATGTTCTCTTTCCAGTCCTGAAAAAATTTAGCGGTGCTATCTGAATTTTGCCAGGTAGTGAAAAATTCAGATTGTAATGCCAAGGCGCTGCTTGTGTTGTAATTCAGGTACTATATCTTAACCTCCACCCTCCTGTTGTTTGTCTAACCCCCCATACCCCATTACCAAAAAAAACCTACAACAATCAAGCATTAGAACAGACAGGTAGAAGTTGCCAGCATTGCAAGAACAAAAACTAGAAGACATTTTAATGTTAATTATTTTTTTAATAGGGCCGTTCAGTTGAACATAATGTCTGAATGGTTATATATAAATAAGGGAACAAAAATACTTTAAACATTTTTTTATCATAACTTTTTAACATGCTGCACAGCAGCCACGCTGCTCTACCACATAGTTTAAAGACTTTGGCAAAGCCAATAGCTCTGACTAAGCACTTATGAGGTCCCAAAGGCAGACCTATTGGCTATGCCAATGCTTGTGTTATGTTTCTCCCCGGCCTCGGTCACCCTCTCCTGCCTTCTCAACCGTTTCCTACCATCCCAGGCATATTTGTGAAAACTTTAATAAATATTTAAAAAACCGCTGCTCCTCACTATGTCCCCAGACCCCTCCTTCCACACGAACACTAGATGCACTGCATCACTGTGGCGCACTGCACACAACATTAGGGCCACAGAAGCCCTCTTTGCAACAGAATCGTACAAAAAAAGAGCCTACACACACAACAATATTGTAGGCAATATCCCTAAAGCATTATAATGTGGCATAATGAGCAGAGCATGCGATCGGGAAGCTGGAGAAGTAGGTTCGAGTCACGGCGTCGGCTCACCAGCCTCTGCTTTTGGGCAAATCAGTTAATCGCCCTGTGCCTTCCAAAAGCCGACTGTTGCCGCAGCTCTGGCTTGCCTCGCAAAAAATGAAGTCCCCAAATGACAGAGGGAATAACCTGCTAGTTGCTATGCTACAAAAATTTGCTTTTGGCGTGCGGTCGATATCAAATCATCATCTGAGCTGCTGTCTAACTAGTTTTGGGTCGGGGTGATGACTCACGAGACTTAGAGCCACTGTGGTGCAACTGAACACGCAGGTAGCGGGCGGCGTGCCACACCCCGGCCCAGGCGGTTGGTCGCTCAGGTTAGCTAATGATTTTTATAGTGAACGTAAGTCATTTTAAAATAATACAGCTTGCCTGGCTGTGACCTGTGTGTGCCTCAGTCTCACTCTCCTGAGCCTTGCAGTATGCTGTGCTGTCTGCAGCGGCCTGAGTCCACAAGTCAGTGACTGTTGCCTCTATAATTACCTCATAATAGGCTGAGGCAGCTGAGAAGAGAGGAGTGTTGAGGCCTCACATCCTGTTGGTACAGTTTGTCAGGGCTCAAATGCTTGTCGTAGAAATGTCACACATAATTATACACAAATTATGAAAATGTCACATATAAGCACTCTGAAACCTTGACCGCTATGCTGTTTCTTCCGATCGCTCTGCAAATCTTGGGCGAGATAGTTCACCAGAAAGAGCTCACTGCCCGCCTGCGTGACCCCCTCCCTATTCCTACCAATGATAACGATCTTTACAAGGAGGCATGCTTTCTCTTTATTGTGCCAGGGCAGACTCCCATACAACCGCATTTACTGACTATTGGAACATTTCACACCACTACAGACTTGATGGCGGCTCCACTTGGTAGTCTTTTAGAAGCAAGGTGTAAAGGCTTCTGAAAAGCTTTCGACTAGAAGGGTAGCCTCCAAGCAACATTTTCCTTCCAGCCAACTACAATTAGCGTGCCCGTGCGTGCTTAACTATACTTCTGTACTGTCTCTCCCCTGCCTAGGTCACCTTCGCCCTGTATATTTAACCGTCTCCTCCAAACAAACTTTGTCCATTTTGCACTATTCCTATATTCTATGCCCTTACTCCCAAATGCCACAATGCAACATTGACGTCTTATCTTTGTAGCAAGCATGACTTTTACTGTCAACTCTGCTTCAATTTGAACGTGTAGCTGCTGCATACGCACACATTTGTGCGGAAAGCTCCATGCGCAAACTCCATTGATCACCCTGTCTCGCCTCCTGTCACGGCGTCCGCTCACATTGTCCTTTTAACCAACTACAATAAGCGTGGCCGTGCGCGCTTGATTACATTTCAGTACTGTCGCTCTCCTGCCTAAGTCACCCTCGCCCTGCCTTCTCAAACTCTCCTCTTATACAACATTGTCCATTTTTCAGTATTTCTATTTTTAATAGCCCTACTCCCAAATGCCATAATGCAACATTGACGTGTTATCTTTGTGCCAAGGCTGAAATTTACAGTCAGCCCTGCTTCGATTTAAACCTCCATCTGCTGCATACGCACACGTGTGGAAAGCTCAATGCACAAATGCCATTTATCACACTCTCAACTTTTTGCACTGACAAAACAGCGAGCCACTACATTATACTTATTTACAGTGAAACTCTACTTTTGAGAGAAATTTTTTCGAGACTCGCAGATTGGGACACTTCTGCCAATGTATGGAGTGTCTTATTATTTATACACGGTACCCTGCGTACAGTGTTCAGCCTGCCGCATACTGAGGAACGAGAGGGACAAGACCGGTGCTCCTCACTGTGTCGCCAGATCCCCTCCTTCCACACCAGCACCTAATGCACTGCATCACTATGGCACACTGCACACAACATTAGGGGCACAGAAACCCTCTCTGCAACAGAACTGGACAAAAACAGAGGATAGGCACACAACACGACTGTAGGCAATCTCCGTAACGTACAAGAATGTGGCGTAATGAACATGGCTGGCGAGCTCTTCCACTGCCTGTCACGGCGTTGCCTCACATTGTCCTTCCAGCCAACTACAATTACCGTCGCCCTGCGCGCTTGAGTATATTTTGGAACTGTCTTCCTTGCCTATCTCACCCTCGCACTGCCTTCTCAACCATCTCTTCCGAAACAACTTTGTCTATTTTGCACTTTTTTTTATCTTCAATAGCCCTACTCACAAATCACAAAATGCTACATTGCCGTATTTTCATTGCAGCAAGGATGAAATTTAAAGTCAGCCCTGCTTCAATTTAAACCTGTAGCTGCTCCATACGCACACATTTGTGCGGAAAGCTCCATCCGCAAATAACTGACTGACTGACCTTCACCATCCTGTTATTTATGCCCCCCATAACAAAAAAAACACAACAAGCAACCATTGGGACAGGCAGATACAAGTTGCCAGCATTGAAAGGACAAAAAAACTCAAGACACTATTTATTGTTAATACTTTTTTAATATGGTCGTTCAGTTGTACATAATGCTTTCTTGGTCATATCTAAGGTAACAAAAATGCTTCTGACACTTCTTTATTAAAACTTTTCAGCATGCTGCAGACTTCTGTACAGCACAGCTTAAAGACATAGGCAACGTCAATATCTCTGGCTAAACACTTATAAGGTCCCAAAGGCGAGACCTATTGGTTATGCCAATGCTTGTTGTTGTTGTTGTACATCGGTGGCAGATTCACCTCGAGGGCCAAGGCTCATGTTTGGGTGGGCCTGGCCCACCCGGCCCACCCTCTAGAACCGGGCCTGCAGCCCTTACTGGTTTATTGCACTCACTGTGCGCTTGGAGATAGCATTCACTATCTGGCATCACATGTGTAAGGTCTTAGAACCTTGCCTGCTGTTATAGTTCCGTGCTCCGGGGCTTAAACTAGTCAGAATATAAAAGATATTCAAAGAATTGTGCATATGAAAACACACACGTTTGAAGTTGTGGGCCCAGAAGAATTGTCAAGATTGGTCCAATTTAAGTGCCAATTTTAAGAGTTTTAAAATGATATATATATGATATCCCTATCATACGAATAGTGGCATTGTGTGTGGCTGTTCACTGGCTCGGAACCGGCCGTGTGCACTTGTCCAAGGATGCATCATGCACTCACTCCAGATTTCACCCTTGGTTTTGTATCAGACTGGGAGTGATTTTGTGGACAAGTTCAGTGGCCCATCGTGGTCATGCAGCAGTGAACGTACGGTCTGTGGTAGGCTGTAGTTAATGCAAGCACATTTTAAAGTGACTGTAGGTGTGATTTATTTGGTTGTGAAGCAGCACGGGCTTGTGTACAGCACTATCGAGACCTGCGAGGCACTTGTCAGACGAGTATGCCCCTTAGCCGCACACTGAGACCATCAAACCAATTCCACTGTGTAATGTGCACAACACCTTCTGCTCGTCAGACGCGCTGGTCGTCGGATTAAAAAGTGAATTTAAAACGTGCACGCAGTGCGAGCTGTAAAGCTTGGAAGTGGTGCGTTTCTGGAGGCGTGTATGTTGATTTACACCAGTTTGAAGTAATTTCTGGAAGCTGAGGCCCATCATTGCATGCGCTGATACTTCGTTTCTTTCTCCATGACAGATGTTTTCCTCTGCAGGACCTAAAGTTAAGTATGCATCTCCCCACCACAAACTATGCATCCATCCCCTCGCACAGGGCTTGTGCATCCTTATGTTCTAGTTCTCTGTTTCTGTTGTCTGTGACACTGTGCCTTGTTGGCCTTCGGGCACGTGTTTCTGACTAGACTGGGCTTTTCTAAGCCTGTTTTTGGCGCACCTGTTAGCTTGCCTTTCATTTTGTTTTTTGCGCTTTGCGCATAAGTTCATTTTGGCCTGTGTACGGATTCCTCTTTCTTTACGTCGGATGGACCGTTTGCATGAATACTTTTTCGCCAGCCACCACCCAAACACAAACCTATAGAATTGGTCAGTTATAGTTTTTCTTTTCTAGGACGGAGTGGTTAATGTGTAGCCTGTCGCCTTCAGAAGTTGGTTTTCAGGTCTGCAGTTAGCTAAGGCCTTTTGATTTTGCTCAGGTTATTTATTAAATATGCTTGCGTTTAGGGGCTTTTAGCAAACCCTGTTTATCCAGTGGGTGGTGTTGTCATTAGCATTGTTTCCACCCAGAAATAAATGAGCTAACTTCATTGTCAGCAATGGCATTCTATTCTTTCACAAGGAGCACATGCGCACACAAAGTGCTTCCATACAGTGCAAGGAACTACAACACTGCTTTTTGAGGCCCACTTTTTAGGTCTCGTCTATGCAGCGCTTGCGCTGTCTCTTTGAGACATGCTGTATTCAGGTATGGACTTGAAGCTCCGCCCATTTTCCACTCATCTTTTCAATAGGCTCCTCTTACTGTCTTTTGTAACTAGTGGCTTTTGATTCCTGAATAGGCTTAATAGTCCCTCCTTAGTACCACCTTTTCTACTTTTGTAATCTTCCATGAGGACTGGCCCTTTTACATGTGTTACTCAGTGGGCCCGGTTCACAAAAGTAATCTGAGACAAAATCTTAACTTTACGACTTTCGGTATTCACAAAAGGCATTTAGTAGTAGTAAAGTTAGGATTCCTTACTTTACTACTACTACTACTACTAAACTGAGAAAAATCCTAACTTTACGACTTTCGGTATTCACAAAAGGCATTTAGTAGTAGTAAAGTTAGGATTCCTAACTTTACTACTACTACTACTACTACTAAACTGAGAAAAATCCTAACTTTACGATTTTCGGTATTCACAAAAGGCATTTAGTAGTAGTAAAGTTAGGATTCCTAACTTTACTACTCCTAAACTGAGACACAATCCTAACTTTACGACTTTCGGTATTCACAAAAGGCATTTAGTAGTAGTAAAGTTAGGAATCCTAACTTTACTACTACTAAATGCCTTTTGTGAATACCGAAAGTCGTAAAGTTAAGATTTTGTCTCAGATTACTTTTGTGAATCGGGCCCAGTATGTTTTATTTTCAGTCTGTGAGCACTATTTTCTTAAATGACTTTCTCGCATGCTCTCCTGCAACCACTAGTTTTTTAAGCAGCGCAGCACGCCGGGCTTCATCTTATCTAGTGTTTTTACTTCAATAATGGTGGCTGCACCATTAACTCTGCACACGCACTCTACTATATTTTTTTTAAATGCAGCTGGCACGCCATGCTTTAGCTTCAACAATGGCGGCCGGCACTCGCTGCTCAATATTATTTCTTCTCTCACAGCACGGCACCCACTTTCATATCAACACGGGCACCGCTCTTTAATCGTGCGTGTTGATAATATGAAAGCGGGTGCTGTGCTGAAGCATAAACTTTATGCTAGCACGGCGCCTGTTTTCATATTATCAACATGGACACCGCACTTTAATCGCCTGTGCTGAAGCATAAAATTTATGCTGCAGCACGACGTCCGCTTTCATATTAGCAACACGGGCTCCGCACTTTTGCCTAATTACAATTGTATATTGTCAGAGGCAACAGTGGGCACAGAGGGGCTGAAAGAAGAGAGCCCCTGGTGTGTGAACTTGACTCTTAACACATCAGCGCAGGCTCTGCCTTCCACTGGCTCCTATCCAAGACGGCACTTTGCGGCAGCTGCAGTAAATTAAAGCACTGCTAACTAACCCCTCTCCTCCTCTGCTGGTCTATTTCCTCGGCCCTCAAGGTCTCACATCTGTTGGAGTTATTGGCATTATAAATGCCATTGTTTTTTTACCTACCCATGTTGCAGTGTGCAGTACTATATGTGGCCAAAAGATGCACACTGCAACATGGGTAAGTAAAAACCAATGGCATTTATAATGCCAATAACTCCAACTCTAACAAATGCGAGACCTATTGCATTTTTAATGCTTGTTTTTCATTTCCGGTCTATTTACAGGTGTCAGAAGCCGTGTTTGCAAGTGGCGAGAGCGCGTAACTTATCCCGCTGCTCAGAGGCGGTGGTTGTAAGAAGTATATGGAGCATTTTCTTATTGTTTATTTTTAGAAAGTTAAGTGGCCAAAAGCACTTTCATATAGCGCTGCAATGCACAGCTTCAAGGTGTGCACCCACAGATACAGCCAGCCGCTACTTAAATGACAAAGGTCATGATTTTTGCTGCATAATATTCGCTGATACGCGTCAGAAAGAGTTTCTCACCACTTTAACAATGTGCTAACTTTGGAGACATTACACTAGAAACATCCTTGTTATGAATGGTACAGTGCTTTAATCAAATCATACGTTGTGAAGAGGCGAGGATGTGGCCTAATGGCTAGAGGGGTCAACCTCGAAGCGGGGGAACTCGGTTCGAGTCTCGTCTGGGACGCCTAACATCCTGTGATTCTTGTCAAATTACTTAATCTCCCCGTGTCTAACAAAAATGAATGTGTTCGTCTGTAACTCAACTGGTGCTCATGTAAAGTGCTCTGATACCTTCTGCTCGAGTTTGCACTATATAAAACTCCCCCCCACCCCCCAAAAAAAAAGATCTTGTTGAAGTAGTTCGCGCAAACTAAACGTGGCAGTCTTACACCATTTTAAATCTAAAAAATGTTTTCTAGATATTTTAAAATTTTCCTGAAGGAAACCGTACAATAAAAGTAGAGAGGAGGCCATCATCACATTAAAAAAAACGAAATATAGAGATACAATACTTTTTTAAAAATGAACAACAAAAGATATTTGTATTCACTGGAAAGAAAGCTAATCACTGGAAAAACTGGTTTGCGGTGCACACGTTCGGTTCCTGACGTGGCTAGAGATAAAACTTCACAATTAATTTAATGAAAGAATAATTCATGCACTTCAGGGCTCACAATCTGCAAAGCATTTTTAGAAGGAATCTTCCGAATTTTGAAAGGAAAATGCTACTTACACAGTATGCATCTGTTCTTGGCATATAGAGCTGTAGAGCCATATGCTTTAGCATAGATCGCCATCTGGTGTTGGGTCCGGATGTTTGCACTTTGTTTTTGTTCGAAGAAGTCTTTGCAGTCACGAGGTAGGTGACTCCTCCTTTCGGTGATAGTGCGCATGGACATCGACTCCATCCCCAGATTGTTTTGCCGTAAGGGTGATGATGTAGTTAGTAAGTGTAGAAAGAGATGTCCATGTATAGTGTATCCAAGTAAGATAATACTGCAACAGATATAGGTAACCGGGGAGGCGGGTGGGCGCATATGGCTCTACAGCTCTATAGCCAAGAACAGATGCATACTGGGTAAGTAGCATTTTCCGTTCGAGGCATATGAGCTGTAGATCATATGCTTTAGCATAGACTGTACAGTAGTTACTCCCAAGCGGTGGCTAACCTGTATCTGTTGCAGTGGTCTGGAATAGTGTTCTTAAAACAGCCTGGCCCACACTGGCTTGTAGTCTCGCTAACACATCTACACAGTAGTGTTTTGTGAATGTGTGTGGTGTAGACCATGTTGCAGCTTTGCAAATATCATCTAAGGGTATGTTCCCTAAGAATGCCATGGAAGCCCCTAGTTTGCGTGTAGAGTGCGCTCTAGGGGGAATTGTTAATGAGCGTTTCGCTTTAATGTAGCATATTTGTATGCACTTAACTATCCACTGTGCAATACCAGCTTTTGATATAGGATTGCCTTTATGCGGTGGTGAAAAAGCAACAAAGAGTTGTTTGGTTTTCCTAAAAGATTTAGTTCTTTCAATGTAATAAAGTAATGCTCTTTTAACATCTAATGTGTGAAGAGCACGTTCTGCCACTGAGTCTGGTTGGGGAAAAACACGGGTAACTCAACAGACTGGTTGAGATGAAAGGCAGAAACGACTTTGGGTAAAAATTTGGGGTTAGTCCTAAGAACCACTTTATTTTGGCGAATTTGTAAAAATGGTTCTTATATGATTAGTGCCTGGAGCTCACCAACTCTCCTAAGAGATGTGATGGCTATGAAGAAGGCTACCTTCCACGTCAGAAATTGTAGTTCACATTTGTGCAACGGCTCAAATGGTGGGCCCATGAGTCTTGTAAGGACTATATTAAGATTCCACACAGGAGAAGGTGGAAGTCTAGGAGGCATGATTCTCTTGAGTCCTTCCATAAAGGCTTTGATAGCGGGTACACGAAACAAGGACAAGTGTTGTCTGTTTTGTAGGTAAGCCGCTATTGCAGCAAGATGCAGTCTTATTGATGTATATGCTAAGTTAGCCCGCTGTAGGTGTAACAGATAGCAAATGATCTTTTGAATTGAAGCATCTAGCGGATTGATTTGATTGTTATTACAATAAATTACAAATCGTTTCCATGCTGCTGCATAGCATGCTCTTGTGGTAGGGCGTCTAGCCTCTTTAATGACGTTCATGCAGTCTGGCGGGAGATTAAGGTAGCCAAACTCTATGATTTCAGGTGCCAGATCGCAAGGTTGAGTTGACTGGGATCTGGATGCCTTATCTCTCCATGGTTCTGAGTGAGAAGCTTGGGGGAGAGGTGTAGTTTTTGATGAGGAACCTCTGATAGTTCCAACAGGGTTGTGAACCAGGGTTGTCGAGCCCATGTGAGAGCAACTAGGATCATCTTCAGGGAATGTTGTTTGAGCTTCCGAACCAGTAATGGAATTAGCGGGAGAGGTGGAAAAGCGTAAGCAAATGTTCCTGACCAATTCATCCCTTGCGCATTGCCTTTGGACAATGGGTGAGGATACCTGGACGCGAAGTTTGGGCATTTTGCGTTGAGGTGTGTGGCAAACAGATCTATTTCTGGGTAGCCCCACATTTGAAAAAATGGGAGAAGAACTTGAGGGTGTAGTTCCCATTCGTGGATCCGTTGTCTTTTACGACTGAGCAGATCCGCAATTTGATTGTTTACTCCTGGGAGATGTTCTGCAAGGAGATATATTTTTTGAGGTATGGCCCATCTCCATATGTTTTGAGCTAGGTGTGAAAGCTGTAGAGAGTGTGTCCCCCCCCTGTTTTTGTATGTAGTACATTGCTGTCATGTTGTCTGTACGAACTAGGACAGCTTTGCCTATTAGATGTATCTGAAAAGCTTTCTATGCTAGAAAAATTGCTAGCAGCTCCAGATGGTTTATGTGGAGTTGTTTTTGAAGATGAGCTCCCCAACCAGTGAGGGATGCGTCTGCTGTGAGCACTATCTGTGGAACCGGGTCGATGAATGGCCGCCCTTTGGAAAGGTTTTGTGTATTCCACCACTTCAGAGAGCGATGAGTGCAGCCGTCCACCAACACCAGATTGGTTAACTGACCTTGAGCCTGGTTCCACTGACGTGCTAAGCATTCCTGTAGGGGACACATTTGAGTCTTGCGTAAGGAACAATTAGAATGCAAGACGCCATCATTCCGATCAACTGCATAAACACTCGTGCTGGTAGTGAGTGCTGAGGTTGAAATTGTGATACTAGGGTTTGCATGATGCGTATTCTGACTGGGTTGGGGTACGCTAGAGCTTTGCTAGTGCCTATTGTGGCTCCTAGGTACGCTTGCGTTTTGGAGGGTTGAAGATGAGACTTGGTGAGGTTGACAGTGAATCCCAAGTCGTGAAGCAGCTGAACTGTTTTGCGAGTGTGGTGTATGCAGCTGTGTTGTGACTTGGCTTTTATTAGCCAGTCGTCTAAGTAAGGGAAGACGTGAATGTGTTGTCTTCTTAAATGAGCTGCAACTACTGCCAGACACTTGGTGAAGACTCTTGGTGCTGTAGTTACTTCGAATGGGAGGACCTTGAATTGGTAATGTTGTCCATCCACCACAAACCTGAGATATTTCCTGTGAGCTGGGTGAATGGGAATATGGAAGTAGGCGTCCTTTAAATCTAGAGTGGAAAGAAAGTCGCCTTGCTGAAGCAATGGGAGCACCTGTTGAAGGGTGATCATGTGGAAGTGGTTCGATTGAATGTAGAGGTTTAGTTGTCTGAGGTCCAGTATGGGCCTGAGGGAGCCGTCTTTTTTTGGAATCAAAAAGTATAGGGAGTACACTCCCGTCCCTTGATGACGTAATGGGACCGGTTCTATTGCATGTTTGTCTAACAGAGAGAGGACCTCTTGTTTTAACAGGGTGAGGTGTTCTGGTGACATTGGACGCTGTCTCGGAAGGATTGTTGGTGGAGTACTGGTAAGTTCCAGGCAATAACCATGTTGGATAATTTGTATTACCCACTTGTCTGAGGTGATTGACTCCCAGACAGGTAGGAACTGTGAGAGACATCCCCCCTGACAGGAGTGGAATGATCGGGGGGTAGTGGAGGGAAGTCACTGTTTATTCGCAGGGGAAGTGCAGGTGGAGTTACCTCTGCCTCTTCCCTTGTTATTATTTCCTCTGTAATCTCCTCGAAAATAGCCTCTGGAGGAGTTAGATTGGTTGTTCCCTTTGTAAGAGGAGGAAGGATTTTCTGACGACAGTGTTTTTGAGCCAACCCTGTAAAAGGAGCGACGAAAGGAACCCCTGCTAGAAGGTAATTGTAGGGCTCCCATGAATTTAGCAGTTTCGGTGTCTTTCTAAATTTTTTCTAATGAAGTATCTATTGTTGGCCCAAAAAGATGCTCTTTATCAAAGGGCTGATTAAGTATGGAGGATTGTACCTCCTGCTTGAATCCAGAGATTCAAAGCCAAGCGTGTCTCCGCAACAGTATGCTAGTGTTGATAGCACGAGAAGCTGTGTCCGCTGCATCTAGGGCGCATTTTATGGAAGTGTTGGTGATGAGTTTCCCTTCTTGAATGAGGTCGTTAGCCTTATTTTTATATTCCTCTGGTAAATGTTGCATGAGTTTTCCCAACTCATCATAGTGGGCCCTGTCGTAGCGTGCTAACAGAGCCTGAGCATTGGCAATGCGCCAATAATTGGTGGCCTGTGAAGCTACTCTCTTGCCAGAGGCATCAATATGTTTTGACTCCTTATCAGGAGGAGGTCACCTGTAGTTTGAGAGTTAGCTCTCTTGCGGGCGTTAGAAACAACAAGAGAGTCTAACGGTAACTGGCCTTTTATGTATACAGGGTCTGTAGGAGCGGGCTTGTATTTTTTATCGACCCTAGGTATCAGTATCCTGGCTCTAACTGGGTCTTTGAATACCTCGTCGGTATGTTTTAACATGCTCTTGAGCATGGGTAAAGTGTTAGACCTCTGTGAGAATGTGAACGTTTCTACCAGGAAATCCTCTTCTAGAGGGTCTGTATGTAGTTCCACCCCGTGATATTGGGTAGCCCTGTTGATAAGTTGTGTAAAGCCAATGTTGTCATCAGGTGGGGAAGGTCTGGAGGGATACAGGTCAGGGTCATTAGGATGATCTGGATCCTTATCATAATCATCCCAGGGATCAGTGTCATGTGGTATGTCTGGATCTTGTGGGGTATGATGATCGTCATCCCCATAACCGTCATCCTGTGAGTCAGGTGACATTGGAGGTGGTGAATTTGAAGGTGTAATGTGTAAATTGGGAATAGGAGGAGGAGAGGGAGGTATATAAGGGGGAGAAGGGTTAGTACCCATATCTCTTTTTTTTCTTCATAGGTATAGGGACATCCTGTGGGAGGTCTAACTTCCGTTTTTTAGGAAGAGTAGCCAGAAGGTGTCCTGTTTTTGGATCAATACTAAGTCTTTTTTGTTTTGGATCCAGAGGTGTGTCTTCAGATGGAACTTCCTTGGAAGGAGTATCTGTTCCTTTAGGAGTGGATTTCGGCATCGAAGATTTGGGCTCAGTGTCTTTGGGTGCCGAGTGTTTTGAATCCAAATGCTTAGTTTTAGCCGGTTTAGGCTGTGGAGTCTTCGGAGTGGTATGTTTCGGCTCCGAACTTTTCGGCGCGGAAGGTGTCGGCTCCGAGCTTTTAGGTGTGGAGTGTTTCGGCTCCGAGGCTTTAGGCTTGGACGATCTCGTTTCCGAGTCCTTTGCTTTGGAGGGTTTCGGCTCCGAGGTTTTCGGTGTCGAAGGTGTCTTTGGTGCAGACGGTGTAGGAAGTGGCACCTGTTTCTCTTTATGTTTCGGTGCAGAAGGTGTTGGTTTGGCACCAGAATGGGGCCAGCTCGAGCCCGAGCTGGAAGGCTTGTGTTTATGTTTCATAGCCAGGCTGGAGGGCGGGGCATCTGAAACTTTTTCTCGGCGTCGGCCGGAGCCCGAGGGCGAGGGTGACACCGGAGCCTTACCTTTTGTTTGAGTGGGCACATGGGGATCTGTACTCACGGTACGTTGACCCGGAGTGACGTTCAGGTCTTCCTCCATGTCGGAGTCAGCTTCGGACACGGAGACCAGTTCTTCTTCTTCGGCAGGACGGTGTTCTTGTTCGTTCCCGAAGATGTCCGGTATGGAGCCGCTGCCGCGTTGCATCTCGTGGCGTCGAGCCCGACGATCACGGATGGTCTTCTTCGATCGGAATGATCGACACGCTTCGCAGGATTTTTCTTTGTGTTCCGGGGATAAGCACAGGTTGCAGACCTCATGCAAGTTGGTGCGTGGAAGCTTAGCACGACACCCGGGACATAGCTTGAACGGAGTCCGTTCCATCGACTGCTGGCGTGGTCGGCACGGGTAGGCCCAACGGCCCGCCTCGCAGTTCCCGATCGAAGGTTTTCACAGTGTAGACGATACGCGTGGAATGGGAAAACGCGATCAAAAGACAATACCGGCGAGGGTAGAGCATTGCGCGTCGCAGGGGTTCGAATACAATACCAAACCGGAGTGCAGCAATACACATCCAAACCCGATGGCGGAAAAAACAATCTGGGGATGGAGTCGATGCCCATGCGCACTATCACCGAAAGGAGGAGTCACCTACCTCATGACTGCAAAGACTTCTACGAACAAAAACAAAGTGCAAACATCCGGACCCAACACCAGATGGTGATCTATGCTAAAGCATATGATCTACAGCTCATATGCCTCGAACACAATATTCCAGCGGATTACAACTTTGTGTGTGCACTTATCTTTTTTACGTATAAAAAAACACAATTCCCACACGGGCAGAGCACACATTCAACAATGATGCTGTCAGAGATACCCCTGAGGTCAGCACAACAGTCAAGTAGGAGCATGCGCAAAACATGCTTCCTGCACATAGCACCGATCGTGGAAAAGGTCCACTGAGTAACCGCTTTCATTTGTGATTGCTCTAACCGGCAAAGCAACACATCTTGATGAAAGATCCAGTTTTCTACAAATAAGGCGCACACGCTCTCCGTTCCAGAGAAAATAGTCTGACCTTCAGAGGGGACGGGAGCTGTGACTTCATAAAGACACTTAAAGGTAAAATGTGCCCACCTCCCCTCCAGCAGTGGGGGCTGTGACATCAAATAGACATTTAGGTTAAAGGTAAATTGTGTCAGCCTGCCCTCGAGCATGGGGAGCTGGCACATCACAAAGGTATGTTCTTAAACAGATGTGACAGTCTGACCTTCAGAGGGGGCGGGAGATGTGATATCACAAAAGCCCTTAGGTGGAAGGTTAAGTGTGTCAGCCTGCCTTCCAGCGGGGGAGGGGAGCTGTGACGTCACAAAGAACATTCAGTTAAAAGAAAGCAGAGAAGGGAGCTGTGACATGATATATGTCTTTAATTAAACAGATACACTGTGGCTCCTGCCTTCCCGCAGTGGGGCGGGACCTGTGACATCATAAAGACACTTAGGTTAAAGGTAAAGTGTGTCAGCCTGCCTTTCAGGAGGGGGAGCTGTGACATCATAAAGGTCTTAAGCTCTCTGTGGAGCGACGACGCCTCTCGGTCTAATAACATTAGTTAGCACCTCATACACCTTTTGGTTGCACGTCCTTTGTTGAACGTTTCTAAAATCAACAATAGGCCCCACATTGCTTTTTCTCTCACTTAAGCTCCAGTCAAACCCTGTTGATTGTATAAAAAAAAACCCTGAAAAATGAGATTATGAAGTTATTCTAAGTATAAACATAAAGCAACATATTTGAGCAGCTGAAGTATCACATTTGCAATGAGACCATTATTGAAATGGGTTTAACAGACACACATTCGTAATTGAACGAATATGCATTTAAATCAATGAAAATATAAAATATAATGTGGGATATCCAACTAAGAGAAATATGAAGATTGTATCAATGTATGGGGTCATGCTCACAAGCATTTTAGATATCAGGGTTTTAGCAATATGTATGAAAAGTATATCAACAAATATAAGATATAGTGCACATGCTATGCTTGATATGCGTACGAGCTATTGTGTTTGACCGACACTCTTAAGCACAACAGAAACTGTACGCCATGTTTCACATCTTCCAAAAAAGCTCCAAGAGCTTCTTCGCTGCTGCTGGGACGCCAGTTCTATTTTATCCTCTTAGTGTCGTTTAGTTTTCATACAGCCGAACAAAAATTGTTTTGTTACCAAGGCTTGAGCTCTAAGACATATGTCCTAGCTGTTAATATTCAAGATCCATCCATTACAACATTAAAACACCTTCTATGTACACAACCTCGAAGCTGCAGTATGCAGTGGTAGGCACTATAACATTTCTGATCCTGCGGTGGAAGAGATGTCACGCTTTCATGATCAACCAATTTGAGATGAGAATGGTATCCCACCGCGACAGGCAAAGCCCCATCCTCCCCCAGGCTCACAGCGCCAACTGACCCTATAGTCTACTGTGCACACTGCTGAATGTTGCAAACGTTTGCATGCAATCTTAATTCAATATTCACACGTATCATATGACATAAGATCTCAGGTTACTCTAATTTACTCCAAACATTAGTTTCATTAATCACGTAATTTCATGATTTCAATATATAGTTTGTTATTCATGTTGATCGATGTTCTTTGTTCTGTGTGTAAGGGAAGGTAGATTGATGTACTGTCTTGGACTGCTGGTGCCGCACTTCGCGTGTCTGAAGGAACGCTGTCTGAGAGAACGTGATGCTGCTTGCACTGTTGTATGAAAAGGACAATGGCTTATGCTTGTTTACAGTTCGTGGAGCGCAGTGCCCTTATAGGATGATGTGTTTGTGATAACGTACCTAGAAGCCCATCAGCAGAATAAAGGTGCTATGTTGTGACACTACATTGCCTTATGGATCAGTCTTGGAACAGACAGGTGTTTTGTATGTGCGCTTTTGAAAGGGTTTGCTTGTGTTGGGTTCTGAATATCACTGAATGACATTGTTTATTAGGTGCACTAATACTGGTCTTTCTTGTTATGTGTGAGTTGCGCGTGTCACTCTTCCGCAACACCGCACGATTCTGAGGAAGGCACATGCTATGTTTTCTATTATACAAAATAACACTTTAGTGTGTGTGTGTGTGAACACACACAAAACACTGCTTTATTCTGAACAACATTATCTTATCTTCAAAGCATGTTTACAGTCACTCTGGGATATGAAGAGTCGAGGGACTTCATTTGAGTCTGTTGGAGCCGAGCACAGCTCTTCACACCCGCAGTTACCTCAAGTCATTTAGAGGGGGGAGAACCTCTAGATTTCCAACAGAGTTGATGTTGTGCATACCTTGTAAAGCTTAAATCATTGGTAGTATGTTGTGAAGATGCAGAGCTGTTCAGGATATTTAAAATAGTGCACTTTATGTGACGCAGTCTGTCTAGTTAATACTTAAGAGTGCTGTGTAAAATGTGATAGGAGGATTTCTTATGATAAGTGCTGCAGATATTTGTTGCTGTGCTGCTATGAATACCTTTTTATTGTGTTCAGTGCTCCTATGTTTAACAGAGGTGAGAAAACGCACAATACAAGTCTTGGCACGTACTTGAGATGGTGCACACCAATGTGCAAGATTCTAGCTGACAGAAGCATTATGCCTCAGTGCCTGCTTTCTTGTACAGCAGTAGTTGGGCCAGAGAGAGTGCACGAGGTATAACGGAACTTTTTCAGGCACATTATATATAAGTGAATGACTGCAGGAGTGCGACCATGTACACATTGTTTAGACAATGTCCAAGCTGCAAGGTATGGTGAGTTTATTCAGGCCTCCATGGTGTATACTAGTAGATGACAGGACATGAGTCTCCATGGTGCTAGGTGCACTCAACCCTATTGAGGGAGTGTCTATACTAGTGAGTGACAGGGTGTGAGTCTCAAAGGAGATAGGTGTAGTCTAACCTATTGAGGGAATGTCTATACTAGTGAGTGACAGGGTGTGAGTCTCAAAGGAGATAGGTGTAGTCAACCCTATTGAGGGACTGTCTATACTAGTGAATGACAGGGTGTGAGTCTCAAAGGAGATAGGTGTAGTTGAACCTATTGAGGGAGTGCGTATATAAGTAAATGACAGGGTACAGATCCAAGCTCACTCAGGGTAGCATTGTATACATCAGTTGATTACTAGATGTGAGACGTCAGAATGTAAGGTATATGTGAGTGCATTATGCCTGGCGATGAATATAACAGTGGATAATTGTGTACAGGTGCCTATATGGGATACACATGAGCTGAGTTGAACGGGAGTACATATTTGCCGTCCATTGCAGAGTACGGATGCCCCAGGACTTTATCAACCAGATCAGGATGTTAGACTCTGGTCCTCGTAGTTCGTATTAGAATAAATAGTATAACATCCCCTCCAATTGCAATTTCTTGTGGAATTAGGCAGGGTTGTCCACTGTCGCCCATCTTGTTCGCAATAGCTCTGTGACCCCTACATGGTAACTCAAGCATTATTAGGACCATGCGCTCAGTTACAGTAGACTTTCATTTTATACCGACGATATGAGTTCCAATATGAGTCTCAACCCAATAAGGCATAAGCCCAGAAAGTTAGGAACTATTTGGGGATCAACATAGACTAGGGTAAGTCACAGATATTCCCACTTGCAGTTGACACCAGTAAGTTTGCCTTAGAGATCCCCCTGGAATGTTGTGAGGTTTCAGTCAATCGAAACATCAATTCAGATCAGGTAACTCGATTATTTACTCTCCTTCTCTCCTATCATTCCCCCCCAATCACTAGGGCCTTTTTTACAAACACTTTGGTCGCTGATAGTCAAGTTGCAGTGGGCAGGCAAACAACCTGGGCTTCGGTGACACTGCCATTCCATCAGCGTGGATTCAAAGTCCCAGACCTGGAGCGGTACTACTTACGTGAACAGGTGCACTGTGCGTACTACGGGTTCCATCTGATACTTTACATGCCACACGCAGCGGTTGAATTAGATAATGATGTCCCTGTACCTTGTAGTCGCAGGTGGGTCTATGATTCTTCGGACACGTGGCGACCGCTGACACCATTTCCTGTACGACCTGAGCGAGGGATGAGATGAAAGTGAAAACTGGACTGGACATAATCAACGCTCCACTGAGTTATCATCCAAAACTGAGTATGACACGCGAGAAGAAAGTAGTCACACAGCTGTAGTTGTAGTGCGGGATTTATACAAACATGGCCACTTTATTGGTCTTAAATCCATCGCAGATTCAGCGAACCTCACAACTCTAGACGTTGTCCAATAATATTGCCTCCATTATTCAATGTGTTGTCAAAACTGCCTATTTAGCCCCGTCCAGCACATTACCAAACCCGATCACTATCAACGGAGTTTCAAAGGCAAGGTCACTCGACAAACTATAATTCTCTCACACTAAGCACTGTGGGTTTTATACTCTCAATGTTTACTGTAACATGACTAGCTTTCTTTATTGTGCTGCATATTCAAAACATTATTTTATGAAGTACAGCCAAGATATGGAGTTGTGTTTTGTTTTTAATGCAAATAAAAAGACACTAAATGGTCGCTTCCCAGCACTGAGACGCACACTCAGAAGCTGCACATTTCTTGTGTCTGTGCACGGATCAGCTGCACTGGAGTCAGCAGTGCCTGTGTTTGAATCAGTAGTGCGTGTGCCTATCGTCAAGTGCCTGCACTGGAGTCAGTAGCGCCTGTGTTTGAATCAGTAATGTGTGTGCCTATCGTCAAGTGCCTGTGCTTGGAGTCAGCAGTGCCGTACAGAATTAGCTGTGATGTAGTCAGCAGTGCTTGTGTTTTGAATCAGCAGTACCTGTGTTTGGAGTACTTGGATCAGGTCAGAGTAGCAGTACTGGAGTCAGGAGGGCATGCTCTTGGAGTCATCAGTGCCGGTGCTGCGAGTCATGTGATATCAGCTGTATTAGATTCAGGAGTGCCTATGATCAGCGTCACAATTAGTTGTATTGGTGTCAGGAGAGCCTGTCTGTGCTTGTCTCAAGGGTACATCTGCATCGATCTGGAGCGCCTGCGCTTCGGGTCAGGATTAGCTGAATTTGTGTGCGTTCTGTTGAAATCAGGTCAGACTATCTGTCTTGGAGTCAGACATGCGTGTGTTTGGAGCCAAGATCAGCTGCACTGGAGTCAGGACTGATCATTGTTGGAGTCAGGAGTGGTCACTGTTGATGTCAGGAGTGGTCACTGTTGATGTCAGGAGTGGTCACTGTTGATGTCAGGAGTGGTCACTGTTGATGTCAGGAGTGGTCACTGTTGATGTCAGGAGTGGTCACTGTTGATGTCAGGAGTGGTCACTGTTGATGTCAGGAGTGCTCATTGTTGGAGTCAGGAGTGATCATAGTTGGAGTCCGGAGTGATCTTTGTTGGTTTTCAGGGGTGCTATGTTTGGAGTTGGGGTGCTGTGTTTGGAGTCAGGAGTGATCATTGTTGGAGCCAGGAGTGCTGTGTTTGGAGTCAGGAGTGCTGTGTTTGGAGTCAGGAGTGCTGTGTTTGGAGTCAGGAGTGCTGTGTTTGGAGTCAGGAGTGCTGTGTTTGGAGTCGGGGTGCTGTGTTTGGAGTCAGGAGTGCTGTGTTTGGAGTCAGGAGTGCTGTGTTTGGAGTCAGGAGTGCTGTGTTTGGAGTCGGGAGTGCTGTGTTTGGAGTCGGGAGTGCTGTGTTTGGAGTCGGGAGTGCTGTGTTTGGAGTCGGGAGTGCTGTGTTTGGAGTCGGGAGTGCTGTGTTTGGAGTCGGGAGTGCTGTGTTTGGAGTCGGGAGTGCTGTGTTTGGAGTCGGGAGTGCTGTGTTTGGAGTCGGGAGTGCTGTGTTTGGAGTCGGGAGTGCTGTGTTTGGAGTCGGGAGTGCTGTGTTTGGAGTCGGGAGTGCTGTGTTTGGAGTCGGGAGTGCTGTGTTTGGAGTCGGGAGTGCTGTGTTTGGAGTCGGGAGTGCTGTGTTTGGAGTCGGGAGTGCTGTGTTTGGAGTCGGGAGTGCTGTGTTTGGAGTCGGGAGTGCTGTGTTTGGAGTCGGGAGTGCTGTGTTTGGAGTCGGGAGTGCTGTGTTTGGAGTCGGGAGTGCTGTGTTTGGAGTCGGGAGTGCTGTGTTTGGAGTCGGGAGTGCTGTGTTTGGAGTCGGGAGTGCTGTGTTTGGAGTCGGGAGTGCTGTGTTTGGAGTCGGGAGTGCTGTGTTTGGACTTTGGAGTCGGGAGTGCTGTGTTTGGACTTTGGAGTCGGGAGTGGTGTGTTTGGACTTTGGAGTCGGGAGTGGTGTGTTTGGACTTTGGAGTCGGGAGTGGTGTGTTTGGACTTTGGAGTCGGGAGTGGTGTGTGTTTGGAGTCGGGAGTGGTGTGTTTGGAGTCGGGAGTGGTGTGTTTGGAGTCGGGAGTGGTGTGTTTGGAGTCGGGAGTGGTGTGTTTGGAGTCGGGAGTGGTGTGTTTGGAGTCGGGAGTGGTGTGTTTGGAGTCGGGAGTGGTCATTGTTGGGGTCAGGAGTGATCAATGTTGGAGTCAGGAGTGATCAATGTTGGAGTCAGGAGTGCTGTGTTTGGAGTCAGCAGTGCCTGTTCTCGGAGTCTGCATTAGTCGTACTAGAGTCAGCCACATCTGTGATTGGAGACAGGAATATCCATACTGGAGTCTGAAATAGAAGCAACTGTAAAATATGTATTGTTTGATGAATGTTCCAGTTGATTTTTAAAAATGATTGTCCTAAGAACTGATGCTTGCATCAGGAATGCTTGTGCTTTGAGATAGAGTGCATGCTGGGAGTCAGGATTCACTGAATTTGATTCTGGAGTGTCTGTGCTTGGAGTTGGGAGTGCTTGTCCTACGAGTCAGGAGTACTTTATTACATAAGAGTTGTGAGTGTCTGTGCACTACTGTGTTTGTACTCAACAGTGCCTGGATTCAGCTGTGCCTGAACTTGAAATATGTGTTATCTGGAACTGAGTCAGCAGTATATACGCTTGGAGTGAGTGGTGCCTGTGTTTTGAATCAGCTGTGTCTGTCTTGGGAGTCTGCGCTTGGATTGAGGACGGCTTCTGATTGTGGTTTGCGTTATCTGTGATTGAGTGAGCAGTGCCTGTTTGTGGAGTATGAAGAGACATGCTTAGTGCTCAGTAGAGCGTGCGCTTGGAGTCAGCGTTAGCTGCAATGGTGTTCACAGTGCATGTGCATTGAATCAGCAGTATTTGTGTTTTTCATAAGCAGTGCCCGTGAATAGAATCAGCAGTGCCTCTATTGACTCAGCAGTTTCTGTACTTTGACTAAAACATGCTTGGAGTCTGCAGTACCTGTGTTTAGAGTCAGGAGTGCCTGCGATAGGAGTCTGTAGTACCTGTGCCTGGAGCAAAGGTTAGCTGTAACTGAGTGAGCAGTGCCTGTTCATGGATTAAGAGGGGACTGTGTTTTCTTCAATAGTGATCGTGCCCCTGCGCTTGGAGTCAACATTATCTGTAATGAGTCAGCAGTGCCTGTGGTTTGAATCAGAATTACCTTTAATTCAGTGAGCAGTGCATACACCTGGAGTGAGCATTACGTGTACTGGAGTCATGAGTGCATGTATATGGAGTAAAGATCATTTAATTATAATTTAGTGAGTAGTGCCTGTGCCAGGAGACAGCAGTGCCTGTTTGGAGCCACAGTGCCTGTGTTTGGAGTCAATGTTAGCTATAATGGAGTCAGCAGTGCCTGTGTTTGAAGTCAGGAATGACTGTGGTGCTCATGCTGGAGACTGGAGTCCCTGTGACTGGAGTTACTAGTACCAGTGTTTGGGGAGAAATTATCTGTGATTGAGTGGGAAGTGCCTGTTTGTGGATTAAGCAGTCACAGTATTTCACATCAGTAGTGCGCATGTTTAGCAGCGCCTGTATTTGCAGTCAGCATTATTTGTAATGAGTCTTGAGTGACTGTGCTTGGAGTGAGGGGTGGCTGGAATTGAGTCACCAGTGCCTGTGTTTGGAGTCAACAGTACTTGTAATTTGATTCAGCAGTGCCTGTGGTTGAGGTCAGGAGTGCCTGTATCAGCAGTGCCTGTGGTTGAGGTCAGGAGTGCCTGTATCAGCAGTGCCTATTTTGAACGAGCAGTGCCTGTGACTGGAGACAGTAGTTCCTGTTTTGAATCAGATGTATTTGTTTTTTTCCATCAGCAGTGCCTGGTTGGAGTCAGCATTAGCAGTACCATAGTCAGCAGTGCCTGTGGAGTGACTGTGATTGGAGTCAGCAGTGCCATGTGCTTGAAGTCTGGGCTACCTGTAATTAAGTGAACAGTGTCTGTTTGCGCAGTAAGCTGGGACAGTGTATACATTATTAGTCCACATGTTTGGAGTCAGCAGTGCCTGTTCTTGAAGCCCGCATTAGCTGTAATGGAGTCAGCAGTGCCAGTGCATTGAATAAGCAGTATTTTGAATAAGCTGTGCCAGTGACTGGAATCAGCAGTGCCCACTTTTAATAAGCAGTGCCAGAGACTGGAATCAGCAGTGCCCACTTTGAATCATCAGTCATTGAGTTCTGAATCAGCAGTGCTTGTGCTTGGAGCTGGCAGTGCCTGTGCCTGGAGTCAGGTGTATTTGTTCTTTGGGTTCAGAAGTGCTTGGAGTTAGAAGTGCATGCGGTTGGAGTCGGGAGTGCCCATGAGAGGAGCCTGTTATACCTGTGCCTGGAGTTAGGGTTATCTGTATTTGAGTGAGCAGTGCCTGTTTTTGGAGTATGTAGTGACAGTACTGCCCATGTTTAGTTAGCAGTGCCTGAATTTGAAGTTAGGGTTATCTGTATCTGAGTCAGGAGTGCCTGTGTCTGGAGTTGTCATTATTGTTAAACGCCCGGTGCCCGCTACGACCAGTCCAGCCCTGGTGCACCTCCTACACCAGCCTCAGCTCTGCTTCTCCCCAGAGACAGAAGATCGGGAAGAGCCTGTGAGTGAAGGGGGCCTGGGGGAAAGTGTAGAGAAGCTCCATGGAGTCCGCATTGTACAGGGACAGCTGCCCCCCCTCGTAGTCCAGATACACCCCCATCTTCAGGGGCTTCTCACGAGGGGACAGAGGGGTCTCAGGAGAGGTGAGAGCCCAGTACTGACCATTCCACTTCCTCCCCACAGCCCAGACTCCCCCCTCAGGGGACCATGTGATCCGTCCCTTCCTCGCCACAGACTCTGCGGCGACCCCCACAGTCCATCCTCCCCCCTCCCGCAGCAGCTGCAGCTCCCAGTAATGTCTGTCTGAGGTGAACCCCTCACTCCCCAGCACACAGTGAGAGGAGGTGAATCTCTTGGGGGTGTCTGGCAGGTACTGCCATGAGTCTGTCCATCCCACACGTCTCCCCTCCTCAGACAGGCAGAGCTTCAGATGCGTTGTGTCTGGATCCAGAGTCACCATCACTGCAGAGAAGAGATTCAGAATTAGCGATTTAAGCTGCAGTACAGAGGACCAATCACAAAGAACCACACTGCACTTTACACTGCACTAGACAGCACCTACACAGAAGGAGAGCACTGTACTGCACAATATACTGAACTATACAGCACCCACCTGGAGGAAGCGCACTGTGCAATACAATACACTGCACTATACAGTACTTACCTGGAAGGAGCACACTGCACTGTACTGCACTAAACAGCACCTACACAGAAGGAGCACACTGTACTGTACAATACACAGCACTTTACAGCACTACCTCAAAGGAGCACAGCTTACTGTACTGCACTAGAGAGCACCGATCTGAAAGAAGCTAACTTTTGTGCAGTGTAAACTGCACTAGAAAGTACTTATCAGAAAGGAGCGCTCTGTACAGTACACTGTGCTAGACATCACCTATCAGGGAGGTGTGCACAGTACTGAACACTGCACTAGACAGTGCATATCTGGAGGAGCAGAGATGTGCTTTATACGCAGTTCTATTGAAGGAGCAGCACACCCACGAGGCGCTATATATGGAACATGAGCTGTATGGGGTCAAGCCAAAACAGGAACTGGTCGGTACACTGCAGTACAGAGTACAATGCAGAGAGTGCAGTGTGCTAGAGAGCCTGCTGTACTAACACTGTGCTACAGCACCCACTATCCTAGATGATAGACTGCACTACACAGCTCACTGTACTACAGAGGACTCTGCAGACAGTACACTATACTAAATGGCAGAGTGTACTAGACAGCTCACTGTACTGTACGTTCCATTGCTACCAGTACACTGTGCTAGGCATCCACTGTACTAGACACAACCCTGCAGATGGTAGACTGCACTAAAAAACCTCACTGTACTACAGAACACACTGTAGACAGTGCACACTGTGCTATACCCCCACTGCAGTGGCGTAGCAAGGGGGTGGGTGGCAGTCACGACTTTTGAGGGTGGCGGCCTCCTCCGACCCCCCTGCTCATACCTGTGGCCTTCGCGGGGCAGTAGAAGTGTGGGAATTGCCCCCCCCGCTCTTAAATGCGGCCGCGGTGACAAACGCCGGGTCCGCCACAGGCAGCGAAGGTTCTAGCTACGCCACTGCCCCACTGTACTAGACAAAATGCTGCACCAGCTGGTAGACTGCACTAAAAAGGTAATTGTACTGCACAGAACACTGCTAGACAAACCACTGAGCTAAACGCTGTGTTAGAGAATCCACTGTGCCAAGAGGACACTGTACAAGATGGTGCACTACACTAGATAGCACAATATACTACAGCGCACACTGCAGAGAGTACACGGTTCTACAGCACCTGCTGTCCTAGATCGTAGACTGCACTTGACAGCACACTGTAAAACAGACCACACTGCAGACAGTACACTGTGCTAGAGTACCCCACACTTTCCGAGACAGAACACTGTGCTTGAGAGCTCTCTGTACTTAACACTGTGATAGATACTCACAGTACTAAACTGCACACTGCTCTAGACCACTCTTTGCACTCAATGGTAAACATTAATACACGGTACACCGTAGTATACAGCTCAATGCACATGCACTAGACAGCACATCACAAAAGACCACTGTACTTGATGTTAAGCTGCACAATATATCATAAAGATAAAGAAAGCACACTGTACAAAACGACACACAGCATATCAGTGTATAATTTAGTAGAGGGGACACCGTGCAAAGCTGCACTCTGCTCTAGACAACAAACAATGTTAGGCAGCACACTGCACTAGGGGCCAGATGTACGACCATGTCATTTAGCGCCTCGCAAATTGCGCTCAATGAAATGAATTTGTACTTGTAAAGCGCACTGCTACCCTGAGGCTTCCTGGCGCTGAACGCATACCGCTGTGGAACCCTTCCTGGCTTTTCCCTGTGAAATGTCCACTCCTGGGCACCCCCAAGGTGAAGCCAGGCATCCCAGCGCTGGTGGGGCCGTTGTGGAGATTAAGCAAGCTATTGCCCAGAGTTGCAGAGTGGGACCCATGATTAGAATAGGCACCGAGGCGAGAATTATCAGGTCCGAGGAAGTTGAGCCCATGACCCGCCGAGGCGGGAATTGAACCCTGGTCCCAGGCCAGATCTCTGCATCAGGGTCTGCCGTTCTAACCATTGAGCCACACTTCTCCACACATGCCATGTACAACAGTGTCCGAGACACTGTGAGTGATTCCTAATGGGGATGCAAATTGCATTCCTCATGCATATTAATGAGGCACTTCCAAGTTCAGACCCCATTAGGAATGGCTGGCCCTCCCAGGTATGGTGGCCTGCTGGGCTCAGCAGACCTCCATGTCTGGGACTGCTTTTAAATAAAGCAGTTTTTTTTTTTTTTTTGTGTAATGCAGCCCGTTTTCCTTAAAGGAAAACGGGATGCATTTAAAAAAAGAAAAATGAAATGTTTTTGTTTCATTTTCTAAGGGCAGGTAGTGGTCCATGGGACCACTGCCTGCCCCTAAAAAATATTTTCCCCTGCATTCGCAAAGGGGAAGGGGTCCCCTGGGGACCCCTTCCTATTTGCAAGTACTTTACCACTTTACCCTCTTGAAGAGGGCGGTAAATTGCGAATGTTTTGCAACCGCAATTGCGGTTGCAAAACATTCTTACATAGGCCTCTAACTCGCTATTAGGAAGGGACCGCCCTTGGAACTCCCCTTCCTAATAGCGACTCGCAATTCCTATTTAGCGAGTCGCAAAAAATTTGCGACTCGCTAAATAGGGATTTTACATGGCCCTATTAGATTTTGCATGCGCAAACGGGTCGCAAACCTGTTTGCGCATGCAAAATAGGGTCGTACATCTGGCCCTAGATTGTATGCTGCACTTGACATGCCAGTGCAGTAGAGAGCACACAGTCCTAGATGCACACTGCACTATTAAACATTCTATACTAGACCACATGCTTATTCAACTGAACCCTAAATTAGTGCAATGTACCAGACAGTACACCCTATGAGACTGCCCACTGCAATAGACAGCCCAAGTGCCGCACAATACACTGCACTAGAACTAACACTATATTAAACCGCACACTGCACTAGAAAATACACTGTACTCGACAGCACATAGTTCTAGGAAGCATACAGCACTAGAGAGCACAACACAATAGACAATACGTGATTTCACAAAACGCTGCACCAGACAGCACACTGTACTACGTGCCACGCTGTACTAGAAGACTCATTGTACTAGAGAGCACACTGCTCTACACAGTACACTATACTACACTGTCCACAGTGCTGCACTGGACAGTACAGTGTACTAAATGGTAGAATTGCTGCACCATCTCTATTACCAACCAAATCTTTTTATCTTTGGCAAACAGCTCAAGACTTTTCTCTTCAAGCACAACTTTCATTTTGGCTAGTCTCCACTTTTGTCCATCTCCCCTCCCCTCACCCCTTTCCTCGATTCTGGGGATTGAATCTTGGTTGGTTGCCTCACGAGCGCTTCTTTCTGAAGCAGCTGACTGCACTTTTACAAATCGTCTCAATCAATGCACCAGCCGTCACACTGCACTAGACAGTACACAATGCTAGGGAGCTCCCTGAACCAGATGACACACAGTAATAGATAGTATACTATACTAGAGTGCACACTGCACTAGCCAGCACACTGCATCAGTAGGTACATTGTATTAAACAGAAAACTGCACTATGCAGTGCACTGTACAAGGTATCACTCTCTATTCAGTGGTACACTCTAGTAGACAGCACATTGTCCTGGAGAGCACACTGTACAAGACAGTACAACTAGCAAGAACGCTGTGCTGTGTGGAACCCTCTGCAGGGCAGTAAAGTGCACAAAACAGCACTAGCAAAAAACACTGCACCGTATGGAACACTGCACCTGAGAGCACACTGTACAAAACAGTACAGTGCACAAGACAGCACTAGAAAAACTACAGCACCCTGTGGAACACTGCACTAGAGAGAACACTGTACAAAACAGTATAGTGCACAAGGTAGCACTAGCAAAAACACTGTACTCTATAGAAGACTGCAGTATAGGGCACATTGTACAAGATAATACAGTGCACAAGATAGTTCTAGCAAGTACACAGTACTGTATGGAACACTGCCCTAGGAGCACACTGGACATGACAGTATAATGCACAAGACAACACGAGCAGGAACACTGCACTAAAGAGCACATTGTACAAGATACTACAGTGCACAAGTCCACATTAGCAAGAACACTTTGCTGTATGGCACACTGCCCTAGAGGGCACACTGTACAAGACAGTGTAACTTGCAAGAACAATGTGCTGTGAGGAACACTGTACTAGACAGTACAATGCATAAAACACTGCACTGTATGGCACAATGCCTTAGAGGGCACACTGTACATGACAGTACAGTGCACGAGACAGCACTACAAATATACTGCAGTGTATGGTACACTGTCCTAGAGGGCGCATTGTAGAAGACAGTACTGCGCACAAGAGAGTACTAGCAAAAACACTGTACTGTATGAAATATTACCCGAGATGCCACACTGTACATGACAGTAGAGTACACAAGACAGCACTAGCAAAACACTCCACTGTATGGAACACTGCCCGAGAGGGCACACTGTGCAAGACGGCACAGTGCATAAGGTCGCAGTAGCAAGAACACTGCACTAGATGGAACACTGTCGAAAAAAGTACAATGCAGACCAGTGAGTGACCTAAGGGGATTGGCTTTGGGATGTCTAGTGGCATGGTCCACTCCCACTAGGATCAACCTATTTCCTGAAGCTGTGGGAGGGTCCATGGGACCAACAGTGTCAATCCCTACCCTCTCAGAAGGTGTCCCCACCACTAGCAGTGGTATCAGGGGAGCCCCAATCCGTACCCTCTCAGAAGGTGACCCCACCACTGGCAGTGGTATCAGGGGAGCCCCAATCCGTACCCTCTCAGAAGGTGACCCCACCACTGGCAGTGGTATCAGGGGAGCCCCAATCCGTACCCTCTCAGATGGTGACCCCACCACTGGCAGTGGTATCAGGGGAGCCCCAATCCGTACCCTCTCAGAAGGTGACCCCACCACTGGCAGTGGTATCAGGGGAGCCCCAATCTCTACCCTCTCAGAAGGTGTCCCCACCACTGGCAGTGGTATCAGGGGAGCCCCAATCCATACCCTCTCAGAAGGTGACCCCACCACTGGCAGTGGTATCAGGGGAGCCCCAATCTCTACCCTCTCAAGAGGTGACCCCCACCACTGGCAGTGGTATCAGGGGAGCCTTGGGTTTGCCTCCTCCTCGACACTGGCTTGGCAGGTCACATAGGAGCGACAAATCTCCTTCACCTTCTCAGACATCTGGGGCCAGAAGAGGCTGACCAGCCTCTCCCAGGTCTCGGTCAACCCCAGATGGGCAGCCAATAGGATACCATGGGCGAATGTTAAGGAAGAACTCCCTGTACTGCTGAGGGACCACCAGCACCGTTCAGGAGGGGTCAGCGTGTGACCCTGCACTCGCCAATTGGGCAACCAAGTCTTTCCACAGTAAAAGCTGCAGTTGTAGCTGGTGGAGGTCCACGGAAGGTCTCAGTGTGGACACCAGAATATAATTACATTCAGCACAGCTCTATTTACCTTTATATTTCTTCATCTCCTTTTCAGTATTCTGCATTTTCATAATTTCTTTTTCCTTTTTTTTGTTCATCTCCTGCTCTGGACCCTGAAACTTCACCGTCTTACACCTGGAAGGACACACAAATCATTTTAGAGTTACAGAACGCTAAGAGGCTACAGGATCTGGAAAGGAACAGCACAAACACTGTAGTATTGGAAATAAAATGATGTAATTACAGGAGGTCCTGCAGGACAGCACTTGGTGTGTCTTACTATACACAAACACACGCACACGCACACACAACACCAGCAGCTCTAGGGAGCATACAAAAGTGTGAAACATTATGCCTTGCACTCTGAACGCCCCTCTACTCAGAACCTTGCAGGGATTAGAACAAGATAACACACGCTTCAGGATCTCAGAGGAAACAGTGAAAAACTGAGTTACCAGCACACATGGCCACTCTCTGTCTCTCTCTGTCTCTCTCTGTCTCTCCATCTCCCTTTCTGTCTATTTATCGGATTACCTGTATAACTCTTCCTTCTTCTTTGTCATCACTTTCTTTTCTCGCTCTCTCTGGCCCTCTCTTTCAAAAAGCTCCAGAGACTCAAAGGCGACTGTGAACATTGCCTGTTACTACAAACACTCACATACACTAACTCTTTGTGCCACGCTGTCTCTACTTTATTTCATTCTCCCACTTTCCCTCTCTCTGTGTGACTAACAGTAAAATCATAATTGTGCACAATTGCTGTTACTACCCTCACACTCTCTTTCTATCTGTCTCAGCATCTGTTTCTTTCTCTGTCCCCCTTTGCTTCTCTGGAAATGAATAATACTTGACACACACACACACACACACACACACACACACACACACCCCCATACAGAGAATGTGAAGCTGATGATGTTCAAGTCGAAGCAAACACAAGGAGATGATGTATGGAGCGCTGAAACTTTTCAGTCACTCACCCCAGTCACAGATCTGGGTTGAATCCATCATCGTTCTTTAGCTCACTTCGCCACCCCAGTTCAGACCCAGCTAAATGCAAATCAGTCTTGACCCTGTGCCTCATGGCACCCACTGGTGCTGCAAGTCGAAACAGAGCTTGTGTTTAAATACAGGAATGCTCAAGTCCCCACAGAGATGGTATGTTTTTATAGTGATGTTCAAGTCCCCACAAAGATCGTGTTTTATTATAGTCTTTTCAAGCCCCACAAAGATAGTGTGTTATTATAGCGATGTTTAAGTCCCCACGGAGATAGTGCATGAAGATGATTCTGTTTAAGTCCTCATTAAAATAGGGCCCGATTCACAAAGGTAAACTTAGACAAAAAATCTAACTTTTCTACTTTTCAGTATTCCAAAGCCCCATACAGAGAATGCGAAGCTGATGATGCTCAAGCCAAAACAGAGCTTGTGTGTAATTACAGGAATGCTCAAGTCCACACAGAGATGGTGTGTGACTATAGTATTACCACAGTCGCCAAAGAGAATGTGTGTGATTATAGACATGCCCAGGTCCCCACAGAGATAGTGTGTGATTATAGACATGCCCAGGTCCCCACAGAGATAGTGTGTTATTATAGACATGCCCAGGTCCCCACAGAGATAGTGTGTGATTATAGACATGCCCAGGTCCCCACAGAGATAGTGTGTTATTATAGACATGCCCAGGTCCCCACAGAGATAGTGTGTGATTATAGACATGCCGAGGTCCCCACAGAGAGAGTGTGTGATTATAGAGATGTTGAGGTCCCCACAGAGATAGTGTGTGATTATAGACATGCCCAGGTCCCCACAGAGATAGTGTGTGATTATAGACATGCCCAGGTCCCCACAGAGATAGTGTGTTATTATAGACATGCCCAGGTCCCCACAGAGATAGTGTGTTATTATAGACATGCCCAGGTCCCCACAGAGATAGTGTGTGATTATAGACATGCCCAGGTCCCCACAGAGATAGTGTGTGATTATAGACATGCCCAGGTCCCCACAGAGATAGTGTGTTATTATAGACATGCCCAGGTCCCCACAGAGATAGTGTGTGATTATAGACATGCCCAGGTCCCCACAGAGATAGTGTGTTATTATAGACATGCCCAGGTCCCCACAGAGATAGTGTGTGATTATAGACATGCCCAGGTCCCCACAGAGATAGTGTGTGATTATAGAGATGTTGAGGTCCCCACAGAGATAGTGTGTGATTATAGACATGCCCAGGTCCCCACAGAGATAGTGTGTGATTATAGACATGCCCAGGTCCCCACAGAGATAGTGTGTTATTATAGACATGCCCAGGTCCCCACAGAGATAGTGTGTTATTATAGACATGCCCAGGTCCCCACAGAGATAGTGTGTGATTATAGAGATGTCGAGGTCCCCACAGAGATAGTGTGTGATTATAGACATGCACAGGTCCCCACAGAGATAGTGTGTTATTATAGACATGCCCAGGTCCCCACAGAGATAGTGTGTCATTATAGAGATGTCCAGGTCCCCACAGAGATGGTGTGTGACTATAGTATTACCACGGTTGCCAAAGAGAATGTGTGTGATCATAGACATATCGAGAAATACATATTCATGCTGAATCATTGAAAATTAGGTGGAAGAGTTGTGTAATGTTGGGCCAAGGAAGTTAAGCCAGAGGCAGGTTCAGATTGATGCTTTGTCAAAGACAAATGTACCATTATCTTTGTCCCAAATACTCAGTCCGTTTTTACCCTTTTAAGATGTACTCCACTCATGGATATTCTCCCGGTATGATTTTTGCAAATTGATGATTATATAATCTGTTTTGGAGGAGTTTGACCCCAGTCTACTCTCTATGCAGATCAGAAAAAAGTATTCAATTAAAAGTTGTAACCGTCTGAGGGTTTTTGAGGCAATGTTTTGGAGATGCATTAGCACGAACTATGCAACTAGATCATATAAATAAAAGGAAAAGAATGGAGTAAGCATGTATCCCTGCCACACCCCTTTATACATGGTGATGCATTCTGCCAGTTAACCCTGACTAGCCCTCCACACCTGGGCATAACTGTCATTGAGTAAGCAGATTAATGTTGTTAATATGTTACTAGGGACCCCCATCCTCTTCAAAACTGACCAGAGTTTTGTTCGTGGGACTAGCTCAAATGCAGGTTTTAGGTTCACAAACGCTACACCACCCTATTATACTCTGCAACACATCACTCCACTCTACAACACTCTTCTCTACACTATGACATTCTACACTTGTCCACTATACAACACTCTACTCCACTGCTATACCCTACTCCTCTCTATGCCACTCTACGACACTCTACTCCACTCTATTCCACTATACAAAACTATACTCCACTCTGCAACACTTTATACAACTCCAGCTAGGCCACTCCACACCAGTTTACTTCACTGTACTCAATGAGACACAATTGCACTCTACTCCATTGTACTTCACTACTCCACTCTACGCCACTATATGTCACTCCACTCGACGACACTCTATGCCACTTTACTCTACCACAATGTATGACACTCTACTCCACTGTAGCCACTCCACTCTACAGCACTCTCCTCCAATATATGCCACTCCACTCTACTCCACACTACCACACTATACAACACTCCACTCTACAGCACCACACTTTGTCACTCCACTCTATGACAGTCCACTGTATGAAACTCTACTCAACCTACTCTACTCTACACCACTCCACTCTATGCCACTTCACACCCCTACACCGTATGCCATGCCACTCTATAACATGCCACTCTACTCTACTATATGGCAGACCACTCTACTCTACACAGCTCCACTCTACTCTGACACACCAATGCACTCTACTCCACTTCTCTCTACTCTACAACACACCCCTCCACTCAATCTACTCCACTCTTATGTCACTCCACTCTATGCCATCTCACTGTACACTATTCCACTCTACGCCACTCCACTCTAGTCCACACTACCACGCTGTACGACACGCAACTCTATGGCGCAACAGTCCACTCTAATGTACGACATGCCACCTCACTCTTCTCTACGTTACACGCCACTCTACGCCACTCCACTGTTCACCACTCCACTGTACGCTTTTCCACTCTTGCCAATTTTTAAGGTTTAGAGTGGGTGTGGGTTTTGGGGGGGCAAGGGAAATTTTATGGTTTAGTTTGGGTATGGGTTTTTCAATGATAAGGACTTTTTAGGGTTTAGGGTGGTTATGGGTTTTAGGGTTGTGAGGTTTGTCTTAGGGTTTAGGGTAGTTATGGTTATTTGGATGGCAATGGAACTTCTAGGCTTTAGGGTAGATATGGGTTTTTGGGGGTAAGGTATTTTTTAGGGTTTAGGGTGATTATAGTTTTTTAGGTGATAAGGGCTTTTTGAGGGTTAAAGGTGGGTATGGGTTTTTGGGCGGCATGGGAATTTTTAGGGTTTAGGGTGGGTATGGGTTTTTGTGTGGCAAGGGAATTTTTAGGGTTTAGGGTGGGTATGGGTTTTTGGGTGTCAAGAGAAATTTTAGGGTTCAGGGTGGGTATGGATTTTTGGGTGGTAAGGTATTTTTTAGGATTTAGGGTGGGTATGGGTTTTTAGGTGGCAGCTGCACTTCTTAGATTTAGGGTGGTTATGGGTATTTGGGTGGAAAGGGATTTTTAGGGTTTAGGGTGGGTATGGGTTTTTTGGGTAGCAAGGGTATTTTTATCGTTTAGGATGGGTGTGGGATTTTTGGCGGGAAGGAATTTTGTAGTGTTTACAGTGTGTATGGGTTATTGGGTGGCAAGATAATTTTTGAGGTTTAGGGTGGTTGGCAACTGCATTTTTTAGATTTAGGGTGGTTATGGGTATTTGGGTGGCAAGGGAAATTTTATGGTTTAGGGTGGGTTACGGTTTTAGGGTGATAAGGAATTTTTAGGGTTTAGGTTGGGTATGGGTTTTTGGGCAATAATGTTTTTATTAGGGTTTAGCATTTGTACGGGTTTCTGGGTGGCAAGGAATTTTTTAGGGTTTAGCATTTGTATGGTTTTTTGGGTTTCAAGAGAATTTTTAGGGTTTCGGTGGGTATGGGTTTTTGAGTGGTAAGGGATTTTTTAGGGTTTAGGGTGGGTATGGGTTTTTAGGTGGCAGGGGGCCTCTTAGGGATTTGGGTGGGTATGGATTTTGGATGGCAACTGATTTTTTTAGATTTAGTGTGGGTATGGGTATTTGGGTGGAAAGGGATTTTTTAGGGTTTAGGGTGGGCCTGGGTTTTGGGTGGCAAGGGAACCTTTAGTGTTTATGGTAGGTATGGGTTTTTGGGTGGTAATGAATCTTTTAGGGTTTAGTGTTTGTATGTTTATGGTGGCAGGGGATTTTTTAGGGTTTATGGGAGTATGGCTTTTTGTGTGGCAATGAATTTTTAGGGTCAAGGGTTGGTATAGGTTTTTGGGTGGTAAGTGGAATTTTAGGGGTTAGGGTAGGAGTATGTTTTTGAGTGGTAAGGGATTTTTTAGAGTTTATTGGTTTTATGGGTGGCAAGGGAAGTTTTAGCGTTTAGGGTGGGTGTAGGATTTTTGGTGGCAAGGGATTTTGTAGGGTTTACTGTGTGTATGGGTTTTTGGGTGGCAAGGGATTTTTAGGTTTTAGGTTGGGTATGGGGTTTTAGGTGATATGGGCATTTTTAGGTTTTAGGGTGGTAGGGGACTTTTTTAGGTTTAGGGTGGGTATGGGCTCTGGGTGGCAAGGGAACCTTTAGGGTTTAGGGTGGGTATTGGTATTTGGGTGGGGTGGGAATGGGTTTTTGGGTGGCAATGGAATTTTTTGAATTTAGGATGGGTATGGGTATTTGGGTGGTGAGGGATTTTTTATGGTTTAGCATTTGTATTGGTTTTTGGGTGGCAAGGGATTTTTAGGGTTTAGGGCAGTGCTTTAAATGGAAAAAAATAAGTGCAGGTACTCACCAAATTGGTTTGTGGGCTAGGGGTGGGTTTGGGGCGGGGCTATGGGCGGTGCTAAGGAGCGTGTCCAGGAGCACATATTTAATTTTATTGAGATTTTCTTGGTGTGCAAATGTGCATAATGATACAGAAGGCTTCCTTTTTTCTTCATTATCACATATGATCGCATATTCAAATATTCAAGTTCAGGATGTATGCTGTACAGTCAAATCTTGTGTTAGATTTAATGCACTATATTGTTGCTTCATTCATAAAACAAAATAGGCTATATATAATGTACACATGAGAACTGACTTGCTTCTTAGTTCACTAGTGGCTTTGTGGTCATGGTGAGAGCTCAAAAGTTTCTAACTTCACTATCACTTTTAATAAACTCCTCTCAATGCTACGATATAAGCTTATGTACCAAGGTAAAATGCTTCCACATGTTAAAGAATACACTTTTTATTTCAATTTTAATGTTTTCAAGGCTCGATTTATGTAAGGGCTCTTCAAGCCAAGCCGGACTCTTGATTTGGCTCTGACTTGCTATCCTAGTTTATTTGTTGGTTTACTCACCTCTGCCTCTCCCAGAGCCACTCCATTAACACTAGAGAAAATGGCCTCTTAAAAACAAAATACAGTTGTGTTGAGACACTGCAGATAAAGCATATCTGCACTGGGGAGAGAGAGTGGCCTAGTACTTGCTATAAGCAAACCCTTTTACATGCGCTTCATGCCGGACTGTGGTAATGCAAGGCTTTTCGGGATGGAAGCTATACATTTGCTGTGCTGAACACTGCAGACAACACTCATGCATGCAAAATCACGCACAGTGACACACGAGCACTTATGCACAATGAAGCTTGAGAAAATATTCTTGCTTTAAAATAGTGAACCTGATTATCATTGTCAACATTTGATAATGGAGGAACGGGCTTCATTGATTGCTTATTTGCCTTTACTCTCTGAATCCAGTCTTCTACTGGCAAGGACCCATTTCAACAGTCAACTGCATCCAATACTTTTGTTTTTAGAAATGGTTACATTCGCTGGCCTCGCATTACAAAACATTGATTCCCACCCTCTCTGCCTCAGTGTCTCTGTCACCACCTCTTCCCTACAACCTGGCTCCAGACAAGTGTTGGCATACTCTGATGTACTAGCAGGTCACTTCGATTCCCCTCAAGTCACAAGATATAGCTGTTAGCAGGCCCTTCTCACACACCTACAGTGCTATTGACTACACTGAGCCTGACTGGACACTGTGTCAATAATCACAGTGTGATTCCGGCCCCTCCGAAACTCCTTGCAGCTCCGAATTAATGCATAGGTCTGCTCAGAGGCGCAACTGGAGTGAAACTTAGGGGGGGGGGATTCTTCCAGCAGTCAGCAGAGTAAAGATGCAGGGGCTCTAAGAAGGGGTGCAAGAACAACAAAGCCTCATTAACAAGTACATGGTCTTTTAAAGATCTGTGAAGTACTCGGGTGCGGCTGTGTGTGTGCCCGGGAAGCTGTCTCAGCCCGGGCTGATACACACTACTAGGGGGGGTGTCTGAAGCCCTTTGGGGCCAATGGGCGTTGCGCGCCTGGGTCTGCTGCCGAATCAGCACAGTGCAAGTTATCACTCGATTATCAGAGTGCTGCACGAAAACAGGCCGACTCGTTGTCAGCTGTGTTGCTCTTCTTTCAGCACATACCCATTTCCTTTCTGCGTTGCTGCCCTGTGAGTACCGGTACTCTGTTTGGCCAAGGAGAAGTTCCGGTACTCAAGGGCAGAAAATCCAGAAGTGCCGGTACTTAGTAGTGAGTACTGGCCCATTTAAAGCACTGGTTTAAATGGTTTAGGGTGGTTTAGGGTGTGTATGTGTTTTTGGGTGGCATTGTATTTTTTAGGGTCTAGAGTGGGTCTGGGTTTATATGTGGTAAGGGATTTTTTAGGGTTTAGGGTGGGTATGGGTTTTTGGGTGGCAAGGGAATATTTAGAGTTTTGAGTGGGAGTGGGTATTTGGGTGGTAAGGGATGTTTTAGGGCACGTGTGAGTTTTTGGGTGGCAAGGGCATTTTTAGGGTTTAGGGTGGATATGGGTTTTTAGGTGGCAAGTGAACATTTAGGGTTTATGGTGGGTATAGGTTTTTGGGTGGTAAGGGCTTTTTTAGGGTTTAGGACGGGTGTGGGTTTTTGGATGGCAAGGACAATTTTAAGGTTTATGATCGGTGTGGATTTTTGGGGGGCAAGGGAAGTTTTATGGTTTCAGGTGGGTATGGGTTTTTGGGTGATATGGGAATTTTTAGGGATTAGGGTGAGTACGTGTTTTTGGGTGGTAAGGTATTTTTTTGGGTTAGGTTGGGTATGGGTTTTTGGGTGGATTGTGAGTTTTTATGGGTTTAGGGTGGGTATGGGTTTTTTGGGTGACAAGGGATTTTTTAAGGTTCTGGTGGGTATGGGTTTTTGGATAGTAAGGGATTTTTTGTTTTACGGTGGCAAGGAATTTTTAGGGTTTAGGATGGGTATTGTTTTTTGAGTGGCAAGGGAATTTTTGGGGTTTTGGGTGGGTATGAGTCTTTGGGTGGCAAGGGATTTGTTAGGGTTTATGTGGCAATGGAACTTTTAGGGTTTAGGGCGGGTATGGGTTTTTGGGTGAAAAGGGAATTTTTAAGGTTTAGGGTGGGTGTTGATTTTTTGGGGGGCAAGGGAAATTTTATGGTTTTGAGTAAGTATCGGTTTTAGATGATAAGGGAATTTTCAGGGTTTAGGGTCGGTGTGTGTTTTTGAGTGGTAAGGTATTTTTCGGGTTTAGGTTGGGTATGGGTTTTTTGGGTGGAAATTGAGTTTTTCAGGTTTTTGGTGGTTATGGGTTTTTGGGTGAAAAGGTATATTTTAGGGTAAAGGGTGGGTATTGGTTTTTGGGTGGCATGTGAATTTCTATAAGTTTAGTGTGGGTATGGGTTTCAGGTGGTAAGGGATTTGTTTGGGGTTAGGGCGGCAAAGGAATTTTTAAGGTTTAGCATGGGTATGGGTGGCAAGGGACTTTTTAGGGTTTAGGGTGGGTATTGTTTTATGATTGGCAAGGGAATTTTTAGGAGTTAGGGTGGGTATGGGTTATTGGATGGCAACAGAATTTTTAGTGTTCCATATCTTTTGCGCTGTTTGACGAATCTTCACAAAATGTTCCCAAAAAAGTGTGCCGGTGATTCTAGCCGTGCATGGAAAGTTTCAGGGGTATAGAAAAAGGCAGAGGTAAAAAAAAGTGCATTTCCCATGTTAATTACCTAGAGTCTTTACACACTCCTGCAGTCCGAACCACCGGACAGAATTATAAAAAAATCGGGAGAAAAGTAGATTCTGTTCTGGAGATCATGCCTGTTATTATTTGGTGTAAATCGTTCAGTAGTTATTGAGATATTATAGGAAACCAAATTTGTATATCTGGGCATATGTGGTACTTTTGTAGTGCCTTTGTATTTATGTTTAAAACTCATAAACTTTTAGAAAACACTAACAATCACTGGATGATGTCATCAGTGATGTCATTTAAGATGTCATCAGCGGTGTCATGAGTAATTTCACTGACCATGTCATAAGTGATCTAATATGTGAGGTCATAAGCGTCATAAGCAGTGCATTGTGGGGGCATAAATTATAGTTAGCTCAGGTAATTATACCTGCTGAATTTCACTGGTTTTGTACGAGTAACTACAACGTTCCTGTAACCTTTGACTTTTTTAGTGAATTTTTAAGGGTTTTTTAATTGTGTTTCCTAAGTATAATGACCCTGTAACCTTTGGTTTTTTCAGTGAATTTCTATTTTTTTTTTACCGTTAAGTAGGATGCCCAACACAATGTACAGTGGGGGTTAAACACAAGGTCTGGCCTGGCATTGTGCTGCCCCCACCCAAGCTTGCTGCTCCTGCCCACCCCCCTCCTTGCTATCCATTGTCCAAGTCCATGACCCTGCTCCCTCATTACAGCCATTTGTGGCTATTGTTCTGCCACTGCCCTTCCTGCCCCATCACCCTCCTCCCTACCCTCTTTTGTCTGAGTCCATGCACGAGCCCACTCACTCCTGCCCTGCATGGTCTGATGTGCTGCCACTGCTCTCCATCAAGCTTGATGTCCCTGCCCACTACTCCCGCTCTCTGTTGCCAAATTCTATGCCTCATCATTGCCCTCCTGCTTAGCCTCTGTGCTTAGCTTGATGCCCCTACTCTCTTTCCACTTGCCCTCTGATATCTGTGTGCATGCCCCTGCTCCCCTCTGTCTGCTCACCATATTCCATGGACCTGCCACACTCCTATCTACTCGTAGGGGCAGATCTACAAGGAAGTGCAACAGCGTGGCACCGCAGGCCCTTTGGCTGCGCCACTTCCGAAGCACAGGGATGCAACATATTTACAAGAATATGTTGCATCTCTGTGCTTCCCCCTGCGCTGGCGCACAAACTGCAGCCATGCGCTGGCGCAGGCACCCTTGCACCATGGTGCAAGGATGCCTGCGTCGTGGGGAGATTGTTTTTGTGCAGGAAGGGGCACCCTCCTGCACAAAAACAATCACTACAGGCGTTTTCCTCTTTCAATGCGTGTTGTAGAATGCAGCATGCATTGGAAGAGGAAAAAACGAGGAGAAATTAAAACATTTCTTCTCGTTGCGCCTCGCTACGCCACCCCTAGGGTGGCCTAGCATTCAGACGCATCTCCAGATTTACGATTTCTCGTAAATCTGGAGATGTGTCTTGTTCCATGGGTGTTGCGTGGGAACACCCACAGCAACACCCATGGAACGCCCCTTCAACGCAAAGTGCTGCGTGTGAAGGGGCCGTATTTATAAGGAGAGGAAAAGTCACGCAGGGTGGCTTTTCCTGTCCTTGTAAATATGGAGGAGCCCCCTGCGCCACCAGTACGTCACGAAAAGTGACTTACTGGTGGCGCAGGGGGCTTGTAAATCTGCCCCGTAGTATTCTGTTGAGCTGCCACTGCCCCTTCCACCTGCCTGGCATCGTCAGATGGCTGCCGCCTGTCCCTGCTACCTCCACCCTGCCTGTCAAGTTCCTTGCCCCATCCCTCTCTCCTGTCCTCCAAGATCCATTTTGTTGCTACTCCCTTCTGCCTCCATGCTCTGTTTTGCTGCAACTATTCCTCCTGCCTGCCCTGCGTGGTCTGTTGTGAAGCCCTTCCCCTGCCCTCCTTTGTGTGTGTCCAGCTCATACCCCTCCCTTCTGTCCTCCATGGTCCTTTGTGCATGCTCCTGTCCCCTCCATTTTGCCCACCATGGCCGTTGTGCTGCAATTAACCCTCCTGCTTGCCATGCATAGTCTTCTGTGCTGCCACATCCCCTCCCACCTGCCCTGTGTAGTCAGTTTGCTGTCCCTGACCGCCCCCCACCTTTCCTCCAACGTCTGTGTGTATAGCATTATAGTCTCACTGTTGCCCTCCATGGTGTGTTGTGCTTCCGGTGCCCATCCCTTCTGCCCTCCATTGTCAGATTGCTGCTCCTGCCCCCTTGCCCCCGGACTCAGTTTTCCATGTTCAGACCTCTATCCCCTCCTTCCTGCCTTATCTGGTCCTTTGTCATGCCCCTGCCCCCTCCCTCCTGCCCTTCATGGTCCGTTAGGCTGCAACTGTCCCTCCTGTCTGTCCGGTATGGTCAGCTTGCTGCCGTTGCATCTTTCCTCTCTGTTCTCTGTTGTCAATGTGCATGGCCCTGTCCACTCCCGATTGCTTTCCAGGGTCCGTTGTGCTGCACTGCCATCCCACTTGCACTGTCTGGTGTATTGTGCTACTACAACCCCTGATGCCTGCTCTGTAAGGTCCGTTTGGTGCCCCAGCCCATCTTCCTCCTGTCCTCTCTTATCCGAGTCCAAGTCCCTACCCCATTCCTCCTGCCCTCCGTGATCCAATGTACTTTATTTGCCAACATTTTGAACTTGGTAAGAGGGAGATTTTGAAAAAGAAAAACAGGGGAATTTGTTTCCCCCATTGACTCACATTGAAAAAGAGGAGCTTTTAGGTAGGAGGCAGATAAAATACAGCCCTTTCGGGAATAAAAACATCGGGAGTCTCCTGTCTGAATTGGGTCTGTTGGCATCTATGGTTGTACTGCCACTGCCTCTTCCTACTGCCCTCAACGGTCTTTCATGTTTCCACAGCTACTTTTGCCTGTATTGCATGGTTGGTTTGCTGCCCTTGCCCCTCTTTCCTCTGCCCTCCATGGTACGATGTGCTGCCACTACCCCTCCCGCCTGCCCGGCGTGGTCAACCTATTTTCTCTGCTCCCTCCTCCATGAGAGGGTTTTATTACCAGAGAAACTATAGTTAGTGCTCTAAACAACTAAAATGAGGATATATTTTCTGAGTTCTCAAATAGCGACAAATCGCTTTTAAATAATTTGCTATCTTTATGTTTTTTTATATAGTTGATCACTTGATTATTTGTCACACTTAAGAGAGAGGATGTGGCATTATGGCCAGAGCTGCAGACTTTGCAACTGGGGAACCAGGTTCAAGTTTCCACGTCAGCTCAACATCAATCTCCCCATGCCTAAAAACAAAATTAATTTGTCCTTGAGTAATGTTGCTCACATAATGCACTCCAATACTTCCGGATCAAGTCTGTGCTATATAATACTGCAGAAAAACAACAAGAAATATTTTGCACACCTCTGACATTGGGCTATACTTGGGCTAACTTTGGGTGATATTTGTTCTATATTTGGGCTCTTTTTTTCTCTAGTGGACATCCTGGGAGACTTATCTGTTATGTAGCTCCCTAATTTCCTCATTTACTGCAGTATCCTCAGAAGAAAATGCTTTCAGTTTTCCACTTCCATTCTATCAAGATGGTGTTCAGATGTGCCACAATTTTGGCATAAATTCAGAATGTTAGCACTCTAGTTGCTCATTAGAACACTATAGTAAAGCTGCTGATCACCAGGGAGTTAACTGGCAATCTGCTGCTGGTATTGAAAGTGCATGTTTCAGTCTGCATGTCAGAATATTTTTAATGAAATAGAAGAGGAAGATATTTGAGAACTCACTTAAAATGTGTCCTAATTTTTCTTTCTACAGCACTAACCATAATTTCCACGACAAACTGAACCCTTCATTATGTTCCTTACTAAATTAAATGTTTTAAGTTCTACCAGTTTGATTCAATCAACATGGTTACAAGTGTGCCATGGGTTTGTCATAAGTAAGACTGATAGCACCCTGGTTGTTTTTTAGAACACTCTGGGAGGCTGCAGTAGAACACAAGGGAATCAACTGACAGGCTGCTCCTGCGTGCTTCAAAGACATTACCGGTGTACAGGGAACACGATTAGGTTGAAATGATGTAAAGAATAGATTCCTAGCACCATTCATTGAATTCAAGTTTTTTTGTCACGCTTCGGGCTTTGCCCACCTGATAGAAGCTAGGTGAATGATTAAATTACTGTGGCTCTTAGTGGGCTATTCAATTCAGAACCAGGATACAAGGTTGTTTAGGTGTACACACAGGTGTGAATAGGTTGTTGATTCTTTTCACATGTGTAAGTTATGATTTCCATTAAATGTTTTGTGGGTTATTAATGTGATTGAAAAAAATATGCTGGTATTGTTTTTCCTGTATGTTGGTCAACTGTGAATTAGTTTTTGATGCAAAAATGATTTTTGAATATTTCCGAATATGAAAAAATAAATGGTGGTTGCAGTAATTAATTTGCGCGCCCACAAAACAAGTGAATGTATTAAAGGATCGTCAGCATTGCCAATTCAATTGTTGTTTTATTGTTAGTGGCCTAGCCTTGCTGACTGGTATTGGCCCAACTCCTGTTTCTCTAGGTTAACCTTTAGAAAGTTGGCATTTTCTTGCCTTACCCTTTTGTGCCTTCAGCCTGTCCCTGGGCCACATGACTGGGTGTAGTTGGCAGTTGGGTTTTGTGTATTTCTCCTAGACAGCCACACACAATGTACACAATGGGAGCTTAGGTGTGACTGGATGGGCCATGACTGGCAGGATGAGAGGGAGGTGCTGGGCACAGCCCCACTTACACTTGAATAGGTTGTGTCCTGTCTCCAAACAAAGGGCTGCATAACCCCTGTGGTTAGTCTGGAGCCAGGGCAGGGAAGGCAGGGCATCTGTGCACTTCAAATGCATGCCTCTAGAGGCTTCTCCCCACTTCAAAGGCACAACTGTGTAAAAACGAAGGACCTCAACACCACCACTTCAGTACACTTTGGAACCTGTTGATACTCTGCCTGGAAGCACTGCTGTGCTGTTACAAGTACTGATACGGGGACATTTTCAATGTGTTTAATATTTTAAAACTATACGTTTCCACTGCTTTATAAACCTTGCTTTCTCACTAATTTTGTTTGCACCATTTGCCAATTGTTTTTTTTTTTAATTCTCGGGAGGAGGATCTCCCAAACTTCATGTTTGTTCATTAAGCTTGCTCACTTTGCTCCCTACATAAAAATCATAACCAACGTTTATAAAATGCTACTTTTAAAAGTCACAAACCGCCACTGGCCGAGTACACACAACTCATACTCTCCCTCTCGGACAAGAGGCCCAACAGAAGAGTCAAGTTCATCTCCTGCATGACCAAAGTTGCTAAATGGATGAGAGTCAACTGTCTCAAGCTTAACACTGATAAGATAGAACTAGTGATTTTCGTCAACAACACCTCGCCATAGGACTCCAACTGGTGACCAGCCAAGCTCGGACCCACGCCACACCCAGCACCTATATCAGGAACCTCAAAATCATCATCAACAGTAAACTGGACATAAATGCACAAGTCAGCACCATCACCACACTCTGGAAATGCTGAGGAGGATCTTCAAAATGGCTCCTAAGCAACAATAGAAAAACGGTCACTAGCAAGTGAGACTACCGGAACAGCCTCTACTCTGAGATCACCAAGCAACCCACTAGAAGACTACAAACCATTCAGAACTCAGCAGTCTTACTCATCCACAACATCCCACATAGTGCTCACATCACACCACACCTCAGGGAGCTCCACTGACTCCTGATACACAAACGCACTCATTTCAAACACCTCACACACTCACTGAAGGCACTAGACAACTTAGACACCACATATCTGAATAGTTGCATCTCCTTCCACCAACCAGACTAGACACCACTGTTCCGCAGGACTCCAATCTGCATACATTCCATGCATACGCAGAACTAGGATGATGGGCGTTCTATTACATCACTCCTAAAGTGCGGAACGACCTCCCACTCCACATTGGAGCCTCCTTCTTTCTTCTCTTCTTGAATTTTGCAAGAAGCTGAAGACCTGATTCTTCAATCAAACAAACTAGAGGTGGGTCAGGACACTGACATTTTGAGTCAGGCTTGAGCCTGAATCCTGGCTCTGGCTCAGCTTGAGGTTCTGTTAGAACCTTGATCCAAAAACAAGCCCATCTTTCATGTGGCTTTTACCTGCCTTCCTCCCTCTTCCCAGGATGTGGTGTTATGGCAAGAGCTGTAGACTGTGCAACTGGGTAACCAGATTTAAGCCTTGGCACCGGGCCAACAGTAATCCATGTTAGCGATGCAGTCCCTGTTTACATTTCACAATTTATTTCATGCTGCATACCCCAAGTGTAATTTAGTTTTGCCAGATGTTATTTTTCTGTAGGTTTTTTCATGCAACATAGAATTCTTGTCTAGTGCATACTGTGAACGGAGTCGCCCATAGCTGTCTGGGTGAATTTGGGTTGGGGATGGCAGTTCATAATGGGGCACAGTTGAGGGCTTCGTAGTTGAAGATGAAGGCAGTGAAAGTTTCTCACATCGCATGGCATTGGTTCATAAATGTGTGCATATTACATGCTGATCCAATGCTTGGCCTCTGTGCAGCACACAGAGCGATGGGAACAAGTGTTGCTTTGTTGGGTTGGCCTGCAGTTGCTGCTTCTGTCTGTGGGCAGTGGAAAGGATGGACTTTTGCCTTGCTCTGGTATCCTATTTAAGAAGATTCTCCACGGGCTTGAAGTAGAGCTTGCCTTCTGTTCTGAAGTTTCAGGGGCACAAAGATCTTACCTGCAACTTGCTAAACAGCACCTGGCTTCCTCTGCTGGACTCCTGGTTGCCAAAGGGTGCCAATTCCAGTTCCTGGGTCAGCGATGCTGCCAGTGATGCCGCGACATGCACCGAGGCCGTGGGCACCGTTCGTGAAGTGTACGACGCACTGCCCTGACTGCATCGCAGCTCTGACACCCGCCGACACCTGCAAGTTATCGTTCTTCCCGACGCCAGCGCTCGCACTGACGCCCGTCGTCGCCAGCGCCTGCATCTCGTCATCACGGAGCCAATAACCAATGTGGGTGACTTCCCGAACTCATCGACACCGACTGCTTAAAGGAATCGCCGCCTCACCTCCCCTGCCAGCCCGAACTCGATGCCTTGTGGACTCAGCGCCTCGCCTCCCCTGTGGCAGTAAGGAGCGGGCCCTCGCCTTGGCCCATCAGCGCTTCACCTTTGTGATGCTGTGCACCGTCCGTTGACTTCGATTTCCAAGGTACTGTTACTTAGGGATCAATATGACTCCGTAGCCAGCCTGTACACCTTGCAGTCAGCAGCGTACTTGGGATTTCTGCCTGTCACGATGTCTCAATAGCCCCAGTTGGAGCTATATGTTGTTACAAGCGTTATTTTTGCAATAATCATTCTAAAAGTGATATTTTGATATATGTGTGCTGGATTTTTGTCGTTGTGTGGTTTAGATGAAGGTATTTTATTTTTCTAAACTGGTGTGGTGTCCACTTGCTGTGTTTTCACTGTGTTAGTATGTGTGTTATGTACAAATGCTTTACACATTGCCTCGGAGATAAGCCTGTCTGCTCATGCCAAGCTACCAAGGGGGTGAGCAGAGGTTATTTTAGAAGTGTAAGCCCCCTTACCCTGACTAGAAGGAGAGGTCCCTGCTTGGACAGGGTACAAACCTGTCAATGTTATCCTTTGGTCTCCCCTCCCTTAAGTATGACATAAAATAGCATAATTGACTTTTTACATCTGCATATTTACATTATGGAATCATATTTTTTCATGTAATTGTATATTGTATTTATATAACACTTACTACCCTTGATGAGGCGTTGATGCGTTTTGAGACAAGAAGCACACTACCCAGGGGTCCATGTTTAGAGTTAAATAGATGGCATATTATTAATTGCGAGGCAGTAAAACAGTTTTGTTCATGTCTCTCTTCCTATACTCAGTGTCACTGTAATTATGTGATTGTGCGGCTGTTGCTTAATTCGCACAATTATAGACTAGCTGTATTTTCCATATAATCCTTCATCTGCTCCATAACCTGTGGATTTCAACAAAAAAATATTCTACCTCAAATGGTTCAAAAGTTGCTAGAAATGCAACGACACGTGTTGCCTCGCAGTAAAAGGCCCTGTGCAAAGTCTGACAGATTATCTTTCTTTTGCGTCTTCGCTAAATATAGGTGTTAAACTGATACTAATGAAGTGCAACCAATGCCCAGACCTATGTTAACAAGTGTAACAATGAAGAAATAATGAAGTAATACTATCACAAAATATCAAGCATTAGCCACATAACTTGCCTTTTCTTGCCCCATAATTTACTCAACCCTGCTGCATAATTTGGCTCTGACTATGCTAATAAACTTAGATTTGACCTTTGCACTGTTCCATATTTACTTTCGCTACCATGGCATGGCATTACACACAATATAACAGTGAATTGTGAGAATAACTCACAAAAGTTGCAGGAGGAATAAAAAAGTTAGCAGAATTAATTTAAAAAAATAGCAGCAAACTACATTTGTTGAAATGCCTCAGTGCTCTTCTCGGAATAAAAGCACAAATAATGTCAGAGGCCGCACCATGCCTTAACAATGAAAAATAAAAGGAAGCCCCACACCTCTACAGAGACAGTACGACAGATTTACTATTCAATTTGATCAGAAGACAGTAGGCTCACACGGGGTATATCTCAAAAGAGCGCCTGTTCTGAATGTAAAATTTCGATGTTGCAAGACAAAGAAAAATGACATAAGTGATTTATGCGTAACCTGCCCTTTATCAGGATGCTGGTTGTTTTTATAAAATTAAAAAATATTACATGAAAGAGTGAGAAGTGCCCACCAGGACCTAGAGCTGCTCTCATCTTCAGCACCTCCCCCACGGAGCTGTTAATGTGTTCCATTCAGTGCTACGGCTTCGACCGCCACGCCTTACACGCAGCCTCAGGGGGTGCTTTTTAGCCCCCCAAGGCTTCCACACTGAGTGTATGGGAAGGGTCTGGGATGGCTGCAACTCAGAGCCATTAACTGTCTGTTCCTACACAGGGGCGATTACTCTTCCTCTCTATTCCAGTCCGCTTTCAAACAGGTGCACATTTGTTTTGTTAAATGGCGGGAGAATGTGCGTTTGTTCTTTACTGGGGTTAAACATATGAGAGAGGAAATAAAATACCACTCTTTCCTATTGGGAAAAGGCGGCATTTGATTCTAAAAGTGTTTTTGTACATACTGTTTTAGTTAAATTGATTGAATAAAGCACTAGCAGTCGATGTTATAATTAAATCTAACATGCAATGTACAGATAAAATGTGCTGCGCCTTCAAAATCCTACATCGCTTAAGGGTTGCAATTGTTTAACTGGTGGTAGATTGTGGCTGTGCAGAGACAGCCTGGGTTTGCACACCTCATTCCTTTCGTGTTGCTTCTCAGTAGAAAGGTGCGTTGTTAGAAGCAGGACCCATCCCCCAGTCTGGGTTAGGAGCGGACGGGTCATTTTCGATGCTAATCTTCACTTTGTTGTGTGTAGAGGTGCATTTGCATCTCAGGTGGGGCATCCTGTAGTCCTGCCTCGAGTTTCCTCCCAAAGCAGGAAGGTTTTCACAGACACAGCAGAAAACTCGATACTTTTTTCAAAAGGCCTCTCAGAGTTTAGAATGAAGCTAGGCACGCACATCTCTCTTTGAAGGTCTGATGAGTTTAAGCAGTTAATCTCCACCTGCCTAAAACTTGTGTAATGTAACTGGTGCTTATGTAAAGCGCACCAAAACCATTTGGGTCGGGTTCGCCTATATAAACTGCAAAAAAAAAAGCCATAATGCTGCCTAATCAGAAACATCAATAATACATATTGCACTATATGGTTTGTCAGGCCCGTTTCCTAATGGAAAGAGCTACTCCAATATGCACAATACTGTAGACACAATTGGGATGTGCAGAATAAACAGGCGTACGTTTTGTTAGATCAAGTGTGGATATAGTTTTTTTATTTTCTGTTGAGGTTAACATAGGGCTTACACAAGCTTTTCTGGTGCACTGAGCCAAGCACCTGTTTCTGTGGTCCTGTACTGAGCAAAGAAAACTCATTTTCGCCAGATTTCTCTCAGTTACTGCTTTATTTTTAGATAGTACAACTCAGAAACAGTAGTCAAAGGTTGCCTATATTTGTTTCTGAGCTGTGCTGTCTGAAACTAAAGCACCTATCAGAACAATATCATTAAAAGGCCCAGCACCTGTCAGGGACATGCTTATCATCATATCACGCAGCGCAGCAAGTGACTTTGCTGTGCTGTGTGATAGGGAAAGGGCAGCAATGCGCTGTATTTAACATTGTACGGCACACTTCTGCTTTTCCCTGTGCTGGTGCACAATGTGCTGCCTTGCGCCAACGCAGGCACTCTTCCACCATGGTGCAAGGGTTCCTGCATTGTTAGCATGATTGTTTTTGTGCAGAAAGGGGCCCCTTCCTGAGCAAAAACAATCCCCTGAGGCATTTTCCTCTTTCCATGTGTGCTGCAGAATGCAGGAAAAAATGAGGGGAGATAAACCTATTTCTCCTCGTTATGTCTCACCTGGGGAGGCGTAGCCGTTTTGGCGCATTCCCAGGTCTACCACTTATGGTAAATCTGGGAATGCATCAAAATCCATGGGAACAACCATGCACCACCCATGGAATGCCTCCCTTGGGCAGAGTTACTCTTGACAGAAGGTGGCCTTGCATGGCTTGATAAATCGCATCTCAAGCGTTTCGTCGATTTAGCACCCCGTTCTGTGGCCCTTGATAATTAAGTGCAGAACAGAGTGCCGGGAATTTCTTTTGTGTACCTATTGCTTTGTTGCTATAGCAGGAGGAGTGGTGCTATGAGATGCACAATTGTGGCACACCTGCTCCGGGTCATATGTTTTGAGCTTACAAAATATATATGTGTAAACACAAAATCAACACAATTATCAGGTGCACTGCAATTGTGACTATAACTAAAATCGGTGCCCAGATCAAGACTCTTTAAACTCCTAAAGAATAACAAATTGTTATTCTCCTCATTCTGTCTTCATATTTTCTAAAATAATAAAAAGCGCTGTGGATGAAAGCATCCAACAAAGAAAAATAAATTACTTTGAGGGCTATTCGCCTTTTACTGCTCTTTGTTCAACACTGAATGGACAACAGAGAAACATGTTTGTCAACTTGTTTTCATTGGGTGAGCACATGGATGGTTGAGTGATTAAGTGCATAGACTGATAAATTAATAAGTGAGTGAGAATTACGATAAATGGGTATAGATGAATTGCTGGATAAATGAGTGAATGGATGAATGACTAGGCAAGTGGGCGCATGGATTGACGTGAGTGCATGAATGAATCACTGAGTAAATGGATGTATCAGTTATTTGGTGCATCAATGGTAAACAGGGGGATGAGGGAGCACTCTTGTGGCTCATCTTTCTGCAACCCACAATGTGCCTGCTACAGGATGACCTGCACTCACCGCCACTTTACAGTTTCCACTGAAATACAAGGTATATTGGAGAGGTTGAACACTACCCATCTAAAAAGAATGCTTGAAGGATATCATTTTAGGAGAGACTGAGCGCATTCTTTGGCAGGTGTCTAAGGGGGTTGCACGTTTCACATTGATGGGGGCCTCCTTAGGTTGGGGTCAGTGCCTACCAGAAGATTGCAAGTAGGCACCTGGAGTGGTCGGGGATGCGTCCGGCACTGGAGTCGCCTTCGGCAGGTGTCCCGGTCTAGGTTCGGCATCCGTTTGCGGCAGTCTCTTGGATTCTCGTCTCCCCTCCCGGCATGCCACATAGATGGGTGTTTGACCCTTCCGGGACCATCTCACCCTCTACACCCTGGGCATGAGCACCCTGCTGCTGCTTCCGCCCCCCCTCACTCCCTCCAATCTACCAGGTTTCACCTCACCTCTCCACTTCACTTCAGTTTTCTTTTCCTGGCCTTGCAGTGCACCTCACCGGGCGCTGCAGCCTCCATTGATGCCGGTGGGCAACTGATCTCATGTGTTCTCTCCTGGGGTGGTGTGTGCGCAGGGGATCTCCTATTGCTCGCCCTCGGAGATGCTGTAGGTGGGTCCCGTACTTTAGCTGGCTGACCCGCCGTGTGACCTTCACACTGTACTGTACTGTCGTCTCCACACACGCACACACGCACATGCACACACACCTACACACACACACACACACATATATATATATATATATAAATATATAAAGGTGCACTTACCTTATATATGCTTACCTTGCGTTGTAAAAGCATGTGTGGTAAAGGTGTATGCGTGGTAAAAGCTTGCAGTGTAAATGCAGGTGTAGTTCTGTCATACAACCCCCTGGCTTTAGTGACGGCTGGCTAGTGCTTAAACCATGATCTCCTGCGCTCTCCATTATGGGGGTCTATCATATGTTGACCCCTCTTCACTATCTGGGTCATGTGAGAACTGGGCATGAGATTGATAAGCCTCCATAAGAACTGCTCCATCGTCTTGGTCACAGTACAGGCAGGCACTTCGCCAGAAGTGGCACACCCCTACCCAGGAATACCTACATGTATCTGAGAATTGGCAGGCTGTGGGAAATCAGAGGTGAGGTCATTTAGGCTGGAGCCTGCTTCTGAGGCATAACATGAGGATAGGAAACGCCGAAGGGGCATTACTGCTTCTAGTCCCTCAGCCTTTTGGGCCCTCTCCCAAAACAGTAGCCTGCGGCGGCTTAGAGCCTTTTGTCGCCCAACAAGACACTTTTACAAGGGCCTCGAAGAGACCATCCAACCTTTCTCAGCACTGCCATGCTCATAGAGGACAAGAGTGGAGCCCTCCCACGTCTTCTCCCACAGTGACAGGGAATAGGGTGAAATCAGTAAATTTCCTTGCACTGTCCACATCGGAAGCTCAAGGCGTTGCAGAGCGAAAAAACAAGAGCCTGTGATATTCTGTGGCGATACCTTCTTGCTGTTCCAAGACGTCTCCCTTTAGAATATAGCATGTTAATACGCATGCTATCACATCGCGTTCCTTTACAACCCGGTTGTTACAACGACTGCGTTGTTAGAACGCGATACCTTTACAACGCAAGTCATTAGATCGACTTGCTGTAGGGGGCGCGCTGGACTTAAGAATAGTATAATTTACTATTCCAACTCCAGCGTGCGCAACAGTAGGGAAGATGTTGGAATAGTAAATTATACTATTCCTTATGCTAAAGCACCCCCTACAGCAAGTCGATCTAATGACTTGCGTTGTAAAGGCATCGCGTTCTAACAACACGGTCATTGTAACGACCGCGTTGTAAAGGAACTGCGATGTGATGAGTGCGTCGTAAACGCTGTCTCCCCTCCCTTTAACTCGTTCGATGCGTCGGACAGCCCCCGGCCGTCCGACGTCACGGTGGGTGTATGCGGAGGACGGCCGGGGGCCGTCCGAGACACGCCCACTCATTATTTCACCCGCACCTCAGCGGAATTCGCACCGCGGTCAACGGGTTAAACCCTTGATAAACAACAAGAATTCAAAGATGTAACCACCTACCTGCTGAGAGAACATATACCCAACAGCTGATGGTACCCTTTCTGCCTTCACTTCACCCTTCAAGAGCCATTGACTCGCCAATAATATCATCAAAGATGTCTGTGTGGTGCTGTGCCTGGATACAGCCTCCGCAACATCAGACACAGGAGGGCTCGATCCCAGAGAGACCAGTAATGAATGCAGCTTTCCCAATCTTCCAAATCACTCATAGGAGAGCAACTCTGATGATTGCTGGAGAAAGAGGCTCATCCTCCATTATTCGATGAAAACAGACCGCCCATGGGGTATCTCACCCAAGTGTATCAGAGTGTTGATCATGGTGACTGAGTGTTTGCCATCCATCTCCTGGTATGGCTCCTATAGATTTCAGCTGGGCAAGGGTGTTGGAGACCCTACCAGGTTTAACAGCGGTAGCCCCAATTTTTGACTTGACTGCTGATTCTCAATGTGGTTCATAGATAATATATATATATATATATATATATATATATATATATATTATCTACTGGCGGTCGCCAGTAGATAGTTATAGTTAAAACCTATTATCCATAGGAAATCCGCGACATTCTATTTGAAATAACGTTGGTGCCGGTTGACGAATCTTCGCGAAAGTTTCCAACTTGTTGGGGCGCTCCGGTCCGCTCCTATCCTGAAAGTCTCGGGGTGATACGTTAAGCGGGGGCCGAGAAAAAAGGGGGGTCCCAAAACGCGATTTCCCCATTCATTTTTCCATAGGAACCTTTAGTCGCAGCTACAGCCCGAACTGCTGAACGGAATTACACCAAATTTGGCAAAGAGGTAGCCCTTGGTTCAGTGTCGTGCCTTTTGCTTAAATGGTGTAAATCCGTTCAGTAGTTCCTGAGAAAATCAAAAGTAAAGTCACATATATATCTGGGCGGAGCCTAACCACACATGTCATCGTGAGATCTGATTGGCTGTCAGCACTTCATCCTGGAATTGCTGGCAGCCATCTTGGGACCAATATAAATTGATTTTGAGGGTCACCTAAAGGAGAACTATAAAGGGTGATAACAGGCTTTAGTTACATTAGAATTTATTTGTTGATGGTACCATACTAATTTTAGGAATTGTGGTGTATTCTAAGGTGATTTTACCATGTGAAAAACCTTCTGCTGGGATATCATGAATCATGTTTGAGAGAACACTATTTTCTCATGCTTGTCCCATGGAGGTTTGGAAGGTGCTCCAGAAGCTAAAATGAGAGCATATTTTCTGTAAATTCACATTATCTTTCTCACTCATGTGAGAATGAAGTCTGACATTCTCAGTAAAACATGTACATCCAACAAGGGCAGAGACTGTCAGTTGATTCCTTTGTGTTCTACTGCAGCTTCCCAGAGTGTTCTAAAGAACAACTAGAGTGCTAACAGCCTTACTTATGACAAAAGTATGGCACACCTGAAGCCATCTTGATTGGAATAAACTGGTAACACTTAAACAATTTAATTTAAAAAGGAACAAAATGATGGGGTTCATTTTGTCATAGAAATTATGGTTAGTGCTGTAGAAAGAAAAATTAGGACATGTTTCAAGTGTGATCTCAAATATCTTCCTGTTATATTTCAACAGGAGCAGCCTGCCAGTTGATGCCTTTGTGTTCTACTGTAGCTTCCCAGAGTGTTCTAAAGAACAACTAGAGCGCTAACAGCCTTACTTATGACAAAAGTATGGCACACCTGAAGCCATCTTGATTGGAATAAACCAGTAACACTTAAAACATTTAATTTAAAAAGGAACAAAATGAGGGGTTCTTTTTGAAATAGAAATTATGGTTAGTGCTGCAGAAAGAAAAATTAGGGCATGTTTTAAGTGAGATCTCAAATCCTCTTCTATTTCATTAGAAAATTCTGACATGCAGACTGAAACAATCACTTTCAATACCAGCAGCAGACTACCAGTTAACTCCCTGGTGAGCAGTAGCTTTACTCCAGTGATCTAATGAGCAACTAGAGTGCTAACATTCTGAATTTATGGCAGATGTGAGACATCTGAATGCCTTCTTGATGGAATCAAAGTAAAAAACTGAAAGCATTTCCTACTGAGGAGACTGCAGTAAATGAAGAAATTAGGAAACTTCATAACAAAGAAGTCTTCCAAGATGGCCACCAGTGAAAAAAGAGCCCAAATGTAGAACAAATATTACCCAGATGTAGCCCACATATAGCCCAATGACAAAAGTGTGCAAAACACTTTTTATTTTTAGTTTTTTGCAGTTTTATGTAGTGCAGACTGGTCAGGTATTGGAGCATTGCATCTTAAAACATGACCCCCTACACTACAAAAACACCACTGCACTACCTTAAACCCTAAAACACTACCCCCAGCACGACCCCCTACACTACACAAGCACCACTGCACTATCATAAACCCTAAAACACTACCCCCAGCACGACCCCCTACACTACCCAAACACCACTGCACTAACCTAAATCCTAAAACACTACCACCAGCACGACCCCCTACACTACCCAAACACCACTGCACTACCCTAAAACATGACCCCCTACACTACACAAACACCACTGCACTACCCTAAACCCTAAAACACTACCCCCAGCACGACCTCCTACACTACACAAGCACCACTGCACTACCCTAAACCCTAAAACACTACCCCCAGCACGACCCCTACACTACACAAACACCACTGCACTACCCTAAACCCTAAAACACTACCCCCAGCACGACCCCCTACACTACCCAAACACCACTGCACGAACCTAAATCCTAAAACACTACCCCCAGCACGACCCCCTACACTACCCAAACACCACTGCACTACCCTAAAACATGACCCCCTACACTACACAAACACCACTGCACAACCCTAAAACACTACCCCCAGCACGACCCCCTACACTACACAAGCACCACTGCACTACCCTAAACCCTAAAACACTACCCCCAGCACGACCCCCTACACTGCCCGAACACCACTGCACTGCCCGAAACCCTGAAACACCAGCCCCTGCATGACCCCCTACACTGCCCGAACACCACTGCACTGCCCTAAACCCTGAAACACCACCCCTAGCACGACCCCCTACACTGTCCGAACACCACTGCACTGCCCTAAACCCTGAAACACCACCCCCTTCACGACCCCCTACACTGCCCGAACACCACTGCACTGCCCTAAACCCTGAAACACCAGCCCCTGCATGACCCCCTACACTGCCCGAACACCACTGCACTGCCCTAAACCCTGAAACACCACCCCTAGCATGACCCCCTACACTGTCCGAACACCACTGCACTGCCCTAAACCCTGAAACACCACCCCCTTCACGACCCCCTACACTGCCCGAACACCACTGCACTGCCCTAAACCCTGAAACACCACCCCCAGCATGACCCCCTACACTGCCCGAACACCACTGCACTGCCCTAAACCCTGAAACACTACCCCCAGCAAGACCCCTACACTGCCCGAACACCACTGCACTGCCCTAAACCCTGAAACATCACCCCCAGCAAGACCCCCTACACTGCCCGAACACCACTGACCTAAACCCTGAAACACCACCCCAGCACGACCCCCTACACTGCCCGAACACCACTGCACTGCCCTAAACCCTGAAACACTACCCCCAGCATGACCCCTTAACCTGCCTGAACACCACTGCTCTGCCCAAAACCCTGAAACACCAGCCCCAGCACGACCCCCTATACTGCCCGAACACCACTGCACTGCCCTAAACCTTGAAACACCAGCCCCTGCACGACCCCCTACACTGCCCGAACACCACTGCACTACCCTAAACCCTGAAACATCACCCCCAGCATGACCCCCTACACTGCCCGAGCACCACTGCACTGCCCTAAACCCTGAAACACCAGCCCCAGCATGACCCCCTACACTGCCCGAACACCACTGCACTGCCCTAAACCCTGAAACACCAGCCCCAGCACAACCGCCTACACTGCCCGAACACCACTGCACTGCACTAAACCCTGAAACACCAGTCCCAGCACGACCCCCTACACTGCCCGAACACCACTGCACTGCCCTAAACCGTGAAACACCAGCCTCAGCACGACCCCTACACTGCCTGAACACCACTGCACTGCCCTAAACCCTGAAACACCACCCCGTGCATGACCCCCTACACTGCCCGAACACCACTGCACTGCCCTAAACCCTGAAACACCACCCCCAGCGCGACCCCCTACACTGCCCGAACACCACTGCACTAAACCCTGAAACACCACCCCCTGCACAACCCCCTACACTGCTCGAACACTACTGCACTGCCCTAAACCCAGAAACACCATCCCCAGCACGACCCCCTATACTGCACGAACACCACTGCACTGCCCTAAACCCTGAAACACTACCCCCAGCAAGACCCCCTACACTGCCCGAACACCACTGCACTGCCCTAAACCCTGAAACATCACCCCCAGCAAGCCCCCTACACTGCCCGAACACCACTGCCCTAAACCCTGAAACACCACCCCCAGCAAGACCCCCTACACTGCCCGAACACCACTGCACTGCCCTAAACCCTGAAACACCAGCCCCAGCACGACCCCCTACACTGCCCGAACACCACTGCACTACCCTAAACCCTGAAACACCACCCCCTACACTGCCCGAACACCACTGTACTGCCCTAAACCCTGAAACCCCGCCCCCAGCATGACCCCCTACACTGCCAGAACACCACTGCACTGCCCTAAACCCTGAAACACCACCCCCTGCATGACCCCCTACACTGCCCGAACACCACTGCACTGCCCTAAACCCTGAAACACCACCCCCAGCATGACCCCCTACACTGCACGAACACCACTGCACCGCCCTAAACCCTGACACACTACCCCCAGCAAGACCCCCTACACTGCCCGAACACCACTCACTGCCCTAAACCCTGAAACATCACCCCCAGCAAGACCCCCTACACTGCCCGAACACCACTGCCCTAAACCCTGAAACACCACCCCCAGCAAGACCCCCTACACTGCCCGAACACCACTGCACTGCCCTAAACCCTGAAACACCACCCCCAGCAAGACCCCCTACACTGCCCGAACACCACTGCACTGACCTAAACCCTGAAACACCACCCCCAGCACGACCCCCTACACTGCCCGAACACCACTGCTCTGCCCAAAACCCTGAAACACCAGCCCCAGCACGACCCCCTACACTGCCCGAACACCACTGCACTGCCCTAAACCCTGAAACACCAGCCCCAGCACGACCCCCTACACTGCACTACCCTAAACCCTGAAACACCACCCTCAGCATGACCCCCTACACTGCCCGAACACCACTGCACTGCCCTGAACCCTGAAACACAAGCCCCAGCACGACCCCGTACACTGCCCGCACACCACTGCACTGCCCTAAACCCTGAAACACCAGCCCCAGCACAACCCCGTACACTGCCCGAACACCACTGCACTGCCCTAAACCCTGAAACACCAGCCCCAGCACGACCGCCTACACTGCCCGAAAACTACTGCACTGCCCTAAACCCTGAAACACCACCCCCAGCAAGACTACCTACACTGGCCGAACACCAATGCACTGCCCTAAACCCTGAAACACCACCCCCTGCATGACCCCCTACATTGCCCAAACACT